>CM054144.1:50668976-50793976 GCA_028751875.1 Rapana venosa
CACACACACACACACACCAACACACCACACAACACAACACACACACACATACACACATACACACACACATACACACACACACATATACACACACACACACACACACAAAGACACACACACACACACACACACACACACACACATAAAAGCAATCTTTTGACATACTGGACCTCAAACTTGCCACCTTTGCAATTTAATGCTGGATGTATGTTAACTGTCAGCATGGGCACTGAGGAACCTTTTCAATAATAAAGGGGGGGGGTGAAAGGGGCCGAGGGGGGGGGGGGGGACGGGGGGGGGAGGTTTAGATCAGATTTTCAGGTTTTATCCTGTCAGCAACTGCGATGTGATAGAATCACATCAATGATAAAGGGTTATGTAAACTGTCAGCATATGCGCTGAGGAAATGCCTGAACTTGCGACCTTCTCGGTGATATATATATATATATATATATATATATATATATATATATATATATATATATATATATATATATTATACAGGATCACGTAACCGTGAAGACTTACCATGATGAAAAACCTAAACATGCAGCTTTTTAGAATGGTACGAAGCTTACGTAACTGTCAGACTGAAGCAAGGAGGAGAGACTTAAGTTAGGCTAGGCTACATACACTAGGCTAGCCTTCAGACCTAGATCCCCCCCCCCCCCCACCCCCCCACCCCCCCCCCCCCCCCCCCCCCCCCCCCCCACAATCCCTCTCCCTCCAACCAGAGCTTTTACATGCCAGGCTAAAAGTTCGTTCATGCCTCCCCAACCTTAATAGAAGGGATCAGTGGAGTTCTCAGTTCTGTTCCTCTCCCCTCCCTCCTTATTTCCAATGCTTGAATGATCAGTTGGACTGTTGTTTGGAGCGTGACAATGGGAGAGGGCGGTTTGCAAGAGGTGGGGGGGGGGGGGGGGGGGGGGGGGGGGGGGAGGAGTGGGGGGTGGAACTTAAAATCAGCTTTCAAAGATCTGCCAGAAAAAAAGAAGAATAGATGCCCGAGATTAAATTGTCAAGGAAAAAGAAAGATCGAGAGCTTATGGTACTTAAACGTTCTCTGGCTTGTTCTCTCTGGCTGTCTGGCTGTCTGACTAGCTGGCTGTTTTGTCTTTCTGTTTGTCTGTCTGTCTGTCTTTCGTTTTCTGTTTTTCTCTGACTCTGTTTCTTTCTCACATTTATTATTTCTTCTCTCTAGTGTTCATTCTTGCATGTAAAAAGAAAAAGTCAATAAATGGACCAGTAAACCAATCCTTTATCACAATTATTTATCAATCAATCATCAAACCGATCTGAGTCTATCTGTGTCTCAGTATCTTGCTCTGTCACTGTCAAACAGACATACATACGTAGGGGCAGAAACATAAAAACAATCAGGCTGTTACATTACCACTTTTTCAACCAACCATCCACCCATCCATCTATCTATCTATCCATCCATCCACCCATCCATCCATTTATGTATGTTTGTGTGTGTGTTTATTTTTTATTTATTTATTTGTTCTTTCATATCGAGGATAATGGAATAAACACTCATGTGCTTTTTTACATCCAGCCCCCATGTGTATGCGGTTTTGTAAATTTTGTCATCTGTTCCCACCGGCACACAATGGCCTACTCTTTCGAAAAGCGGAACAGGATTTCACGCGTGCGCAAGATGTTCTGCATGCGTTCGCACACGGAGCCTCGGTTTATAGTCTCATCCGTGTGTGTGTGTGTGTGTGTGTGTGTGTGTGTGTGTGTGTGTGTGTCGTGCGTGCGTGCGTGCGTGCGTGCGTGCGTGCGTGCGTGCGTGCGTGCGAGCGTGCGTGCATACGTGCGTGCGTGTGTGTGTGTGTGTGTGTGTGTGTGTGTGTGTGTGTGTGTGTGTGTGTGTGCGCGCGCACGCACGTGAGAGAGAGAGAGTGAATGAGTGAGTGAGTGTGTGAGTGAGTGAGTGAGTGAGTGAGTGACACAAAAAAACCATGATAGTAAGAGACTAAGGATATCCATGCAGTACTGTAACTCAGATACTACTCTCCTCTAATCTAAGTGGCCGATTATACTTTTATAGATATCATATGACTGTTTCCATGCACGCGCCCCCCCCCCCCCCCCCCCCCCCCCCCCCCCCCCCCCCCCCCCCCCCCCCCCCCCCCCCCCCCCCCCCCCCCCCCCCCCCCCCCCCCCCCCCCCCCCCCCACCCCACACACACACACAGACAGACAGACAGACAGAGAAATTGTTACTAGACATCTGCTTACTATTCACAATAACCAGTCGTAGCAGAATTAGCGATAGTAGTACTAAAACAACAACTGGAACTTCCATCTGACTAGCAATGTTACCACTACTACTACTACTACTACTACTGCTGCTGCTGCTGCTGCTGCTGCTGCTGCTACGACTGCTACGACTGCTACTACTATTACTGCTACTAAAAGTACTGCTGTAGTATTAGCCTGCTACAGCGGCTACCTCTACTATTACATAACTGATATACTATCAGTGTGTGTTCTATTCAACAATAGACGATGACAACAACAACAGAAGGAACACACACACACAACAACAACAACAACAAAACAGACTGAGAGACCGATCGACAGTAAATTCAGACTGCCAAATTGTGCCATTTCTCCCAACAAACTCGAGATTCAACCTACTGAAAATGAAACAATCTTTGTCCTGAGTCTTATATAAGTATCCACAGTTCACACTTTATCGATCTACAATTATACACTCAAATACCATTCATTACAGTATACACAACAGTTTACAACACTTTTAGACATGTGGACTCTTTAAGGCACCAGCGAGATAACATGAGTAACAAAAAACAATGAGTCAAACGGGCTTTGGAAAAAAAACAACCAAGTTATATTTTTCTGTCCCACACACCCACAGACAGCGCGAGGGTGTGACGCATAGTTGGTGGGTGTGACACACACTCTCAACACTTGCAGAAAAGGCTAGACTTGCGTCTGGCGATCGAGCTCGCGCTCTATGTCTAATAATGTCTGCACTGTTCGTAAATGCGCAACACGAGCAATTATCTACTTTGCACACGGGAAACAAGTCGCAAGAAAAGAATACTCACCAATTCTGCAGATGGGGAAGGTGTTTGTGATGATAGTATAATATGCGAAGAAACCCCTATCAAAAGCAGTCTATTCCAGCAGAAGACTTTCACATGCTATCTCTTTCTCTCTCTCTCTCTCTCTCTCTCTTGGCGGCCACGCTGAACCATTGCTGACTACGAGCGTAATGACAGTTTTAGAACACTACGAGGGGGGCTTTCCCAATGTACTCTGCATTCATTGGTCTGCTTTCCTATGTTACCACCCCTTCTCATTTGATATGCGGTGTCAAAGTTTAGGTACTGGCTAAGGTCAAGTGCAATGTGAGGTGTATTGTACAACAAATGCTATCCCATCAAATATCTCCCTGTTCGGGTTTTTTTGTGTCTCGTTTTGATTTTGGTTAATAAATTAATTTTGTTTGTTACCTTGCTCAAGTGTTCTCTCAGAGGTGCAAACTATTGTTTAAATGGCTTTTTACTGAACCAGCCAGACCCAGACGAAAACCAACACAGATATTCAGGTGTGTGTGTGTGTGTGTCTCTTAAATTCTGGCTCAAGACTGAATCAGAATATTATGGCCACAAGAATATCCATGATCAGAAGATATTAATTTTAGCCCACCCTGCATTCGAGATTCCCATATATCTAGACCACAAACAGTATGCAAACTTCATGCAAGGTATGTCTGTGTCATCCATATCATCCACCTCAACTGGCTCGCTTTTTCACAAACGACAGGTTAATGTGATTGTGTTAGCAATGTCGAAGAGGGTTTTTGAATACCATTCTGAAATGCAACCATTTGGCGCGGAAAACTTCGGATTATGCTAGGCTAGAGCTAGGCTTACCACACCCTTGTAGGCTAATTGCCCCCTCTATTTTATTCACACCTCCTCCCCCCTCCCCCTAAGTCTTCATGACGAGTTGCTAACACAACTTTATTTTAGATGAACAACATTAGAGTACAGTGTGCGCAAGATGTTTTTCTTGCATAAGTACACTGCACACTACGTGGTCTTAGTGACTTGCTTGGGGAACAGAAATATTTTCTCCTGTGTGAACTTTTGTTCGAGGACGAAAGATTTGACCCAGTGTCTGTCACTGCGATGATGAATTGTGTTGTCAATGGCTAGGATCGCTCAACCCTGGTGTTCGACTCAAATGAATTAGTGCTGACATGCCCCTCTGCTGAGATCACGTAGTCTTAGTTATAACAAGCGTGTAGCGCTTAGTTGTTTTAATTGGGTTAGCAGCATCAATATACTTACTTGTTTTGATGGATGGGGAAAAAAGGAAAGCAAGAAAACGTTGTACATAATCTTTATATACTATGAAATCTGCGAGTATTTTCGAGTAGGTTCCATGGTGTAATGGTTAGCACTCTGGACTCTGAATCCAGCGATCCGAGTTCAAATCTCGGTGGAACCTAGACTTTTTCTTTTTTTTGGTTTCTTCTTTGACTAGATCATTGGGGGTTTTGTGTTGTGTGTTGGAGAGATGTCTTGAAGTAATTAATGTTATGCTTTCTACCCCACTTCTCTGCACTAAGTTCATAATGAAAATGGAATCGAATTGTCCGGAGAATAACTCGAGGTTAGCAACAACATTGATTCAAGTATAGCCTACTTATAAAAGTTAAAGTAGCTAATACATTGTTGTTGTTTTTTTATATTTGAAATTGGACTTTATTCAAGTAGGAAGGAGTGTGTGTGTGTTGTTGTTGTTGTTGTTGTTTTGTGTGTGTGTGTGTGTGTGTGTGTGTGTGTGTGTGTGTGTGTGTGTGTGTGTGTGTGTGTGTGTGTGTGTGTGTGTGTGTGTGTGTGTTTATTTTATTTTGTATTTTATTCTTTTATATCGAGGATAATGGAATAAGCACTCACGTTCTTTTTTACATCTAGTCCCCGTGTGTATGCGGTTTTGTAAATTCTGTCATCTGTTCTGTCATCTCATCTCTGTGTCTGTGTGTGTGTGTGTGTGTGTGTGTGTGTGTGTGTGTGTGTGTGTGTGTGTGTGTGTGTGTGTGTGTGTGTGTGTGTGTGATTCAGATTCAGATTCAGATTCAGAATATTTTATTGCCATTTAAGTCATGTAGACTTATTTGACACAACAAAAACATCAACTATAATTATCTATTTTGGCTAAAAGTGATGTACACTAAAAACATGTTGTATTCTACTTCTCTTTCTCTCTTTTTTCAAAACACTCATACACATATCTGATGATATCTGCTTGATATATATCAACTGTGATTATGTCACTTAATTTATGTACACAGTTTTTGCGTTCTTTGTCTTTCGTTTTAATTTTTGATAACAAATTATTTCTGAGTTCATCATATAAAATGCATTCATCAAGTAAATGAAATTCATCTTCAATTTTGTTACAGTGTCTACATTTTCTGTCCACTCTGGATATATTTTGGTGTCTCCCTTTCTCTATCATTAAATTGTGACAGCTTGTGCGAAATTTACAATATGTCTTCTTATGAGTTTTGTTTTCATAGTTTACTAAGTATGGTTCCAATCTGTATTCTTTGGTAGCAAAATCATAAAATTTTAGTTTTGCAAACTCTTTCTTTTGGTAGATCCAAAATGTTTTATACATGTCCTCAAGTTTTCTTCTAACAGCATAACTCAACCGATGAACATTAAGAGTGCTTTGGTTCTTCCAGACATGTTTGAATCCAATTGTATACAGAATATTTTTCACTGTGTTTATCCATTTATCGTATGCATTCTTCTGATACAAATAATCGTATACTATTCTAATATAAGAGTCTGGTTTTGATTCTGTCAAATGAATCCAAAAGGATATTATCTGGCATATGATTTTAAGGGTCAGTGGAAATCTCCCTAATTCACCCAAAGTGGGTAGTACTAATGCTTTTTTATGAACTCCTATCATTTGTTTACAAAATTTTACATGAAAATTCTCATACAAAAACTGATTGGATAAGCATGCCTTGAACAGTTTATCAATATGAAATTCTGTATCCCCATTAAAACAAAAAGGAAACCAAACTTCTGCTCCATAGGTTAAAACAGGGGTTATCAGTGAGTCGAATAAACGCATTTTTATAGTAGTCTTTAAATTTTGTCCATGAATTGCCCTTTTAAAGGCGTATATTGCTTTGTTGCTTTGTTTTACTAAATGTTCTTGTGTTGCTTGAAATTTCCCGTTTTGATGAAAAACGACACCTAGATATTTATAAGTTTCTACTGTTTTTAAGTGTTGTGTCTTGGAGAGGTATTTATGTTTTGCTTCTTTTTGTTTTGACATTTGGTGGTGGTTGCTGTTATTGTTGTTTTGTCTTATTTTTTAATTATTGCTATCTACTTATATTTAGTCTGAAATGTAAGCAAGGGGGGAAAAATTCGAGAAGCAAATGCTTGCAATAAAACCCCGACACATCTCAGGCATAACTCTGTCTAAAGGGCATTCTTCAAAACACCCTAAAATGAATTAAAGATTACGGTATTTATCATAACTTTAAATCACGTCTAAACAGGAAACATTGCTGAAATTCAAAACTACCACTCCCTGATATAACTTGATGACTAACTAGTGTTGTATTAGTCCACCTGTAGGATGTGTGTGTGTGTGTGTGTGTTGTGAGAGAGAGAGAGAGAGAGAGAGAGAGAGAGAGAGAGATGAGGAGAAGAGAGAGAGAGAGAATTGGCCCTGATGAAAGAGAGAGAGAGAGAGAGAGAGAGAGAGAGAGAGAGAGAGAGAGAGAAGAGAGAGAGAGAGAGAGAGAGAGAGAGAGAAAATAGGAAATCAGAGCTGAAAATATTCCCGAAGTTGGAATTCGGCAACCATTAGGATGGGGGAAAACGGTTGATACGGAAATAACATGCTTTTGTTTCCTTGTATCCTCACTCCCCCACCCCCTCCCCACTCTTTCCTTTTGTGTAACCTGCCCGGTAGTAGGCCTATGTATGCATTTGCATTGTGATTTGATTGAATTTTGTTTTAGTTCCAGAATGAAAACTAAAATTTAAAATTAAAAAAAAATTGAAAGTAAGTGAACGCTACTTAAAATGCAGCGATACAAGGGAACTATGCTTTGATGGTGACACAGACATAGAGCAGAATGTCCCCTATGTATATGGCCGAGGAATCAAGCCCACTATATGAAATTGACCCACGAGACGAATCTCTACGAACTGAGAAAGTTAGCTTTTTTCCTTTCCCGTTCCTAAATAATAGAACAAGACTTATTTGACATCAAACGTAAACATAAACTAACGTAAACTTATTTGACATCAAACGTGTGTGTGTGTGTGTGTGTGTGTGTAGCAGCAGCAGCAATAGTAGTAGTAGCAGTAGTTTCTTCTTTCACAGTTGTAATGTTCGCTATGTGTGTGTACGAGCACATGAAGTGTGCCCTCAATAGGGTAGACTCTCTCTCTCTCTCTCTCTCTCTCTCTCTCCAGTTTTTCTTTTGTTAAGTAGAATGGATAATGATGATGTGCACTATTTGTTTCCAAGGTGACAGTTTGTAAAGAGAGTATACAAACAGGGGAGGTGACTTTGTATGAGGAGAGAAATGATTGTAAGAGTGAATGTGAGAGTATATGAAGATTGAACAAGAGATAACTGCACTGGAATCAGACTTGATTTGAGCCAGTGGGCCAATTTGACTGAACACAGAGTGACGTGGACAGCTTGTCACGGACTCAATCAGTTATCACTGTATTTTTTTTTTTAAATTAATAAGGCAAAATGCCATTTATGTTCTTGTGGCTCCCTCCTTTCCCCCATTGGCAATGGGCGAAAGTGTTACGCAATAATTTATCTGAATCTGAGTATAATTCTATCAACCATGGCATGGAACCCATGTCATGGAGATAATTTGGGCTGTAGTAAGTAATCATGCATTTTTCTTTGTTACAATGTGTGTTTTGTGCCCAATCCCCTTCCCACTGTCCCCTTGTGAATGGGCTTAAAAAGCTTACCACAATAATATTCTCTCTCTCTCTCTCTCTCTCTCTCTCTCTCTCTCTCTCTCTCTCTCTCTCTCTCTATTACCCCAAGACTATATTAAATTGGACATTCTCCTCCTAACTTATCATCTGGAATATAATAAAGCAATAATAATGTATGGCATAATGAACGGTCTGGCTCCATCTACACTGGCTAATAAGTTTCCAAGTAACCAGTCATGGTACACAAATAACATAGTAATACCAAAACCAAGACTAGATCTTTACAAGACAAGCCTTCGTTACTCTGGAGGAACTGTTTGGAACTCATTACCCAAAAAATCTTAAAAATAAAAATAGCATTACATCTTTTAAGGATAATTATAAATCTTACTTGTTCCAGAATATTAGTCAAATATGCTACTAAAATATTGTCAGTATTAAGCTTGTTAAATTGAGGCAACTGTAAGCACGCATTAGAAAAAATATCACTTGGAGGAAAGTACATGAAAGTTACATAGACATACTGTATACCTAATCTTTCATACTGTGTGCATTTGGTAATTTTCCATGTCAGTTGATTTTTTCTTGGTGGGGAGGGGGGGCGGGGGGGGAGGGGGGGGGGGGAGTTGGTTTGTTAGGGTTTTTGGTTTGTTTGGTTTTTTTTGGGGGGGTGTGTTGGGGGGCGGGAGGTGTTTTCGGTTTTTTGGTTTATTTTGGTTTGTTTTGGTTTTTGTTGTTGTTTGGTTTGGGTTGGGTTGTTTTTGTTTTGGGGGAGGAGGGGGGGGGGATGTTGTTTGGGTTGGGGTTTTGGGGGGGGGGGGGGGTTGGGGGGGGGGGAGGTAGGGGTATTCTGTTTCTTTTTTCCTTTTTATTGTTGGTTTTTGTTTTTGTTTATTTTTGGGGAGTGGCTTTTTTTCTTTTTTTTTTTTCTTTTTTTTTTGGGGGGGGGGGGGGGGGGGGGGGGTTGCAGCGTGATTTTTTTGGGGTGGTGATGGTAGTGGTGATTTTATTTTTAGGAGGTTGTTTTGTTTTTGATTGTATTGTTGTTCTTTTTTCTTGTTTGTTTGTTTTTGCCAGAGGGCTGGATGTAAAAAAAAAAAAAAGCAACTACTGCTTATTCTATTACCCTCTTTGAATAAAAAGTTTTCACAGTTTTCAAAGTTTTATCTCTTTCTCTTGATTTCCGTGGTTTTTATTGATTGTTTTGATGTATACACGTTTACAAGGACAGATTGTGAGACTTGGCTTGGCCTACAGTCCTCATCCTTGTGCATCAAAGATCTTTATCTCTATCGCTCCCTCCCTCCTCCCCCCCCCCCTCCCTCCCCAGTGTCTGGCAGCACGGTCTGTCTCTCTGTCTGTCTGTCTGTCTGTCTGCAAGACATCCCTGTCTGTCTCTGAAAATGTGAGCAAAAGATACACTGACAAGTTTCAACTGTGCCCTTTTTCTTTTTAAAACAAAATTGAAACTGAACTCCAGTTTCTCTTTGAATTCCAAAAAAAATATGCGCATTAGTGAGAGAAATATATGTTGAAATACTACGAAAATACATATGAACACTTTCTCTAAACTGTCTTACAGAGTGAAAGTGTCTGCCAATTAAGACACTTGGACATGTACCTATACATAACGTTTGGAGCTCCTGTGAAGTTCATTTGTGTACAAGAGGTTAAAAAAAAAAAGTTAATGTTACCCTAAATAATTACTCTTGTTAATGCCAAGTTTACTTATGTCTGCTGTATTGTTTTATTTGCAGGTTGATTTCCCTAACAATAGTTATGTGCCCCGCCCCCCTTCCCCTCCCCCCAACCACCCTGTAGCCTTACAAAATGTATATCTTGAGTTCTGAGTCTTGTCTGTCTCTGTCCCTCTCTGTCTGTCAATCTGTCTGTCTCTATGTCATGTCTGCCTCTGTCTGTCAATCTGTCTGTTTGTCTGTCTGTCTCTCTGTCTGGAGTGGGAGTCCCACATCTCTGGCCTTGACACACACCTATACACACTTCAGGACTTGTGCCAATTGATAGATAAATCCTTTCAGGGCCTTTACTTCTAAAATAATACCATTACTGACATGATCACAGACCCAGGTCTATCGGTTATCATCGGCAAACCCTACGTAGGGCCAAGTCAAAAATGAGGGTTAGTTGAAATTGGCTACTGCTGACTGAGAAAACACAAAAGCAATTTATAGTGCCAATGTATGTTGATTTATCTCTTTATTTGGTTTAAACAGGGTTTTTTTTAATAAATCGCGCGCACACATATATATATGTGTGTGTGTGTGTGTGTGTGTGTGTGTGTGTGTGTGTGTGCGCGCGCGCGCGTGTGTGTGCGCGTGTGTGTGCGCGATTTATAAAAAAAAACCTGTTTAAACCAA
This sequence comes from Rapana venosa, assembly GCA_028751875.1. Taxonomy (NCBI): domain Eukaryota; kingdom Metazoa; phylum Mollusca; class Gastropoda; order Neogastropoda; family Muricidae; genus Rapana; species Rapana venosa. The sequence goes on from CM054144.1 coordinate 50,679,348, forward strand.
ATAAAGAGATAAATCAAATATATATATTATATATATATATATATATATATATATATATATATATATATATACAATATATAAACATATATACATATATGTGTGTGTGTGTGTATATATAGATATAGATATATTGACAGACAGATTGACAGATATACTTCGGATGAGACTATAAACCCAGATCCCCTGTGCGAACGCATGCAAAACACCTTGCACACATGTTAAAACTCGTTCGGCTTTCGGAAGAGTAGACTATTGTGTTCCAGTGGGAACGGATGACAAAACTGACAAAACTGCAAACACACGGGGACTGGATGAAAAAAAAGCACATGAGTGCTTATTCCAATATCCTCGAAATAAAATAATTATCTATCTATCTATCTATCTATCTATCTATCTATCTATCTATCTATCTATCTATCTATCTATCTATTTATCTATGTATATGTATATATATATATATATATATATATATATATAATATATATACTTTCAACAGAGCAACAAGAAGCTAAAAGCTGATAATATGCTCAACAACAATGAAAGGTTTAGTCTTTACATTTGGCAGCTGGTAGACATAAAAATAATTATTTCAAACTGTAAAAGTGGATTTTGGGGGGGATTTTTTTTTGGGGGGATACCTTTGACAACAAATATTAGTTTCAACTATCCCCTCAAAAGTCACTGCACTTAGAAATTTTGTAATGGATATGCAAGATCAAAATGTAGATTAAAAAAAAATATATAGAATACAGAAAAAGAACAGTAGGCAGTAGGAAAGAACTAGGTAGTACAAGAGGATGAATGATAAACAAAAAACAAAATGATAATAAAGAGACCAAGGGAGAAAACACCATCTACATTTCATCTGTTTCAAAGCAAGAAGTTGTTGGTTTTTTAAATCAGATTTTCAGTTTTTTCATTGTGCAACTACAAAGTAATAGGATCACATTCCAGACTAAGGAGTACTGAAGTGGGAATCTTTGCTTTTCTATTGCTTATGTGATGGGTATGAATTGAGCATGCATTACTCTCTCTCTCTCTCTCTCCCTCTCTCTTGTTGGGTAGTTTTCTGTCTTTTCTTTGGTGTTCCCCTTCTTCTCTACTTTGCTTCTTCTGTACTTTGCTAGTGGATGTTGGTGGTGGTGGGTGTCGGTTTGTTTATGTTGCACAGTCTAATATTCAAATTCATTATAAACAAAAGATGTTTCAAGAAGCAGCAGCATGAACATCAAGAGCTGTTAAAACCGGTTTGATCTTTTATAAAAATGCCCGAGTTTTTGAAATACCAGTACATTATTGTCTGTCTGGAACTGCTTGCTTCCATAAAAAAAACCCACACAACTGACCTTGTATGCAATACTGAGGCAGCTGCAAAATAGCATCAACATGGGCTGCATTGAATAGAGGGCATGATTACATATAGTTGTTTTTTAATTCCATATTTCCTCTTGCTACCACATGCACAGTGTGGGTGTCATTTGGGGACTGTATGAACCAACCACCAGCACCTCTGACTACTTTCCTTGGAAATGCTGACTGAGAAGACTTGCATTAAAAAAAAAAAAAGTTAAAATCTTATGCTGACTTAGAAAAAACACAGTAGAAAGAGTGCATTAATAAGTTCTAATGTATGCTTTCAGCCCTTTGATTTGTTGCTTTACAAGATTCAGGGCTATATAAATTCCATACATTATTCTATTATTATTATTATTATTATGCTGAATTCTCTTTCTTTGATTGTACTAAAGTCCCAGCGGAGTTATCCGATTTAGGGAGTGTATCAACCAACCACCACAACCAAGGGGTCTCTCTGACTTATTTATTTGTGTGTGTGTGTGTGTGTGTAACAGCAAGTCATCCTACTTTGGTGCTGTGGACCACCCTACAAATCAAAGCCCAATGTTGGGCATGTTACAATTATTAGGCAATGCAATGCTGCGCATATTACTTATCCCTGCCCCGCCCCCCTTTAGTAGTTACCCACTACCCCCCCCCCCCCCCCCCCCCCCCCCCCTTCCACCCTCCAGCTGGATCAAAGTGGGCTTGTCCAGAATGAACTGGTTATACTTTAGGAACTACTTTAAAAACTCCTGGCAATTTAACAGGCTGCAGAAGGTGGGTCCTGCATAAAAATGCTTGAAAGAAGGAAGAAATACAGAAAATACAGTGTGTACCTTTCGGGGGTTTAGACAATATATTTATGTCGGTAATTGTGAAAAGATAGAACTTGATATTTTTGGAATACTTGTGTTCCTCCGCAGATGATCGTGCGTAGGCATACTATTAGCCTAGTTAAAAGTCTTGGGATAAAAAAGAAAAACAAAGAAAGAAAACTGAAGTGCATGAGAATTCCTTCAAAATTGAGCAGGACATTAGTTAAAAAAATATTATTTAAAGTTTTGGATTTGTTTATTCAACTTAGGTCAAAAATGTATTCGTGGACTGCGCTTCTTCTGTTGGTGATATCATCGCGCAAGAATATGTGTACCGAAATAGTTCGTTGTAACTATGATCGGGATAGCATAATTTGTCAGTACGTTTGAAAACTGCATTGTACATTCTGCATACGGAGAGTCCTATATTTGAAATAAATAGTGGAAAATACGTTCAGATAGGCAAAGTTGGATATTGTGTTTGCGGGGCCACATGGGGAACTACAGGAGGCCAGATCGAGCCAGCATACATTATCGTCCAAGATGGTGTGATTATACGTGGAATCCACACAGTTAATATTTTTCTCCTTTCTTGTCTTTCGATTTTACGAAAGAGATTACAGGAAGGTCATTTTCATCGTATTGATGAATATGTTTGAAGTAAGTTGGTTTGATTGCAGATTAAGTATTGTTTAATCGGTAGAATACATGTTTTTCCGTTGACGTCTCTACGTTTATGTTTGCCTGCAGATGTAAACTAGGTTAGGCCGAGCTGGGCTTGTGCTTACAACCTGCGCAGTAGGCCTCTTCGCAGTAGGCCTCTTGGTAGTGCAAAGACAGATTGAATAGCTATAGAGAATTATTGGTCCTAGCCTTGATGTATACGTTTGATGATTATGTTAGTTTCTATGGCTTCCAGTTCCATGGTGTCAACAAATTTAGCAGTACTTCTAAAGAGCTGTGTAGTTCTGGTTACTATTAATGCCCCACCCACAGGTCCAGGGTGGTCCAGGGTGTACTGCTGGCACACTGTGTTACATACACTACAGGCAGATCTATCTGTGTACCAGTAGTAAAACCAGGGAGTCTGCTACTTTTTATATTGATTTTCCCCAGGAAGAAGAAGAGTCTGCTACTTTTTATATTGATTTTCAAAACAAAAAAATTTAAGAGCAGGAGTAGAAAACTAGGCCTATAATATTTTCATTCCACTTTCCAGTGTCAACTAACTCTCTCTCTCTCTCTCTCTCTCTGGACATATATATGGTCTAGTCTATAGCAAACTTTGTTAAATTACTTGCTAATGTATCATCTGTACATCTGCATGTTGTGGCTATTTCATGTACCTCTTGTGGGTTTTCTTGAAATAAAATCTTGAATCTTGTATACTTAATGGGTCTGTCCCAGTGTCAGACTTGTGACCAGCAATCTAGGCACACACATAAAGAAAATCAAAATAAAACTCATGCATAATGCATTACGAGGCAGATTGGCACAACTTTCCTATGCATGGTACTAATGGTAGTTATTATACATGTATCATTGTATGTATAGGCCTAGACCTAATACTGTTAGTGTAATAGTAATGCTCAGATAAATGTGATTTTTGTCATGCAAAACTTGGCTAAGCAAGACAAAATTACTGTACTTGTCACCCTTCTAATGCAGCAGTCTATCGGTTAAAAAAGACATAAGTCTTCCAAAGTTGATGAGGAGTATGACCTTGCGGTGTTATTTCAGGTCAGGTTATCACTATCAGCCTGACGAAAGTGGAGTCAATAACATTGCAGTTGAGGAGGTGTCATGTTCAGCGGTCATGATGTTTTCAATGCAGGGCCTATCCAGTTCTGAATGTTGTACTTGTGAACAAATTCTTGTTCTTGATCATGCACAAGAGTGCATTTTTTATTCTCAGAAATTTGAAAGAAAAGATTAGTTTTTAAATCAGCACATCCGGAGAGATATTTTTTCCTTATGGTGTGGACTTCTTGGACAACAATCATTCACTGATTCCGACATGAGAATCTTCCACCTTTCAGCAGAATTCCACCTTTTTGGCCATCTCCAAAATCTTCGGGTATGTGTGTGCTTACTCAGTTATTGAAGTTATTCTCAGGCTTCCAAGATCCTGACAAGGCTGTTGTTTGGGTTGTTTTTTTTAAGATTCTCACATGGATCAGTCATACACTGTCTTTAGTTCATATATATATATATAGGTCATTCTCAGAAACATGTGAGGCATGATAATGACCTACTTCACACATCTACCATTTGACAGAATTTAGTTCATAACTGTGGTGAATGCTGTTTACTGGTTATGTTTGAATTAAAGAAATAAAATTTAAATGTTTTAATGAGTACTTGTGCTTGTTTTTAAAAATATTGAATGTTCTTTTACAAAATGTGGAGGATTTGTGACATCATGGTGTATATATGTTATTCAGATTGTTCTTCTGACTTCAAAGACTACTAATTTGAAACACAATTTGTATTAAATTAATGCCCAGATGTTGTTTCAAACTCCCAAGCAGAAACATCCTCATTTCTTTTTCATGAACATTAAATAGAGGGTGGATTAAATACCCGTTGTGGTCGTGACGCTTGGTTTCCAAAGTCAGGCCCAATTTAAAAAATTCACTCACAAAAAAGTATACAATATCATCAACACATTATAGCTTCCACTGATATAGTAAACAGTTAACAGTATATAAAAAATGACGATTTTGATCAGCCAGCGTTCCTACCCTCATTCATGGCTGGAAACTCCAGATTATCAACATCGTTTCCCATTTTTAGCGTCACGACCAACTGATGTAAATCTGGTGCAAAACTCGGCACATTCCTTCACTGATCAAGATTTTTACTAATGTTAGCGCTGGTACTTCACCTTGACCTAAACTATCTCTGGCATGTACTTTATCCCGCCAAAGGAACATCGCTATGCTATACTAGTGTGCTGGTCTTTGTCTTCTACTAAGTTTTCTCATGTCACGACTGACCGCTAAAGCACGGTAGCATTTGATCAAGATGAGTTTACTTGCTTCTATCGCATTTTTTTATCGAAGGAGAAGGAGTATTTTCTTGTCAAAGTATTTTACTTTTGCCAACCTTGGTTTAAATAATCGTAAACTCGTGTTTAAAACACAAAATTGCTTGTTTTTGTCAGGTTCTCTGTATTTTGTCTTTTCAGTTTTCTTGTCAACAGCTTTGGCTTGTTAGCTGTGGGTACGTTTACTGATCGTTTCATTTGATGACCGCTTATTCTTACTTGGAAAGAAATAAAAAGCCATCTACTGTAATTGGTGGAAATGGTTGTTTGAAATTTTGCACAAAATATTAAATAGATCCAGTTTTGCTGTGCGGCGTTACGGTTAGGACGAAATGAAAATAGTAGGGTTTCTTGTACAGACCGTAACATTCTTGTTGAAGTTTTACTTTCTCTTTTTTTTTTAATAGATTTTATACGTGTTTTATTTCGAACAATTAGTGACAGAAGTGTTTATTTTCAGCGTTTCATTGTGTTTTACTGGAAATTTTTGTTGATCTGTAAACTCGTGTATTAACCATGTTGGTTGTGACACGAAACCAAGATAGCGTGGTTTCGTGTCTTGACCATTACTGCGTTAGATCTAGAAGCATACACAAAATGTCTCGCGTTTTCATCATTCAGTCAATGATTGACGCTGGGGGCAACAGCAAAGTGAGAGGCTGTATAGTGTATAACCAGTGGCTTTTCCACTCATGGAATTCCACTTTACAGCTTAGTCTTTAGTGATCGACTATGGCTCTCTGACTAGGAGGCATGACTCGCACAGTCCTTATGTGCTGCAGCCCTGGCTCGTTGGCCTTTGGAGAACATCTCCAACGCTGACTGTCCTTATGCCCACTTGGCTGAGAGAGTGGGGATGTACTGTGGGCAAGGCATCTCCACTATAATCAAATTTCTGCCGAATTTCCGAAACAGCAGCTGCCTCCTCTGCTGTTTTGGAGGTCATCGTCGAAAACAACGGACTAACATACATACATACAGTCATTGATTCTTTGTACGAATGTTCTGGTTATGACATATGTTGTTGAAAATATAGACCTGCACGGCTGCAGCAATTCTGTTCTGTTGTTATCTCGCACATTGAAATTTGGCCGTAAAACATTTAGCTCATGTTAGTCATGACAGGAAACAGATCGATTATGTTTTTTCGGATGAGACTATAAACCGAGGCCCTGTGTGCGAACGCATGCAGAACATCTTACGCACATGTTAAATCCTGTTCCGCTGTTCGAAAGAGTAGGCCGTTATGTGCTGGTGGGAACAGATGACCATTTTTTTTTTTAATTGCATACACGCGCATAAATTTAAAAAAAAAAATTTAATATCATCTGAGCGCTCTGATTTGTTGTTTTACAAGATTCAACGCTATATAAATTCCATATATTATTTTGTGTCACGACTCTGATCTACTGTGCTAAATCGTCCCCTTTTCCTCAGATACAGATTTCTAGTGTTGATTTCGGGGAAGTGATTGATCTACACAATCGTTGTTAGTGGTAATGAGTCAACCGTAAATGCACGCTAAACGTCATCGCAGTTGCGTTAATGTTTGCTACAAACTGCGCTGATGACAGAGCTGGGCGTTTCTGGTCATGACCAAAACACATCACTCGTTTTCTACCACTTATTTTCGTAGGCTTCAAATGTAATCAAACAATGAGGTTCTTCTGATTAAATAATGTTAATTTGACAGATAAGACACAATGCTGGAAGTCCTAAGCTTAACATTTTTCAAACTCATGAAACTTTACAAGTCCGTGATCAGTTATGAAAACCACATCATGAGGATGGGCTTTTTTGTTTTGTGTTTCGTTTGTTTTCTTTTTCCTTGTCAACATTTGGAACGGATTCATCTTTAAATATGCAAGACAAGCGTTGATAACAAAACAAATAACACACAACTGACACACATTGACACAATTAGCAACAAGAGTACAGTTGAAATTGGTTAACTCAATGGAGTCGCAGTGAAATGGATCCCACCATTTTGTGGTGACGCGTTATTTTGGCTATATTTGAAAAATTCAGTAGACTTACCCAATATAATTATGACATACACATTATACATCATTGAAAAGTTCATGTCTACTTTTGAGATTGTTTCACAGTTTTTTTAATAGATGACTGTATTTAAAAAACTTTTTTTTCAAAATATGTCGCTGAATGCTGAAAAATTAAAAGTTTTGAAAATTAGGGCTGCGTATCTTACATGACTTAAACTGTTCATCAACTAGTCCCCTTGAAGCAATGTGATGATTTTTCACCAAGTAAAGTTCCCTGAAGCTGGCTGAATCCATCTGATGTCACTTTTGTACAACAGATTTTTTTAAAAAAAGATTCGTAGCACTGGAGAGCCTGAAATCCCAAAGTTATCACTTGTTGACATGTCAAACAAAATTAGCCAACAGACAAAAACTAGGCAAGCTTATGGTCAAGGAAAGCAACTGTGTTTAGAAAAATGATTGCCCTACATGCCAGAGTACTTTCCCTTGAATTAAAAGGGGTTTTTTAATTCATAATTCTGCCGATTCTTGAGCTTCAGCACGTCACAGTAAAGGAAAACCTCAATGAGTTAAAGACAAGAAAGCATGAACGCCTTTTTCAACAAAAAAATCAACATTTATCGAGCAAAATAAGCAATTCACATGCTTAACAATTTTCATTGTGGTGTCCACACACACACACATACACACCACGTGCGAGCACCCACATTCACGCACACACATACACTCTCTCACGCACGCGCGCACACACACATACACACACACAAACACATATAAACACAAACACGTACATTTACATGTATTTGCTCTCTCTCTCTCACACACACACACAAATTGTGACAAAATTGCTCACTCTCACGCACGCGCGCACACACACATACACATACACACACACAAACACATATAAACACAAACACGTACATTTACATGTATTTGCTCTCTCTCTCACACACACACACAAATTGTGACAAAATTAGGTGTTATAAAGGAGAAGTCTAAATGAAGGGGGTACAGTTACAAAGAAAAGCAGTGTCTTAGAAAAGTAGATCTTATACAGGTGGGAGTCTTATGATAGAGAATAAAGTGGGGTAGGGTGCCGACTATATATATATGGATGCATCTGATTATGACTTTTTTTTTTTTTAACTGTTAAAATGTAAAGCAAATCACATTGTGTGTGTGTGTGCAAGCGTGCGTGAGAGAGAGAACTTAACAGTTCTTAATCAGTTTGAAATTATGCATACATGTGGGGAAAAAAGCACTGGCAAATGCTGAGTGCTGGAAGGATTCTATTTGCCCATAACATAAAAGAATTCGATTGCTTGTAAAACAAGAAATGAAGAAATAACCTTAGAGTATTCTGTTATTTAAAGTGTTGTAAAGAAAAAAAAACCCAAAACAACCCAGCACATGTGATGATTTGAAATCAATTGACGATCCTAACAAAATTTGATCGACAATTAATTTTTGGTTTTCGCTACTTAAAAAAATTCTTTTTAAATTAAATAACATGATTTCATTGTTTTTTGTCGTTAAAAAAAAAAGAAGCATTTTATACTTGATGTAATGAATGATGCGCTAGGTCAGATGAGAGAAACTGGACTTGGTTGTGTCGATTGCATATAGCATGATAAATCGGCGTAGATAATGTTTATTGATATAATATGTCACTCTAAGTCTAACATAATAAATCAGTGTAAATAAAGTTAAAAGAATGCATTGTTTCTAATTTAAGATGGTGTGTTTTTTAATTTGATCTTAAATTGCTACACTTTAATGATTTGTGCTTTTGAGGGGTGTGGTTTCTATGTAACACCCATAATATATAAAATGATAAATCAGTTTGAATAATGTTACAAGTATGCATTGTTTCCAATTTTTAAGTTGGTGTGTTTTGTTAAAATTTATGTTTAAATTGCTACACTATCATGATTTGTGATTTTGAGGGGTGTGGTTTCCTTGTCACAACCAAACGATTTCCATGTCACAACTGCAACATATTACTTTTATAACACATTAATTTGAGATAGCTTCCATTCTTGTGTAAAGGAAATTGTTGTATTGATATGATTGTGTGGATAAAGTTCAGGCTAATTTGTGGTGCTTCCTGTGGTCACTAGCAAAAAAACCGAAAACTTTTTAACCTGGGCGTACAAAACTGTCTTAAAGTGTCATAAAAAATATAGCCCAAAATATGCTTTGTCAGCGATTGTCATACTTCCAAATGTTAGATTTGTTTTATAAATGAAAATAACAGCATTTGGGAGTGGTTTTTGTTTAAAAGATTTCTTTATGCTACTTTTGGTTTCCATGTCACAACCGCAACACGGCAAAAAATATAACTTTAATTCATCAAATACAAGGAAACCAATTCATAATTCATAATTTTTTCACAAGAATGCAAGTTATAGAGTACTCTAAAATATGGCAAAAAGGCGTAAACTTCCAATGACATTTATTTTTCAAGGTCTATGTCACAAAAACCTCACATGTTTCTGAGAATAACCCATATATGAATCTGCTTTGTTACTTTATTAGCCGAACTGACCAGCTGTCGAAGACTTCTGAACAAGTGCTCTCACCTTGAAGAAGAGTTCATAGGTCAGTCGTTACCGGTTGGAACATTAAAAAACTCACCATATAAACTAAGACTAAAAGAATGTTAGTACTATTACACATGTATTTATTGGAAGCGTATAAGTTAACTTTAACTCAATTGAGTTGCAATGAAATGGATACCTCCATTTTGTGGTGACTTGTGATTTTGGCTATATTTGAAAAATTCAGCAGATTTACCCAACATAATAAAGACATACAAATTATTATTATACATCATTGAAAAGTTAATTATGTTTACTTTTGAGATTGTTACACAGTTTTTCAATAGATGATTGTAATTTTTTTAAACATATTTTCAAAATATGTCACTGAATGTTGAAAAATGAAAAGTTTTGAAAGTTAGGGCTGCTTATCTGACATGACTTGAAGTTGAACTGCTCATCAACGAGTCCCTTGAAACAATGTGATGATTTTCCATCAGAGTTCCCTGAAGTTGGCTGAATCCATCTGATGTCACTATTTGCACCATACAAAATTGAAAAACAAACAAAAAAACACTGGAGAGCCATAAATCTCAATGCGCTTGTCGATGTGTCAAAGAAAAATAGCCAACACACACAAACTAGGTAGGCTTTATGGTCAAGGGAAGCAACTATGTTTAGAAAACTGATTGCCCTACAACGTACAGGCCAGCATACTTTCGCTTCAGTTGAACATCGCTTAATGTATTTTAAAAAAAATTGTAATTCTGCCAAGTACAGTGACGGGGAGGGGCGCCGAATCTTAAGATTTGACACAACCTCATTGAGTTAACAGCGCGGAGTCGGCCATTTTAATAGGCTAGGCATGAGAAACTGATGGTCATAGGCTTAGGCACTGATGTGTATATTATAACAAAAGATGGGAAGATCAGAATTGCCTATAAGAATTGTCAAACAGGCAGGAGTTGTCGGTTTTTTTTATACTTGATGTAATGAATGATGCGCTAGGTCAGATGAGAGAAACTGGACTTGGTTGTGTCGATTGCATATAGCATGATAAATCAGTGTAGATAATGTTTATTGATATAATATGTCACTCTAAGTCTAACATAATAAATCAGTGTAAATAAAGTTAAAAGAATGCATTGTTTCTAATTTAAGATGGTGTGTTTTTTAATTTGATCTTAAATTGCTACACTTTAATGATTTGTGCTTTTGAGGGGTGTGGTTTCTATGTAACAACCATAATATATAAAATGATAAATCAGTTTGAATAATGTTACAAGTATGCATTGTTTCCAATTTTTAAGTTGGTGTGTTTTGTTAAAATTTATGTTTAAATTGCTACACTATCATGATTTGTGATTTTGAGGGGTGTGGTTTCCTTGTCACAACCAAACGATTTCCATGTCACAACTGCAACATATTACTTTTATAACACATTAATTTGAGATAGCTTCCATTTTTGTGTAAAGGAAATTGTTGTATTGATATGATTGTGTGGATAAAGTTCAGGCTAATTTGTGGTGCTTCCTGTGGTCACTAGCAAAAAAATCGAAACCTTTTTAACCTGGGCGTACAAAACTGTCTTAAAGTGTCATAAAAAATATAGCCCAAAATATGCTTTGTCAGCGATTGTCATACTTCCAAATGTTAGATTTGTTTTATAAATGAAAATAACAGCATTTGGGAGTGGTTTTTGTTTAAAAGATTTCTTTATGCTACTTTTGGTTTCCATGTCACAACCGCAACACAGCAAAAAATATAACTTTAATTCATCAAATACAAGGAAACCAATTCATAATTTTTTCACAAGAATGCAAGTTATAGAGTACTCTAAAATATGGCAAAAAGGCGTAAACTTCCAATGACATTTATTTTTCAAGGTCTATGTCACAAAAACCTCACATGTTTCTGAGAATAACCCATATATGAATCTGCTTTGTTACTTTATTAGCCGAACTGACCAGCTGTCGAAGACTTCTGAACAAGTGCTCTCACCTTGAAGAAGAGTTCATAGGTCAGTCGTTACCGGTTGGAACATTAAAAAACTCACCATATAAACTAAGACTAAAAGAATGTTAGTACTATTACACATGTATTTATTGGAAGCGTATAAGTTAACTTTAACTCAATTGAGTTGCAATGAAATGGATACCTCCATTTTGTGGTGACTTGTGATTTTGGCTATATTTGAAAATTCAGCAGATTTACCCAACATAATAAAGACTACAAATTATTATTATACATCATTGAAAAGTTAATTATGTTTACTTTTGAGATTGTTACACAGTTTTTCAATAGATGATTGTAATTTTTTTAAACATATTTTCAAAATATGTCACTGAATGTTGAAAAATGAAAAGTTTTGAAAGTTAGGGCTGCTTATCTGACATGACTTGAAGTTGAACTGCTCATCAACGAGTCCCTTGAAACAATGTGATGATTTTCCATCAGAGTTCCCTGAAGTTGGCTGAATCCATCTGATGTCACTATTTGCACCATACAAAATTGAAAAACAAACAAAAAAACACTGGAGAGCCATAAATCTCAATGCGCTTGTCGATGTGTCAAAGAAAAATAGCCAACACACAAACTAGGTAGGCTTTATGGTCAAGGGAAGCAACTATGTTTAGAAAACTGATTGCCCTACAACGTACAGGCCAGCATACTTTCGCTTCAGTTGAACATCGCTTAATGTATTTTTTAAAAAATTGTAATTCTGCCAAGTACAGTGACGGGGAGGGGCGCCGAATCTTAAGATTTGACACAACCTCATTGAGTTAACAGCGCGGAGTCGGCCATTTTAATAGGCTAGGCATGAGAAACTGATGGTCATAGGCTTAGGCACTGATGTTATATTATAACAAAAGATGGGAAGATCAGAATTGCCTATAAGAATTGTCAAACAGGCAGGAGTTGTCGGTTTTTTTTTATACTTGATGTAATGAATGATGCGCTAGGTCAGATGAGAGAAACTGGACTTGGTTGTGTCGATTGCATATAGCATGATAAATCAGTGTAGATAATGTTTATTGATATAATATGTCACTCTAAGTCTAACATAATAAATCAGTGTAAATAAAGTTAAAAGAATGGGATTGTTTCTAATTTAAGATGGTGTGTTTTTAATTTGATCTTAAATTGCTACACTTTAATGATTTGTGCTTTTGAGGGGTGTGGTTTCTATGTAACAACCATATATATAAATGATAAATCAGTTTGAAAAATGTTACAAGTATGCATTGTTTCCAATTTTTAAGTTGGTGTGTTTTGTTAAAATTTATGTTTAAATTGCTACACTATCATGATTTGTGATTTTGAGGGGTGTGGTTTCCTTGTCACAACCAAACGATTTCCATGTCACAACTGCAACATTTTACTTTTATAACACATTAATTTGAGATAGCTTCCATTTTTGTGTAAAGGAAATTTTTGTATTGATATGATTGTGTGATAAAGTTCAGGCTAATTTGTGGTGCTTCCTGTGGTCACTAGCAAAAAAAATCGAAACCTTTTAACCTGGGCGTACAAAACTGTCTTAAAGTGCATAAAAAATATAGCCCAAATAGTTTTTGTCAGCGATTGTCATACTTCCAAATGTTAAATTTTTTTAAATAAATGAAAATAACAGCATTTGGGAGTGGTTTTTGTTAAAAAAATTTCTTTATGCTATTTTTGGGTTTCCATGTCACAACCGAAAACACAGCAAAAAATATAACTTTAATTCATCAAAATACAAGGAAACCAATTCATAATTTTTTCACAAGAATGCAAGTTATAGAGTACTCAAAAATTTATGGCAAAAAGGCGTAAACTTCCAATGACATTTATTTTTCAAGGTCTATGTCAAAAAAAACCTCCATGTTTCTGAGAATAACCCATATATGAATCTGCTTTGTTACTTTATTAGCCGAACTGACCAGCTGTCGAAGACTTCTGAACAAGTGCTCTCACCTTGAAGAAGAGTTCATAGGTCAGTCGTTACCGGTTGGAACATTAAAAAACTCACCATATAAACTAAGACTAAAAGAATGTTAGTACTATTACACATGTATTTATTGGAAGCGTATAAGTTAACTTTAACTCAATTGAGTTGCAATGAAATGGATACCTCCATTTTGTGGTGACTTGTGATTTTGGCTATATTTGAAAAATTCAGCAGATTTAGGGCTGCTTATCTGACATGACTTGAAGTTGAACTGCTCATCAACGAGTCCCTTGAAACAATGTGATGATTTTCCATCAGAGTTCCCTGAAGTTGGCTGAATCCATCTGATGTCACTATTTGCACCATACAAAATTGAAAAACAAACAAAAAAACACTGGAGAGCCATAAATCTCAATGCGCTTGTCGATGTGTCAAAGAAAAATAGCCAACACACACAAACTAGGTAGGCTTTATGGTCAAGGGAAGCAACTATGTTTAGAAAACTGATTGCCCTAAAAACGTACAGGCCAGCAACTTTCGCTTCAGTTGAACATCGCTTAATGTATTTTTAAAAAAAAATTGTAATTCTGCCAAGTACAGTGACGGGGAGGGGCGCCGAAAACTTAAGATTTGACACAACCTCATTGAGTTAAACAGCGCGGAGTGGCCCTTTAATAGGCTAGGCATGAGAAACGATGGTCATAGGCTTAGGCACTGATGTGTATATTATAACAAAAGATGGGAAGATCAGAATGCCTATAAGAATTTTCAAACAGGCAGGAGTTGTCGGTTTTTTTTATACTTGATGTAATGAATGATGCGCTAGTCAGATGAGAGAAACTGGACTTGGTTTTGTCGATTGCATATAGCATGATAAATCAGTGTAGATAATGTTTATGATATAATATGTCACTCTAGTCTAACATAATAAATCAGTGTAAATAAAGTTAAAAGAATGCATTGTTTCTAATTTAAGATGGGTGTTTTTTTAATTGATCTTTAAATTTCTACACTTTAATGATTTGTGCTTTTGAGGGGTGTGGTTTCTATGTAACAACCATAATATATAAAATGATAAATCAGTTTGAATAATGTTACAAGTATGCATTGTTTCCAATTTTTAAGTTGTGTGTTTTGTTAAAATTTATGTTTAAATTGCTACACTATCATGATTTGTGATTTTGAGGGGTGTGGTTTCCTTGTCACAACCAAACGATTTCCATGTCACAACTGCAACATATTACTTTTATAACACATTAATTTGAGATAGCTTCCATTCTTGTGTAAAGGAAATTGTTGTATTGATATGATTGTGTGGATAAAGTTCAGGCTAATTTGTGGTGCTTCCTGTGGTCACTAGCAAAAAAACGAAAACTTTTTAACCTGGGCGTACAAAACTGTCTTAAAGTGTCATAAAAAATATAGCCCAAAATATGCTTTGTCAGCGATTGTCATACTTCCAAATGTTAGATTTGTTTTATAAATGAAAATAACAGCATTTGGGAGTGGTTTTTGTTTAAAAGATTTCTTTATGCTACTTTTGGTTTCCATGTCACAACCGCAACACGGCAAAAAATGTAACTTTAATTCATCAAATACAAGGAAACCAATTCATAAATCATAATTTTTTCACAAGAATGCAAGTTATAGAGTACTCTAAAATATGGCAAAAAGGCGTAAACTTCCAATGACATTTATTTTTCAAGGTCTATGTCACAAAAACCTCACGTGTTTCTGAGAATAACCCATATATGAATCTGCTTTGTTACTTTATTAGCCGAACTGACCAGCTGTCGAAGACTTCTGAACAAGTGCTCTCACCTTGAAGAAGAGTTCATAGGTCAGTCGTTACCGGTTGGAACATTAAAAAACATATAAACTAAGACTAAAAGAATGTTAGTACTATTACACATGTATTTATTGGAAGCGTATAAGTTAACTTTAACTCAATTGAGTTGCAATGAAATGGATACCTCCATTTTGTGGTGACTTGTGATTTTGGCTATATTTGAAAAATTCAGCAGATTTACCCAACATAATAAAGACATACAAATTATTATTATACATCATTGAAAAGTTAATTATGTTTACTTTTGAGATTGTTACACAGTTTTTCAATAGATGATTGTAATTTTTTTAAACATATTTTCAAAATATGTCACTGAATGTTGAAAAATGAAAAGTTTTGAAAGTTAGGGCTGCTTATCTGACATGACTTGAAGTTGAACTGCTCATCAACGAGTCCCTTGAAACAATGTGATGATTTTCCATCAGAGTTCCCTGAAGTTGGCTGAATCCATCTGATGTCACTATTTGCACCATACAAAATTGAAAAACAAACAAAAAAACACTGGAGAGCCATAAATCTCAATGCGCTTGTCGATGTGTCAAAGAAAAATAGCCAACACGCGCAAACTAGGTAGGCTTTATGGTCAAGGGAAGCAACTATGTTTAGAAAACTGATTGCCCTACAACGTACAGGCCAGCATACTTTCGCTTCAGTTGAACATCGCTTAATGTATTTAAAAAAAAATTGTAATTCTGCCAAGTACAGTGACGGGGAGGGGCGCCGAATCTTAAGATTTGACACAACCTCATTGAGTTAACAGCGCGGAGTTGGCCATTTTAATAGGCTAGGCATGAGAAACTGATGGTCATAGGCTTAGGCACTGATGTGTATATTATAACAAAAGATGGGAAGATCAGAATTGCCTATAAGAATTGTCAAACAGGCAGGAGTTGTCGGTTTTTTTAAAAACCCACAAAGTAGGCTTGCTGACCAGACAATGCTTTGCGTGTGAGTGACTGACATCATACGTATCCATGAATGTACTCAGCATTGCAGAGGTGCTCCTGTAACTGTCACCTTACAATTACATTCCGTGATTTGCATGCATGGATGCACTGAAGCACACACTGGTCGACACATAATTCCGAAACATATCTCTCTCAGTCTCTCTCTCTCTCTCTCTCTCTCTCTCTCTCTCTCTCTCTCTCTCTCTCTCTCTCTCTTCTTACTCTCTCTCACTCGCTCTCACTCAGTATAAACAGCATCCCCACCTTCTGGAAAGTCTGTGCTAGAAAATTAACTCTTTTCTTAGTTTTCTGTCCCTCTGTTTCTGCTTTGTTCCTTTCCTTCCAGTCACCTTGTCTGTTGTCTGTCTTCATGTAGGTACCGGCAGCCCTTCTTTCAGCCTGCGGGAAAGTAGCGCTGAGGGGGGCAAAATGCATGTTTTTGACAGGCCAGATCATGGGAACTATCTAAATAATGGGGATAAAAATTATGAAAAAATAAACATTGATGTTTACTTATGTGCTCTGAGTTGTTCGTTTGTGTTTGTCTGCCATGGTGTGACAACAAAACAATTCCAAATACACCCACTCTTTCACAAAAATCGAAGCGCCGACGTACTGCTAGCCGCCATTAGCCGAGCGAGTGAATCGGTATGGATAGAAAATCGCTATGTACGATGTGCTCATTGCACTGCATCAACTTAAAAATAGGTCAGAATAGAAGAGCATTGATGTAGTTCCAGCTTTAATTCGATATAATTTTTTAGTAGATCCGAAAAGCTTAAATCAATTAAAATCGGAAGTTTAAAGTGCGAGTTCAAGTTAGCCCACTTTCGGTACACGATACGAAACATCGGGCGAAGTAAACATAGACAATAATGGTGCGATCGAAAGGCCAGTCTTTGCTGAATCCAATGGTGTATCAAGCTCTATGATTGGTTAAGTACAGTTCCTTCACCGGCCAATCAAAGTGAAGGTATCATCAAGCCATGTTTACACCATGTGAGAAAAACAAAAATGGCGGAACATAGTGAAAGAAGGGAAGCCGACCGAGTCAAATACGTTAAACGCCATGGAATTGCAGGACAAACTTGGCAAGTTAACGCGTTAAATATCAAGTTAAGACCTGTATTAACCCTCTTGTCCCCGATCCGGCCGCAGCCGACAGTAACGGAGGCTGCCGCTAGATTCCAATCCAACCGCAGCCGACAGTTGGTGCGGCCACGTGGGCAGTACTTTTCCATCACAAACAGATCTCGTGGTTTTCACACAGTGTGTCTGAAAATTGGTGGGGCGATGCAGGGAGGGTGTCAGACGGTGCCAGTGATAAATTTAGACCACTAACATGCGTGTAGTGGGGAGGGAAGGAAGAAATAACAGCCAGCGACCAGAATGCTTTTCAATGGTGCAGTGTGGCGAAAAAAATGGCGTTTTCTTTAGTAGCAGACGATTCATCTGATTATCGAGACGATAAATTGAATGCTATTGTTCTGGAAGTAGAAATATTTGAATGAGAATTGTTAAGTGAGTCCGATATTAAACGATTAGGAGGAAGAGGAGGAAGGAAATGCTGCAGATAGGGAGAAGAGTGAGCCTGAAAATAATGTGCTACACGGCACATTCCTGACCTGTGCTACACACACGACTGTTCAGAAATTTGACCTCCTGGCTGGTCCGCAGCATAGATGCCTGAAAACGATGCCTTTTGACTGTTTTCTCATTATTATCACACTTTTGCTTTGAAACTGCAATGGCAGAAACGAACAGATATGCCGATAACGAAACTGGTAAGAAGGAAAATAAAAAAGGTCTCCCGTCTGCCAAGGTTCGACAGGTGAGAGGAATGGGTACCCCCCCCCCCCCCCCCTCCCCACACCCACACATCCATAATTTGTGCTTTTTGTGATGTGATGTGACCCTTTGCCACCACTACGACTACTTTAGAGACTACCAACATTAACATTTTGTAGGGTTACAGAAGTTCTGTGTTGTTTCAAATTTGTCACACCTGTGCTGTGACAGTGTGACAGTCATGTACAATAATACACTTCTGTACACTTAACAAACATGTGGTAGCACACGCAGATATGAAGCGCAGCATAAAGGTCACATGTCGATTGAATATGACTTGTTTTCAAAAGAAAAAATAGTTAAACAAAACTTCTGTCTCCTCAAGACATACCATAAAACAACAGGTGCAATGGGGACATTGTGTGACACATTCTTGAAGTACTATTGCACATAACCATTGGTAAACACATCAGCTGGGTATCACTTCCTTATTCGACACTAACATGCTTGAACTATCGTCATATCCATGCAGGATTTGCTGTTTTATCACATATACCATACTTTTACCTGTGATTGGTGACAAATAAGGTGACAATGACAAGACATCTGGTGACCAGATACATAAACTTGCACCTAAATGCAAGTACAAAGACATACCTAGCTTGTGACAAAATTTCAGCTTGATAACTTGTCATGCACACACACAATTGTCTTAGGAGTAAAGTAAGTCAGATGGAGGTAGAAAACCTTCAAAGAATTCAAAATCTACAGGCAGTTTAGCTCTGTAGAATCCAACAACAAGAGGGTTAAGCGAATCCATAACTTAATTTTGCTTAGTATTCGGAAAATTATTATTTATTTTGTTCGTATGACACTCGATCATGTTGAGCACGATCTGGTCAAGTTCGACTGGTACACCTTTTTAGTTTGAAGCGATCGTATTTTTTTAACTGGGAAACTGAGAGAAATCGATACCAATTATTGGTATATCTAACATTGATTTAGCGATTTGAGAGCTAGTTATTGAATTGATTCCGCGATTTAAGAGAAATTCGCCAATAAAAACATCGTTGAGAGAGAGTTCATCAAACGGAAGTTGGTCCCGCACGCACATGTATGCCCGTCAACAGCACAGATCGAAAGCCGACTTATAGCAGTTGTTGAGACAACACATTGTAGTTTTCATTACATGTTGCTTCAAAGTAGCAATAAACTTTTCAACTACTTTCTCAGCCTCTTTTTTAAAAAAAATGTTATAGATGGAAGTATAATTAATGAAAGTGTTTTTTTTTGTTTTGTTTAATCTTCCTACAGGTGTTGCCTCCAAGAAATTCAATATCAGTAGAGAAGTTCTTTGTGATTTTACTGGGTCTTTTTTTCTTCTTCTTCTTCTTGTTAGTACTCTAGTAAATAAAAATTCCAAGGTAAAAAAGAAATAAAAAGAAACTGAACAGTTCTTCAAGGTACTTAAGTAGAATTTCCATCCTCTTGTAAATTTTTATTTTGTTTTACTGGCATGAGCTTCTGACAAAGGTTTGTGTTTTTTAAAGCCATTTTTGTTAAGCTGTGATTTGTATCAAGTTAATTGTGAAATTTTTATTTTTTTTATTTTTATTTTTTAATTTCTTGTCACTTCATTACATTCAACGACAAAAAATCCTCAGATCAGTTTGGCCAACACAGATTAATGTTTATCACAGTGATTAAATTGTTGAGACAACATAGAACAATTTTCATATTATCATGAATATGTCACCTCATCTTTTTTTTTTCCACAACAAAGTAATTAATGATCACATGCTGCAGATCTATTATACATCACTCAGGCTTTGTAGACACTAAGACGGTGAGTAATATCTAGTGTTAACTCAAACCATCACACCATACCCGACTTACTGTAGTCTTTCTCTCAGTTTCATACAAACTGAATATACTCTCTCTCTCTCTCTCTCTCTCTCTCTCTCTCTCTCTCTCTCTCTCTCTCTCTCTCTCTCTCTCTCTCTCTCTCTCACACACACACACACACACACACAATGAGTTTATGAGGTTTTTTGGGTTTTGGTCGCGTGTGAGTGTGTTTGTTTTTTTTCTTTTTTTCTCTGTTTCTATTTTTCTTTTGAGTTAGTTGGTTATGGTAATAATGTAGTTAGATAATATTGATCAAGTTGTTTTTTGTTCATAGATAGATGGCTTGATCAAAAAAAGAAAATGCATTGCTTAAGTTATTCAATGTACCATCTGGAAATAAAAATTTGACTTGACTTGACACACACACACACACACATGTATGCACAGAGCACACAAACCAGCACTACACTACCACTACCACCACAACACGCACACACACACACACACACATAATTGTCATTATATCACATAGTGATTGATGAAGAGACAGTGAAGTTAAATTAAAATGATGTGTAAATATGTTAAATAACATTTTTTTAACACAACAAGGGCAAATTCATGCAAGAAGAAGAGTAGTATGCAAAGAGTATCAATGTGACTTTTTTAATTTGATAACTTTTTTTTTCTTTTGAGAAAACCTCCCCAACAAAACTGTCTTCCTGTAGTCATCAGTCTGTCATGAAAAGTATCAAATGGCAAAATATACAGCATGATATGGAGCTATTTTTATTCGAGCACTGCTAATTTCAGTTTGCAGAATGTGCAAAATCCTCAATCTTTTTTTTTTTTTTTTATAGAGGAAGAATAGAATGAAAGCATCACAAGCTGAGAGAACAGCTGCTGCCTCGCAAAGACAGCTGGAAGAGACAAAAGATAAAATTACTGAGGAAATTGACAAAACAACTCAGTGTGCTGTAGTTTCATACAGCTTTTTTTATTATTTCAGGAGATGTAGAATAAAACCAAAGAGCTTGACAATGCTTAACTTGAAAAAAATAACATCCTGAACCAAAAATTTAAGCAAGTCCAGCAAAGTTGGGGAGAAAATGTGTACAGGCATCTCAAAAGGATGTCAGTACTTTTTTGTTTTTTAAGTTGGAAATGGTTATCAGCAATATGTCATATAATTTGAAAGAGAGCAGTGTATAAAAGATTGTGTCAAAATTTCATTGAAATCTGCTGGTTAGTTTAGGAAAAATTTCCATTTCTGTTTGGACAACTTGGTCAACTCATCCCCGTAAGCTCTTGTTTTGGAATAAAAAACAAAAAAGGTAGTAAATATAGCAAAGAAACACACTTCATTATATAGAAAATAATGTATTAAGACTACATGCAAAATTTGAAGACAATTCATTGAATAGTTTCAAAGTTATGGTTGTTTTTCATATGGCAGGTCAGTATTCTCCCTTTTTTCTGCTGTGCAAATTGCATTACCTCCAGGTTTTTAACATGGAATTTCTCCCATTTCGCTCAAGCAAACACCTTAGAAAAAAATAAGTGTGATTAATATAACTAGTACAAGCTGTCTAAACTGAAAGAAGCTTTCTGCTTGTCTTTTTCACTGTGCTCTGATGCTTCAAAGTTGGCACATCTCACAGATTTGACAAGTGTCAAATTGTGGTTTTTCCAAAGTTTGACACCCTAGTACATGTCAACCAAATACATTTGTGTCATGGAACTTATTTATCTTAAGAATATATGTTATAAAGATTTAAAGTACTCATTTTCAACTGGGTATGTATGTTTAGTACAATTTTAATGAGGTTCAAACTTGGACGATTTTAGAAATTGTCAAGGGCATCAACGTACCCCATTTTTAAACAGCCATATCTCTGAAAGTATGAAAGATAGAGACTTCATTTTTGTTTTGCTTTTTAAATTTGATCATTATCTTTATGATTATATAGGTTTTAAATACTAAAAGAAATAATCTAATTTTGGCTGCCGGTACCTACTTCATGGTCCATTCTCCTGCCTTGTTTTCCAGAAAGACTTAAAATTTAACAATTCTCTGCCATGCTGAAGTCAGATGTGCTGTGCTTGACTTGTCAATCATTCAATGTCAAGTACTTAACAGCAGCGCAGTGCCTTGAGTTGTATAACGGACAACAATAGTTGCTGTCTTAAAGTCCAAAGGACTAAAAAGTCTTGTTTTTATTTTCTCTGTCTTACACTTTTGGATACATTTTTTGCAAAAGTTTTTATTTTTTGTTGAAATTTTTTTATAGTGAATCACTGAATGTAACAAAATAAAGCTTAAAATTTTTTTGTTACCAGCATTAAGCAAGGGGCATGTTTTCTAGGGGGGGAAAAGTGATTTTACCATAACCTGCAGCAGAAAAACATAAAAATAAAACAGTAAAAGCTGTTAGTTGAGAAAACAAACTTCCTGGAAACTGAGTGTTGTAGAGAGCCAGATTCAAAACTGTTGACTGGGTGAGTGGGTCAGTATGCCTGTATACTAATGTTACAACTAAAAGATAAGATACATTTAGATTTTTTTCTGGGATTTTTTTTTTATAAACAGGAACTGAAGAAGTGTGACTAGGATCATAATAACGGCAGACTGATTCTTGATTATTGAATAATTGATAGACTCAAGACTGTCTCTTTTTTAAAGTTCAGACATTTTCAGGACTTTTAGGAATGTCAGATATTAATGCTTTGTACTTTGACAGTTTGAGTCGGATTGTTTGTAATGTCATGTATAATTTTGATCTGTTTCAGGGAGTCCTATGGTACTCTGATTGACAAGTCAAATTGACGAAACGAGGCAGAATATCTGGAACACCAGTATGCCAGGCCCAGGCCCTCAGTGGACAGATTTTCTGTCATGTGAAGTGTGCTACAAGTTATTTAGTGAACAGGCCAACCGCCCAATTAGTTTGGGTTGTGGACACACAGTTTGCAAGTTGTGCCTGTCCCGTCTGCAACAGAACAAGTGCCCCTTCGATCAGAGCCCCATCACATGTGACATTGACAAGCTGCCTGTCAACTATGCATTGTTGCAACTGGTTGGGGCTGCGATTCCAGACAAAGTGATAGATAAGGAGGAGCCTGTCGGAGACATATCGGATGCTAAAAAGACTGAATGCTATGAATCAGCTCGCAAATGCATAGAAGAACTGGCAGTCTATCTGAAACCTCTCTCTGAAGGTAAGTTTGAAGAAATAAATAAATGATCAGCCATTCTGTGCATCAAATAATTGAAGTGAAGAAGTATTTAAATAAATCAGTCATTTGGTGCATTGGAAAATTGAAGTATGTCTTAACATACAGAATGAAAAGAAATGGTTAATCGTTCAGCTGAAGATGTGGAAATTAGTTTTTTATTATTAAATTTTTGTTGTTTATCGGCTAGAGCTCCAAGGCTCACCAATGGTGAGATTTTGTGTATGTGACAGTTTTTACTCGCCATTGAGATAGCCGAATTCCGACTTAAGGGATAGTGACTAAGCATGACACATGCTTGTGTTTTTTAAATTTTGCCTTCCATTCCTACTGGCACAAAGTGGTCTACTCCTGAAAGGCAGAATGGGTGTTTGTGCAAGACGTTCATGTGTTTGCACACAGCGCCTTGGTTCATAGTCTGATCCAAAGGACTTTTGGGGAAGTGGAGTCGGTGCTAATGTTAACTCCACAGTATTATTCCCTAAAATGGACGCCTCTGTGGTGGCTCTGTCCTGGGCCATCAGATCACAAGAGCAACACTAACTGCTAGGCTGTGCTGCTCCCCTCAAGTTTATTACGTCTTTCAATTTCTGGTTTTATGAAAATTGTATACAGTAGTAACTTAATGATACAAGTTGAGTGCTATACTAGTATAAAATATGCTTTAAAAAAAAAAAAGTTTTTTTTCTACTCTTTGGGTTCTTAGGGATCTCAGGTTCTCTTTAAGTGTAAGAAGTATCCCCCTTCTTAAAATTCAGTGATAAAAATTTGTATGTATCACCCCCTGATAAAAATTTGTATGTATCACCCCATTTGCTTACTGCTTTGTTTTCATCCTTTCTTCTGTCTTATTGATTTTTTGTTTGTTTGAGGGTGTTTTTTGTGTTTCTTTCATTTCTTTTACAGGCAAACTCAATGCCCTTATTTTCTGTTTTCTTTTTTCACTTGCAGTCTGTGACATTGTTATATTCTGGCTGCTAGGTACGAATATATTCTGGCTGCTAGATATAAAACTGGACACTGGGATGAGATGTTCTTTCAGCGATTTTATTTGCCTGTATAGCTTTTATGAGTACATATTTAATGTATTAGGTATGAATTGAAATTTTAATGTAGCCTTCTTTTACAGGATGATGGGATTGAGTTCTGGAGCAGGTCAATAGGACATGTATGTGATCATAATTTCATAGTTTATTTTATAGAAGACTGATACACTTCATTGGTTTATTTTGAATTTTCGTACAGAAAACCCCAATGTATTACTTTTATTTAGGTTTTAAACAAGAACAGTAATTAAGAACAGCAATAGTAATGACAATAAGTTGAATAACATTACAGTGATACATGCAAATAGTTCTTTCATGTTGTCTTTCCTTTACAATATGATTTTGTCCTGGCACGTCCTATCTATATACCATTTTTCGTTATATATTTCAGAGTTTGCCTATAGAATGTAATAATTAACAATATAACATGAACCTTTTAATTGTTTCATACGACTTTATTACTTTTCAGATTCCATCAATGAACTGGAACAGAATGAAGACTTGACAGGCATCAAACTGAAGTCCCATTCTCTTATCAATGGTGGACGACCAAGTAATCTGACTAGTCCATCGCACAACACAACCTGTGTGCTGAGTCGTCCCATGCAACGGAAATTGCTGGTGCTCATCAACTGTCAACTGGTGGAAGAGGAGGGACGCTCACGGGCAGCCAGAGCAGCTCGCAGTTTAGGGGAGCGTTCAGTTACAGAGCTTATTCTTGCTCATCAGAACCCGCAGCAGCTGTCAGCCAACCTATGGGCTGCTGTGCGCACACGAGGTTGTCAGTTTTTGGGGCCAGGTAAGTCTGCCTGATTTTTGTTCTTCTGGTAAACAACTTATACTAGTTTATTTTTCATTTTATTCTATTTCGAGAATAGTGGATCACGCACTAATGTGCTTTTTTACATCCAGACGCTGTGTGCATGCAGTTTTGTAAATGTTGTAGACTGTAGTGCTTTTAATTAATTTTATTTGCACGCTCATAAAAAGCTGTATTGGAAAGCCTTTGCCTGGGCATATATCCTAATGATTAGCTGGAACCAGCAAAGATCAAAGAGTAATGTGTAATGTCAGTGCCTAAATTATCACTCATTTTATTCCAATTTACTTCCACTACAGTGGATTAAAATGTTTCATTACAAAAGAGTAGAAGGGGTATATTATGTTATGTAATGTAAAAATATGCAACATATTATCCAGCTTCTCTTTTTGGTACAAGCAATGATTTCATCTTTTCATATAATTTGCTTTTTGGCCCCCTTTTCTGAAATCCTGGGATCAACACCACTGAAATTATAAGGTCATTTCAAAGGTTATGAAATTACTTTGACTATACAATGTGGTGTGTTTTTTGTTGTTAGACTCTTGATAAAATATTACAAGATCAAAATATGCAGCACACTGTTCTGCCTACCCATAGGATTTTTCGATATTTCTACGGAAATAGGCTTAACCATGGAACTATGATTATGAGTCGAACACTACAATTTTTGCCATTTGAAAAATAGGATTGTTCTGTTATTTTCCATAAGATTTGTCATTTTTTGCAAAACTGCGCTGTGAATAGCCATTCTTTCTTCTATGGTCATGTGCGTCTGGGTACAGTGTTTGCTAACTCGCGGTCAGTGAAACAGTGGCATTTGAGATCAGGAAAGCAATGAGGCCAGTAGTCAACATTTTGTTGTATTATTTAACATGACAGCACAGATTTACTGCAGAAGGCATACAGAAACCTATCAGGTATTAGGCTTAAGTCAGAAATGCAAACAAAATGAGATTGTGTGACTTGGTAGATTCAGTTGATGTTACTTTGAAGTCCATGGGTTACCTTAGACTCGATCTGAAGATTCTTGCTGCCTTTTTTCCAAATATCATTTGGAGGAAAGGGGATGAACAGGGATGAACAATATATTTCAAGTCTGTTTGACAACTCTGCCTACATTGACGATGATTGACTTGTATACATCTTCATAGACCACTCTCTTTCTCTCTCTCTCTCATGCACATACGTACATGTGTGTGTGTGTGAGCTGTAGGTCAAGGAGGCTAGGCTGCCCTTTTTCAGTGAACATTAGCTTTTTTCAGATAAATACCATCCCACCTAGAAATTCTGGGCTGTGGGATAAAAAGGGTTAAGAGTGTCACACCAGTGCTCTGATGGTATCTGAAGGTGTTGGTTCGTTTGTTTGCTGAGGTGTGCATTCAAGGTGAATTTTCTCCCGAAGTTTACATTGGTACTTATTACCATTCCCAGAAGTCCTTCAGATAAGACTTTAAACTGAGACCTGGTGTGTGT
Source organism: Rapana venosa (assembly GCA_028751875.1). Classification (NCBI taxonomy): domain Eukaryota; kingdom Metazoa; phylum Mollusca; class Gastropoda; order Neogastropoda; family Muricidae; genus Rapana; species Rapana venosa. The sequence continues at coordinate 50,706,029 of CM054144.1, forward strand.
GTTGTATTGCAGAACACTTTGTGCAATGTTAAAAATCACATCAGCCTTTTTGAAGAAGAGTATATACCAACAATGGCTAGTGAGATGGATGATATGAAGGTGCGTGGCATGTTCTTTGATACCTGGAGAGACTCTGTCAGGTTGAGGTTGCCCACAGCACTATTTAGTTCCAAATCGTGCTCCAATGAGTTAACAAGAAAGAAGTCAAGTGAGATAATATTTTCTTGTGTTATGCTAGTTTCATTATAGACCCTTGATTTTATGTTTGTGCAGGCATGCAGGAAGAGGTATTACGACTGATCCTCTTGGCACTTGAAGATGGTTCAGCCTTGTCGCGGAAAGTCTTGGTACTGTTTGTTGTACAGAGACTGGAGAAACAGTATCCTCAGGCTTCCAAGACAGCTATCGGACATGTGGTGCAGTTGCTATACAGAGCATCCTGTTTCAAGGTAAATCCTAAATTGAGGATGTTTGGCATGGGTTTATATCATCATTATAGCACCTTATGCCAATGATTAAAACTTTTTAAAGCAAGGAAAAGTAGAATGATTCAGTAAATGTATATTTTCCAAATTATAGGCTGCCTCTTTTAAAGTGACAGCCCCATTTGCAGGCAGTAGAGCATGGTATGAAACATTTTTTCTTAGAGTGTTTGATTCTATTTCTAAGATAAACTGTTTCTGTTCATGGTTGATGGCCTCGTGTTTATATTTCATTGTTGAGCCTTTAAGATTGGGAAAGTGTAGATAGGTTGTTGAGTTTAATCTTCTCATTTTCTACATTGGGGATGGGATAGCTCAGTGGTCGGAGCACTCGCTTTCCCCCAGCCAAGTTAAGCAGCGCCGAGTGTGGTTACCAGTTGGATGGGTGACCGTTTGCGTGCCTTGGCTTCAGTACAGTTCCCCCAGTTCACCCAGCTGTAAATGGGTACCTGCCCTCTTTAGGGTCAGGGAAGGTGTAAAGCAGCGAGGGAGAGGAGATGGGCGCCGCCCTCAATATGCTGGCCCTAGAGAAGTGAGGTCTCTGACGCCTCGCTCCCCTACGACCTTATAGGTTATGGGACTCCTTTACCTTTTTTACCTTTCTACATTGGTAATCTATGATTAATGTTCTTAAAAATTTACTTGCATAACAGAAGGTTAATTCTGCACTTGAGCTTCTCCCTCTCCCGCTTTGTGTGTGTTAGTGTTATGAACAAGTGTTAGTGTGTGTGTGTTATGAACAGGTGAGTAAAAATCAATATTTATTAGTTGCCAGGTTTTAGTCATTTGGCTTTTTTTTGGGGGGGGGGGGGGAGGGGGGGGGGGGGTGTTACTCCAGAGTTATTTTCAGACTTGCATTTTGGCTATGTCAAAGATTAAATCTAATTAAATTCGATGGATTGCAGGTAACAAAGAGAGAAGAAGAGTCCTCTCTGATGCAGCTGAAAGAAGAGTTTCGCACATATGAAACGCTTCGTTTGGAGCACGATGCTCAGATTGTTCAGATTGCCATGGAAGCAGGCCTGCGCATCTCTCCTGAGCAGTGGTCATCTTTGTTGTATGGGGATGCCACACACAAGTCCCATATGCAGTCAATCATTGATAAGGTGAGTTTGCTGAATGTGGGAGACTCCCTCTCTAGAGGTCTCCTCTTTTTGTCTCTCTTTCTCATCATTCTGTGTTTGAATAAATCACCCGGGTATATGTCTTATACTTGAGAAAATCATTTGACTCAGTTGTGCATTTATGTGTTATTGCAGTTGAAATAAAGAAAGACTTGTTTTTTATGTAAACTCATTTTGTAATATTGGATTGAGTACCTAGTCATTGCATATGTTCAAACACATATCCATAGGGCATTGATTATCTGCAGGCAATAGGTCAGAAATCTCCTTGTTTAAAGGATTTAACTGTTTATGTTGCTGATGAATGTTGAAGTGAATTTTTTTTTAATTTGTTTATTAGAAAAGCAGAAAACGAGTTCTCAATTGAACTTTTTAGAGCTGCAGATGTCATAACTTTTTTATTTTTTTAAGAAAACAAAGATCAGTGAGTGGTCAGTGTATGAAGCACAGCAGTTTTTGATTGATTATTCAATTATAGATAAATCATACTTTAAATAATAATAAATAATAATAATGTATGGAATTTATATAGCGCTGAATCTTGTAAAGCAACAAATCAAAGCGCTCAGATTTTACTTTAAGTCACGGCAGATTTCTTTCCGTGAAATTCGGGCTGCTCTCCCCGGGGAGAGCGGGAGAACGCGTCGCCACTTAGCGCTGCGCCACCCTTTCACCCTTTTTTTTTTTTTTTTTTTCTGCAGCTGTATTTGTTTTCCCTATCAGAGTGGCTTTTTTCTAAGAATTTTGCCAGGGACAACTCTCTTGTTGCCGTGGGTTTTTTTACGTGCGCTAAATAATTACGTGTAACACACGGGACCTCGGTTTATCGTCTCATCCGAAAGACTAGCGCCCAGACCACCACTCATGGTCTAATGGATGGGGGAAAAATTTCCGGTCCAAACGGGGTACGAACCGCCGCACACTTCAGACCCGGACTTTTCGCTTTCTAGACAGGCGCGTTACCTCTAGACCACCGATCCACCACTTTCCCAAAAATTTTGAGGACTTGGGCCGAGGATTGAAAAATAACAGTGGAGACAGTAAAATGTAAATCTGTTAAAGGAAATTTGAGCAGCAGAAAAGAAAAAGTTTGTGCGTTGAAGAGAGATTTGAAAACAAATCTAATAAAGGAAAAGTTTTATGGACAGCAGGGAAGAGAGTAAGTAGGCCTAATAGGAAGTAGGAAGGGTACTTATTTTTGGAAAGTTTGCTTTAAAGTTTTTGAGGTGCGAACAGCTTCATTACTCCCTAACTTCCCTGGTTCAAAATTTTGTATATATTTTATTTTGACATTATTATGCCATAGTTAAAGTGTGCAAATCAAATAAAACCAAGGCAAATTAAAAACATCATTAGGAAGAGACATTTAGATAGCTCATTATTCACATAAAAAATTGTATTGCATGGATGAGAGAATTGTTAGTATTTTGCATTTAAAAAAACCCAACACATACGGGCGCACGCACACACACATACACACACACACACTCTCACTCACACACAAAAGCATGCATGCATGTATGGACATAAATGATCCTTTCGTTAAGTTACTGGAAGAAAAGGTGATGACATTGCTTTGATGTGATGTTACTGCTAGTGATAATGGTATGTGTTTCATTGTTGCAACAGCACCAGAGCCCACAGTCATTCAGCCAGGGGATCATTGAGTTGATGCTGGTCTTACAGAGGTTGGGAGACCCTAGCAACTTGTCGAAACTGCGTCCTCATCTGGACTTCCTGGCCAAAATAGATCCCAGTCCAGGTTAGTATGTAATGTCATATATGAATTCATAAGAGGGTAGAGCAGACTGGCTCTTTGGTTGGCTTGTCACGCTTGTGATCTAAACTATGTGAGGGTCGGGTTTAACTTGCATCTGAGCTGTCCACTTTTGAAGTGGGTTGTTAATCCAACTGCATTCCAGGCTGCAAGTCCTTTGAGTGAAACTTTTTTAATTGAGACATGTGCGCACATTTAAAACCAGCTTGCTATCTGCGACCTGAAGGATGGGCGTTGCTAGGTTTACCTTGCCCAAAACTATAATGCATGAACTCTTCTGGTTCCCAATGACTCTACAGGGAGTTAACTCTTCTACTACCGCGTTCCGTTTCTCTTACTTACCACTGTATACCAAGTATTTTCTGCTGTGTCTTTCAGTTTCACACCTACTGACTTTAACAAATAATAAAAAATCAAATAAAGACAGATCTACATGAAACTTTCTGTACTTGTTAAGTTGTGAATAAAAATTCAATATTTCTTCGTTTGACTCTTGTGTGACTTGTTGTGGAATGCTGATGGCGATGATGTTGCGGTTGTTGTTGGCTACGGTGGTTATGCAATAATTTTTAAAATATGACTATTTCAAGAGGTAAAGAATTGTAAAGATGAAGTGAAATAAAATCAAACATGCAAAATAAGTAATAATGTTCGGATAATATTAGATAACATGCAATCACACTCACAAACAAGCATACAGGCTGACGAACAAACAGCCATTGAAATCAGGTCAAGGTTTGTTCCAATTTTATTTCGCACTTCGTCAGTGAAAAACAGAAGAAAAAACCCATCATACTACCCACGAGTCACTAGCATCGTTTTGCAAGTTTCTGGAGCCACAATTTTCACGAAATTCTTTCATTTTAAGCCAGTCACAGTCATATGCCCCCCTCGGCAGGATCGTTGTTTACACCACTGTCATAGTCATCTTCATCACTCGAATCACCAATAAACACAGCACATGGATTCCACTCTGCAACTCTTGAATCCTCTGCTCAGCTTCTAAGTCCCAAGTTCAGATTCTGCCATTATTTTCACAGAAAATCCTCCAAAAAGTTCGTTGAAGCAGTCGCCATATTGATGCAGCTCCCTCCAAAAATTGTTACTCGATGACATCACCGTAAAATCGAAAAAATCTGCACCAAAATCGATCAACTGAAGCGCAAATTGCAAATGGCGGCAGCTACACTATCTGGGAGCTCACTGCGCATGTCTAAAGCGATAAGGGGTGTGAGACCATGGTATATAAATAGCGCAAAGGGAGACACCGGGTGTCCCCAGGTATTCGGCGGGCACACCCGCCCGCGGCTTCGCGGACCAAGTAGTAAGAGGGCGGGTCAACCCGCCGACGGTAGTAGGAGAGTTAAGGGAAGACGAGGGATCATTGGTGGAACAAGGTGTTCTTGTCATCTTTTCTTTGGCAATTTATCTTTTCTTTGGCAATTTTGAGGGGGGGAAAATGTAAGCACACTAATAATAATATCTACTTGTTTGATGCAGACTCCTAGTCAAGCAGTATTGTCCAGTATTGCACTAATGACAAACCAAGATATTATGTAGTCATAAACTGATGCAAAAAATATTTGTTCAACAGCACCATATCATTGTTATGTGCACACACACACACACACACACACACACACACACAAACACACATTGTCCACGTACTCAAACTCTTTAATTAACAGTTATGCACCATGAAAAGAACACAGTAGGCTGAAACAATGCCTCACTAGAACAATTGCTGAGCGAAAATGTCGTGAATTGTGCAGAATGTCCTGCGCCATCATGGGAAGACATGGAAGTGGTGATGAAGTCTCTGAAGATTGTGGTCCAGGGACTAGTGGACTTTCTTCTTCACTTCAACCATCGCAAGTCTGAGATTGTGCTGCCTCAGAACACGCGCTACAAGACCAGCATGTGTCGTGACTACACAGCTAAGGGCAGCTGTCCACGCGGGGCCACCTGCACCTTTGCCCACTCCCAAGAAGAACTGGAACAGTAAGTGACAGGCAGTGTTCACACCTGTATGTCACATGTACGCAAAGGCACCGGTGCACACGCATGCATGCACACACGCGCGCACACACACACACACACACATGTAATGTTTGTTTCCACTTTCCCCTTTTCCCCCCTTCAGACACGAACTAAGTATACATGCGTTGAGACACACAAGAGAATATGCACATTCAAGTACACCCAAATGCACACATACACAAGCACACCCACATGTACACATACACACAAGCACACTCGCCTACACACAAGCACTCCTGCATGCACCTCCCCCCCCCCCCCCCCCCCCCCCCCCCCCCCCCCACACACCACACACACACACACACACCACACACCACACCACATCCCCTCTTTTTCTCTCTCTCTCTCTCATTCATTAGCGTAAAGATAGTAACTGGTTGACATGCCCATATTCAGTTGAATTCTTTGAATATTTCAGATACCGTTGTCGTTCCAAGAAGTTGAATCTGAGAGGCACAACAGCAGCAGGAGTGCCCACCATGATGCCTAACCAGTCCACACCAAAGGCGGACCAGCCCAACTTGAACACTGTTGTCAAATCTGCGAACGGCATGCCTGACCGCGCAGAAAGAGATGCAGCAAAGAACAGGTCTGTAGAATGTACTCTGGAACCCATTTAGTGTGAGGTCCTGGATGGACTAAGAAAATGTTCATACTATTCTGGTGAGAAAAGATCGAGTTCAAAATTTCTTGGTCTCAAAAAGTGTGTTGGGTGTGAAGCAAGAGAAGTGTAAAAACAGAAATGCAAGACTATGATCAGAAACGGATTTATTTTATTGCTTAAATCCCCCATCCCCACCCCTTTGGGAGAAAATCAAATGGAAAATCTGTTTATAGGCTGCATTTGTTCTATAAACTGGGGGGGGGTGTTGATCCAGCTTATGACCTGAAAAACATGGTCCCTGCAGATTCTATAACCCTTCTTATGGTTATTTTTATTTGTAGTCAGATATCTGCTTGCTCGTCCCTAGCAATCCTTCCAAATCCAACCTGGAGTTTTAAGTATTTACCTAGGCTGTCTGGTTTGAAAATGCTACCAAGCTAATTAACAGTCTTGGTAGTCAAGCAGTAGCTACAGCCAAACTTTTGGATTCTTTCATTCATCTGGTAAATTCTTTTGTTACAGTGATGGCAGCGCTGGGAACATCAACTCTTCTATGTCTCATCTTTCCTTAGCCTCCAGCCCTCAACCTCCTTCGCACCCACACCCGCATGGTTCCCCACCCACTTCTCAGTTCCCCCTAAGCTGTATTGTTCCTTCCCATCCACCTGGCGCAGCCCCTGTTCTACCGTCTATGCAGCAGAACTTGAACCAACCTCAGTCGGGTATTCGCCTGCCATATGCTCCTGTGCTCAGTTTTCCTGAAGGTGAGCTGTTCTACAAAGGTTTGAGAAAAGAGAGAAAGAGACTTTAATGCCTGTTTCAACATGGTTTGAATGGATCAAGATCCAGTGGGCTACCTAAGCTGTGATATGAACAGTCTGTAAAGTTTGTAATTGGTATTTCGGTAGCACCTGATGAGTTGATCAAACAGGACATAGCAAAAGGAGGAGCGTTTAATGATTGAATGGCATTTTCACCCTCATTTTTAAATCATTATCATGAGAAACAAGGCGTACAGGAAATGAAATTTGCAGACAGGTAAGGAAATTTATATTTTGTTGTTAGATGTTAACAGCTTATAAAAGGGATCAGATAAATTCAGGTTGTTGGGTAGTATGATCTGTGATTTGTGTGTTGTTAAAACTTGTCTTTCGATTTAAATGTTTATCTGTACGTCTTTAATCAAAATTTGCATTGCTTTTCGCATGCTTGCTTAAAAATACTCGGCATATTTGTCTTATCAGGATTGAAGGGAGGGGGCAGGAGGTTTCACACCCCTTCAGAGCTGGGTGTACGCTACCACAGTCCCAATATGGCTCCTCAAATCCCCCATCCTTTAGCAGGAATCCCTTCCCACACCCTGTCCACGAATCCTCCTGCCACAGTTGGGGGGCATCACATTGGGGAGATGGTTGCTCCCAGACCACTGTGCCCACACCAGATGACGGCAGAAGGCATGCCGCCTGTCTTTCCACTGGGGGTTATGCAGCCTCTGCCACCCTTCCCCTCAGAAGCGGCGGCCTACATGCTGGGATCCCCGGGAGACCTGCACCCTCCTGTGCCTGGAGCCCCTATGCCTGCCATGCAGGTAGGACACTTTTTTGCAAAGTCTTATGCTGCTGCTTTTGCTGGAAGCAAGGGGATTTTTAGTGTGTAATATGTTGTTGAACAGAGTGGATCTCAGGATGATGATGTCTGATGACATTTCCTGCCTGGATAGTGTGGATCGATATAGTGTTCAGAGTGCACAGGGTTTTTAAAAAAAAAAATGATGATTCATGTAATCCTGTTGATCTTTAGTCTGTCCCCATAGTGCTGGTGTATTTATTCACCATGTCTTTCTTGTCCTTGAAGTATATGGTATATTACATCTCTTTTTCAGGACAAACTGTTAACCCTTTGCTGGGCATAGCGTCCCAAAACGTCCGAACCTATCCTTGGGCACAACAGCCAAAAACGGCCGGCGTCGTGACCGTCACTTCAGTGCGTTCATACATTCGAAATTCCCGCCAATCTCGCTTCAAATTTCGTCAAAATAAAAGCAACGAGACTGCCCACGTGACTTCCGCATATACATTGCAAATGGCGGCGGTTGGAATGTGTTTGTGGCAAGTTTTGGAAGAAAAAAATCGCAATTTTTCCCAGGATGGACGCTATCTTCGAATCCGACATGTACGATCGTTTTTATGGCTTTCATGCCGAAAATATGACGCTGTGAGATGTGTATCCAGGCTCAAATATCGATGTAAGCGATCCGAGTAGTGTGTGCGCTTCTGACTTTGTTGATTGAAGTGAGAAAGACCGGCTTTGACAACAACGAAGTTCGAGACGTATATCGATCGTCAAATCTAACTCGGCCGATGCGCGTTTTGAATTCTGCTCATAGAATTGGGGAAATTATCGCGGATTTCGAGTTTGGCAATGGTTCACAACTTGATATATTTTGTGAATTGATTGCTATTTGGGACTTTTGTTATGGTAGCGGCTCGAACTGTAAAGTTAACATGCATCGCGATCGTCGGCGATCGTTGGCAAACAAAATGGCGACCGTCGGAATGTTTCATGTTTTCGTGCATCATTCATAAAAAAAACTAAAAACACAACAGTAGGTTGAAAACTTTTCTTCTGTAATTGTTTCTGAATGTTTTACTTTTTATTTTATCAAAATCCATGCATGCATTCCAAAGCTATTGCAACACTAACTGTGACACATACAAACCGATCAATGACCATGTGTGTTTATGCATTATAATTCTTTTTAAAAAAAATAACAACACACAATAGCAAATAGCAGTTTCTTTATTCATTTCTGCATTTTGCTGTTTTTATTTCATTACAATCCATTAAGCCATTGTGGAGTTATTGCATGTTAAATACACCCACCCACTCAGAGGCCATCCACCTCCATTTTGCTTGCCCAGCAGGAAGTGAACAAATGATTTTGCTGTGCCCAGCAAAGGGTTAAAGTAGGGTTAAAAAAAATGTTCAGGTATTATTGAAACAGACACTGTTGTAATGACCGAACATTTTTGCCAGTAGCATACATTACCTTAAATTTTTGGTAATGTAGATTTTTATCTTATCGCTTGCCACAACATAAAATACCTTCACAAGAAACAGTAGGCCTTTTCCTTTCTGTCTTTTTTTTTTTTTTTTTTTTTTTTTTTACATATATTTGTTTTTAAAATCTTATGATTTGAGGGGAATTTGGTAGGGAATATTAATGAATGCATTCCTTCAAAGTAAGGACAAATTCATAACAGATGAAAAGGCATATAGGTTCCACAATGAATCAAAGAGAAGTATACTTTGACAAAGTTGACTGGTGTAGTAGCAGTTGTGGCCTCTGAAGAAAATTGATCAAGCTGGTGCAGCATATTGCAGCCTTTCTTTGCAGCATGTGTGCCAGTCAAACCTCTGTAACATACACACGGTGGGGGAAGGGGGTGGTGGGGCTTAAAGCATCACTGAAACATGTTTTCTCAAATGGGATCTCTAGCTTCTTAACGTTCGTTTTAAAAAAGAAAAATTTCCTTATTGATAAAATACTGATGATATTCACTGAATAATAGTGTTCAAAAAGACCAATTGGACTTGTATATAATTTGAAGTTTTACATAGATTTATTTGAAAAGAGATTTCTGAACAGTATAAATCTTGGTGTTTAGACTCTCCTCCCCCCTCCAAACCAAAAAAAAAAAAAAAAAAAAGTAGGGGGGTCCTACATGGCCCGTGGGTCCAGTCCTTAAAGTATTTGTAAAATGCTGGAAATTATTTCTGTAGCCATGTGTCATTTTTCTCTCCATTTAGGCCCCCCCCCAAGTTCCTTGGCTGTGCCTCCTCCCATCTGTTTGGTTTCTGGGTTTCTAATTTAGTTCTCTTTTTGTTTTTTGTCTCTTTAAATTGGTAGAGAAAATTGAACACTATCTTACCCTTAAAAGGCTGTCAGCCTCCTTCTCTCTTTTTATCGTTTTGGGGTTTTTTTATTACTTTTTTTTTTCACTTCCACTTTCTGGTCTTACTACTTTCCCAGATTAGTGTGGGGAAATGACATGTCAGGAGAAAGTAAGTGTGAGTAATACTGATCTGTGTTTATTCAGAGAATTTACATTCAACATTGTATGTTATTTCAGGTCTGAAGGTAAGTTGAGAGCAACCATTCAGTTCCACATCACAAATTTTCAATTGTATTGATCATGAAAGCTATTTGTCAAAGGTGGACAATCATGTATGGATTTTTTTTTAAATCATAGAAATGGTGAATTTATCTTCTTTTCTTTCTTTTCTTTTTTTAAGGGTGATATTATGACCCAGTGATGATATCAGTGGGTCATATTTTACTTTACCTTTAACTGTCATTACCATTGTTGTCCAGTTAGCTGCATCTAACTTGTCATATCATTCATCGCTCATGCTATTGTCAAATATATTGAGTCTGTAACATGCTTTTTCTTTTGGATCTCCTCTTCATCTTTAAAATTGTTTATTCTGGTTTTGCCAATTGTCATGAAACAGGACGTTTCTTGTAAAGCACTTTGAATGTTTGCCTGGTCTGCAGAGAAGGCACTTTACAGGGTAGATATACTTTTAATTAAAACTGTTGCCCTTGTGTTAACAATGTACTCGTAGACTAAACTGCACCACTACTACTTGGCTGTTCTCCAATCTCTACTGCATTTGCAGTTTTTCTGCCAGTAGTATACCCACTTAAAAAAGAAAGAACAAATGTGTATCACTCGTAACCTAATTTAGACATATCAGTTCTTAATTTTAGTGGTTTATCAGTGTGGTTTGGTGGTTGTTGACTTTTGAACAGATACAGGCTGGAAGCAGGCAGATTGGATGCTAGAGTTGATAGCACCATGTTGAGGAAGAAATGTTTGGATCAGTAATAGGGCAGATGAGTTAAGCGATGATGACTAAGCAGTGTGATTTTCTTTCAGACGTGTGGATATGGTATGACCAGTGGACACCCCTCTAGCTACAACGTCGTTTCTGTGCCTCTAGTTCCAATCCAAAGTGAACTTGATCCACACGCGCCCCCTTTCTTGCCGAACTCATAGAATGGCTGAGTTTTCACATGATTTTTCTTTATTTTTAAGTCAGATTCTGTACATTCCTTCACTTCAACAGTACTTACAAGTTTTTTTTTCTGAATTGATATAAAGACAGTTCAATGTTTTGCGTCTTAATTCTATATTTTTTTTTTATAATTCCCATCAGAAGTTAGGTCGGGTTTTTGTTTTAATGTTCAGGAATGTGAAGATGCTACAAAAGGGAAAAAAACCCAACCCTGCAGTAACGTAAAAGTGATATTGTTGGAAAGGATACATTTTTTTATTATTGAATTTTTATCCCTTTTCTCAGTTGCTGTGTACAAAATTCAGTGCTGGTTATATTGATTCCCCCCCCCCCCCCCCCCCGCCCCCCTCCTAGAGGTCACAGAACTGTTTGTACAGCTCTTTCTGAACATTTTTTGGTGAAATGAAATATTTTATTTGAGGGACTCATTATTTTTCCTTCTGAAAAGACAAAAATTATTATTATTTTTTATTTATAAAGTGTTTTGTTAAAAACAAATGTGATTTCTTGGACCGTTTTAATTTCTGAATTGTGATGATAAATATTTTGTGATTTGTTTTGCGATCTATGGTAACTGCATTTTTTTGTGTCATAATATTTTTGTCAGTGTAAAGCCTATTTTTAACATTTAAAAAGAATTAGGGTTTTTTGCTAAGTTTTATTTTGTACAGTGATAAAGTGCATAAGATGATGTTTTTAACCTAATGGAAACACAATTACCAAATATTGGAACAAAAGAAAAGGGTTTTCTTACTTGAAACATCAGTAACAGCCAGAAGAGTTCATGTGGCTTTAATGCTCATCGTCCAGTGTAGAATACTAAGTGATTATTGTCAAATCATTTGGTGTACTGTTTCAGCAGTTCATTCTTCATGTTACAGGTTGTTAAAAACAATGTTAATCATGAGAGACGTTGAATGAGTGGTTGGTTGGGGGTTGGGTGTTGCTTTGGGTTTTTTGCTTTGGTTTTTGCTTACTTTTTTTTTAATGTTCACATTAACACAGTTTTTGAAGAGTGAACGTGAAATTTCTTTCTCAATTGATAGGTATTGCGAAAGTATTTGTATAAGATGGATGAGAGGTTCTCTGTGTATATGTGTGCACAAGCATGTGTGTGAGAGAAAGTGAGTGAGTGAGTGAGAGAGAGTTCATGTGTGAGTGAAAGGTCATGTTTTTTCTGAATTATTCCATCTCATCAAACATTGCTCATGTTATGTTCCATTTTGTTTTGTTTCCTGCACCAGTTAATTTAACCAGTTGCAGAAGTACTTGTTCATTACCATCCTCATCAGCATGGTGGTGATGATGATCATCGTTTCTACTGTTGTTTGTTGTAGACATGATATGGCTATTATTGATACTATGTGATCACAAAATAAATTCAGTCTTCTTGAAGAAGGAAGATTTCCATTGGCAGTGATCTGCCTGCAGTGGTAAAACATGTGAAAAACGCATGTCTTGGTAGCATATTTTTTTGTGCATATGATTTGAAATCTGGAGGCAAGTTGTTCTTGCAGTTTTAAAATAACAATATAGAAAATCACACAAGAGGACATCTTGTGGAACATATTTGTAGTATGCCTACTTATCATTCCTCTCCTTGACTGAACCATGAGCGTTTAGATATATGAAATGTGTTGAAATGATGTCTCATTTTTTACCATTGTATGCAAGAAATGTTTTCTGTCTGTTGTTTTGAACATTTATTCAGGTTATTATTTATAAAACAGCATTTGCATTAGCCTATAACTAAACATCGTCGTCGTTACATTCAAAGCTTTGATCTTAAGATTGATTTAACTAAGGAATGCTGTATTGCTGACAAATGGGATTTCTTTTTTGTTTTTCTTTCTCCTCTCACCTGTTCTTTAAAGAATATGAAGAAACAGGATGTCAGAAGTATTGCTTGTTTTGTGACAAAGTTTTTATTGAGTGAGAAGAAGAGAGTGTGATTTACTTTGTTGTGGTTTTCTTCCTCTGTCTGTCTGTCTGTCTCATCTGTTTGCTTTTTTATTTCAACTGTATCATTTGTATGAAGGTATGATGAGTTGATGCTTTTTTGGTGGTGTTTTGTTGTTTTTAAAGATAAGAACAAGATACCAACATTGGCTTCGAAACTTGCATACGTCTGAAGTGCTTTGTGATTTTTCCCTGGCTGGAATGCTGTTTATGGTTGTGTGTGTGTACGTGTGTGTGTGTGTGTGTGTGTGTGTTCCATCTTTTTTCTCATTCTATTGTTGTTATTGTGAATTTCTTCTTTTTCACATTCTGTCTGTACTTGTTTCTAGTTTGTCATTGTATTTTTGTCCTTGGCCTATTTGTCCAAATTGAAACATTGTCTCTGTGTGACTGATTTAAAACTCAACTTTAACATATAAGACAAAATGAAAAGTGATCAGCTGTGACACTTTTTAAAAGGACTTTCATATTTCCTAAAATGGACATGACTGCACAGTAATGTACATCAACATGTAAATGCTGATTGAGGAAACCCAGGTATGTTCAGTTTAAAAAAAAAAAAAAAAAAAATTATTAATCGAGCTGAATTTTCCCCCATTGATTTTAAATTGAGTTATGATTGTGAAGGTGATGTTAACAAGTCGGGAAAAAAATCCCCTGTTTTGTAGATGCAAGTGTTTGTATTATCATTATGATTATAATTTTTTGCTGTAGTGGCATGAAGATGCATAAACGTATGCAGTTTTTTGTGTTACACTTGGTCAGTTTGTGCGTTTAAATTTTATGCAGTGTGGAAAAAATTAATATAAGCAGACACTGCAAAGTATTTTGTTTGAGTGTCACTTTAAACTGCACAGCTTTGAATGCTTTGCTATTAAATATGCAGTAAAAGGGCTGAATATGATAAGTTTGAAAACAAACAAACATTGATAAAAACTGATAAAGGTTTATATTGCTTGATTCATAGTTTGAATTTTGCAAAATTAAGGATCTTACACATGCTGCTTTCATGTTATCTATATTTTGATTGTGTTGTATATTACCATACTGGGTTTTCTCAATCGGCATCATTTGCAACATAACAACATACATTTTTTCCCCCTGAAATACCAACTTCGCACACTGTGGGTTTCATAAAGGACAGTGTTACAAGTATTTTGAATTTGTTATTCTGGACACCATACACTTTGAATGGAATCTGTACTAATGATTCTGTTATTGCCGTTGAGGCTGAGAGAATTACATACAAAACAAATAGTGACATTTCAGAGACTTGCACTCAGCACATCCTGTATGTCCCCCCTCTCTCTATGTCCTCTGTCTTTCTCTTTTTCAGTGTGTGTGTGTGTGTGTGTGAGTGAGTGAGTGAGTGAGTGAGAGAGAGAGAGAGAGAGAGAGAGAGAGAGAGAGCGAGCGAGAAAGAAGGGAGGTAGAGAGAGAGAGTGGGTGTCAATCCTTATGGATGCATGCAATACTCCCCACTCCCCAACACACACACACACATTTAGAAGTAAAAATTTAACTTTTCACACACACACACTCTTGTCACTCTCTCTCGCTCTCTCTGTCTCTCTCTCACTTACACACACATTTCTGGAAACACACTCATTTCTGGAATGGATTGAGTAAAAAGAATACTTCTTGTGTAAAAATGGAATGTTCCAAAAATATGTAATGAAACTAGAATAACATGAAAACAGAAAGCAAAGAAGAGGGAAGGTGGCTGGTCGGTTAAGACGTTCACCTTCCTAACAAGTAAACAAGTTTGATTCCTGGCCTTCTCTTTCTTCCCAGTTTGATGAGAGAATCAAATTGAATGTCCTTCAGATGAGACTATAAACTTGGGCCCCGTTTGCGAATGCATGCAGAGCATCTAGCACACACGTTATACCTCACCTAGCACACACACCCCCCACCCACCACCCCCCATATTACAGAGTTTTGACAGGGACATCCATTTTGCTGCCTTGGGTTCTTTTATGTGTGCTAATGCATTGCTGCACATAGAACATCTCCAAGACTAGCGCCCAAACCACCTCGTGATCTGGTGGTTGGTGTAAAAGTTGAACTTGCGTTTAGATGTTGTAATTTGTGAAGTGGTGTGTGCGTATACATGAGTCCGTGTGAATGCGTGTGTATGTGAGAGTGTGTGTGTGTGAGTGCATGTGTGTGTGAGATAGGGAGGGAGAGAGAGAGAGAGAGAGAGAGAGAGAGAGACACAGACTACCCACAAAGGAAATAGTTCATGTGTTGTAAGAGAATACAAAGTTTCATGTGACAAAGAATACTGACTTTGGTACCTGTGAAAGCATCATATTGTGTGTACTAACTGAATGTTTGAAACTATTTTGTATATATGTCAAGAAGTGTGTGGGAGTGGCTGGAGACAGAGAAAATCAAAAACAAGGCATCCTTCAACTTTCTGTATCTTTATCATTCCATTCTCCCTTGGAGACCTTTTCTTTTCATCCTCTCTTTCTTAGTGGCGTATCTATTGCTCCTCCTTTAGCCTCTTTCTGTATTCTTCGCCAAAACTCTTACTGCTTCCTTTCCCTTGCTTCATCAGCCTGAGCCAGCTAAATTTCATTCATGTCTTATTTGTCTCCCTTTGTTGAATGTCCACAGGGGTCAGCCTTCCTTACATCTCTCACTGCGTCTGCCCTTCATCACTATCTTTCTGCCTGATCGCTCTATTTGTTCTTTGCATTCAGATTTATCTGTCATACATGGGAAATGTTCTCTTAAATTCAGATTTAACTCCTTGTGCAACTCTCTTGTCTCTGGTTCTGTTCTGTCTTTGACATCAGTATGTATGCCATTAAGCCTTGATAAAGGTGCTAGAGACAAGTAAGCCTACCCCAGCTCTCTTGTTTCAACTCTTTTCTTTGTATCCTTTTCTTCATCTCCCAGTTCACTCTGTCTGCTGTATGGGTCTGTCTTAGTTTGCTTGATTTCTCAACAATTATACCCCCTGCTTTCTTCCTCCTCCCCCAATCTCTCTCTCTCTCTCTCTCTCTCTCTCTCTCTCACATGCGCGCACACACACACATGCACGCACGTAATTTTTTCATGGAAATCAGGGAGTCGGACTCTCTGTGGAAGCCTCACATCCAAATATCTATTGAGTGCACATTTTATCTCAGGGGAAACATTTTATTAATTGCTTGAAAATGAAAATATGTGTGTGGTTGTGCATACGTATGAGGGTTTCTTTTGTGAGCTGTTTCCTGAACGGAGAAAGACTTGGGAGGACAAAAAAAGGAAAGGGCTATTGCTTCCTATTGGTGAGTGAGGGTTGTTGGAAATCGGTGATGGCAAAGGGCCCATGACAACAGCATTCCATTGTAGACTGATCACTTCTGTGCTAAACAGATTTTCAGTTTATCATCAACCTTTTGGATTGTATGAACTGTAAGTGTCGGAAAAATTGTCAGGCCTTTTTTTCTCTGTTCTCTTCTTTTTTTTTTGGTCACATGAGCTGCTGAGATACTAAAGAAAAATTTTCATAGGTTTTGTCTTGGCTTTTGCTTCAGGACAAACTGGCTAAATCACAGTGGTATGTCCAATATGGGCAAAGTTGGCTATTTTGAAAGCTGACATTCGTGGTGCAAGAGTTTGTAAACAGGGGGAAATGAGGATGTCCCATGAAAATTTGGTATTTTTTAGAGGCACTTACATGAAGTCTAGTCAGTAGTGGAAATACCATGAGTAAAAGATGGACACAGTTTGTGCACAATGAATATCACTATACACACACTCACACACACACACACACACACACACACACACACAAATTCACTTTTCTCTGTCTTGTTTGATTTTGCTTTACCACTTCCGTCTCTTAGGGTTAGGCCACCAAAAGACACCCCCACAAGTCTGAGTGGTTGTTAAAGAGTTTGTTTGTCTACCCCATCAAGGGATGTGAATTATACAGACTTGGTTCTGCTAGCAATCAAAAACTTGTCAGGCTCGTGTGCAAATTCAGTGCGCGTTTGTGTGTGTGTGTGTTGTATGAGACACTTGATGACCTGCATCTGCTGCATTGGCGCATGAAGAACAGCAGTGGACTGCATCACATTGTGAGCAAACAGGGTGTTACTGTGAGACCATGGCATTCTAGAGGCATTTCAAAGGTGGCTTTCATTGCCTGTAAAAGTTGTATATCATTTGGGTCATTGAAACTGAAATCAAGATAATGTATAGTGTTTGGTGCTACTTCCACAGCAGTAGAATATTACATCAGGTTCTCACATACTCAACACATCAACAGTGTCAGTGATATGATTTTCATGAAACAATTTATAAAACCTCACGTTTCATAAAAATAAAAATAAATTAATGACTACTTACAAAAACTAAAGTCTTTACATTACTTTTTTTTGTTTTGTTTTGCACTGTGTTGTACAGAAATCATGATGACAAAATTGATAACATTTTTTTTAGAACACTCTTGTTACTGTGATAAAGGTAAAATATTTTGGCATGTTCAGAAAATGAATCAAAAGTTTCCTTTGCTCTGGGAAATGTGGCATGATTAAGATTGCATATACTTCCAAGCGTGTAATACATGCATGCAGGAACAAATTTTTCTTATTTCATTTTTGAGACCTGAAATTTTAAAGGAATACAATACAAAGAGCATTTCTGTGCTGCCACTTTTAAATGTCAGCAGTGTGATTGTAGCATTAGAATCAAAAGCATCCTCCAAAGGAAAGCATATATAGATACCAGTAACACAAACTGGTATTTAATTAAAAGCAGTTAGTAGTGGATTCACACAACAGTTGAAAGAAAATGGACTGATCTTGTGATCATCAAAAAAGCGGACAAACTATGACGTGAGAAAGCACAATGGCTAGGAAGCAAGAAGTAAAAGCTAAACTGACAATTTTTAGAGTGTAAATCCCAGAACATTAATGATATTGCCTACCGGGGCTGTTCCTGACCTCTTGATTTCCATCTCACATCACACTTCATGCTGGGTTTTTTTGGTATCAGTTTGTGAAAATCCATCAGATTATATTGCTTGGTGTAGGTTAAACTTCAGTTTTAGCTAATTTATGTAAGCAGACATTCCTGTGATAACTGATAGCATACTGCACAGTCTGCAAAAATACCCAAACCCAACAACCCCAAAACAAAACAAAATACAAAAAATACCCTACATTTGAATTAAGCATTACAGTCAAGGAGGACTTTATCTAGGTGTAGAGTATACATTGGCATTTTCCCTTTTTCAAATGGTATGGTTATATCACCCATCTGGTACAATATAATTTTAAAAAAGAAAGTGGCACATTTCCTTACTTCTACTCTTCCAAAAAAATGTAGTGGTAGCAAGGACAAAAGGGTGCTGCCTTCTGTTAATGCTAGAGCTTATATTCTTATCAAAAACCAGTCATACAGTTTCCCTTTATTTCTGCATTTCTTTGCTTGTCAAGAAATCTGGAAAACAAAAGAGAGAAAAAAAGGTGTCAGCAAGCAGAAAAAACAGTGAACAAGACTTCAATGAACGAAAAATACCAGCAATCTTTGTTCTGTGATCTAGAATGCCAATGGTCTCCCTATTTGTGACAGTGTTTTGGGGAGGGATGGGGAGGGGGAGAATCATGTGTATGGAGTGTGTTTAGTTTCAGTCCAGCTTCAAGCAGAGAGCCTTTTTTGCTGGAGATTGAT
This sequence comes from Rapana venosa, assembly GCA_028751875.1. Taxonomy (NCBI): domain Eukaryota; kingdom Metazoa; phylum Mollusca; class Gastropoda; order Neogastropoda; family Muricidae; genus Rapana; species Rapana venosa. The sequence goes on from CM054144.1 coordinate 50,724,773, forward strand.
TGGGGCAACGGCAATGTTGGCCGAGGTACCAGGCACAGTGCGGGCATGGACATGTGAAGGTCCAGGTACTGTGCCTCCATTCACAAGTCCTTTCTAACAACAAACAAGTTTGCCCCCTCCCTACCTCCAGGTAGCCTCAAGGCTAGAAGATACTTTCTTCTTTTCTTAATTTTGTTGGAGTCTGTCTGGTGTATTTAGCTCTCTTCTGATCTCATTTAAAGATCTTTATTCTATACTTGAATTAAGGCAAAGGTTCAGTGTACAAGTTGCTGCCATGCTTCAGGTGGGGTTTGTTTTTGGGTTGTTGTTTTTTTTTGGGGGGGGTGGGGGTAAAAGAATGAGGTAGCCCATTCAGAGTTTAAAGTTGGGGATGGGTTTTTGCCATTCATCTTGAATGGTTTATTTGGAATTTCCTTTTTGTTCCCTTTTGCTGTTTTGTTATTAATGACTGTTTAAGTACTCCAGTTATATAAAGAGGTTTTTAGTGCCTCTTGTGTTTCTTGGTCTGCTGGAAAGAGCCACATGATGGTCACAGTAGACCAGGAATTTCTGGCCAGGGAAGAGCTTGTGGCAGCAGCTTCATCATCAAACGCTGTAAATTTGTTAGATAATGACTATTTGCTCTATGAAGATGTTGACTTAATAGCTACAATGCCTTGTCCATGTCTTAATCACTCTGTGAGCTCGTTTTGATGTTTCCTTCAGATCCTGTTGTTTAGAAAGGTGATCATGTGTGTACTCAGTGTAATAAAAAATTTGTGGCTCACTTTCTGGGTCTCATTTGATGGAAACGCTGAGGTACATGCATGAACCCTGTTTTAAACACACTCTAAATTTCCCATGGATCTTAAATCCATTTTTTTTTTTTTTACATTGATTGAAGCAGAAATTGCTGTTAAAGAAGAGAAGAAATGTGTTTTTATTCTAAAGAATTTAAATAGCTCACAGAGGTATCTTTTTTTTTTCAGGGTTTATTTGGTGTTCAGCACTTCAGTCAAGAGCTGTTTCTGTTCTTCGTGTTATAGAGTTTGGAAAAGCTTCAGAACCGCAAATCGGAACTGATCTCCCACCTTCAGAGTGAGCGAGGAATCACACCTGGAGGGGGGTCATCAGCCCGCAGCAATTTGGACCGAGTGCTTGCCACTCGGCCACGACCAGCAATGGATATGCTGAACAGTTCATTGAATGACACCTTCGTGGCCATGCGCACCACCAATACCCTTGATGAACTTGGTGAGGGCATGACATTTGTCTTTTTAATTAGGGTTTACTGACTGAGGTTAGGCTGAGGCTCTTTTCATTTTTCTCTCATGATTTTTTTTGTGCATGCTCTTTCTGTTGCTGATAGTCTTTCTTCTCTTTTCTTTGCCTTCATATTCTTGGGGTTTTGCCCTTATTGTCTGCTAATTTGATATGTAAGTAATAATTATTGAATGTAAATATGCATCTTTGATTAAGAAAGTGCACACCTCAATCATTAGATCAATGTTCACCGAGACATACTGAGTTTCATTCTGACACTGTTTTTTGTTGTTTGGGGGGAGGGGCTTAACGGCTCAGCAGTTTAATCAATGTATGAGGCAAAAGCACTTTTTCTGGTCAGCTACAGCCTGAATCATTGATAAAGCCTGAGCTTGTAGATTTGGAAGTTGCTGAATTGATGAACTTTTGAACACTTTCCTTTTCTCCTGTCTCATTATTCTTTTTCTTATTTTTGCCTTACCACATTTGCTGTAATCCTGAAGAGCTCATAGAACATATCCATTAAATTTCAAATAGAAACAAAACAAAACACAAAAAAACAAAATTCAGTTCCACCCACCCACACAAAGCACCAAACACAATAACAAAAACCACCAATTAAAAAAAAACAACCACCAACCCTTCTCCCCTAAAACAACAACCAAAAACACCCCAACAAAAACAGTGGTAAAATTTTCACGATTTTCATTTTAACTGCCAGTTCTTTCAGAACCCTTCTGGCCTTTTGTTCCTCTGGATTTAATTTGTTTTTTGTATTAGTCATGTTTTGTTGATTTCTGTTATGTTGTTTCAGGTGATATTGCCAGGGGTGACTACTTGAGTAACAACGCCTCTATGTTTGGGTCTCGAGTTTCCTCTCTGTCAATCAAAGGAATGATGATAAATGAAATGCTTGGAGCTGCCAACAGGACAGCTTGTCGGACTCCCGAGATGTCTGTTGCCAATGGAAAACCAGCACCACCCACATCTGATGTAGTGCTTACAGCAGTTCAACCCCAGGTGAGTCCTAAATGAATATCTGTGGTTTCTTTTTGACAAACTATGGAGTCATGGTATACAATTTCTGTTGAGTTGAATTCTTGTTTGGTGTGTGTGTTTTGTTTTACCTTTTTTGGGGGGGGAAGCGGGGGGGGGTTGTCCTGTGTTGCTTTTAAGCAGAAGATTGTGAGGTATGTATGTTTGTCCATTGTGTCCGACGATGACCTCCAAAACAGCAGAGGAGGCAGCTGCTGTTTTGGAAACTGGGCAGAAATTTGATTATAGTGGAGATGCCTTGCCCACAGTACATCCCCACTCTCTCGGCCAAGTGGGCATAAGGACAGTCAGCATTGGAGATGTTCTCCAAAGGCCAACCAGCCCCCAGGGCTGCAGCACATAAGGACTGTGCGAGTCAAGCCTCCTAGTCAGAGAGTCATAGTCGATCACTAAAGACTAAGCTGTAAAGTGGAATTCTATGAGTGGGAAAGCCACTGGTCATACAGCCTCTCACTCTGCTGTTGCCCCCAGCGTCAATGGTTTAATCAAGAACTGTGATAAAGCCCAGGTGTGAGGTATTAAAACACAGCCATTGAGATATTCTAGTTCCATTTAACTGAAATCCTTTGGTGGTTGTACTCATTTTCTTTTTTTTTTTCTTCTTCTTTTTTTGTTTCTTCCCTGTGCTTTGTGTTGGGTAGAGTTTATTGTTTGTTTGTTTGAATATGTTTTTATTTTTGGAATCTGACAATGTTTGAAAGACATGGTCGAATATTGGAGTGTTTGTGGAGTACTTGTAAGATGGTTCGGAGAAGTTGTTAGCTAAAATGTGTTAAAGGGAATTCTGAAATTGCAGTCATTATCAAACTGATGATCCCACCTGTCACTTTATATAGTTATAAGGTATTAATCAAATTAAATAGACAATAAGTCTTTAACTCTCCTACTACCGTCGGCGGGTTGACCCGCCCTCTTACTACTTGGTCCGCGAAGCCGCGGGCGGGTTTGCCCGCCGAATACCTGGGGACACCCTGTGTCTCCCTTATCGCTTTAGACATGCGCAGTGAGCTCCCAGATAGTGTAGCTGCCGCCATTTGCAATTTTGGCTTCAGTTGATCGATTTTGGTGCAGATTTTTTTGATTTTACGGCGATGTCATCGAGTAACAATTTTTGGAGGGAGCTGCATCAATATGGCGACTGCTTCAACGAACTTTTTGGAGGATTTTCTGTGAAAATAATGGCAGAATCTGAACTTATGTGGACTGAAATGGACTTAGAAGCTGAACAGAGGATTCAAGAGTTGCAGAGTGGAATCCATGTGCTGTGTTTATTGGTGATTCGAGTGATGAAGATGACTATGACAGTGGTGTAAACAACGATCCTGCCGAGGGGGGCATATGACTGTGACTGGCTTAAAATGAAAGAATTTTGTGAAAATTGTGGCTCCAGAAACTTGCAAAATGATGCTAGTGACTCGTGGGTAGTATGATGGGTTTTTTTCTTCTGTTTTTCACTGACGAAGTGCAAAATAAAATTGGAACAAACCGTGATCTGATTTCAATGGCTGTTTGTTCGTCAGCCTGTATGCTTGTTTGTGAGTGTGATTGCATGTTATTCTAATATTATCTGAACATTATTACTTATTTTGCATGTTTGATTTTATTTCACTTCATCTTTACAATTCTTTACCTCTTGAAATAGTCATATTTTAAAAATTATTGCATAACCACCGTAGCCAACAACAACCGCAACATCATCGCCATCAGCATTCCACAACAAGTCACACAAGAGTCAAACTAAGAAATATTGAATTTGTATTCACAACTTAACAAGTACAGAAAGTTTCATGTAGATCTGTCTTTATTTCGATTTTTTATTATTTGTTAAAGTCAGTAGGTGTGAAACTGAAAGACACTGCAGAAAATACTTGGTATACAGTGGTAAGTAAGAGAAACGGAACGCGGTAGTAGAAGAGTTAATGCATGTGTACTGTGGTATTTTGCTGCAAGTTTTCCTCCAAAAGTTTTAAAGCCAATTTATTTTCGTTAAAAAAATAAAAATCCATCAAAAGTTGTTTGTGAACACTCTTAGTGCAATATCAGAATGTTAACAGATTGTCCAAACAATGTAAGTAATATTGTGAATATGTAGCTATGATTTTTAGCCATCTTGACTGCATCAGAAATAGAAACCTGTGGTAAACTGCATGAGAATAAAAAACATTTGGTAAAGTAAAAATCAAGACCCGAGGAGATAATGCAAGGCTTTTTAGCCATTCAGTTTGATCAAAGAACTTTAAGATTTTTTAAGGCATAAAAAAAATGAGTACATGATTTATAAATGTAGAGTACATTAAAACATCCACATTGAGGGTTGTTAATCACAGCGTGGGTCATATGTATCAATGACAAAAGATGCACATACACGACTACACACGCACGCATGCGCATGAACACACTTAATGTGAAATGACATACAGGATACAATTTGTGACTTGTCTGGGTATAGAGACATGGAGGCAAAACATGGCCTTGTTCCCATTGGTTATGAAAATGTGATCTGATTACAGAGACTGGAAAGATCACAGGGACAGAACTTACCAGCCAATGACCTGACAGAGGATGGAGAATCAAAGGACAGTGAGATCTTAAACCAGGAGATGATCAAGTTAGTCCTGTTGTTCGTTGTGTCCTCTGTCTCTGAAACTTGTACGTCCTAGAAACTTGTCTTTGTAAATCCTTTATGGATAGCCTTTCTTACTGTTCAGTCGCTGTGTATTTCTCTTAATGAAATAAGAGAGTGTGTGTGTGCAGGCACTATCAGAGTTTCATACTGATGCGTTGATAGTGGACAGTAAATGTGACCCCCAAATCATTTATGCCAAGAGGAGAGAGAATTTCAACAGATGTGACATTTTTTGTTAGATGCGTTTTCCATCAAGAGAAATTCAGCCTGTGTAAGCTAGTAGTACTGCCATGAACCAGAATGTTATGACCAGTAATCTCTCTTATTTTCGTTCTGTGATGTTTAGAGTGCATGATGTCTGTCTTCGAGGTAAGTTACAGATTTAGGATGATAGAAAAATTGGATATCAATGGGCAAATTACTGCCTGTTCTCAGTAACTGCATACATCTTTTGTTTTTGGTGTTTTTGTTGTTGTTTAATGTTCTTACAATATATTAAACTGTGACAAAATTTAGTGGGTTTTTGTTGTTGTTTTTTTACTCTGGTCTACCTATTCTGACAGTCTTCTTTGACGGAACTGAGACATAAATACATTTGCTTTTTTTTCTGACCATAGATTTTCATTGTTTAGTAAATCTGACATGTGCAAAGAATATTTTCAAAAACATCCCAAAGGCAGCACAAGCACCTGTCATTTCTATATACATCTCATGGCTTTCTCTGTGTATTACCATTTATATTTTCTTATAGTTTAGATTTTACTTTATTTAGGTATAAGGGTGCTTCATTAGGATGTGCCTTGAGTACATTCATTATCTATTGAATTTTTGGAAGAAAATTTTGTCGGTTATATCCTTAAGGTATTTTTATATTCTCCAGGCTCATCTCTTCCACATCAGAAAATGAAGATGATTTCTTCATTCCCTTTGATCCACCATTGGTGTCCAAGTTTGGGCCGATATCGCGCAACACGCGCATGAAAGTGAGCAACACCGACCCTGTGCAAGTCACAGCTGAAGAGGTAAGTTCTTGTTGTGTGGATGGTGGTAGGTGCGTGCATGTGTGTGTGTGAGAGAGAGAAAGAGGGAGAGAGAGAGCAGGTTTGTTTACTGTTCAACCTGACCCCGAAATCAGTTGTGCCTGGGAGGGGAGACGAGAAGTTTCCCAGAATCAAAGTATATAGGCTGAGGGAACATTTGATTGCTTTTGTGGTGGAATAATTCGGTTAAATAGTTGTGTTTGCAATAATTGATTGCAGTTTTCTTGGATACTTAGAAGTCTGCTTTGTCTGTAAAGTTGCTTTGGAAAAATAGCTACCGTATTGATTTAGCAGATGCTGTATCCACTTGCAGACTATCTGTTCATCTTTATGGTAACAGAAAGTTGGAAAAGAAAGTACACTGGAAAAGAAAGTACACATCAGTCATTGAGTTAAAACTGAAGCTGCTTCTGTTTCACAGTTCTCAAGATTGATCAGTCTGTTAACTTCAAAATTTTCATCGTAAAAGGATTGTAGTTCAGGTTGTTTAGCTTCTGGGGAAGGGGTAGGTTTTTGTCAAAGATAGAGCTTCAAGTGTGTTCTACTGTGCTTTTCTGATCTTTTCCCTGAAAGGGGTGATTTATATGGCCAAAACATTGACTTTTTTAAAAGGAGGTTATGTGTTCAAAGATTTTCAGCATTCCTCTGTAGCTGGGAGTATAGTTTATCTGTTAAGTAATCTTATAGAGAAAGTATGTTCTTTCGAGCCAGAAGGCCCATAGAGCCGGAGCTTATCCCGGTTTCTGTAGCGTTAAGCGAACTGATGGTTTTTCACCACCCCTGTGACAGGACGCTAGTCTGTCGCCAGATACTTCCCCAGCAGAGCTGGTACCCACTTGTACACCTGGGTGGAGTGAGGAAAATAGGAGTAAAGTGTCTTTCCCAAGGACACAACACCGAGCCGAGCGGGGATCGAACCCGCGACCTCTGGATCACGAGTTGACCGCCTAAACCACTCGACCACGGTGCCTCCATTAAGATTGAACTGTTTATTATTTTCTTCTTTTTTTATCATTAGATTTTTTTTCTTGTCAGCTGGATCATTTGTGTGGTGTATTCTTACCCAGGAAAGTGAATCATAAGTTGCTGGCTGGCTTGGAAAAAGGGGAAACTGTTTTCAGCACTCTGTGAAGTGTACGCCTGTGGTGGCCGTGACACCTCTGGAGAGACCCTATCCCACATCAGCTCCTGTTCCCAGCATCTTCAAGCCGCAGATTTCAGCCTGCCCAGCTCCACCCATGTCCCTGCCCCCAGCTTTGTCAACCTCATCCACCAGCATCTACTCCCCTTGGAGGTAAGTGCAGAGTTGCATTCCCATCAGGTCAGTCTAGGCCTGCGACTGGCTGAGTTGGTGGTGTTCTGAATGTGAGCTCAGAACAGGCACCACAGAACACCCATAGTGACCAAGCAGCAGTGCAGGTCCCTTCTGGTTGGTGGCCTTCCAATGAATGGCATGACATTGACAAGCTCTCCTTGACCTCTGGCTCTCAGCATGTGAGGAGATGACCCTAGGTATGATTGGGATGGTGAGGTCAGAATGAGTGTTGTGGAATGGCCAGACAGGAGCATTACAGAAGGTGAAGCTGCAAAAAGAAACAACAAAGCAAAAACATTGGCAGACAGAAAAAATAAAAATGATAGTGCTTCATTAGTGCTGATGCACTTTTACTAGGGTGAATGCCCAAATTTCACACTGAGAAATCTGCTTTGACTTAAATAAGTGAACAGTTTCAGGATTGTTATAAAAATAGGAATAGCTTCTACAAAATTAATGTTTATACATGTTCTTATCAAGATGGTAATGGAATGACACTGTACTCAGAACCAGTTGAAATCTGCCTAATTTGCTTTTCTTTCTAAGGATCATAAAGGAAAGTTTTTCAACAACATATTGTTTTATCTTCTGCTGTGAATGACGTGTGTATACTCAGCATTATTGAAAATGTTCAGTGATTTGTTTCAGATTTTCTTTACCCTCGTAAAAGATCCTGCTTTCTTGGTGACAGCTCATGTACCTTTCTTATCTGTGCAAAGTGACTTCAGCAGGGGAGCCTAAATTTTTTAAACGTTATGATCTTACCCATGCAACCAGCAAAGTTATACAGAACATGGAGAAAGTGAATGCAGAGAAAAGTTGAGCATAGTTTTGCAAACAAGAGGGGGAAGTAAATTTTGCCTGCACAGGCGTGTGACAATATATGTGTGTGTGTGCAGTGGTCAGGACTTTTGGCGCTGGCAGATTCCAGAAATGGTGCACAAGCTGGAGAAAGGAGCCATCCAGGCCAACACTACCAGTCAGAGGCTGGCCCTGCAGCTGCAGGCAGTGGAGCTGCAGATTTCCATGGTAAGTATGCTCTTTACCTCACCAACCTGGTAAACACTACTTTTTTGTTATGATATGAGTGAATATATTGTTAAACTTTAATTATGTCTTTTTTCCCCATACACTTGTGGTATTTCATGTTTTCATTACGTTGCTTTATATTTTCATGTTCTGTCAGCACTAACTAATCTTAGTGGATGTGTGGTCTAGTGACTATAAATTTGTCTTATGATAAGTTTTAGGTTGGACTCTCTCTCTCTCTCTCTCTCTCTCTCTCTCTCTCTCTCTCTCTCTCTCTCTAGTTGGACTTTTTTCTTCCTGCTTGACCACAATTGGCAAAGAGATACACCAAGGCCCCATGCGCAACATGGATTTAGCCTGCTTAAAGAAAAACAGCATTGGCTTTGGCTAAATTCTGTATGAATAAAACCACTCTTCTAAGGAACATAGGGAAACAAGCACACAGGCATGCTAGGAGGGGGAAAAATGTACACAAAGTAGGCTGCACTGTGGTTGTGTGCTTCTCTGGTTAGGGCAGCCTGAATTTCACGCAGGGAAATCTGCCAGCACTTTTAAGTGTATACAGTACAGTGCATTTTCAATTTTCATTTTGGATTTGATTAGTGTACATGAAGCACAGTTTGTTAAAGGCTAAATTCTGTTCACTTCCAATTTTGAGCGCCAATGGAAGTTGCCAAGCACAAATGAAAAGTGCCATCTGAGTTCAAGCCATTTTACTCCATTCTCTCTCATTTTGGGTTTTGTGCTTCCAGTATGCAGACATTGTGTTAACTCTATGGCATAGATCAACTTTACTGTTTTCTGCTGGTGACTAGCAATGACACTGATGATTCCAGAAAACGGGTGAAAATCCCAAACCAGTGAGTCAGCTGCTTCAAGAAGCCGGCCCAAACTGTAGTGAACCGATGCATCTGCCGAAAGAAGCTATGGTTTGTGAGCATTTTGTGTGTGTGTAGATTTTTGTACAAATGATGTATTTTCAAACCATGACTGTTTACGATGATGGAAAAGAAATAGGTAACGCTGTACTTTACCATAAGATTTTAACACTTGATAGATTTCTTTTTGTTTGTTTGTGGGTTGTTTTTTTCTGCTTCTGTGATGTGCCTGTCTTCTTGTTACAGAGTGGCTCATCTTAATCTCCCCGCCTCAGCCATACCCAGATTTGATGTTTTATGTCGCATCCTCAGGGTCACAAGTCTACAGGGAGTCTATCAATGTCAGGCCGCTTTGGGTCCACCGACCAGAGAGGTTCTGCACTGCTGCTGGATCACTTTGGTGGTGTTCAGTGCCACCTGTTCTGAACTAATGCGCGCAGGATACCACACCTACCAAGCTCCCTTCTGATGACAGTAGTAGCTCAATAGCAGAGCCAGACTGAGTAAGACTTTCTATCTAACGGGGGTGGCAACCACCACAACATCCCTCCATGCGTTGTATACAGGACCGTGGTTTCATCCGAAGGAGGAGCGCAGAGTGCGTACTGATGTTAACTTGGAGGAAAATATTTTGAATGGGCATCTTGTTGGTGGCTCAAATCCCTGACGTCAGATCATGAGTTCAACACTCTTTACCACTAGACTAATCCTCACTGGGAACTTGGATTGAAACATTTCTGAAGGACTTGATTGGAAAGTACATGATTTTTTTATATATAATTTCTTTAAGAACTGTATTGTTGAAGAATGTGAAATGAAAACCATGTTATATATGTTGTTGTCATCAGGGACGAATGTACACGACGGGTGAAGAGAGGGCCCGTGTGCCTCACAGAAGCGAGTTTCCTCCAGGTGAGAACTGATGAGTGCTCTGCAGTGTGATTTTCCTTCGTCACTCTTTTTGTGAGAATATAGTCTGAATGTAATTTTACAATGTTTTAAGATGTTTATGTTGTTTCTTCAGAAATTATCTTGCGGAACTGAGAAGTGTGTGTTAGTGTGTATGTTAGAAAGAGAGAGGTTTTAAGGCTTAAATCTCGATATCATAGTACATCTACTTGAAATTAGTATTTCTTGATATTTTCATGAAAACTTTGAAAAGCATGTCTGTTAATGGCCTGTCAGTTTTCTTATTTTAATTACTGGTATGATGGGTGATAATCGCCAACTGTAATAAGATCTGGCAGACAGGGGAGTGGCCAACACCTTGGACACAGTCCCTGATTAACTCTCTCCCAAAGAAAGGCAACTTAGAACTATGCCAAAACTGCTGTACAATCAGCCTAATCAGCCAACCAAGTAGTCATGTTAAGAATCCTCCTGAATAGACTAAAGCCTCAAGCTGAGGAGATCATCAAAGAAGAGCAGGCAGGTTTCAGAGCAGGACGGAGCACAACTGAACAAATTTTCATCCTTAGAATACTCAGCAAGAAATGCTTGCAACACCAAGATCTTTACCACGTCTTTGTGGACTTTAAGAAGGCGTTTGACAGAGTTTGGCATGCAGCTCTGTGGGCAATCATGAGGCTGTATAACAGTGCCAACCTGATCAAAGCCATGGACTACCTCTGTAACAAGGCAACCAGCGCAGTCTACTATGACAGCAACATAAGAGAGTGGTTACAAACCACAATTGGAGTACACCAAGGATGTCAGCTCTCTCCCACCCTCTTCAACATCTTTAAGAGAATAATGGCTGACGCACTTGAAAATCATGAGGGAACAGTCAACATTGGAGGCAGGACAATTACAAACTTACGTTTGCCAATGACATAACAGTTTAGCTAGAGAAGAGCCAGAGAGCTAGTCAGCCTGGTAAATCACCTTGATGAAGCCTCTTCAGCATGTGGCATGCAGATCAGTGCAGAGAAAACCCAGTTGCTGACAAATAGTGCCGAAAGCATCAGCTCTGACGTAATTATAGACGGCAAGAAAATCAAGACTGTCCATAGCTGTAAATATCTGAGATCTATAGTATCAGATGAAGGATCAAAACCTGAAATTCTCTCCAGGACAGCCCAGACCACAGCTGCAATAACCAAACTGAAGTCTTCTGGAACGACAAGAACATGGCTATCAGTGTCAATATCAGACTGATGCGTTCCCTGAGCATGTCTGTATTGTTGTACGCATGTGAAACATAGACCACAAAAGCAGACATTGAAAGAAGGATCCAGGCAATGGAGATGAGTTGCTTTCACTAACTTCTTGGCATCTCATACAGAGATCACATTACTAATGAGGAAGTGAAAATCAGAATTAAAAACACCATTGGACCATATGAAGAGCTGTCTTCAGTGGAAAAACAAACTAAAGTGGTACAGGCACATCACAAGAACAACTAGACTGGCCAAGACTGTCCTACAGGGAATAGTACAAAGAGGCAGACGGAGAAAATGATGGGAAGATAACATCAGAGAGTGGACTGGCCTTGGGTGGAACGATCTGCTATGAAAAGCAGAGGACTGCAGGGATGGAGGATGCTGGTTGCAAAATCTTCAGTGGTGCCCCCATTGGTCCAAGGGATGATGGGATAGGTGAAGGATGGTGGGCAAAGACTGGAAACTTTAGTATTCATCCCTATTTATTTTGATAAACTGGGGTGATGGCCCAAGACTGGAAACTGCAGTATCCATCCATTCTGTTTTTAGTTCATTGTTTTTTGGAGGTGTGGGGTGAGTTTTGTGTGTGGGTTTGGTTGTGTTGGGGTTTTTTTAGGCCATTTTTGTTTCTGTTATAATTTAGTGGGTTTTGCTTGTCTTTTAAAAAAAATATATTATTTTTAAATAAGGCGGGAAGGGGAAGAGTGTTATATTTTGGACTTTTGTATTGTTGACTTAGTGAGTTTTTGGATCCCCTTCTCAGTGCAGTGCTTTAGAGTGATTTGTAACTTCCATACATATTTATACTGTAACTCATGATGAGCAGCCAGACATTCATGGTGTAGCAGATGGGGGAAGGTTTGGCTGTGAATAAGATTTATATGATAAGTAATACCAATCTGTAAGGTGTTCAAATTCTGGGCACAATTACAAAGCTGTATGATTTTAAATCTAGAAATACTGATAGGGACTGACTTACAGTTATAATACTTTTTTGTTTTGTTTGCCAGAGTGGAAATGACATTGGCTTTATGGTCAAGCTCGCTAGCAGCCTGATGGGTCTTTCAGGAATGCTCCACAGCTGACCACCTGTGGCCCTGAAGGTCTTCAAGCAGATGTCCCTGTGTTCTCTTCCTCTCCTCTTCTCTCCCTTCCTTCCTTCCTTCACTTTGGGTGGCAATGACTACTGTGACATAAATCTTGTGGAGTGCACAGGGAGGTGTTGAAATGAAAAATTAATGTTGTTGCATTCTGGCATTTTTTGGATTTTGTCTGGCATTTTCTCTGTCAGGTTTGGTTTTTTTTTAAATAAATTTTTCTGTCAGTTTTCCTAACACTGAAGTTGTGACAAACTGTGTGTAGTAAATTTTTCTTAAGATTTGGTACTGATTGACATAAAGAACACAAAGATTTGAAGAATGGTGTTTCCAGAATGATACTTTTCCCTTGTAGTTGTGTGATGGATAGCTTTTCTATGTTGTTGTCAACATTCATCAGCTGTTGAACATGTTTCTGTGTAAAAGAGATTTTATTCAATATTTTATCAGCATTGGATGTGCTGTCCTTTTCAAGGAGATCCCTAATTCCATATTACCATCACTAATCGTCATGTCTAAATGTCCTTCAAGTACTAACAGTATTCGTACCTTTGCGTTCCCTGCTGTCCCATTGTTTCATCTTCACTGCAAAGAAGAGGAAGACAGTAGCCCACAGTTTCATAACTATGTTTCTGATATGTTTATATATATCTTCCACAGCAAGATTTTTCTCTTAAAGAGTAGATGATGTCAGTAGTGACGGTTGTCTCTTATAGTAGATGATGTCCTTGGCAACATTTGTTAACATATATCATAGTATATACTGAATTATTCAATAACTCAAACTTTATCACAGAATATGAACTCTTTTAATTTTGTCTCCCCCCCCAAACAAAAAGAAACCCTTATATTAAACAACTACAGATATAAAAGAAACACTTATATTAGACAACTACAGATATAAAAGAAACCCTTATATTAAACAACTACAGATATAAAAGAAATGCTTATATTAAACAACTACAGATATCAGATCTATAAGTGTTTATATCCTATCCTGACAGGTAATTTGCTTTAACAGGTTTCAGAAGACTACATTTACCTCCTATTTTGAATCAGGTTTTTAAAAAGAATGTTTGTTGCAGCTAAAGAAGGGTGTTAGGGTTCTTGGTAAATCAGATTGTCATTCACTGCTGAAGTGTTAAATTTCTCTTGCAGTCATTGGTATAAAATTTTAGGTAAAGTACATACAGAAAAGGTGTTAGGGTTCTTGGTAAATCAGATTGTCATTCACTGGTGAAGTGTTAAATTTCACTTGCAGTCATTGGTCTAAGATTTTAGGTTAAGTATATACAAATGCTATCAACATGTTCAAAATCATATAACTTTCAGTCCATATCAGTAATTATTTCCTTGATCAGTTTTTGGTAGAAATGGGGTTTCACAGCACATGGAGAGTGGTTTTCATTGTGAAGCCATCATTTTCTAGCTGTACATACTTTTAGGTAATCAATAATGCGGAAATGTCGTATAGAAAAGGACAAAAAAAGACGAGACAAAACGACTCCACAAGTAAAACCCACATACCACAAGGTTTTTGCCTCTTCCTGCGTTTTCTTCTTTGTTCATTGATCTTGGTTCTTTACCTGGAGCTGTATCACTGATTTTTCCAGTGTGATTGGATTGTAGTTAGTAATTGTTTTGTGCATTATATGCACTTTCATTATGTATATTGCATAGATGTTTGATTATCTTTCTAAAATGTATCAGTCACAATATCTTTTTTCTACAAGTGTGGAGGATTTTCTGTTGGTGAGGAGTTTGTAATCATTAATCAGCTGTGTTGTAATAAATGATCCCCTTTGTGGACACAAAAAAAGAAGAAAGAAAACGGTTGTAATATACAAAAAAGCAACTTTTGTGAATGAAAATAAAAGTGCCATGGAACAATCTTGTTTGTCAATATATCACAACATAGTTGTTGACTGACAGGTCTGGTTACAATCAGGTCAACAAAAATCTGATTTGAGAAAAACAGTAGGTCAGTTTTGAGATGCATCATCCAGGCAGTATTTTAATTGCAGACAGATCACTGCTTGTTCACTATATTGGTTAACAATCACACAGTCTTAGATTCAAGCCCTTAGTGCATCCTAGTGAAGTTTAGGGCCCTTTTTATCGAAAATCAGTGTGCCGGTTTTTTACTTTTTTGTGTTCGGGGGGATTTTTTGGTTTTGCTTTGCTTTTTAAATGTTTGCAATGAACGATGTGTTCTTTATGCATTATTATTTGTTCTAAATATTAGCCAAGTACATATATGCTCTCTTTAACTCCATTAATCTCTCTTCAGGTTGATATTCCTTTAAAGGAATGCTTCTGAATGTAAACTACTCATTTACTTGTCTGTGGTGAAAGCATTGTTTTTAAAACTTCTTTGTTGTAGGATTAGTTGGGGGGGGGACAACCGAATAAGAAATTGTTAAACCTATGGGTTACTCATCTTGTCTGTAAAGAAGAAACAGCTTGCTTTCAGTAAAAATCTGCCTTTTTAGTTATCTTAAAAATTTAAAAAAAAAAAAAAAAAAAAAAGCTTAGGATGTAAATTTTGTCAATAATGAGGCATCTGTCTTAACTTAAATCTGAAGGTATGGTGAAGACTGACGCTGAGAAGCAGTTAAGAAAGAAATAGTGTATATCCCCTCAATATTCTCTGTGTGCTACGAGGCAGAGCATATAGTGTGTGCGTCCTTGGCTAGAGTTCTGAGCTTTACCTATGGTGAGATATTGTGCATGCAACCGTCTACTCTTCAACAAGTAGCCACATTCCAGCTCTGAGGAGGAAAGCAATATAGTTTTTACACATAAAGAAACATTTATACAGCTGGAATCTATTGCACAGTTGCTCAGAGAATTGTGGATGTAGTGAACAAAAAAACCAAAACCACATGCTAAATGGACTGGGGTACGATGCTGACAAGAAATTTATAACTTGATGGAAATCAAGCAAAGGGCTCCCTGATTGAACAGATGGAACAGGAAAATACTTTCCTGTAAAAAAAAAAAAATCAGTCAAAAGTTTATTCACAAACAAACAAGTATTACAGTTTCATTCCCTAAAATCTGAACTTGCCATGGTGGCTTTGAGATTAGAATTTATTCTATACCATGACCACAAATCTTGTAGAAAAGTAGTATTTTGTGTGGTGCATTGCTTTGCTTGACTTTGAGACTGCTGTCTGCATATCAGGAAGAGGCAAAACCATTTGTGTGGGTAACTGAATAGCCTAGGTAGGGCTTCATGGTCATTGTTTATTTTTTGTTTTGTTTTTTTAGCAAATGTCGAAACTCCATAACTTTTTTTATATATACATGAAGGTGTCAAGTTACATCCCATTTTCGGGGACTGCAGTTATGGAGATATTAATGGAATTTATGGTATTAACTCTCTGAATCAGAGCTTACCTGTAGACAATGGCAGGTGAGCTTTTTTGTACCTTTGCCTGCCATTTTATGGATTTTCTATCATGGTGTGATGTTTTCTTTTGCACCTTGGTGTGAGATTTGCAGCTTCTGGGGAGCTCCCTTCTCAGAGCAGGTGTCATCAACATTATGGTCACAGTTCTGAAAGTTCACTGGAGGCTTAATTTTGGGCAAATGTTTTCCTTCAAATTACAGTGTATACCCAGTGACTTGACTTGATTTCTCCTCCAACTCCTTGAGGAGTAGTTGGGGCTCTGCACTAAATTTTCCAGGTAACATGTCCGTGCACAAGCTGAAACTGATCCCTCTCCAGGTATTCACAGTGAAGGGATTTTTATATTAGGAATCTGTGTGAAAATGAAGTGGCAGTTTAAGAAAAATTGTTTACTTTTTAGGGTAAACATTTCAAGAAAAGTCTATCAGAAACGCTTAACAAAAGTGTTCACTGAAAATAATGAGCTGAGAAATGGATTTCATCTTGAATTTGGTGAAGATCATCTGGTAGAAGATTGCTGCCACAAATCTGGAGCTGTGAACTCAATGTTGATGACACTTGTTCTGTATTTTGACCTGTATTGTAGCAGGTCCTTTTTTTTTGTTAATTAAATCAACAGCACTCGAGTGTTGCACAGAGGCATTTTTGTACTGGGTTTATTTTTCCTTCCCAACCACTGGACATGATGTTTTTGTGGTGAAGAAACTTCATGGAAATTGGGAAGATTTTGGGACATGATCTGTCAGCCAGAAGTGTTAATGCATTATGTACTTGACTGACATTGTCAGTCACGGGTAAAATGTTTGTAGAATGTTTGTTTAAGTCCTTTGTGGCAGGTTTTGTGGAGTGAAAAATTTTGTACTGTTGGTCGAGGAATTGTTGAAGACTTCAAAAAGCCCACTTTGAACAATGATGATTCATTGGAGAAGTGGAAAGAATAGGGTAACTTGGTCATTTATTGAAGAAATGTACTAGTTACTGCTGGACAACTCCTGGAATGTCTTTTTTTGTTGCCACGTAGCAATTGGTAGCATGCTGCTTTAGATCACTGTTAAGTAAGCTGAGCTTAACTTCACTTTCTTGTGGCCACATGTATCTCTAAAGCTTTGTATCACCCTATGCCCTTGTGAGACTAGTAGCCAGACAGAATGCGTGCCCCAGACCTGCCTGTTATATGATGCTCACAAAAAGAGGGGGGCCTGGCCTGATCCCACCCAGTGGCCCAGACTGACTTCAGTGGCTTGGAGGACCAGCACTATACTGTGACCTTCATCACAAAGAGCTGTCCCTATCAGGAAAGCAAAGATGAAGAATTTCTTACAGAAAAAGCCAGTTAACATCATCATGTGGTAGTATTTAGCCCAGACTCGGTTTTTGTTTGATTTCACTATCTCACCATGTCAGTGTTGGGCGTTTTGTATTTGTTCAAGATGATTAGATTTTTATTTCTTCTTCATGTAGTCGTACTTAGTGAAGCTTACATTTGCATTGTTTGGATTGCACAAGTTTATATTCACATAGAAATTAGGTAATGACACCAAAAAAGGGGACGTAGAATAACATCATAGATCAGCTACTAGTGAGAAGAAGAAAGACATTTTGATTTGTTACCTGTGTTGTGGGGTAAGCAGATGGTTATTGTGAATGTGTGTTTTATTATACTCCATATCTAAACAGTTCGGTTTCTTTTCCCTCTCAGAGTTTATATGGACAGTATAACTTGGATTTCGGGCATGTACATTTTTTCTCTCCTTTAGCTAAAAACTAGAATATTACTGAATGTCAAAGCCAATTTTACAGATAGCTGCTGGTGATGGGTGTATGAATGTCATGTTAGATGTTGGTGAGGGTTTCAATCCTTGTTGGGCCAGGTTCCAATTTTGTGTGTACATTATATACAAATTTCCATGTCATTGGGGGCTGCCAATTTTGATGGTCAGAAATAGAAAATGCTATAGAATGGCTTTTGACATAAAGGCATGAAAAGGAGTGCACAACAAACTGGATTTTTGTGAGTGGTGGCAACAAGATGAAAGATACGGAGATGTTTTGTGATTCGGTGACAGATTTTGTAATGTTTGTCATTGTGGATGATGGTTCCTGTCTTGGAGTTAAAAAAACCAAAAAACTTCTAAATAGATGAAAAGCCATAGGGTCACTGATGAGATCAACAAAATGGATGAATCATTAACATGTTTTGATTCAGTGTTTTTCAACAAAGTGCACACAGAACAGGCAAAATTGACACGAACAGTGATGTGGCATGGTTGTGTGGAAGAAAAGTTGTATGGCTTCCCTCGCATTTTCTTCCACACAGGCAAGTCATGTTGTTTTGTGTGTGTGTGCTTTTGTAATCCATGATCATTGGACTGAAATGGGATGGACATTTTTTTTTTCTTTGAGGATCTCATCAATGACCCCATGTCTAGCTTTGCTTTTATAGTCGGCTTTTATATATATATATTTTTTTAAAACTTAGATGCATTGTTCTCCACTGTCTCCCCATGGCCAGTAGATGATGTGTATATTTAGAGAGAGTTGTATCTTGTATTTTTTTTCCTTCTCTCTTCATCATGTTTCTTTTTCCTAATCCCCCTTCTCTGTGCTTGCTTCTTTTGCCAATTTCTTATCGTTTTATTTTGATGTGTGTTCTAAGGTATGTACATCATCTTTCTTATCAGTTTTGCCATTTGCTTTGGTTACACTCCTGTTTTAGCTTGCGGGTCATATATTATCTTCTATAGAGTACTTGTCGGAAAAATTTGTAGTGATTTCTCATATTTTTTTAAAGTATGAAAAAATGCACTGTGCGTTTGTCTTTGGGATCGAGGACACGGAGCAATACCAGGTAGTCACGAGAAGGTTGGAAATAATCATCAAATGAGGATTGCTTGTGTTCTTACAGTGTTGACCCTGCGCATGCGGTTAGCAAGCTAGCAGACAACAAAGGACTGAGGAGGTACTTTGATGAAAAAAATTGTTCAAGCCCTACCAAATTTGTGCAAAATCACATGGGTTTTAAGTCTTTCACAAGTGGTTTCTGTGGATGCCTTAGTATGTTTGGTATGAATATAAGAGTCATAGAGAAAAACAGAAGGAAAAGAGCCAAAATCTAAAGCAGGAGTGTAGCCTTCCTGATCTGCTTTGAATTTGTGTAACCCCTATATCTTTATTCTCTGTAGTTTACATATTGACAATATATGTGTAAGGAGATTTTCAGTTTATCATAAGCCAACTACCCAGACTGGTTTGGAATAATAGAGTATTGTGGCGTCATGATCATTTGCCTTCTGTTTCTGCTGTCATTTTTCACCTAATGCTTTTTATTTCAACTGATCTGAACAGTTTTGAAGAGCTTTGCAAACCTAGTGCGCTTAACAACAAATGTGTCACACAGTGCGCTGTTTAAGAAGCTGCAGTCTCAATTTGAATGCATCTACTCAGTACCAGTATTGTACAAGCCTAATATTCTACCCAGGCCATAGCACTGTTATGGTTTGTATGTAAAGCAGGATTGGATTTTCAACACGGTCAGTGGTAGTCAATTGACATGAACTGCTGTTACACACACACACAAAAAGGGGAGGGGGGTGGAATGTTTTCTGATCATCAATACATTTATGCCAAAATTGGCGTATACTTCTTACATGAAGTCCTGGCACAATGGACATATTACAGAATTTTTGGGGGGATCTTCCATTTTTTATATAATTTGAAAATAAATTAACTGCAGAAAACAAGCCAACCATTCTCAATTGGAAATAAGGAGTGCAAAAGACAGAAGCGGTGCTTGGCTATTTGATGTAAGTTGTGAAGTCTTATTTGTCCTACAGCTCAGTTGTTAATACTTTGTTTTTTAATATATGATTTATGAGTCATTGGATGGTCTTGACAGTTGGAATGTGAGTTGTGCATGAGTTGTAACTTTTGAACATCCACCATCCTTACTTGCTTTCCATATCATTTAATACTTTTGCCCCGATTGGAGATTTTTTTTTTCATTGTTATTCTATTTTTGACATTGATGTTGATAATAAAATGGCTGTACTGTAATTTTGTCAGCAGAACTTGGAACTTGTACATTACTTTGATCAGTGTGCAAGTGTTTTCTTCATGTATATATTTGTGAGGTTTTGGGTTTGATTTGGGGGGGGGGGGGGGGGGGGGTTTTTTTTTTTATGGTTGGTTGGTTTTGTTTTGCAGTTTATTGATTAAAAAAAAACAACTCATGATAAAATGGTGTAATGAATAATTTTGTTTGTTGACCTTTCAAGTTTTGTTTTTAAATTTCATTTTCATGCCGTGATGGTTTAAATTGGGGGAGGGGGGGGTGTGTGGATGATGAAACCACCAGAAAGGAATTTTCAGGGATGTCTTTGAGGATTCAATATGCTGTTTTCTTGAATTGTCAGATCTTTAGTTGTGGACAAACCTACATTAATCCTTTTCTCTCTGCATAGCAATGCAGTGGTGTTGAAATTTTCCATCTGTGTTACAACTTTGAAAGAACACAATGAAGTGTGCTTTGTAGGTTATCAAATATATGATAGCAAAAAAACAAACAAACAAGAAAATGTGACTGTTGTGCCAGAACCTATCCCCTATGTTTTCTGAGAGCCCAACATTGATAGTACTCTGTGATCAGGAACACAAGCCATACAGAAAATTGCATGTTAGAGGTATAAGTGTCCTCTCTTTCATTGCTGAAAAGAAAACCATCACATAGCTGTTGAACAGTTGTCAATATTGTATGATCCGAGATTGGATTTTTGCAAATTAAATTATTTGGTTCTGAGGCATTGCGATCTTTATTTTGACCTTAAAAGTTAAATGTTTTCCCACAGGTGCTTAAATTTTTCTGTTTCTGGGTAAATTTTGTATAAAAATCTCAGAACTAAGTAAATGAGAATGAAAAAAACGAGTGCATTCATCAGCAAACGGTAATAACTCTCTTTTGACAACTGATGGCAAAGCTTTGTGTTAATACATGCATGCCTTTATGTTAATACCTGCATACTGTGCTACCATGTTTCACTGCCATTGTTGACCAATATTAATTTGATGAAAGGTCCTTTGGGAAAGGGGGAAAAAAGGGAGTTCTTCTAGTCCTGGAAGGGCTTGAATTTTCCACTGCAAGTTTTGTATGAACCCTGTTAAATATACATGTCTGTACCTTGGACTGTGATGATCTATTGGTGAAATTGGATTATTCACCTCACATACACTGTTTGTGGATAGTCTAACCTTACTTGATGGTGTTTTTTTATCTTAGTCTTTTCCATTTTTATACTACTTTTGTCACAGTGAAGTTTTCACTTCTGGGACATTTTGGCGTGAAATGCAACTTGCAAATGGTGATCTCACTCATGAGCATGCATTTATACTTTCCCTAATCATGCATAACGAGGCCTGATTTAACATTGCTTCTTAGGATACAAAATTTTAAAAGTAATCATAGAACTTTTTCAGTAAAAGTAAACCTGTGAATGAAAATGTTTATTTCTTATTTTGAATAGTATGTTGAAAATAGCTGACTTGCAAACTGGACCCTCCCCAAAGAAATGCACCAAAAAAAAAAGAAGTGAACCACTTTATACATCAGAGAGCCACAGCTTGTATGCCATTTTGCAAGTTTCATTCTGACAGACAGTTTAGGATTTGCACTGGTGATCAGTCATCCTTTTGTCACATTATGTGTCATCATCATTGACACTTTAAAGAGAAATTCACAGAAGTCAGAATTTTCAAAGCTACCAGATGATTTACATTTGTTTAGAAAAGAAAAAAGTTAAAGAGGTAATGTTGGTATTGTATAGCTTACACACAGGACAGATTGTTTGTGTTTAGCTAGCTTCCCCAGGAAAAGTTCATTGCCACAGGGCAGCATGCACACTCGCTCATATTGTGGCTGGTGAATTTTCAGAGTGACTGAGGCTTTTTTCCCCTACAGTCAGGTTGATGGTGAGAGTCGGGTTTCAGATGGTCTTTAGATTCAGGACCACTCACTTGGTAGATGGATACTTCAACTGCTCCAGTACTTGACCACGTTTTTTATAAATATGTCTGTGTTTTTTGTTGAAATGAACATGTGTGGAACTTCCTACTCATTTTGCACCTGTATTTCCATGCAGATTTTTTTTTCCATGTGCCAGTGATTTGGTGTGTGTGTATGTGTGAAATCAAATACTGTATTTTCTGCTTTGTTATTTGGTGTTGTAATAAAAGACCTATAATCAGTTTCTGTTAAAAAATTTTTGTGTGTTTTTTCCCTGGTGTGTGTTCTTGATTTCTTGGTCTTCCAGTCATACATACATTTACAGGGTTCGTACAAGTCTTAAAAAGCCCTAAAAGGCCCTGATTTTTGAAGATCCAAAATAAGGCCCCTAAAAAGCCCTAAAAATGAGATGTATTGCCCTGGAGGCCCTAAAAATGGGAATCATGAGTGAGAGTTTCTGTTGAAATGTAGATTAAACAGATACACAAAATAAAACTTATGAGAAATGAAAGCAAGAAGGGTGACCAAAGATCGTATTTTCGCCGATAGAATGCCTGTCGTCTGCTATTCATGTCGCGTCACCTATTTTGCCAAGGGAGGTAATTTGCCTCCATTGAAAGAGCATATACACTTTGCTTTCACCAGTTATTTTTTACATGCGAGGGACTACCTACCCCTATGGTATGTCCGTAATTTGTTTGGAAAATGATGCTAAACTATGGAACTGCAATTACGAGTCGAAAAAACACCTGTTTACTGTGCTTAAGTCCTACTCTACAAGATTTTTCAATTTTAGCACAGCTGCGCTGTGAATAGCAAGGCCTATTGTTTCTCCAGTGCGCATGCACAGTTTACAAAATGGCAATCGGGTGTCAGAATGGGAAAATAACAAAACCTGTAGCCAAATCTGTTCTTTATTTCAGGAGATTATCCCACAGATTTCATGCAGAAGTCATACAGAAACAAATCCAGTTCATAAGGCAAGTCAGAAATGCCAGCACTTTGCATATTTTCCACTGCTCAACGTGGTCGGTTCATTTGACTTTCTTTAAAATTCGCAAATTATTCAGTTATTGGCAGACTTGATTAAAAAAAACCAACTGTGGGGAGAGGGTGTGGGCATCCTTTTCAAGTCAGTGTTAGGCCTACCACTTGGTCTGCATTGATGATACAGGACTTGTACATGTATTCATAGTGAAGAGAACTTGCGTCCAGCAACCTCTCTCTCTGTCTGTCTCTTTTGTGGATGCTTGTGTGCGTGTGCGTGCGTACATGTGTGTGTGTGTGTGCATTGTGTGTGAATGCCTGCACGTACGCATGTGTGAGATTGAAATAAAGGAGCAGAATTTGGAAGAGGCACTGTGACTGTGTGACGGTATTGTTATTACCAGTTCTAGTACCCGGTAACCATCTGCATCTTTGGTAAGGCAAGGAGACTAGTTCACATCAGATGAAGTTTGAGGGATAGTGTCTTAGTTCACTTTGCTAGTTGTTTGTGAAAAGTCCTATTAAAATCAGAGACACTTATTTCAGTTTTCACTTTACTTGGTATTTCAAGACATGGAGACTTCCATCACACCATGACTTGATGTTTTATTGTGTGAGGATTTTAATTCATTGTGGTATCTATGATTGAAAGACATTTTATTCTAGAATTGAAGTTGAATTTGTGTCAATAATCAATATCCAACATGCAGTTTTAGACAAGGAGACTTTGCTTACATGAGTTTGAAATTGGTTTATCAAAGTAAATGTGTACACAGGGTGATACTTTGATGCCCCGCAGCTAGGCCCTAAATTTGGAAATAAATGGCCCCTAAAAAGCCCTAAAAAGGCCCTAAATTTTTCCCCACAAAGTCTGTATGAACCCTGCATTTATTTTCTGTTAATGGTCTAATATCACTAAGAATCATTTGTCAGAACAGACTTTAACCTTTTCCCTATGGGTAACCCACTACTGGGCAACCAACCATCTACTAGCCCTTTCCTATGTATCGCCCACTACTGGGTTACAGTAGCGTACAATGTGCACATGTGCTGGGAAAGACGGGTTCTCTCCCTTAACGTAGGGATAGTGTT
The DNA here is from genome assembly GCA_028751875.1 of Rapana venosa. Taxonomy (NCBI): domain Eukaryota; kingdom Metazoa; phylum Mollusca; class Gastropoda; order Neogastropoda; family Muricidae; genus Rapana; species Rapana venosa. The sequence goes on from CM054144.1 coordinate 50,748,707, forward strand.
AACTCAATGGAGTCGCAGTGAAATGGATCCCGCCATTTTGTGGTGACGCGTGATTTTGGCTATATTTGAAAAATTCAGCAGACTTACCCAACATAATAATGACATGCACATTATACATCATTGAAAAGTTTATAATGTCTACTTTTGAGATTGTTTCAGTTTTTTTAATAGATGACTGTATTTATTTTTTACAAATTTTCAAAATAAGTTGCTGAATGCTGAAAAATAAAAAGTTTTGAAAATTAGGGCTGCGTATCTTACATGGCTTGAACTGTTCATCAACTAGTCCCCTTGAAGCAATGTGATTTTTTTTTTCTACAAGCTGAAGGCTGATCCGAACAAACTTCACGAGCAAGATCCCAGACCATCAGATCCTGAAAGCACACAGGTGCTGGAGGAAGAGGTAGAAGAAGCAGTAAGATCCCTGAAAGGAGGCAAGTCACCAGGGATTGACAACATCCCGGCTGAGCTCATCAAGAACGGAGGCCCAGAGATGATCAAGGCATTAACAATCATCTGCCAACGCATCTGGACCAGCAAAGAGTGGCCTGAACAGTGGACCCAATCCATCATAGTTCCACTTCCAAAGAAGGGAGACCTGAAGAAGTGCCAAAATTACAGAACAATCAGTCTGATAAGCCATCCAAGCAAAGTTATGCTACGCATTGCCTTGAACAGACTGAAACCACAAGCAGAAGAAATCCTATCAGAAGAACAGGCAGGATTCAGACCAGGTCGAAGCACTGTCGAGCAGATCTTCAACATCAGAATGCTCATAGAGAAGCATCTCCAATATCAGCTACAGCTCTACAACAACTTCAATGACTTCAAGAAGGCCTTCGACCGAGTGTGGCAAGAAGCTCTGTGGCAAGTCATGAGAGACTATAGCTTCGACGAGGACCTGATTCGAGTCATCCAGGCGCTGTATGACAGCTCCCACAGTGCAGTCCTCATGGGTGGAGAAATCGGGGAGTTCTTCCGGACTTCAGTTGGAGTTCGACAAGGCTGCCCGCTATCCCCCGTTCTTTTCAACGTGTTCCTGGAGAACATCATGCAGGAGGCCCTCCTTGACTTCAAGACCACAATCACAATAGGAGGAAGGCCAGTCTGCAATCTTCGATTCGCAGACGATATTGATCTCATGGGCCGCAGTGAAGAAGAACTCCAGGATCTCACCACCAGACTGGAAACATCAGCCAATGCCCACGGTATGGAGATCAGCACGGAAAAGAGCAAGATCCTAGTGAACAGTACCACACCGACCACTCCCACCAGCATCAAGATGAGTGGCGAGACACTAGAGGAGGTGAAAACTTTCAAGTACCTTGGAGCAGTCATCACCAAAGAAGGCACGAGCACACAAGAGGTGAAGATCAGACTTGCTGTGGCACTCTCCTCCATGACTAAGCTGGCGAAAGTGTGGAGAAACCACAACATCAGAACCCACACTAAGGTCAGACTCTACAAGGCACTCGTCACATCCATTGCCTTGTACAGCTGTGAAGCATGGACACTTACTGCCGATTTAGAACGTCGCATTCAAGCCTTTGAGATGAAGTGCCTCAGGCGGTCCTGAACATCACCTACAGAGACGCAAAACCAATACTACGTCTGGCAGCAGATCGAGGCACTGGCTGGCAAACAAGAACCATTGCTAGATACAGTCAAACGGAGGAAACTGAAGTGGTTTGGCCACACAAGGCATAACAGCCTGTCAAAGACAGTCCTGCAGGGAATGGTGGAAGGAGCAAGGAGGCAGGGACGACCACGCAAAAGCTGGATATCCAACATCAAAGAGTGGACCGGCCTCACTGTACCAAACCTCCTGAAAACAGCCCAGGACAGAACCATTTGGCGGTCCACTTGCAGCGTCCGTGCGGGTACCCCAACGGTCGTCCCGACCAAGGGATGAGTGAGTGAAGTGAAAGTTCCCTGCAGTTGGCTGAATCCATCTGATGTCACTTTTTGTACAACAGTTGTTGTTTTTTAAAGAATCATAACACTGAAGAGCCTGAAATTCCAAAGATATCACTTGTTGACATGTCAAACGAAATTTGCCAACAGACAAAAACTAGGCAAGCTTATGGTCAAGGAAAGCAACTGTGTTTAGAAAAATGATTGCCCTACAGGCCAGAGTACTTTCCCTTGAGTTAAACACTTTTTTAAAAAAAATTTGTAATTCTAAGAATTGGCACGTCACAGTAAAGGAGAGGAGTGACAACCTCAATGAGTTAAACAACACACACACACTACTATGTAGGGGCCAAAGGCATGGTCTTTACACAAAAATGCTGTCATTGAAAGAAATTTTATATGGGTTTTTTTGGTGTGTTTTTAAGAATTTTTTAATATATATATATATTGTTGAATCTTCAACAAGTCACTTTCAAAATGATGGAGAAGTTGTAACTGGTTACCTTCACTTGTTTTCCTGCGAAGGAAGGTGGCACCTGCCTAACAAATTAACCGTGAGGTCCTGAGTTTGATTCCCAGCCTTGCCCTTTCTTTTCAGTTTAACCCAAAAAAATCAAACTGAATGTCAAAGTCCTTCAGAGGAGACATTAAACCAAGGCCCCGTGTGCAAATGCACACGGAACATATTGCGCACACATGAAAAACGTAGAGTAGGCTATTTCGTGCTTTTAGGAAGTCTCACTCTGGGGTAGATGACAAAAATTTTTTAATTTATTTTTTTTTAATGCTTGCACGAGGGTGTTGCATTTAGACACCATCCCAGAAACAGGAATGTGACTACCTAAATGGTGGGGGGAAGGGGGAGCAGTTACGTGTGCAAAAATCTCACCATTGGTGAACCAACCTCAGAGCTCTGCTAGCTGAGGAACAGGGGGAGAAAAAAACCCCAAACTTGCTTTCCTCCACTATTTTCTGAATTACACTTAAACAGCGTGATTAAGTGGGGGGTTGAATTTCATAAGGGGACGGGATAGCTCAGTGGTCGGAGCACTCGCTTTTCCCCCAGCCAAGTTAAGCAGCGTTGAGCGTGGTTACCACTTGGATGGGTGACCGTTTGTGCGCCTTGGCTTCAGTACAGTTCCCCCAGTTCACCCAGCTGTGAATGGGTACCTGCCCTCTTTAGGGTCAGGGAAGGTAAAGCAGCGAGGGAGAGGAGATGGGCGCCGCCCTCAATATGCTGGCCCTAGAGAAGTGAGGTCTCTGACGCCTACGACCTTATAGGTTATGGGACTCCTTTACCTTTCGAATTTCAGCAGCAGTGTCGGGTGAATTTAGGGTGGGGATTTTCAGAACTCACAGGTCAGTTTAAAATGCTGGCCTGCTGGTGCCTTCACTTTTATATACATATATACGCATGCAGAACATCTTGCGCACACGTGAAATCCTGTTCCGCTTTTCAAAAGAGTAGGCCATTGTGTGCCGGTGGGAACAGATGACAAAATTTACAAAACCACATACACACGGGGACTGGATGTAAAAAAAAGCACATGAGTGCTTATTCCATTATCCTCAGAAAAAAAAAAAGTTTTTAAAAAAGCGCTTTGATTTGTTGCTTTACAAGATTCAGCGCTATATAAATTCCATACATTATTATTATTATAATATGCAGAAAATCGAATATGCATTTTAAAGAGCTCATAATTCCTGATCTATTGGGTAAATTTACAGTGCAGGCCTGCCAGTGCCTTAATTTTTATATACATTTGCAGAAAATCAAACATGCACCTCAAAGATCCCGTATTCATGCCAGTATACCCAGCATGCATCCTGTACAAAAAAATGAGCTGCTCTGAAATCAGAATGTCTTGGCTAAAGGCAAGCAGGCAGACCTCCTGCAGAGTTACAAGCACAGGAGACCAGGCACAATACACCTCCCCAATAAGGGAACACCTAGAAGATAAATGACTGATCTCTTTCCTGAACTTCTATAACAAGCATGCAGCACATTTTCTCCTGAATCAACATTATTTCAAATAGACTATAGGCTCCAGTCCACATCCTCAGTTTTTCTAGAGATGTCCAGCCATATGAATCAGCCATGCTGCTGATCCCAGTTGAAAAGCGTTATCTTAATTTCACTGCAACAGTGTGAGCCTTATTTCTTCCTGGTGAAAGCTAAAGTTGTGTGTCGTGTGGTGTCACGTGAGTAAATTGGTGAAAAGTTGTTTGTTGTTGTCTTCAATTTAACGTCTGTTCACTCTTAGTGATATTAGACGAGGAAGATGGAAAGTGTAGTAGGTGGAAGTTTAAGAAAGTAGAGAACAGGGTAGAAGGAGAAAGCATGAAGAGATAGCATGTGTGTTGGTGGTTTGGGGCTTTAAAATTAGAAATATTATATAATAATAGATAATTAAATAAGTTATCTTCAACATGAGCAAAACTTTAACTTAACAAAGTGTGAACATGGAACACTGAAAAAAATACTGTTAACTACAACAAATGTTCAAGGGGACTGTGCAATAGACATCTAGCAATGGCAAAGGCTAACTTTGAATTTTCAAATACATTTTTCAGAGACTGTTCTGAAAATCTAGGTAAAAAGGGTTTGTTAACCGGGCACTCAAATATGATATGGGTATTGGAAATATGATCTCCACATGGAAACCTGATATTTTTGCAAAATTCTGTGATAAATGCATTCAATTTCATTCTAAAGTATAATGCATTTACTCTTCTTGTGGTTACGAAACTTGTATCAGTTTGAGAGGGATTCATGTATCAAGAAATATAGGCATTAGTCAGACAACTCTTTAAAGATCGTTCTTTGAATTGATCAGATTCTTTAAACTTTCCCCACGACATTTGTTTTAATAAACGATTTCCTTCCTGTATAGATAACGGAACATGCAGTGAAAAGTGCAAGGCACTACATTTGCTGTTATGAAGGTTGTTCAGTACACTTTCACCTGCAGGACCAAACTTGTCTTTAAAGCCTCCTCTCTTTTGCCCCGACAACACTTCCTGAAGTCCTGTCATCCTTTGAAAATACATAGTAATGGTGAGTAATAACAACTGCACCAACATGGTAACAACTGAGTGATGTCAAGTTAACAGGATCATTACCTGAACGTTACTGGTTGGTTAGAAGGCATTATTAAAATGCAATCATTAGTTCGGTGCCCGGTGATAGCTAAGGGGCTACTGAAAAACGAGTTCCTTGGTGCAGTTTTCGCTTCAGTGACTACAGTGTAGTTCAGATGCCTTTGACAGGGCTATTAACTGTTTCAGCATCAATGGTCGTCGTAGGTCAAGGTGTGATCAGAAGTGGTGAAGAATGCGACAGGACGACCAGAATGTAACTGCTCTCTCTTTGTGCATGTTGTAGTTAAGGGTATACCTGCCACGTAAATCAGTAGCGCGATCAAAGCACTGTTCTTGCTGGGGTTAGTTGTGGCCTCATATTTCTGTGCATATGTCTTCTAAGTCAAAGCACATTTCGTTAAAAAAAAAAAAAAATTAATGAAAATATTTTCCACACTGCCTAGGCAACAGTCAGGGTACATTTGTGACTTTTATGACCGAAGTACTTTTGGCTTCAGCTGATGCCTGGCTGTAATGTGGTTCCTGTACACATTTTCTTTGTTCAATGCAGATTTTGAAAGACTTTATATATGAATATTACACTGCCTACATATACTTTTTTCTCTTTTTTAATATATTTTTTTCATCAACTGTTCCTCAAAGTGGTCAAAATGATAATATGTTAGTCATAAACTGACTTTACACACTCTTTTACATAAAAGAAACAACAATATCGCTTATATTTGTATAATAAACTGGGAGGGAGGGGGGGTTCTTTTCTTTTTTTAAAATCAATCTCAAAATTTTTTTTAAGTTAATCATTCATTATTGAGTTCAAAACCGTCTTATGTTCCACTATGTTACTTCTTCCATCTGCCTACTTATGACTCTCCAACACTGATTTGCTGACAAGGTCATCCATTCAGTTTTCACACCATACAACTCAAGTTACACTTGACAGTTGAGTTAGACTATCCATGCCATTTGCTTCAAAGAGCAGGTGTTACTACACCAAATTGCTTAGGTCAGGAGCAGAAGGCTATTTTTAGTGATCACCATTATTATTACTTGATTATTATACCCTTGTCCTGTTTAGACTCCAACCCCTAAGTCAGAATCTTCTTCTTCCTTTTTTGTCATGTTTCTCCCAGGGGAGGTTTGACATTGATGAGCCTTCTCCATCTCTGTCTGTTTTGAGCTTCCTCCTTATTTATGCCCCTTTCTCTAAGATCATCTGCAATACAGGTAGCCCAGGTTTTGCTAGGTCTTCCCTTTGGTCTCTTTCCATCCACTACGAAGTTCATTGATCTTTTTATGATGTGGTGGTCTGCTTTCCGTTGAACGTGCCCAAACCAGCACAGTCTACTGGTACTAGCTACAGACTTCAGATCATCAACTTTGCATATTCTCCATAGTTCTTCATTTGTGATCTTGTCTTCCCATTTGATCTTTGTCATGTAGCGTAGCATTCGGTTTTCACGGCTCTTCAACAAACGTTCAATGGTTTTTGTGAAAACCCACGTCTCCGAACCATACAGGAGAACAGGTCTAATGCAGGCCTTATATATCAGACAGCGTCTCTCCAGTGGGATTTTCTGATTTCCGAGCAGACTTTCCAATTCTTTCCATTTCTTCCATGCACTCGCAATCCTGGTTCTGACAGCTAACTCAGATTTTGCTTCGCAGCTCATCACCTCTCACAGGTAGCAGAATTCGTCTACCACTTCTATCTTCCCTTGTTCAAATTCTAGCTCCTACTTTCCTGCATCAGTATTGTCTTCACCCTTCTTATTCATACAACTGGGGCAGACAAATAGTCCGTCCTCCTTCTTCAGACTTTAGAGCTTTAAGTCAGAATGCAGCTACCTAAATTGGGATAGGGGGGGGGGAAGAAACAGTTGCATATACATGCAAAATCTCACCATTGGTGAACCTCAGATCTCTAGCCGAGGAACAAAAAAACATTCTGATCTGTTTACTTTAAAGGTAATCCTGATTGGTTAGATCAATCTCAATACACTGCCAATGAACATGCTGCCACCGCAACCACCACCACCACAATGTATCCATATGATTCACATACACACAACTTTTAAAGAATTTAATGTACACAATCCACTCACACCTAAAAAAAAAAAAAAGTTTTAAAAAATCTTTCAACTAAAATACTCTCAGTTTCAAAAACAAAACATAGTTTCTTTAAAAAAAACAACAACAACAAAACACAAAAGAAAACAACCTCTCAGCCTTTACTCAAATTAAAGTCCAGTTCTTAGATGGAACAGCTTACTTAATGGTAAGTCTTAAAAAAAATATTTAAAAGAGAAAGAAACCCAAGTAACTACACTGGAGACACATACGCAGTGGAACACCATCCACACAGATCATCGCACTGGATGCCACTTCATCAGCACCTCACCATACTTCTTGGGGGCTGAAAAAAAATCAACACAAAAAAAGAAGTTTCATTAATATTGTATCGCGCTGTGTTTTTGGTATCAAGTACAATACTCTACGGCATTGCACTTGTGTTACAATATTTTATGAAGGTATTATATCAGGCGTTGATTTATGCTGCGTTCAATTATACCGTTTTGTACTGCAATGAATTGTATTGCATTGCATTGCATCAAATCACTATCCTGTTCTTTCTTTACAAAGCAGATCAGGGACCCTGTGTGAAATTCAAGGGCACGTGTAAGTGAGCATAAATGACAATTTCATTATTTGTAAAACTGCCTTTTGAAGGAGTTGCAGCATAGACTGATATGAGATCACCAAGATGTCACTGTTTTAGTAAGTACAAAGATTCCTTTGAAAGGTGGTGGGTTTTTTCCCTCGGGGTGCTTTATCCAGTGGATCAGTGGTCTAGAGGCACTGCACCTGTCTAGAATGCAAGAAGTGCAAACCTGTTCAACCTCCATTTGTGCCCCATCCACTTGAGTCTTGACCTTGAGAGGTGGTCTGGGTGCTACTGCTGGTCTTTTGGATGAGATGATAAACTGATGCCTAAGTGCAACACACATTCACTGATTCAGCGCACGAAAAAGAACACATGGCAGCAAGAGAGTTGTTCCTGGCAAAATTGTACAGAAAAAAAAAGGGAAACAAATACACAGACAGGACAAAATTTTAAAAAATAATGGGTGACACTGCTCTTGTGGCAATGCACTCCCCCTGGAGAAGAGCAGACTCAATGTCATGCTGAGTAATCTGTAGTGACTTAAAGTGATATATAAAACAAGTTACAACATTTTAAGTAAGTTACAACACAACACAATACACCAGCAACAGACTTTCATCTCTGCAAGTAGATGTTGGATATGATAATAAACATTAATATCAAAGTAAAGTAGTTTTCATTGTCTTAAAAAATACTGAAAATACTTTTATCAACATTATTTTTAAGGCATATTACAAACTAAAAATAAACATGATCGCCTTTTATTCTCTGAAGTCATGAAAAGAAAAGAAAAACTAAAAAATGTAATTATATTTCATCTTACCTTCTTCAATGAAGTCTTCTGGATGATTCCGAACGTAGTCTTCAATAACGAGTAGCTTCCTTCGGCCACTCTCAGCATTCCAGGAATCCAATCTCTGTCCAATCAAATACCCCACAGCACCAAATGCCATGTGTTTGTAGATGCCTGAAACAGACAGCCATTACAAAATCAGCTCCCTTCTTCAACCAGCAATGAATCCCTTTTTGGTCAAGCAAGGCCAATGCAACATTGAACTAGACTTTCAATGACAAAATATTCTCAAAACTGTGCTATTTTCATGGGCGTACACATGTACATGAGATGTCTGTGTTTTGAATGAGAAACCTATTGTACAAACTGAATATCTTCTTCTTTGTTGAATGCTCAGATAGCAACTAGGAGGCACCGTGGTCGAGTGGTTTAGGCGGTCGACTTGTGATCCAGAGGTCGCGGGTTCGATCCCGCTCGGCTCGGTGTTGTGTCCTTGGGAAAGACACTTTACTCCTATTTTCCTCACTCCACCCAGGTGTACAAGTGGGTACCAGCTCTGCTGGGGAAGTATCTGGCGACAGACTAGCGTCCTGTCACAGGGGTGGTGAAAAACCATCCTTTTTTTACGCAAAAAAAGGGATAAAACCCGGCTAAAAGGGGGGGACGAAAGAAAAAGAAGAACACGGCGAAAGCGAAAAGGGGTTCAGCCAAACCCTGGATGGAGGTATTATTGGGATGGGGGATTTTATCTTTTAAAGGTCCGGAAAAAAAGAGGAGAAGGAAAAGACACCCCAAAATTTCAAGGAAAGGTGGGAAAGAAAAGGGAACAAGGGGGGGCAGAAACAAAGGAGAGGACGAAAAAGGGGGAAAAATTCCAAAAAATTTTCGGGAATATGGAAAATTATACTCACCCCACGGGGGGCTATATGATTTAATTTGAGTATGAACATTTCTTTACTTTCACGGAAAAAATTAAACTATCACAAGTTTCTGAAAACTGACCCAACACCAAATAAACCAACCCCAAACCCACCCTGACCACAGGGTTAATATAAATCACATTTTTATGGAGTATTGTATTTTTTGTAAACCCAGGCCTGGGCTTTACACAGTTTTTGATTCCTTTGACGCTAGGGGAACGAAAAGTGGAGGTTTTTTTGCCAGGGCTTTTTAAAATCGGGAATTCCATTACAGCTTGTTTTTAGTATCGAACAGGACCTACGGGGGTTGATAATTCCTTATTTTCTCTGACCCTAGGGCTTTTGGGCCAGAACATTCCAAGTGACTTTCTTTATCCCTTCCGGAAGGGGGGTTGTTATTCCCAAAAAAATTCCACTTAACAAACGCCCGCCAAAACAGTGCCCCTCCCGTTTGGAAACCCCCACACACACAAACATACAGGAAAAAAAAAATGCTTACAATTAAATGGTCGAAAAAACAACATTTACACCATCAAAATGAAAACTTTTTTTTTAAACGTAATTTTTTCCCAAATTTCCCCCAAAGGGAATGGATTTCCGATACACACACACCACAACACACACACCCAAACCCCAACCCCACACACACACCCAGTAAAAAATCCACAGGTGAAACACCAAAACCCCAAATGTTTCTGCATGATGCCCCAGCTATAAAATTCAACACGGGGACAGGGTCCCCCCAAACCCCCCACCCCACACACGGAACTTACCCCACACACCTAAAATTTAATGCGCTTTTTTTTTATTCCCCTCCTAATAAAATTTTTTTCTCAATTTTAACAAATTAAACCCAAAATTTTCCAAATCAAACCACCCCCAACCCACAAACCCACAAACAAACCAACACCCGCTAATAAAAGACCTAATTTTTTTTATGAATAGGGTTAAAATTTGTGGTTGGAAAGTTTTTTTGCAAATTATCAGTATAAAATTTAAGAGCATTTGGGCCTTCACAAACCAAAAATCGGGGGGAAATTTTAAAAAAAAAAAAAAAAAGCAGGAAAAAAATGAATTATAACCAGTTAATAAACCTTTCATAAATTAACCCCAAAAACCCCAACCAAACCCCAAAAAAAAACCCACCCTTTTGAAATTTTTGGGGGTTTTAAAACAAACACAAATGCTGAAGAAAAAAGAGACAAAACTTTATTCCGAAAATTTTGGGGGTTTTGTCAAATCAAAAAAACCCAAACACAAACAGAAAACCAAAAAACCATAAAGCCAAAAAAAAAAAAAAAAAACAGAAAAAAAAAAAAAAAAAAAAAAAAAAAAAAAAAACAAAAAAAAAAAAAACCCAAAACAATGCTTTTTCAAACCCAAAAAAACCCCAAAAAAAACCCCCAAAACCCCAAAAAACAAACAAAAAACAAACCCCCAAAACCCCCCCCCCAAAACAAAAAAAAAACCCCCCCCCCCCCCCCCCCCCCCCCCCCCCCCCCCCCCACAAACCCACACATTACACACAAACCCTTAAACCCATACAAACTGAAAAAAAAACAAACAAAAAAAAAGATGAATCAAAAGAAAAACCACAAAAGGGGAAAAAACAACAAAACAAACACAAATAACAAACAACAATAACAGCGACAAAAAACAACATAGGACAAGAATAACCCCAAAGAAAATGAAGAAAAATATGAAAACTAACAAAAACGAGAAAAAAGTCCAAAAATCCCCCCCCCCCAGAAAAATAAAAAAAAAAACAAAAGGAAAAAAATAAAGGGGAACCCCCCCCCACCACTACCAACTTTAAAACAACAACAACCCCCAAATGGATATAAACAGGGGAAACTGTGTATCATTTAAACATTAATAACATACACTCCTACCCTTTCCCTTCCCACTAATATCTCTATATAAGAAAACAAGAAAAACCCAACGTTTGGATAGAGCAAAAGGAAGTATAAAAAGACATCCGTTCCCCCCCTTTTCCCCGGGTCATTACACAAGTAATGTCTTTTTGGTTTGGGGTTTTGAGCAACGTTAACCCTTCGATCAAAGTAATTCGGCAAATGTAAATCCACCCAGCGTACTAAACGTCAGCATAAAATTTTTCATCTATACAATAAAACCAGAAAATAACAGTGACAAAACTAAATAAATCGAAAAAGTAATAAAAAACATAAAAAGGCCAAAACACAAAAAGTAAAAAAAACCAAAAATCGAACCAATTACAAACCACCCCGAAAAAACCCACTTGTACACACACACACACCCCCAAACACACACCGATTCAAAGCGGCGGGGTTGATACATATCCCCCCTTTTATGAAAATTTTTAACGTGAAATCATTTTAAAAATTGGGTTTTTTGGGATTTTAATGACAAAAAAAAGTCAGTGACACTTAAATCACTCTTTAAGTTACAAGTCTGTTCTGTATTTTATTCATGAAATATTTTTTTGATGTTTTTTTATACTGTTTTTGCTTTTTTTCATTTTAAATTTTTTGGGGGGGGGGGGGGAAAAAGGGTTTTTAATTTTTTTGGGGGGAAAATTTTTGGGAAAGGTTGTTGTTTTTTTGGTTTTTGGGTTTTTTGGAGGGGAGGTTTTTTGAAAATTTTTTGGTTTTTATGGGTGGTTTGGGGGGGTTTAGTTTTTAAAGAGGGTGCGGGGGAAAATGGGGTTTTTTTAGTTTTTAAAAAAAGGTTTGTTGTTTGAGGAAAAATTTTGGATTTTTGGGGTGGGAGTTTTTTAAAAAGTTTTTTGGGGGGGGGGAAAGGGGGGGGGTTTTGGGATTTTGGTGAAGTTTTTTTGTTTAAAATTAAGGGAATTTTCAATTTCCCTTTCCCAAACCGGGGTTGAAAAATTTTTAGGTTTTTTTTTTGTACTTTACAAATTTTTTTTTGTGTTTAAGGCGGGAGAGAAAAAAAATTTGAAATGTATTGAAGGTTTTTTTTAATTTGGGGAGTCCTTTACTACAAAAAAGGATTTTACGTCAGCAAACTTTCCATTCATTTAATAAAAAGGGTTTTTAAATTCTTAACTGGTTCCCCAATACGAGTTTGGGAAACATTTTTTTTTGGGGGTATTTTCTTTTGGTTTTTTTTACTAAAGGGGGTGTTTTGGCAAAAATTTTTTTTAGTTTTGGATAATTGGGGTTGGGTTTGTAAAATTTAAATTTTTTTTGAATAAAAAGAGTGGTTTTTTAAAAAATGTTTTTAAAGTAAAAAAGGAGGGGGAAAAAATTATTTGTATTTAATTGGGGGGTTTGTTAATTTAGGGGGGAGTGGGCAGGAAATTTTTACAAAACCCCTGTTGGGGCCCTTAAAAATTGTTTTTTTTATAAATAAGAAAATTTTGGGATGTTTTGTAGTGTTTTTGGGGGGGGGGTTTTTAGTTATACGTGGAATTAAAAATTTTTTTTTTAATTTGAAAGGGGAGAAAGAGAGCATGTTTATAGTATTTTTAAAATTTTTGCCTTTTTTTAAATTGAGGGAAAATTTTTTAATAAAAATTGTAAATTTGGTTTTTTTTAAAAAACCCAATGCATTTTAAAACCCCAACATCAAATTTGTCTAATCAGTGTTCTGAATTCGTTTGCATTTTTTGCTTTCTAATACATCAAAGGTTGTCATTGGCGGGATTAAAGGGAATTAATAGTTTTGATTTAAATTATTTTTTGAGGTAATTTAAAAACATTTTCGCTTAAATTGTCACTGTTTAAAATTTTTAAAAGCACATTTAAAAAGGCTTTTAATTTCATCAGGATAGTTTTTTTTGATTTTTTACTTTTTAAACATGTTTATTACAAATGATTGTGGTTTAAAATCTGGCAAGCAAGGGGGGTTTTTAACCTGTTAAAAATAAAAAACGCTTTGATCTGCGTTTAATGGAATTCCTTTATTCCTTTGGTCCTAAATTGTTATGTTTTACCCTGGGGTTTTTAGGGGGTTTCTTAATTTTTCTCGATTCTATGTTTTTGTATCCCTGGAGGTTTGGTTTTTTCTTTAACTCTTTTTTTTATATAAAGGGGATGTTTTTTTCATACCGAGATAAATATTTAACCCAAAATTCGCAGCTTCATCGGGGTCTCTGATTTGGTTTTACATCTGTAATGGTGATTCTCAGGTCCGAAAGAAAATTTTTCCTCACGAAGTGTTTGAATCGTTGTTAATATACAGGTTTTTTTGCCCCAAATTTAGGAATTTTTATGCGCCCTTAAAACCCAAATCAGCAACGGATTATGATCGCTGCTCCCCATCGGGGGCACATATTTTAGCTAGTGCGTTTTGCGTTAGTGTATATAAAGATCATTAAAGTTTCTGATTATCTGTTTTTTAAAGGGTGGGGGTTTTATTTTTGTTGTTCCAGACCAAGATATATAGTTGTGATTCCTTTTTGTTTGGTTTGAGTAAGTTATGTTTAAAAACTCCCAAAAATAAAGTTTCACAGTTTAAAAGTGCAACTTCACCATTTAGAGAATTTAAAACTACAAACCAATAGTGGTTTTTGACGGATTTCGTTTGAATCCTATCAAAAGGGACTACTGGCTTTAATTTTGATTTTTACCCCAAAACGTTTTGATACAAAACCCTCAAAATTTTATAGCCCATGACGATTTAAAGAAAATGCGAAATATGTTATAAGCCTGTTTTGTTTTTGGTTTGTAGGGATCTTGGCGAAAATTTTGGGACCTGGAATGGCTGGGCTTGCATCAGTTATATTTGAAGAAAGGCGGGATTTTGCAAAGCCAAATAAAGAAACTCATTCCCACATTTAAAAAGTATGCTTGCAATGTCTCTTTTTTTTGGGTTTCATTGTTTAGTTGAGGTAAACCTACTATAAACCATTTTTATTGGCCACTTGTCTGAGGGAAGGACTGAAAAGTAGAGGGAGGAGTGCGGGGTTAATGCATTTTAGAAATTTTTGGTTTTAAAAAGAGCAAAAAAGAAAAGAAAAAAACAAACAAAAAAAAACAATACAGAATTAAAAAAAACCAAAAACAAACACGTAATTTAAATTTAAAAAACTCACTAAGATTTTACAGGTGTGATCTTTCAATAATTGCCTGTAACAAATTAAAAAAAAATTTAACAAAAAAATGTTCACATACACACCTTAAATTTAGGATTTTTATTTGCAAAGCAATGAAAATTATAAAAATTTAACAAAAATATTCAGACAGGAAAAAAAAAAAAAAAGAAAAAAGAGAATCAAATGGAAAAAAATTAAGGTTTTTAAAATGCTTTCCGTTTTGGGTAGTATCCTATTCGTTTTCGTAGCAGTTAAAAAACTGTTATTGCTCAAAAGCTCTATCAATATACAATGTTTAATAATCAGCTTTTAATTGAGCAAAAAAAAAAAGATTTCACTGTGTAAACCTTGTAAAGTATACTGCAGCATGACACCAATATCATTCCCGAGAGAGAAAAGGGGGAGGGAAGGGTTGGACAGAGAGACAGGGGAGAAAGGGAAAAAGTCAGAAAGAAGCTTTTAAAAGAGAAGAATATACTAGATTACATTGAGGTTTGAGGGGACAATTGACGGCCAATACTGTAACAACATCTACGTTATGCTCTTGTGGTTTTGAAATGAACAATATTGGAAAATGGGGAGGGGGAAGGGGGGAAAAAAAAACATGTAATGGTGAAAATCACAATATTCAAAGAAAAACATTGAATATATAAAACTTACTAGGTAAATAAAAAAAACGTGATTCTACAAAAATATAGCATGTGAGAACAAGTTGCATTCACCTGCACATGTTCGGGCACACTCCCCCCCTCCCCCCCCCCCCCCCCCCCCCCCCCCCCCCCCCCCCCCCCCCCCCCCCCCCCCCCCCCCCCCCCCCCCCCCCCCAAACCATACACAACTTACAAACTCACACATAAAACACTCATAGACCCTTTAAAATTTACATGCTTCAAAAAACTAGGGTTGGAGGGGAGTTCCATTAACAGACCCATAATTTTATTGTTTTTGATTTTGGAGGCCTTTAGGGTGTACCCCGCTTAACTGCAGGGGAAAAAGGGTTTCCCGGGTTTTTTGGGTGGAAAATGAATAGTCAGTCCGGAGAGGGGGAAAGGGCAGGGGGGCATGAAACATGGGGTTGTGTTGTCTGTCATGGGGGGTACCCTCCCCATACTTCGGGGCCCTTCCTGCGTCCACATAGCTGGGAGGAAGGGAGCGTGGGGTTTTGTATGTGGCGAGATGGGTCACCGGGTGACGTTACCAAGGTACGAGGGTTTCGGGAAAAGGGCACACCCTTGTAGCTTTTGGGTGTAGGGGTCACGGTAAATCATTTTTTTTTGGGGGCACCCCCCTTTTCTAGGAAGGGGGGGGGTGTTGTCGAGTAGGCAAACCCCCTTCCCGAATGCAGGGTGTTTTAGATTTGGGGTCGAGTAAGCAGCCCTCTGGTGGGTTTTTTGTCCAAGGGGGGGAAGGGTGAGGAGGGATGTAGTGCGGCCCTGGGGAAACACGTCTCTGAGCGTCGGATCAGGGCCTGACCCAAACTCCTAAGAAAAAAAGGCCCCTGTACGTTATTGACCCCCCGTGGGAAATTCCCCAGGTCTGATAGGGGTGAAGGGGGGCGAGACGGATAGCCAAAGACACAGGTGGTCGACAGCAGGCCAGGCCGACGGGTTCAGACCGGGGGGCTGTGTGTTTGGGATTTTGTTGTAGTCCAATTTTAAAAACCCAAACGAGTCCCCCCCAGAGTGGTTGATATGGGTGGGACGATTTCTGCCTTCAGAGCGTTGGGAGTAGGCAGGGTGGGGCTTTTTTTGGGAGTGGGGGGTTGGGGTGTTTTCGTGTGGGGGTATTGAGATGTGTGGCTGGGGGGGTGAAGAAAAGGGTGGGGGGGGTGGGCAAAATGGGTTTTTTGTTCGTTGGTTGGGGGGGTGGGGGGTTTTTTTTGTTGTTGGGGTTTTTTGGGGGGGAAGGGGGAGGGGAATTGGTGTGGTTTTTTGGAGGGGTTGGGGGGGGAGTGAATTGTTTTAGGAAAGTTTTAATTTTTTAAAATTTAAGTTTGTTTTTGGGGAGGGGGGGGGTTGGGATTTTTTTGGTATGAAGGGGGGATTTTTGGAGGAGGATTGGGGTTTGGGTTTTTTTTGGGGGGTTTTTTTGAGGGGGAAGGGAGGGTGTTTTTTGGGGTTTTTTGGGGGGGGGGTTTTTTTTAGTTTGGGGGGGGAAAAGTGGAAGGGATTTGGGGTGGGGGGGGGGGTTTTGGGTTTTTTTGAAAAGTTGGGGATTCAAGTGAGTATTTTGGATGTTTGGGGATGGGGTTTTGGGTTTTTTAGGGTGGGGTTGTGTTAGGATGGATGTACAATGGTTAGGAATCTCCATGGAGTGTAGGGGTTTGGTGGTTGGGGGTGTAGAGGGGTACTTGATGAGGGGGTGAGTGTTGGTTTGAGGGAAAGGGGCTGGACTGGGGGGGGGGTAGGAGTGGGCAGGGTTTGAGGTTTTGGGAAGGGGGAGAGGAAGGGAGGTGATGGGGAAATCGGGAAAACTTGTTTTGAAGGGAGGGGTTTAGGGTCAGGTGAGGGGTCAGGAAAGGGTGGGGGGGGGTATCGCCTTGGGGGTGGGGAGGGGGGGGGTTTTAAACATCCTTATAGGGGTAGGCCCGGAGGGGGGTAGAGGTTGGGGTGTGGGACAAGGTAGATCGGAAGGGGAGGGTGATGGGGGACTGTGGAGGACAGGGTTGCAAATTGGAGGGTTGTGGGGTTTGGGGAAATGGGGGGGGTGAAGGGGGAAGTAGAATGCTCTGGTCAGGTGGGAGAGAGTGGCATCAACTACGCTGGGTGGGGGGGCTGGGTGGCAACACTGGAGGGGTGCTGTCCATGATGGGCCCGTGGATCATGGGGGGTTTTGGGGCCACGATGGAAAAAAGGACATTTTGGGCATTTGCTGTAGTCGGGTTTATTTCTGGCCAATTCTTCACATGTTTTTAGAGTATGAACTCCTTCTCGACCCAAGTGGCACACATTTCCCTGTATCAAAGTGTCCCAAATGGGGGTGGGTATATATGAATGGTAAAAGTTTGCAGGGGGTCACAGAAAATTGAATGAAAAAGTGCCAGAGCATTTGGCAGGTTGGGTGACTGTCGGCACAGTTAGTTGATGTTTGTTATTTTTATCAGTTCTGTAAAGGGGGAGGAGAACCCGGGTGTATTGCCACAATATCTCTCAAAAAGCACGAATCCCATGAGGTTTTTAGTGGGGGGTATCAAAAGTCCCCTTGATATGGGTCTTGAGTGGGCTGTATAGTCTCAGTGGGGTTAAGGTTAGCACCATGGATGTGTAGTGGGACCCTCTTTGGGGGAAAAACTAAAAATTTTGTCGAAAGCAACATATAAAATTATTTTTTAAAAAAACTGGAGTACTAAAAGAGAGAAGAAAGAGGAAAAGAACCTATTTATTTTTAAAAAAATAAAACAAATAAAAAAAAGAGGAAGAAGAATGGTGCCTTCTGCCATGTACTTCATTTCAATTGTGTATATACAGTTTAGCACAGAGCACAGCATTGTTCATGTGTCAGTTTACCATAAACTATAGGGTATGTACAGTGACACTACAGTACACTCTGTGATGTTGTGCCTTGGTAGGCCTGGTAAGAAGGGCACACAATACCTTAGGTTAGCCTAGCTATGTTGTAGCCTAGGCCAATAGGCTAATGCTGTAACACACTTGAGATTGGCAAGCAGGCCATGGGCCCAGCTTAACAGTCCAACAGCAATGATGCAGGATACAAGGAAGGAGGGTGCGGGCACACACACACACACACAACCCAGAGGTGTTACAGCACAAAGGTCCACCACTTCACCACATCACAGCTCTTTGTTGGAGACCAAATATTTGTAATGAATTCGTCAATATCTCACATTTGCACTGAATTTTATAACCAGAAATTTAACATTTTGTTCACTGATGAAGACTGAATCCTTGTATATAATTTTCAAATAAATCACATTTGATCAACTTTTAAAAACACACCTTCTCTTACTCCTAGGACAGTGCTTTTGTGTGTGTGTGTGTGTGTGTGTGTGTTATTTTAGAAATATTGCTAAACGTTTTCGGGAATGATTTTAAATTCTTATTCTTATCTTAACATCATCCTTACTGATGACCTGCCAAACTCCCACAATAGCTAGCTAGCTAGCTCTCTCTCTCTCTCTCTCTCTCTCTCTCTCTCTCTCTCTCTCTCTCTCTCTCTCTCAGCAACTAAATAACAAGTATTCAGTCAGCGAACAATAACAGGTAGGCTTCCAGATGTGTGAGAATAGATATTGATATCGCTAGCCAAAACTGAAGACACATTTGAACCGTGTTTTTGATTTTGCAGTTTAATTCAAGAGAAAATATTTTTGAAACTTACTATAATCATCATCATTACTGGGGAAAAAAATTAACAAGTGTATTGTCCTGTTTTGTGTAGGTAGGGGTATTCCAATTTGAGAGAGATTTATTATTTATTTTATTATTCTTTTATTTCGATGATAATGGAATAAGCACTCCTGTGCTTTATTCATCCAGTCCCCGTGTGTATGCAGTTTTGTCAGTTTTGTCATCCGTTCCCACCGGCACACAATGGCCTACACTTCCGAAAAGGGGAACGGGTTTTAACGTGTGCGCAAGATGTTCTGCGTGGGTTCGTACAGGGAACCTTGGTTTTTAGTCTTTATCCGAAGAGAGAGAGAGAGAGAGAGAGAGAGAGAGAGAGAAGAGAGAGAGAGAGAAGAGAGAAGAGAGAGAGAAGGGGAGAGAGAGAGAGAGATTTTTTTTTAAAAAAATCTTTTATATCGAGTATGATGGAACAAGCAC
The DNA here is from genome assembly GCA_028751875.1 of Rapana venosa. Classification (NCBI taxonomy): domain Eukaryota; kingdom Metazoa; phylum Mollusca; class Gastropoda; order Neogastropoda; family Muricidae; genus Rapana; species Rapana venosa. The sequence goes on from CM054144.1 coordinate 50,767,920, forward strand.
TTATGTGCTTTTTTACATTCAGTCCCCGTGTGTATGCGGTTTTGTAAATTCTGTCATCTGTTCCCACCAGCACACAATGGCCTACCCTCACGAAAAGCGGAACAGGATTTAACGTGTGTGCAAGATGTTCTGCGTGCGTTTGCGCACACAGGGCCCCGTTTAAAGTCTCAGAGAGACTGACAAATGACAATGACAAATTCTTTTATTTCGAGGATAATGAATAAGCACCCATGTGCTTTTTTACATCCAGTCCCCGCCCTTAAGGATATATATGATAATAAAATAAAATAAAGCCCATAGCAATACACTTACACAGCTTACGGGGAAAATATCAACACAAAAATCCCCACAAAAATCACCGAAGAGAGAGAGAAAAAGAAAAAAAGAAGAAAAAATAGCAACAAGTAAGAAAGAAAAACAAACAGAAAACACAAAAACAACCGAAAAAATAGCAAAACCAAGAGCAAAACAAAAACGGCAACAACAAGGGGGGAAAGGGGAACAACCGAATAGTCCCCCCTCAAAAAAGCAACAACAACCCCAAACCCAAACCAAAACAGAGCCAAACAAAGCAAAACCTCTATAAAATAAAGGAGAACAAACCAGGTGACTAGGTCACCTTGGCAGCGTTTAGATGTGTCTGTTCTGACCCATCACACTTAGACACAGGACACCAGCCGTGATGACCCCCACTGATAGATAAATCCATCCAGACTGGGTGAGACACAGGTGCTCTCTATATAATAATAATATCTCATCCGACCTGTTGGCAGCACCAGGCACTGCAGTGGCCAGATCATTCAGGCTGCACACCCGTATTAAAAAAATCACTCCTTTTTCCTTCTGTTTTTCTATGTGACTATTTTATTCATACCGCACGTACTAAGGCATCCACAGAAATAAAAACCACTTTTTTGTGAAAGACTAGCCTCTGAATCAAAACTCATGTGATTTTGAACAAATTTGGTTGGTTTGAAATGTTTTAATTGTTCAGCAAACACTGTACCCCCTCAGTCCTTTGTTGTCTGCTAGCTTCCTTACCGCAATAGGCATGCGCTGGGTCACGCTGTAGGAATACAGGCGATCCTCATTTGATGGTTATTGCCAACTTTCTCGTGACTACCTGGTATTGCTCTATGTCCTCAATCCCAAACACAAGTGCACAGTCCATTTTTTCATGCTTAAAAAAATCTGTGAAAATCGACATTTTTTCCCACTCGCACTCCATACAACATACTACATGGCCCCCAAATTAATACCAGTGTGTAGCCTGTATTTAATGGATTAGCATGCTGCTGGATTCTCTTATGTTGCAAAAGAGGCAAAATGGTTGATCTGCCTCTTTTGTCCTTTCTTGCTTCAGTCTTGGCTTGAAAGTAGCGCGTGGCATACACATCCGAATTTTCTTTCATTTATCAATGATATAGCAGACAGAGTCATCTTTGTCAGCCAGTCTCCATAAGTTGGGAGACCTTATGCCTTATCTCCATCAAGAATCTGAAGTCTCGCTTTGGCACATGCTCACCTTCTGTTCTTCTCCCTGAAGAGTACATTGGGGCACGGCACTGAATTTCCACACACCCCACACCCTCCCCCTGGCAGCGTCACTGGCATAAAAATTTAACCCCTTGGAATCCATCTCTTTAGGGGGTAGGCCTACACAGTCATCATCGTCAGCCATTCTTCATTAGATGGTTGATCTTATGCTGTATCTCCAAAAAGAATCTGAAGACTGGCTTTGGTTGGCTTACATGTTTGAATTTCTCTGTATCTGATATAATAAAGTGTTTGAATTGAATTGAACTGACATTCTCATTAGGCCTGCATGCAGCAGTGGAAATGACCAAGATTTCCATGGACAGGGTATCATGGCCACAGAATGACGTACCCATAATTCTATCCGTTTTGGCTTCAGTTGAAAATCGATGAATAAAAAATCTCTCCCCACAGTTTCTGTTTCAAATCTAAGATGACGGTTGCGGGTGACAGTTCACCAACTTTTCAGAGGTCAAACCTGGAACTGCTTCAACTAAGCATTATCGATCTGTTTTCTGGTGTTAAGAAAACGCAACCAGCCGTGCCTTTTTCTTATTGAACATGCTTCGAGGTCGCATAGATAACTCTTGATCGATCACGTACGTGTATTGATCAACATGTTCTGATAATCTTGACTCTGTTAAAAAAAACAACAAAAAACCAACTACTGAGTAAGCTTTGTATGATGTAACAACACAGGTTTCACCATGGTAGGAGAACAAAGCACAATCATCGATCGTTGCAAAGGCCATTGGTTCAGCTACAGAGCTGGTTTGTACAACACCTAGAAAAAGCTTTAGACTATAATTATGTATGTTTTAAGAAAGAGAAACGAATCAATAGCTGGATGTCATGAACGCTTTCAGACGATATGTGAGGATTCCATTTGGTTTGTGTGAGCTTGGCCTTAGTGACGTCTGTAATCTTTTCTTCTTTTTTTTAAATATCGCACACACAGTCATGCACGCACGCACGCACGCACGCACGCACGCACACACACACACACACACACCACGCACGAGAGAGAGAGAGAGAGAGAGAGAGGAAGAGAGAGAGAGAGGAGAGAGAGAGAGAGAGAAGAGAAAAGAGAGATAACGATAACGATAACGATAACGAGATAACGATATTTATTCAAGAAAGGCCATAGCCCCATTTGAAGGGGTTTACAAAATGACACACATATTAATAATGTAATACTCAAGCACACAAAAACATCTTTATCCAACTAACAACAATTTAGTACATACCCCACAATGTTACACGTGTTTTCTGTTTTATGAGATCAAACTACTTCTCCTTTTTAAAGACTTATAGATATACATAGCAAGATTTTCATGATATTTTCATTTTTGGAAGACAGGAGCATAATCATTCTTAAGTGACTGGTCTGCGATAATATTTCTCAGGAATATAGTCTCTTCTTAAGTCATCTAGTGCTGGACAAGAAAAAATGAAATGGACTTCACCCTCTTCATCAAGTCTACACATAGGACATATAAAGTTTTTCGCACCTTTTCATATCTTTGACTATAAACTTTTATTTCAGAGACCCCAAAATTTTAAAATTTTAGCCCAGCGCACATCTAATAAACTTGTTTACATTCATTTCAAATATGGTTCTGTAAGGTTATTTGTTTTCAAAAGCTTATACAATGAAAACCGATCGCTATTCTCAATATGACTGGTCCATTCTTGCCACCTGCAATCTATTATGCGCTGTTTAAACAAATCAAAACTTTTGATACAACCTACGCCTTGATTATTCCACACACATGAAAACCCATAACATCTAAACACTTGCGGATATTTGTTGCCAAGTTATTTTACCTCGGCTGTCTAGATCAACTAGTGTTTTATAAGCTTGGCAGGTAGTCTCCCTTTCAGGGCATGCGACTAATTTTAACCATATTTAATACTTTTAAATATACAGTTTATATATATTGGAAATCTTCCAAGGCCCACCATAGAGTAAATCATTTGGATTTTTCTTTATCAACAAAAAAAAAGCTTCATGGCAAAACAGTGTAATTTTTCAATTTCCCACCCTGCTTAAAAGGGCCCCAGATTTCAGCACCATACGGGAACTATTGGCGAATCTGCGAACCCAAAATAACCTAAAAAATAAACGTGCTAAATTATTTAAAACTATATAACAAACGCAATATATTCATAACAGCACGCTTTCCTTTGCTAACAAGATCTTGACAAGGGAAAAACTTAGTTTGGTAGAAAAGTTATACCCAAGTTTTTAATATGCATTCAAAATGAAACTTTGGAATTTCCGTAGAACCTTTTTTTCCCTTGCTGCCAAATAACCTCCTTACGAAAAACTATTATATTTGTTTTGTCCATATTCACCGTAAGTTCTAATTTTTTGAGCTGCATAAACAGGCTTTTTCAATTGATTCTGAAAACCCAACAACAGTTTCAGACAACAAAACAATATCATCAGCAAAGACAAAGTAAATAATTCTATAAAATCCAAATGTAACACCATTTTTTTCCTTTTCCAACAATTTCAAGAGCTAATTCATTGATAAATAAAGAAAATAGGACAGGACTGCATACATCCCCTTGCTTCACGCCTTAGTACATGATACAAAATCACTGAACTTAGCACCGACCCTTATTCTTGCTTTTACATCTTCAATAAAATTTTTTCACACACATATAAAGTTTCCCTGTTAAACCATTTTTAGTTAAAATAGGCCACAACAATTTTCTAGAAATCGAATCAAAAGCTTTTTGAAAATCTACAAAGGCAACATACAATTTCGGTTATTTATAAATTTTTTTGTGAACAGCAGCAAACAAAGTAAATATATGTCAACTGTACAGTAACCCTTTTGAAACCTGCCGGGTATCCCCTGTTATATTATTTAATTAAACCCATTCTGAAAAATCTTTTGTTAACAATAGAACTATACATTTACTCATTACGCTACAAAAAGATATTCCTCTATAGTTATTTGGGTTATTGCTATCACCTTTTTTGTACAGCGGAATAATTATTGACTCTGCCATTTTTGGGGATAGATCCCTGATCAAACAAAACATTGAACAATTTAACAAGAAAATCTACGGCACTGTCTCCTAGGTTTTTAAATTCATTTATCAATCCATCGGGTTCAGCAGACTTCCCTTTTTTTAAATTTTTCTTATTGCATCTAGAAATTTCCTGTTTTGTGATAGGGCGATTTAAATATTGTGTATACTCGTTGTCGGTGTAAACTCATTTTCCTGGTCATCAGCATCACTGTATTTCTTTTCCAGTACTTTTTTAAAAATGTTCTTTCCCTTTCATCTATTGTAAATTATTCTGATTATACACACGCTTTTTAAAAGTATGGCTTTAACATTTTCCCAAAACTTCTGTTGATTACTAACTGAACCCGTTACCTGTTTAAACAAAGAATCATTAAAATGCTTTTTCTTTCTAACTAACAAAGTATTTATATTCTTTCCTAGCTATACAATATCTATGTCGGTCATCATCTCCAATGACCTTTTACATCTCTTAATAATTTTCGTCATTTTTTCTTTCATTTTTACACTCTTATCCAAACCAGTTTTTTTTATTTTACTCCCGTAGCACTAACCTTTTGTTTTATGCCTTTACAGCATGTTTCATAGTTTCATTAAATATATCAAGTGCCCTCATTTACATTTACATCGAGCATCTTCCCCAAAGCATAAAACAATATTTGTTGCACACTAATAAGTTCATTTCATTACAATAATCACCACACAGCATTTATTCCACACAAATTTTTCAATATATTCCTTTTTCCTTTGTTTTTCCTTTTGCATCCTGATATATTTTGCATGTTTTATGTGAAACTCTAAAGGCTGTGGTCAGATTCCATTCTTTCTTTCACACAAAATGAACAACAGGATTTAACAAAATCAAACGATTACATGAAGCAACAAAATAATCATTGACCTGTACCCAGAGTCACTGACAAAGGTAAAACGACCATCAGTATCATTATGACAAACACCATTTAAAATAAATAACCCAAGTGCAGCACACATATTTAACATCAGTTTCCATATGAATTTAATAAACCCTTTTCCTCAGAACTCTTTTAAAATTTTTCCTGGTTAAATTTGTTGAACAATGAAAATTGTTGAGAATCGTCCACTGCTGTCTGAAATAAAATCACTGTCCTTCCATTAAAGTCTCCACACATTAGTACTGAACATCATTATGTAAACAAAGATATCAAACAAACACTCTTCAAACCTGAGCAATGCCGTTATCAATATCAAACACAGTATAAAAAGGGTGACCTCTCAGGAGGTACATATGCACATACATATAAAATAAACACAAGGCAGATGCCCAAAAGCTTTTTATCAATGAGAAACAACAACAGTTATCAATTTACATCAACACTTTTCACATGCTTCAAACAGGCTATTTTTAATTAAAAAAATACCCCCCCTGATCGTCGACCACGATCAGTAAATTTAAGCAGGCTTAACAAACACCGTATATTCAGAAAAAAAATGTAGACTGAAAACTTTCAACAAAAAGTTTCTACAAAGCAAACGAAATCAAAAGAACCCCACATACTCCACAAAATCAGGATCAGATAACTTAGAAAGTAAGCCACTGACATTCCAGTGAAGAAAAGAATATTGTTTACTACATCCTGCTCTTGGCATATCTTCAGAAGGGGAGTTAACAAAATTGCCTACAGATTTCTGCAACAAAAACACAGTCGCACGCATTTACATTTTTTTTACAATCATAAATATTTCCCCTGTCATAAACAGGTGCGCATGCACCGAGAACTTTATCACGACAGACTGCAAAAGAAGCAGGCCACTCTGAGTTCGCACTGTCAGCTTCAGTGTTGACATGTTCACTTGCACGTGGATTTTCCACACTACTCCCTTCCCTACCTTCAAACGGTGTCAACTCTGTATTTTCCCCCCCCCTGATTTCTCCCACCCCATCTAAGCGTAAAGTCTGGGGATTCCGTTTTTGTCTGAGGCCGGGCCCTGTCCCTAGCGCAGTTCCACAAGGGCGTTGTCATCAGCTCCAAGAGCAAAATTCTTGCCCTCGATCAGCAGATGGTCGTACACCATTTTTTGCCCTTTTGTTTTGAGCTTTGGGGGCCTTCAGGTGGGGTGACAGTTTCTTTTGGATTTCTCTGATCTGTAGAGTAAAGTCCTCTCCAACAAAAACATCACTTCCCCTCAGTTTGCCTTTTGCCTTAGAATTTTGACCTTGCCTTTTAGGAAGTGCACCTTGCTATGATAGGAAGTTTTCCTTGGCACTAAGTCGGTGAACTCTGTCAAACTAAAGTCCCCAGTAAGCTCCAGTTTGTCTGTGATCAAATCCCTCAGCCTGTTCTCACACTCATTCTGGCGTCTCATTTTTTCTCTCTTGGGAAAAACCCTATACAAATTATGTTGTTGCGCTTTTGGGTCGATTTCCAAATTGTCAGTTTTTAGTTCCAGAGGTTCCGTTTCTCTGTCAGTTCATTGTTAGATTTCTCCAGTTCTCTATTCAACTGCCTCCCGGGCTGCCACTTCATCTCTCAGAGTCAGGACTTCCTCTTTTAGCTCAGTCATTTATTCTTTCATTTCTCTGAATTCTTCTCTCATGCCATCAAAATTTGCGTTCAGTGTGGTCACAGTCCCATTAATTTGTCATGACGATTGTATTTCACGACATCTCCACTCTCTCTCCCTGACTGCTGCCCGGCCGGGCCGCCATCCCCGCATAAGACTCATCCTGCTCTGGCCCATGGTTGCGGTCAGACGGGTCTGCTTGCTGCTTGGCTTTGGAGGCCCGGGGTTTTGTTCAACATCCCCACATTGCAAAATCAGATTGCTGAAAAAAATTACCGTGAGGGTCAGTCCTACCATAGCACCAGCTATGTAGGCTTCAATGTCGGATATCTTAGCTTGGCCTTCCTTTCAGCCCGGTGAAACATGAAGGTGATGTATACACCGACAAAACAGCCACATGTTGCCCTGAAGACTAATGGTGCAGCTGGCATGATCCCTTAGTCACTCACTTGCAAAGTTTCAGAGTCTGGCTTGGTCACTATCCGACGTACTACTTTCTAAACAGGAGACAGTTCAAAACACGTCTTGCTCTGTTCAGTGCAAACGTATTCCCCCCGAGAGAGAGAGAGAGAGAGAGAGAGAGAGAGAGAGAGAGAGAGAGAGAGAGATTTCATTGGTTATAACTTTTCCATTGAATGAGATTTCCATGGAGCAATTGATCTTACTTCCTTAGCTTTCTCTTGACCTTTGAAAAATACTAATAAAAAATATTGCCTGTTCACATTTGAAGTAAAAGAACTGGAGGATTAATGCCCAGGTCCCTATTGTCCGCAAAATCTTTTTAGTTTGCAATAACTGCGTGTCATAGATGAGCATACCACAAGAAAAAGCAATCCTCTTCTTTTGATTCTACTTGTACATCTCATCTTTCATCTTAGGGTGGGGTATTTACCTTGAATAATACTAATTTACCCGACGGACGGTTACAGCCGAGTGGTTAAGACCGTTCGATTTCTATCACAGGAGTCCATGAAGTCGTGGGTTCGAATCTCAGCGTGGGTGTCTGGTGAATTAAAAGGTGGGAACTTTTACGCTCTCCCGGGTCAACGTTTTAGTGCAGACCTGCCAATGCCTTAATTCCCTTCGTGTTGTATACACATGCAGAAGATCAAATACGCACGTTAAAGATCCTGTAATTCATGTCAACGTTCGGTGGGTTACGGAAACATGAAGATACCCAGTACGTTTACATCCCCGAAGTCGGAATGTGGCTACCTTCATGGTGGGTAATAACGGTCACATACGCAAAATCCTCGGTGAACCTCGGAGCTCAAGCCGAGGAACGAACACAAAAAAATCAATATACATCGCGGTGTTCTGTTCGGGTGGCAATAATCGCCAGAAAAGTCAATTTTCAGTGACAATGCACTTCCATTTGGAATTATTCATTTCGTCTCGCAAAAAGAAAAAAAAAGGGAGAGAAAGAAAACAAGTTTATTTTTCTTTCTCTGTGTCAGTTACTCTGTTCATGAGCCTGTTTATTTATCTCTGTACTTTATGAGACCGTGACAATGACAACGACGATAGCTTATTGTGGGAAGCTTTTAAGCCTATTCACAAGGGGACAGTGGGACGGGGATTGGGCACAAAAGACACATTATTATCAACTAAGAAGGGGAGAGAAAAAACCCCTCTTGGAACAATATTTAAACCATTTACATGTTTGTACGAGTTCTTTACCATTTTTAACACAAATTCCTTGTCTACTCCCCACCCCCACCCCCCACCTCATTATTTCGGCTTGCTTATGTGGAATAAAACGACTACGAATTCAATAATAAATGAAAAATGTTGACAAAAGTATTATTCTTTTCAATGTTCTTAGTTTAAACGGGTTTTTATCGATCAGAGCGTAATACACTATTATTTGAACAAACAACAACAAAAGCAGCAGCATAGCAATAAGAGCAACAGGCTTAAAGCCTATATCATGCTAAAAAAACAAACCATCTTTAGTATGATGACTTTCCCCGTTGGGAATGCCGGAGGCCTGTTAGTATAAATAACATACCCACATTCTGGAAATTCTGTGCTAGAAATTTCTTCTTTTTATCACTCTCTTTGTTTCTACCTTGTTCCTTTTCTTCCTGTCACCCTCTTTCTGCCTTCTTCGTCCATTCTCCTGTCTATTTTCCAGAAAGGCTTAAAAGATAACAATTCTCTCTTATGCCGAAGTCGGGCGCGCTGGGCCTGACTTGTCAGGCGCTTAATGGCAACGTGACGCATTTTCTTTCATGCAACAGACACCAATAGTCGCTGTCTGAGTGTTCTATGAAGAAGTGTGATGGCTGGGGAATATATAATGTTGTCCTCTTCAAACTTTTGCCCAGAGCTTTTGTCATTGTTACTTACACATAGAACATAATTAAGGGGGGGGGGGGGGGGGGGAGTATCAAACAAGTAAACAAAGACTCCTCTTCACTACATTACTATTGCTACTGCCGTGGTTATCACAGTTGTTGTTATAACTGCTCTCTCTCTCTCTCTCTTCTCTCTCTCTCTCCATCTCTCTCTCTCTCCTCTCTCTCTCTCCCTCACTCACTCACTCTCTTTCTCTCTCTTGTTGCAAATATTGATGTTTATGCTGGCTATATATAAGTACTTGCCATGTGGGTTTTCATTATGTATAATCGGATCGTCCTAGAGAAAAAGGAACTGAATTAAAAAAAAAAATTAAAACAAGAATTTGTACATAAATGCTTGGAGTGCATTTGAACTAATTGTACTCGAAACTGATCAGACGTATGTATGAGAAGATCTTTTAAAAAAAACCTTATGAGAACATCACAAACTAATTGGAGTATTTTTCATTGCTATGATTACTGTCTACATTCAAGAGTCTGTTCATATTTATCCATGGTTGCTGATTGTTGAATGTCTCATGGCTTTAATGTTCATATGTGCGTGTATGTTGTATATATAACATGTTTGCTTTTTTTTTTAAAGAAAAGTGAAAAAATGTACAGAAATTCTAGTATAGACTAATCATTGCTCAACATAAAACCCAGGCCTGCTTTATCAGCAAACTACTATTACTGGCTTAAAGGCGATGATTAAAACCAGTCAGTCATAAACTCCGATCCGGTTTAGTTTGGAATTACACGTAAGTGGCAGTTACAGCTCACACAAAAGTTACCCCCACCCACAAATAATAACAACAAATAAATAAACAAGCCCCGGCCATAAAACAACAACAAAACAAGCACACAAACAAACTCATCTTCCCTCTACCCTTGCAACACCAACACCAACACCATCCTCCCCCTCCCTTCTCCACTGCTGGTCAGGTTATTGCATTTCTCAACCCAGGAATAAAAACGAAGAATGAACCTATTCGGGCACCCAATCGTAGTGTAAGTTTACACCAGTACACAGATCGAAGTGCCTTTAAAGCAGAAAGTCAGAGCAGCAACGATGGGTTTTTTCTCCCTCAGTCCTGAACTTGATTAAGCCAGGAACACACGCTTCTTTTCGACCTTACGATTCAAGACGACTGTTGGAGCCTGTTTGTTCAAACCCTATCAGTGCAAAGGGGATGAGCTAGCCTAGCTGCCACAGGACAGTGTGAAAGATGATATCTGACGTAAAGATTGTTCAGAGTTCTGAAGTTTCAACATGATACACAATGCGCAAGAGCTTGCACACGTAACCTAAGCTCTGTGCTGAATGCTAATTGGCTGGAGGGTGCTGTATAAAAAAAAAAAAATTAAAAAAAGGAAAAAAGAACACAACCTCACAACCTATTCCAAATGTTTTGGGTTGAACCCCACACCTCGAACGGCTTACGACGTACGCTTACAGCACTTGACAAAGCGATCTGCTTCGGATCTGTTTCACCCTGACCATCCTAGCCGTACTGTCCATGAACTTCGTCGATAGCCCCCTTTAGACTACTGCCACAATTTTCATTGTGACTGAATGGACCCAAGTGAGCAATGAACGAGCTGAACTCAGGAAACACGTCTCAAAGAAACTGGATAGCAAAAGTAGAGCAGCAAGGCGTACTAGGAGGTCAGGGTGGACTGATGGGAAATAGGTTAGGGGGGGATGGGGGGGTACAGAAAGTCTGGAAATCAATGGGCCAGCCAAACTGTTAAAAGCTCAGCCTAACTCTTGGGGGAATACAGGAACGTTCTTAACGGTTATCGTTGCGGGATAATCAGAAATTCGATAACAGAGTTCTAAATAACGATGCAGTACAGCAGCTATGATAATAATAACATTATACAATCGACTATAACCATAGCAATGGTGGGGGCTGTTAGTTATGGCACTAGTAGCAGCAGCAGTAGTAATCATCATGATGAAGATGGTGGTAGTGATCATGAAAAAGGATAATTTTTTGCCTGTGCTTTGTTCTGGCCACCACGTAGTGATCATGTCAACACTAGGACGGGCACAGGATGCTCATTCTGCAGTGTAATTTTGCCCATATGGCATTTTTTTTCTTATGTCTTTTTGATTGCTTTGCGAAGTTTGTTACAGTTTGTTTGCTGCTGTTGTTGTTTTTAACCTGAGGTCATAAATGAGTGAAATGGCTTGAGTCTTTAGCACGGCCTGGTTTTTATTGACCTTGTTTAGGGAGTGAGATGATTAAGGAACCATGTCATTTAAAGTGATTTTTCTTTCAGGATGACAGTGCTGGATACTTTGAAGGGAATAGGTAAGGAGGTATTGATCTTGAACTTGAAGTAAAAGCTAGTAAAGCAGATGGAACCGAATGAGGTGACAGTCCTGGTGTGGCTTTCGTGGTCGGCGGGGCAATAAACATCAAGAAACGAAATGAACCGTGGCAGAAATAACTACAACCACAACCAGTAACGAAATCATATCGATGTAGCCGCCAACAAAGTACAATGTGTACTCTTACCCATTGTCCACAGACATTAAATCGTCATCTCCATCCCTGATTCGATCTGGATTTATGCAAGTGAAGTTTATTTGCCCATTTGCATCAGTTTCGATGTATATACGGAATCCTTAATGGGTCCCCAGTTGGTTTAGCAAACTGTTTCCTCACCATTTTTGTCTGTTTCACTTTCAGCTGGGTTGTATGGATCACAGACTGGGTGGTCGGGGGCTAGGGAGGGACTTCTGATTTGAAATAAAGTAGCACACACACATGTGTTATTCTTTTATATCGAGGATAATGGAATAAGCATTTATTTGCTTTTTTTACATCCAGTCCCCGTGTGTATGCGGAGTTGTGAATTCTGTCATCTGTTCCCACCGGCACACAATGGCCTAGTCTTCCGAAAAGCGGAACAGGGTTTAACGTGTGCGCAAGATGTTCCGCGTGCGTTCGTGCGTTCTCTCTCTCTCTCTCTCTCTCTCTCTCTCTCTCTGTGGAGAGAGAGAGAGAGAGAGAGAGAGAGAGAGAGAGAGAGAGAGAGCAAAACAGGAGTTAGCATATTGTGAGTTAGGTTTTTCACGTGTTTGGAAAGACATGAGTTACCGGATCAGACGGAATGTAGGGACAGGAAGCCCTGTCACAGACTCGGTGTTTAAATGAATGTTTGTGGTTGTGTTACCCTCCCCCCCCCTCCCTTCCCCATTAGCAATGGCGAAAGTGTTAGGCACCAATTCATCTGAATCGTAATGTAAAAAAACTTCACCATGTCGTGGAATCCATGCCATGTCGACCATTGGGCTGTAGAAATGATACATCTGTATTTCTGAAAATACGTGTTTTGTGCCCAGGCCCCTTCCCACTGTCCCCTTGTAAATGGGCTTTAACAGCTTATTACAATAAAAATATTGTCATATTGTCTCTCTCCAATCTCTCTCTCTCTCTCTCCTCTCTCCTCTCTCTCTCTCTCTCATCTCTCTCTCTCTCTCTCTCTCTCTCTCTCTGTGTGTTGTGTGTGTGTGTGTGTGTGTGTGTTGTGTGTGTGTGTGTGTGGTGTTGTGTGTGTTGTTGGTCCTGGTAATGGTGCAGCTGACAAACTGACAAGGAAAGGGCTTTGAGAAATTCGTAAGAAACTCAGTTAAACGTGGATGCTTTTGAAATTAATGCAATTTGAAATCCTACGTGCAATCTGAATACCTTTGTATTCATTTTTTTATCGAGGATAATGGCATAAGCACTTATGTGCTTTTTTACATCCAGTCCCCGTGTGTATGCGGTTTTGTAAATTGTCATCTGTTCCTTCATAGAACGTGTGAAATATTGCCCTTATCCTAGGTATTTCTCAAGTTTTATTTACAAGCTTCGTTGGGATTTTTCTGAACAACTTAATACCCCCCAAATGTTAACAAGTACTTGCTCGCCTTCACAATCTCATGAGGGCATTTTGTGTCAGTGTTCTATTCTGATTTCTTTGTGTAAAGACTCTGGCGCTGAAGTCTGTTGAAATGCTCCTTTACAAAGACCTAAAGTCATTGACATAGGAAAATTTATTTTTCGATCTGCCATTAATTCCTCATTGTAGAATTTAAGCCCTCAGTTTGTTTCAACTTGAGTCGCTTACTCCCTTCTTACCCCATCATCTAATTTTGTGTGTTTAAAGCTTAATATTACCAGAATCCCCTTGTGGGGATGCTGGCTGTGGGATGGGGGCGGGGGGGGGGGGGTGCTGTCATTCTAAATAGCATCCCCACCTTCTGGAAATTCTGTGTAAGGAGTTCCCTCTTTTCTATCCCTCTCTTTGTTTTTGCCTTGTTCCTTTTCATCCTGTCACCTCCTTTTTGTCTATTTTCTGACTTCTTGCTCCATCCACCTGCCTTTCTTTTTTCTCCCCCAAAGAAAGACTTTATAGATAACAACTCTCTCCCACGCCGAAGTCGGATGTGCTGGGCCTAACTTGTCAGGCGCTTAACGACATCAGTTGCTGTCTGAGCGTTCGACGATGCTAAAGAAGAACATTACAAGAAGAGAACACACTTGAAAGAAATCAAATCAAACAGGCTTCCGTTCGGTTTGCCTGCAATCAATTTGTGTGTCTGTGTAGATCTTTACTTCTTTCGTGAGACTGCCACAATCCTTTTCACGTCGTCATGGTCGGCTGCATAGTCTAACCATCAACATTGATTGAGTATTGTTTGAAGCTTTCATTATTGATTGAAGCTTTCTTTGTCAACCGAAGTCAGTGAAAACGTGATTTGACCACGCTAAATGTCAGACGGGAAATAGCTGTGTGATGAAGCCCACCTTTGATTTGTTCTGTCTGTCTGTCTCTCTGTCTGTTTGTTTGTTCTTGTACTTAACGTCTGTTCACTATAAGCCATATTAGACGGGGGGAAAAGACCTATGGCAAATACAATAGAAGACAGACGGAAAGAGAGTCATGTAACAGATCTGTCTGTCTGTCTGACTGCCTGTATGTCAGACTCTGTGTGTGTGTGTGTGTGTGTGTGTGTGGTGTGTGTGGTGTGTGTGTGTGTGTGTGTGTGTGTGTGTGTGTGTGTGTGTGTGGTGTGTCTGTCTGTCGTCTGTCTGTCTGTCTCTCATCAGATATAAATGTTCATAAATTCAGATACAGAGAACATGATATTGATGACCTCAGGCTGCTGTGCCCATTATGTAAGCAAGCACCGGAGGATGAAGTACATTTTGTGTTGTGCTGTCCAGTATTAGAGGATGTTAGGCAGAATTGCATCCCTGTTAAATATAGTAGACAGCCTAATTTATGTAGAATCTGTTTACTCCTGGCATCAAGTCATCCTGAGGTTGTGCACAGCCTCACTTTATATTTGTGTAAAGCTTTCGGAATAAGAGAGATATTGTTATCCTAAGTCATATTTTTGTAGATGGCTTTTTGTTATACAGTAACATTTTGTCGTTACTATTGCTTTTACCCCCACCAAAATACTAAGCATCTCGGCAACCCCCTTCATGTATAGGCCAATGGCCTTTTTGTGAATAAATCATTCGAGTTCGAGTTCGAGGTTTCTCTCTCTCTCTCTCTGTCTCTCTCTGTCTCTGTCTCTCTCTCTCTCTCTGGGCAGATAACCAGAGAAAACAGAACACCTCTCTCTCACTGGGGGCAGATAACCAGCAGAGAAGACAGTGCTATCAATCTGTCTTCCTGCGGCTACCGTGGACACAGGCTCAACACATACCAAGACTAGGGACTTGCCACAACGAAAAAGGCTCTTCCCAGACACAAAATCAATACCACTGATAACAGGCACCTGGAAACTTGCTCCAAAGCCTGCGACAATGACAGTGACAACCTCCTTGGATTTCAAGGTGCATTGTACAAGCGCCGACAAAGTACATGATAGACTTTTCGTCTTCTCACAAACCCTCATTCACCAAGCTCTGCCCGCTTGGCTCCCAGGAGCAAGGTTTCCTCGGTTTGAAATTGAGTGTGGGATGTTAATCAAGGGCCGATAATCATAGTTGCTGGTATGGGGGCTACTTCTCTAGAGGCTTGTATATTTTGCTCCATTTCTGTCTTCTTTGTTGCTTATGGTGAAACAGAGAACATGTTGCTGTCTTGGCGTAGCACATACTTGTATTCTTTGCTGCATATCGTAAAACCAAGCCACCCTTAAGTCTTTACGTGAAGTAACTGTGTTTAGCATGCATACGTGTCGTCATGCTTTACAATGTTCAGATTGTCTTCAGTTTTGACAAGCTCTTAGCTTTAAAAACAACAACAACCAAACACTCTCTGATAAAGGACTTTTTTTTTAAAAATCCTCTGAAGTCGGAGTATAGTTGCCTGTAAGGTGAGTTACTTCTCGTCTAATGTGTAGTTGTACTTTGCAGTCTTACAGTGATTGTCAGTTGACTCCCCCCCCCCCCCCCCCCCCCCCCTCCACCTCTCCCTTCCGCGTTTAGCAGGAGAACATGGAACAGCAACAATAACAACCACAACCGATCACGCTAGCAACAATATCACTTCAAAATTGTCGCATGCGTGCAAAACCTGGACTCCGACGGCTGCAAACTGCACAAACATGATGCGTGCATCCGTCACTGTCACCTCACGTGGCTATCTGCGACACTTGTAGTGTGTTAAGTGGTTCTTTTGTCCCTAACTGGTACCTGATGGTCCACTAGGCAAACTCTGTCCACAATATAAGTAACCAGATTTAATATTTAAACTGCTTAGTTCATTGCCTTTACATCAGCACTGGCACGACTGAAAATATCTGCATTAAAAATACATTAACTAATAATAAAAGAAAGAAAAATTCATTCATGACTGCAAACATCAAGAGTACTCCCAAACTTTACGGGGGAAAGTCCATTGAGTTTGACCCAATTCAAAGATATATGCTGGGGTGTAATATTAGCAAGAGGCAATATCGAGGTCCATTGATATAGAGGTGAGAATGACGCATTTTAAACTGGCCACATACATTTCTAATAACAATCACAGTACACAAATCTCTTATACCAAATACAGCACGAAAATCTCTTACAGCACGCAAACCTATTATACCAAATGCAGCACGCAAATTTCTTATACCAAAATTACAGCACGCCAATTTCTTACACTAAAATACAACACGCACATCTCTTATAACAAAATGCAGAACGCAAATTTCTTATAACATAGATACAGAACGCAAATTTCTTATACCAAATACACCACGCACATCTCTTATACCAAAAACAGCACACAAATTTCTTATTCAAACTACAGTACGCAGATTTCTTATACCAAAATTAATACAACACGCAAATATCTTATACCAAATACAGCACGCAAATTCTTTGTACCAAATACAACACGCAAAATCTCTAATACCAAATACAGCTCGCAAATGTCTTATACCAAAAAATCAGCATGCAAATCTCTTATACTAAATACAGCACGCAAATTTCCTGTACAAAAAATTCAGCACGCAAATTTCTTGTACAAAAATACAGCACGCAAATTTCTTATACCAAAAATGCAACACGCAAATTTCTTATACCAAAATGCAACACACAAATGTCTTACACCAAACACAACACGCTAATTTGTAATACCAAATACAGCACGTAAGTTTCTTACACCAAAATACAGTACGGAGTGTTCCACACAAAGTCTCCTAACATGGGGAAAGCAGTTGTTGTTGTTGTCTCTGTCCAGCCTGACCATTTTAGGACAACTCCCACTTAACGACATCACAGATGCTGCAAGTTCTGTGGTAGTAGTGGGCCATTGGGACCGGGCCTTTCTTTCAGTGGGTCATAGCATCAAGCTGGTGGAGGGATTTTGTGTGTGTATATGTGTGTGCTTTCTTTTGAGAAATCGGGAGAAAATGAAGGTAAGGAATATGCTTATAGTTTGAAAATATTATTTCTGGGTGGGTTTCTTTTTTAGTATTATAACTCAAGGTGTTGCTATTAGGTTGTTTTTTTCTTCCTTTTTAGTTGTTGTTGTTTGTTTTGTTTCTGTTTGACTGTCTTCTTCTTCCTCTCCATCCTTCTTCTTCCTCTGGTTCTACTTCTTCCCAATTCTTCTTCTTATCCTCCTCCTTCTTCTCCTGTTCCTTCTTCTTTTTCTCCTTGTCCTCCTCCTCTGAATTCTTCTTGTTCTTTTCTTTATTTATCTATTTGATTATTTTTTAATGTATTTCTTTATTCAATTGAAAAGAACCTGCTCATGAAATTTGTGGTATTGACACCTCGATCTGACTGTCTTAACTTCCCATATCTGTCTATCTTCTGTCTGTCTGTCTGTCTATCTGTCTGTCTGGAGAGAGAGAGAGAGAGAGAGAGAGAGAGAGGATGAGAGAGAGAGAGAGAGAGAGAGAGAGAGAGAGAGAGAGAGAGAAGAGAGAGAGAGAGAAGACTCTGTGTGTGAGTTTATTTATTTTATTCTTTGTATCGAGGATGATGGAATAAGCACTTATGTACTTTTTTACATCTAGTCCCCGTGTGTATGGCGGTTTTGTAGATTCTGTCATCTGTTCCCACCGGCACACAATGGCCTACTCTTACGAAAAGCAGAAACAGGATTTAACGTGTGTGCAAGAGATGTTCTGCGTGCGTTCGCACACGGGGCCTCGGTTTATAGTCTCATCCGAAGGGTTTTTGGGAGAGTGGAGTCTGCACTGATGTTAACTCCAGGAGAAAATATCCCCTTGAACGGGAATCAAACCCGGGTCGTCAAATTGCGAGCGCAATGTTCTATCCATGTGTGTGTGTGTGTGTGTGTGTGTGTGTGTGTGTGTGTGTGTGTGTGTGTGTGTGAGAGAGAGAGAGAGAGAGAGAGAGAGAGAGAGAGAGAGAGAGAGAGAGAGAGAGTAGAGAGAGATAGTCTTCCTATAGTTAATTATATCTGCTCACCATTATTAATTCTTTGTGTTTATATAACAGGGCTTTTTTAAAATGCATTTTTTGTACCGTCAATACACACTTAAAAAAAAAGATGTCATTGTAACATCATCACTTAAAATACTTCTGAAGTGAGGATTGATTCTGCGTAAAATTTAATGTTTTATTTTACAACATCTCCCACGCTTAGTCTTTGAAACAAGCATACACACTCACACAGACATGACAAGTAGGAGCACGGGCATATAGTGTGTGTGTGTGTGTGTGTGTGTGTGTGTGTGTGAGTGTGTGTGTGTGTGGTGTGTGATTAGAGGAAGGGTAGAGGGGGGGGGGATGTGAAACTGATGTCAGAGGCTTAATATAATGTAAAAACCACTTTTAAACAATCGACATATTTCGGCCATATAGACACAAACCGATACAATTCTCCAATCCACTATTTAAGCAAAGCGTTTTCTGGGGGGAAATGCAATAATCGAACTACTGACCTAAGGGGATATATATATATTATATATATATATATATATATATATATATATATAATATAATATATATATATATATATATGTTGAACACAGACTGCGGCCGGTTCTTTAGACTTTGTACATAAAAGAAGAAAGCTATAGAAGCTAGCATTTTGTCCGAAAAGTGACCGACGGCCGTTTCAATGGGTATGCAAACAGTTGTGGGAAACAATGGAAGCGAGATGCTGATAGGCTTCCATTGCTTTGAATATTGGCCGCCTATTTGCCGTCGTCTGTTTGCTTTCATAAGAGCTCAGATGACAAAGCACAAAAACATTGATGGAACCATGGCACTTAGCCCTCTCAATTGATCTTTTTACTTTCAGAATTTCGATCAGGAGTAGGCCTACACTGGTTTGGTTTCAAAATATTTTGTTCTTGCCATTTTTGCGCAGTAAATTTGTTTTAACCCAACCAAGACTAAGAGCAACAAGAAGCTTGGAGCTGTACTGTGGTCCGTCAATTGACACATACCCAGTAAGCAAATGTAACGACTGAATATGTCATTTGTTTCACGAAAGCGGCTTTCATAGATAAAAGTTGTCTCCTTTCAGCCGATTGTAGAATGATGCATTGATGTCGTGTACAGTTCATAACCGTTTTCTTTCCATATCATTAATGAGTTTACAGTTGCTATATGTCAGAAAAATAGCCCACGTGTTTGTCCAGAAGATATAAAACCCTTTTTTTTCCCTTCCATCCTCCAGCTAGAGTTCCGAGGTCCACAATCGGTGAGATTTTTGCGTACGCGATACAACAAATTCGAAGTTACATCCATTCGAAAATAAACCACAAAAAACCCTAATCCAAAACGAAACGAAAGTGCCCCCCCCCCCCCTCCCCACCATCCCAAATAAAAACAACAACCCCAACCCAACTTTTGAAAAAGTATGATACAATTCAATTACAAAGCAATCCTTAATGCAATACGGAAAAAAAGCAAAACAACAACAAAGAATTAAAAGGGGGAAGTGTAAGAACAATGTTTATTGATACAGACATAACCACAAGCAAGCAGGGTGATTGATCACGAAAAATACTACTGAACACACTATTATAATAGTTACACTATCGCTGTTACCCCCCTCACGGTAGTTAATGTCATATGTTGCCTATGTAACTAATGATAAAAGCCAGAAATAATAGCAGAAAACGAAAGAAAGAGGTGACAACATCAACACGATTGCCATGAAAACCTACAGGGGCACACTCGGTCACAATAGGCACAAGACAGACAACAATAGCTAATTAATAGTCTAGTATAAGCGTTCTATGACGACGAAGGAGAAGCAAGTTAGGTCGCCCTTGCCTTTTTCTTCTGATTTATTTATTATTTATTATTCATCATTCATACTCATTTTTTCTCAAGTACTTTACTTTTTCATATTTCATTTCTATTCCAGTCGGAAACACAGTCAACATTCCTGTCGCAGTTACGATCTTCTCTCCACAGGTCAGGTGAGTTATCTCCCCTTCTTTCCCGCTTCTGCCATGTTTATTGCCATCAAGTTAGTACTGTGCTTTATATATATATATATATATACTAATATATATATTGTGTGTGTGTGTGTGTGTGTGTGTGTGTGTGTGTGTGTGTGTGGTGCAGGTTTTACCCTTGGTTATAAAAACACTGATTCAATCGCATCACGATACACTTTGTGCGTCACTTTTAACTTGCCTAGATCTGTGTACCATCTATTATCGTTTAGGTTAGGCCTATTAGTTTAATGTTGTTACCCCTAAAGTTGGACTTTGACGTAAAGGGTCCCGGGTTGTTTCCACAATGATTTATAAGCCGTAGTGTGTGTTAACTAAAGCCACAGACCACTTTAGAGTTTATCTTCTTTCATAATGATATAATAGTAACAACTGCTGTAATAATAATAATGATAAATAGAACACTGCTGTAATAATAAATACTAATAAGTACTCTCTGCTGCTCGCTAATACTACTACCACTGAGAATAATAAATGAGACTGGGGCTCTGGCGGCACTTCTTTGCCTGCGCGGGCCTCTTTTTGCTTTTTCAGAATTGTACATTTTTAGAGTGACCCGAGGAGCTCAAGGGAGATTACTTCGACCACAGTCCCTAAAATCGGATATATTCCCTAGGGCTGTAATATAATTCTCAACTCAACTAATAATGATGATAGATACTTTTTGAACGCTTCCATTTCCCCTTCTACATATCCCCTTTCTCGAAGCCATTCAAAATCTTGACCTTAGACTAAAATTGACCCAGACTTCTTCTGTCTCCACAGAAAGTGCAGGTGTACTGATAAGCACATACACCCTTTCTTGAACAGTAGGTGCAGATGTACTGACACCGGGACGCTTCACCCAGCACGAGTATGAGCGTTTCGACAACTACACCATGACCTATGATGCCGCACGTGCCGCGTGTCGCTTCCGAGGAGCTCGTCTTGATATTCCTGTTCTGCAGCCTGAAGAAATTCATTACCGCTCGGCAGAGCTATTGAGGTGCCTGTTGTGGTGTGTGTTAGTGTTATTGTGTGTGTGTGTGTTAGTGTGTGTGTGTTAGTGTGTGTGTGTGTTAGAGTGTGTGTTTGTGTTAGTGTGGATTAATGTGTGTGTATGTGTTGTGTGTGTGTGTATATGTGTGTTAGTGTGTATGTGTGTGTTAGTGTGTATGCGTTAGTGTGTATGTGTGTGTGTGTTAGTGTGCGCATGTGTGTGTGTGTTAGTGCGCGCATGTGTGTGTTAGTGTTAGTGTGTGTGTGTGTTCTTTCTTCTCCCTTAACTTCATGAGGAGTCTTTTAGGGCACTGCGCTGGATTTTTCAGTCTGTGTCTCTTTAGGCAAGTTGAAGCTGGCGGAGCCTATCCCTCTCCTGAAACAAGGCGCATGCTGGGTATGTTTGTGTTTCTATAATCCACTGAACGCAGAAATGAATTTGGGGATCTCTCTCTCTCTCTCTCTCTCTCTATATATATATATATATATATATATATATATATATAATATATATATCTACACGCACACACCACACACACACACAACACACACACAACACACACACACACACAACACACACAACGCGCGCGCACGCACGCACGCATACACACACACACTTGATCTGCATGCGGATCTACACGAATATCGACAGCTAAGGGACTTGCAGATCTGCACTTTAAGTTAACATGGGAGATTTAAAAAAAAAAATTAAATCCCCATTCTAGGTGCCATTGTTAAACACGAAGAACAAGGTTATTTAAAAGAATCTGGCTTTGGTTTGATCTTATTTTAATGTGTCATTGAAGTGGGGTGTTTTTCAACAATACGGTGACGATCCTGGGTTGACTCTTATGGTTGGCCAAACCGTTGATATAAGAGTTGGTTTGAAACCCTGTTAAATCTGTATAAAGTTGCAAAGTTTTATTCTGATATTTTAAAAAAATTACAAAGTTGACAGCCCCGATGGGGCCTCTGTGGTCAGTGGAGCTATAAACAACAAGATTGAATCGGATTGAAGGAAAAGCTTCCGAGAATGGAACCCACGACTTCTGAGACCGACTGAATGGCAGTAAAACACTCTTATCCACTCAGATCTAGATCTAGTGTGGGGGCGAACGGAATGAAATCTCCACCAGTGCAATCGACACCTACACACTGCTTTGTGATACTCAAACCCCAGAAGAATACGAAAATAAAGTGATGACTCCGAAACAATTAGAATAATTATTTCCCATGTGGCTAAGCGACAACATTAATATTTGACATCATGGCTGCTTATACTGGAGAAACTAAACCCTGCCACGAAATTGCATTAGGCCTGAATAACAACCTCAGACACACCAAGCTGTATTATTCATACAAAATGAGGAACTAAAGTACACCACACCCGCCACTCTACAAACATTGCTACACTGAAGAATGGGTATCCACATATTCGAACAGGTAGGCCTGTTTAGGCAAACTGAATATCCATACGTGTGCATTGCAAGGAGCAAACGTGCGTGCGCACGCGCAAACACACACACACAGACACACGTCCGTGCTCGAAATTTAAAAACAAAACAGAAACCACACCACCAAACACAAACGAATGCACAATATTTAATTCCTTTGCAAATTTGCCATTAAAAGCGAAAAATACAGAGGTGTTGTCTGGACCAAAATCTGAATGTATTCAGCTTGATTAAAAATAAAACAAAAACTGAAAAAGAACACACATTCAAGATTTAATTTCTTTCACCCTTTTAAAGGTATGGACACACACACACACACACACCCACACACACCACACACACACCAAAGAGAGAGAGAACCATATCATCCTAAAATAATCTGATAATAAAACTTACTGATCAGCAAAAACTAACCAACTGGATGACTAAATCCATGAACACACTCTTTGGTTTCAGTGTTTTACGTGACGCCTGGTACTGGGCACCTATGCAGAGGAAAGTAGGGGACGTGTGGAGATGGGACAATGGCTCACAGGTTGACGTCAATGATAACGACAAAAAAAGTTTGCGAAACAACCACGTCATCACAACCCCCGCGTGTGCGAAATGGAACTTGACGAGCGGTTACGTCCCCGAATCGTGCAACCGAGGCTACAGTCTTCTGTGTTTGACAAACATATGTGAGTTGTCCCATGCCCGCACGCGCGCGCGCGTGTGTGATCCAATTTAAATCCACTGAAAAGAGATATCAGACCAAAGTAGTCTTGATGGGTTAGGATTAGAAGGGAAGGAAGTGTGTGTGGTGTGTGTGTGTGTGTGTGTGTGTGTGTGTGTGTGTGTGTGTGTGTGTGCACGAGTAATAATAATAATAATAATAATAATAATGTATGGAATTTTCGACTGTGCGTGTATATGTGAAGTATATTCAATCCTGAAATTAGGTTAGGGTTACATCTCCAGAAACCAACTTTTTATAAAAGAGCAAACGAGTAACAACACAACATCCAAGTGTTTGACAGAAAAGGTTTTTCGTTGTTTTTTTTTAAACCTTCAAGATAAAAGATTGGCTATAATGTTGTTGGTTTTGTTGTTTGTTGTTGCTATTGATTTTTTTTGGAGGGGGGGGGGGGGGGCGGCGTTTAAGCGAAAAGGGAATACATTTTCTGCTTTCACTGATAAAGCCTACATACATGAACTCCACATTCTCCGCCAAACAGTGGCCAGGGTTGGGTTGGGTTTTCAAAGACTCTAAAACAGGAAGTATGAGTATGCAGATGATGTTCACCACCACCGCCCATGCTTTAGGAGGATTGACCATAGGCCTGGCTATAAGCCTGTGAAATGTGCTAAAGTGTAATCCACAGTTTCTCAATAAGTCGAACACAATCGAGTTCAAAAGCTGAAATACAGAAATATAGTTTTTTCTGCAATCATTATAGATCCTAAAGGAATTTATCTAATTAGATCGAATGAAGTGGACCCATTAGACAAAGACAAACAACTACCAAATTAACCCAGCAACAAAAAAACAAAACAAAAAATCTAACAACAACAACAACAATCAAAAAACCAAAACAAAACCAAACAAAATAAAATAATAAAAACCAAGAGAAACTCAGCCCAACAGAACGATGACAGGAGAAAACAACTCCCTTTCAACGACTGTTCAAAGAAGTGGAATTAACTCGAACAGCAATGTGGTAGCCCCCACCAACATCCGCACACCTAAAGGTCAGACCCCTATTACCTGCTAAGGCGACAGGGGAAGGTATAACAATCATCTACGTTCAGGCTCAAGACAGGCCACAAACCGCCCAAACTACCATACTTGCGCGCATGAAATTCTATCCAAACCACACAGAGAAGCAGTGCTAAGGGTAGCAGACTGGCAGCAGCACGCAGACAACAAACAGACCATGTGCTGTATACAGTCCTGCCCGCTACATGAGGCAGGCACTCTGAAGAAAGAGGATCTGGCCTGACTGACCCATACCACCCCAGTGGCCAAGAAGCTCTGTGGAGACTGGGAGGAACGGATTGCACGCTTACTGCTGCCTCCGTTACCTTAGGGCGTTGCCCATTGCGTTCGTGATCTGCTGACCCGGGTTCGATTCCGGTTCAAGGGGATATTTTCCCTTGGAGTGAACATCAGTGCCGATTCCACTCCCCCCACTCCCCAAAAAAGTCCTTCCGATGAGAGACTAATAACCGAGGTCCCGTGGTGCAAACGAACGCAGAACATGTTGTGCACATGTTTAAAACCTGTTCCGCTTTTCGAAAGAGTAGGCCATTGTGTGGCAGTGGGAACAGATGACAACATTTACAAAACTGTTTACACACGGGGACTCCCCAATGGGGTTGCCGGGGGGGTGGGCAAGGGTGGGGGGGGGGGGGGGGGCTGTCAGTTATAAATAGCATCCCCCACATTCTGGAAATTCAGTGCTAGAAATTTCCTCTTTTCTATCACTCTCTTTGTTTCTGCCTTGTTCCTTTTCTCCTGTCATCTCCTTTTTGTCAATTTCCCCTTCTTGGCCATTCTTCTGCCTTTTTTCCGCAAAGACTTAAAGATAACAATTCTCTCTTATGCCCAAGTTAAATACGCTGGGCCTGACTTGTCGGGCGCTTAACGGCAGCGTGACGCATTTTCGCTCATATATCGAACAACAGTAGTTGCTGTCTGAGCGTTCGACGACGACGAAGAAGAATATACACGAGGACTGAATGTATGATGATAATGATGATGATGATGATGATGATGATGATGATATTGTTAATAATAAATAAAAGAAGAAGAAGAAGAAGAATGAATGAATGAATGAATGAATAAGATAAAATAGATAAATTACAGAGACTGAGCTGTCCGCCTGACCAAGACGAGAAAAAAGAAAGAAAGAAAAAGAAGAAAAGTCTTGTATAGTCAAGAAAAGGGAATACAATGTGCGTTCCACCCTATTATGAGACATTTTTTTGTTCTTGTGCTAATGGCCCGATATGATCCGAATCCTATTCCATGACATCAAACGTCAAGCTTTGAATTCAGTATTTTCATCATGGGGATACGGGGAGGGGTGGTGGTGTCAGATAGCCTATTTAACAGCATCACCACCTTCTGGAAATTCTGAGCTAGGAATTCCCTCTTTTGAGTTCCCGCTCTTTTTGTTTTCTGTATTGTTTCTGTTCGTTCTGTCGCCTCCTCCTTGTCTATGTTCTGCCTTTTTGGTCCATTCTCCTGCCTTTTATCCAGAAAGGCTTAAAACAGAA
>CM054144.1:50798976-50806476 GCA_028751875.1 Rapana venosa
ACCTCTGACTCAAAACTCATGAGATTTTGCACAAATTCCGTACGTTTGAATGGGGGGAAAAAATTCAGCAAACACTGTGTACCTCCTCAGTCCTTTGTCGTCAGCTAGCTTCCTAACGCCAATAATTATGCGTTTGGGGGGGGGGGGGGGGGGGGGGGGGGGGGGGGGGGGGGGGGGGGGGAGGGGGGGGTAGGGGAAGGGCGATACTGTAGGAACACAAACAATTCTCAATTTGATGATCATTACCTACTTTATCCGTGATTACATGGTATTGCTCTTTGTCCTCAATCCCCAAAACAAGTACACACTGCATTTTTTTCATACTTTAAAAATATTGAAGAGAGCACAATTTTTCCCCACAAGCACTCTATACAAAATACTGCATGACCCACAAACAAGCAGAAATGAGAGAGAGAGAGAGAGAGAGAGAGAGAGAGAGAGAGAGGAGAGAGAGAGAGAGAGAGAGAGACTCTGTGTGTGAGTTTATTTTATTTTATTCTTTTGTATCGAGGATGATGGAATAAGCACTTATGTACTTTTTTACATCTAGTCCCCGTGTGTATGCGGTTTTGTAGATTCTGTCATCTGTTCCCACCGGCACACAATGGCCTACTCTTACGAAAAGCAGAACAGTATTTAACGTGTGTGCAAGAGATGTTCTGCGTGCGTTCGCACACGGGGCCTCGGTTTATAGTCTCATCCGAAGGGTTTTTGGGGAGAGTGGAGTCTGCACTGATGTTAACTCCAGGAGAAAATATCCCCTTGAACGGGAATCGAACCCGGGTCGTCAAATTGCGAGCGCAATGTTCTATCCATGGTGTGTGTGTGTGTGTGTGTGTGTGTGTGTGTGTGTGTGTGTGTGTGTGTGTGAGAGAGAGAGAGAGAGAGAGAGAGAGAGAGAGAGAGAGAGAGAGAGAGAGAGAGAGAGAGAGAGATAGTCTTCCTATAGTTAATTATATCTGCTCACCATTAATAATTCTTTGTGTTTATATAACAGGGCTTTTTTTTAATGCATTTTTTGTACCGTCAATACGCACTTTTAAAAAAGATGTCATTGTAACATCATCACTTAAAATACTTCTGAAGTGAGGATTGATTCTGCGTAAAATTTAATGTTTTATTTTACAACATCTCCCACGCTTAGTCTTTGAAACAAGCATACACACTCACACAGACATGACAAGTAGGAGCACGGGCATATAGTGTGTGTGTGTGTGTGTGTGTGTGTGTGTGTGTGTGTGTGTGTGTGTGTGTGTGTGATTAGAGGAAGGGTAGAGGGGGGGGGGGATGTGAAACTGATGTCAGAGGCTTAATATAATGTAAAAACCACTTTTAAACAATCGACATATTTCGGCCATATAGACACAAACCGATACAATTCTCCAATCCACTATTTAAGCAAAGCGTTTTCTGGGGGGAAATGCAATAATCGAACTACTGACCTAAGGGGAATATATATATATATATATATATATATATATATATATATATATATATATATATATATATATATATATATATGTTGAACACAGACTCGGCCGGGTTCTTTAGACTTTGTACATAAAAGATAGAAAGCTATAGAAAGCTAGCATTTTGTCCGAAAAGTGACCGACGGCCGTTTCAATGGGTATGCAAACAGTTGTGGGAAACAATGGAAGCGAGATGCTGATAGGCTTCCATTGCTTTTGTATTTGCCGCCTATTTGCCGTCGTCTGTTTGCTTTCATAAGAGCTCAGAGAGACAAAGCACATAAAACATTGGATGGAACCATGGCACTTAGCCCTTCTCAATTGATCTTTTTACTTTCAGAATTTCGATCAGGAGTAGGCCTACACTGGTTTGGTTTCAAAATATTTTGTTCTTGCCATTTTTGCGCAGTAATTTGTTTTTAACCCAACCAAGACTAAGAGCAACAAGAAGCTTGGAGCTTGTACTGTGGTCCGTCAATTGACACATACCCAGTAAGCAAATGTAACGACGGAATATGTCATTTTGTTCACGAAAGCGGCTTTCATAGATAAAAGTTGTCTCCTTTCAAGCCGATTGTAGAATGATGCATTGATTCGTGTACAGTTCATAACCGTTTTCTTTCATATCTAAGAGTTCACAGTTGGCTATATGTCAGAAAATAGCCCACGTGTTTGTCCAGAAGATATAACCCTTTTTTTCCCTTCCATCCTCCGCTAGAGTTCCGAGGTCCACAATCGGTGAGATTTTTGCGTACGCGATACAACAAATTCGAAGTTACATCCTTCGAAAATAAACCCAAAAAAACCCTAATCCAAAACGAAACGAAAGTGCCCCCCCCCCCCCTCCCCACCATCCCAAATAAAAACAACAACCCCAACCCAACTTTTGAAAAAGTATGATACATTCAATTACAAAGGCAATCCTTAATGCATTACGGAAAAAAAGCAAAACAACAACAAAAGAATTAAAAGGGGGAAGTGTAAGAACAATGTTTATGTGATACAGACATAACCACAAGCAAGCAGGGTGATTGATTCACGAAAATTACTACTGAAAACACTATTATAGATAGTTACACTATCGCTGTTACCCCCCTCACGGTAGTTAATGTCATGATGTTGCCTATGTAACTAATGATAAAAGCCAGAAATAATAGCAGAAAACGAAAGAAAGAGGTGACAACATCAACACGATTTGCCATGAAAACCTACAGGGGCACACTGGTCACAATAGGCACAAGACAGACAACAATAGCTAATATAATAGTCTAGTATAAGCGTTCTATGACGACGAAGGAGAGAGCAAGTTAGGTCGCCCTTTGCCTTTTTCTTCTGATTTATTTATTTATTTATTGATTCATTCATTCATACTCATTTATTTCTCAAGTACTTTTACTTTTTCATATTTCATTTTCTTATTCCAGTCGGAAACACAGTCAACATTCCTGGTCGCAGTTACGATTCTTCTCTCCACAGTGTCAGGTGAGTTATCTCCCTTCTTTCCCGTCTTCTGCCATGTTTATTGCCATCAAGTTAGTACTGTGCTTATATATATATATATATATATATATATATATATATATGTGTGTGTGTGTGTGTGGTGTGTGTGTGTGTGTGTGTGTGTGTGTGTGTGCAGGTTTTACCCTTGGTTATATAAAACACTGATTCAATCGCATCACGATACACTTTGTGCGTCATCTTTTAACTTGCCTAGATCTGTGTACCAATCTATTATCGTTTAGGGTTAGGGCCTATTAGTTTTAATGTTGTTAGCCCCTTAAAGTTTGGACTGTGACGTAAAAGGTGTCCCGGGTTGTTTTCCACAATGATTTATGCCGTAGTGTGTGTGTTAACTAAAGCGCACAGACCACGTTTAGAGTTTATTTCTTTCATAATGATAGTAATAGTAACAACTGCTGTAATAATAATAATGATAATAGTAACAACTGCTGTAATAATAATACTAATGATAGTACTGCTGCTGCTGCTGCTGCTACTACTACTACCCACTGAGAATAATAAATGAGACTGGGGCTCTGGCGGCACTTCTTTGCCTGCGCGGGCCTTTTTTGCTTTTTCAGAATTGTACTATTTTTAGAGTGACCCGAGGAGCTCAAGGGAGATTACTTCGACCACAGTCCCTAAAATCGGATATATTTCCCCTAGGGCTGTAATATAATTCTCAACTCAACTAATAATGATGATAGATACTTTTTGAACGCTTCCCATTTCCCCTTCTACATATCCCCTTTCTCGAAGCCATTCAAAATCTTGACCTTAGATCTAAAAGTTGACCCAACTTCTGTCTCCACAGAAAGTGCAGGTGTACTGATAAGCACATACCCTTTCCTTGAACAGTAGGTGCAGATGTACTGACACCGGGACGCTTCACCCAGCACGAGTATGAGCGTTTCGACAACTACACCATGACCTATGATGCCGCACGTGCCGCGTGTCGCTTCCGAGGAGCTCGTCTTGATATTCCTGTTCTGCAGCCTGAAGAAATTCATTACCGCTCGGCAGAGCTATTGAGGTGCCTGTTGTGGTGTGTGTTAGTGTTATTGTGTGTGTGTGTTAGTGTGTGTGTGTTAGTGTGTGTGTGGTTAGAGTGTGTGTTTGTGTTAGTGTGATTAATGTGTGTGTATGTGTTAGTGTGTGTGTGTATATGTGTGTTAGTGTGTATGTGTGTGTTAGTGTGTATGCGTTAGTGTGTATGTGTGTGTGTGTTAGTGTGCGCATGTGTGTGTGTGTTAGTGCGCGCATGTGTGTGTTAGTGTTAGTGTGTGTGTGTGTGTTTTTCTTCTCCCTTAACTTCATGAGGAGTCTTTAGGGCACTGCGCTGGATTTTTCAGTCTGTGTCTCTTTAGGCAAGTTGAAGCTGGCGGAGCCTATCCCTCTCCTGAAACAAGGCGCATGCTGGGTATGTTTGTGTTTCTATAATCCACTGAACGCAGAAATGAATTTGGGGATCTCTCTCTCTCTCTCTCTCTCTCTATATATATATATTATATATATATATATATATATATATATATATATATCTACACGCACACCACACACACACACACACCACACACACACACACACACCAACACCACACACGCCGCGCACGCACGCACGCATACACACACACACTTGATCTGCATGCGGATCTACACGAATATCGACAGCTAAGGGACTTGCAGATCTGCACTTTAAGTTAACATGGGAGATTTAAAAAAAAATTTAAATCCCCATTCTAGGTGCCATTGTTAAACACGAAGAACAAGGTTATTTAAAAGAATCTGGCTTTGGTTTGATCTTATTTTAATGTGTCATTGAAGTGGGGTGTTTTTCAACAATACGGTGACGATCCTGGGTTGACTCTTATGGTTGGCCAAACCGTTGATATAAGAGTTGGTTTGAAACCCTGTTTAAATCTGTATAAAGTTGCAAAGTTTTATTCTGATATTTTAAATAAAAATTACAAAGTGACAGCCCCGATGGGGCCTCTGTGGTCAGTGGAGCTATAAACAACAAGATTGAATCGGATTGAAGGAAAAGCTTCCGAGAATGGAACCCACGACTTCTGAGACCGACTGAATGGCAGTAAAACACTCTTATCCACTCAGATCTAGATCTAGTGTGGGGGCGAACGGAATGAAATCTCCACCAGTGCAATCGACACCTACACACTGCTTTGTTGATACTCAAACCCCAGAAGAATACGAAAATAAAAGTGATGACTCCGAAACAATTAGAATAATTATTTCCCATGTGGCTTAAGCGACAACATTAATATTTGACATCATGGCTGCTTAATACTGGAGAAACTAAACCCTGC
Organism: Rapana venosa; assembly: GCA_028751875.1. NCBI lineage: Eukaryota > Metazoa > Mollusca > Gastropoda > Neogastropoda > Muricidae > Rapana > Rapana venosa. Next base: position 50,804,269 of record CM054144.1, read on the forward strand.
CACGAAATTGCATTAGGCCTGAATAACAACCTCAGACACACCAAGCTGTATTATTCATACGAAAATGAGGAACTAAAGTACACCACACCCGCCACTCTACAAACATTGCTACACTGAAGAATGGGTATCCACATATTCGAACAGGTAGGCCTGTTTAGGCAAACTGAATATCCATACGTGTGCATTGCAAGGAGCAAACGTGCGTGCGCACGCGCAAACACACACACACAGACACACGTCCGTGCTCGAAATTTAAAAACAAAACAGAAACCACACCACCAAACACAAACGAATGCACCAATTTTAATTCCTTTGCAAATTTGCCATTAAAAGCGAAAAATACAGAGGTGTTGTCTGGACCAAAATCTGAATGTATTCAGCTTGATTAAAAATAAAACAAAAACTGAAAAAGAACACACATTCAAGATTTAATTTCTTTCACCCTTTTAAAGGTATGGACACACACACACACACACACACACACCACACACACACACACACCAAGAGAGAGAGAGAACCATATCATCCTAAAATAATCTGATAAATAAAACTTACTGATCAGCAAAAACTAACCAACTGGATGACTAAATCCATGAACACACTCTTTGGTTTCAGTGTTTTACGTGACGCCTGGTACTGGGCACCTATGCAGAGGAAAGTAGGGGACGTGTGGAGATGGGACAATGGCTCACAGGTTGACGTCAATGATGACGACAAAAAAAGTTTGCGAAACAATCACGTCATCACGACCCCGACGTGTGCGAAGTGGAACTTGACGAGCGGTTACGTCCCCGAATCGTGCAACCGAGGCTACAGTCTTCTGTGTTTGACAAACATATGTGAGTTGTCCCATGCCCGCACGCGCGCGCGCGTGTGTGATCCAATTTAAATCCACTGAAAAGAGATATCAGACCAAAGTAGTCTTGATGGGTTAGGATTAGAAGGGAAGGAAGTGTGTGTGTGTGTGTGTGTGTGTGTGTGTGTGTGGTGTTTTGTGTGTGTGTGTGTGCACGAGTAATAATAATAATAATAATAATAATAATGTATGGAATTTTCGACTGTGCGTGTATATGTGAAGTATATTCAATCCTGAAATTAGGTTAGGGGTTACATCTCCAGAAACCAACTTTTTATAAAAGAGCAAACGAGTAACAACACAACATCCAAGTGTTTGACAGAAAAGGGTTTTTCGTTGTTTTTTTTTAAACCTTCAAGATAAAAGATTGGCTATAATGTTGTTGGTTTTGTTGTTGTTGTTGCTTTGATTTTTTTTTGGAGGGGGGGGGGGGGGGGGCGGCGTTTAAGCGAAAAGGGAATACATTTTCTGCTTTCACTGATAAAGCCTACATACATGAACTCCACATTCTCCCGCCAAACAGTGGCCAGGGTTGGGTTGGGTTTTCAAAGACTCTAAAACAGGAAGTATGAGTATTGCAGATGATGTCACCACCACCGCCCAGCTTTAGGAGGATTGACCATAGGCCTGGCTATAAGCCCTGTGAAATGTGCTAAAGTGTAATCCACAGTTTCTCAATAAGTCGAACACAATCGAGTTCAAAAGCTGAAATACAGAAATATAGATTTTTTCTGCAATCATTATAGATCCTAAAGGAATTTATCTAATAGATCGAATGAAGTGGACCCATTAGACAAAGACAAACAACTACCAAATTAACCAGCAACAAAAAAACAAAAAAAAATCTAACAACAACAACAACAATCAAAAAACCAAAACAAAACCAAACAAAATAAAATAATAAAAACCAAAGAGAAACTCAGCCCAACAGAACGATGACAGGAGAAAACAACTCCCTTTTCAACGACTGTTCAAAGAAGTGGAATTAACTCGAACAGCAAGTGGGTAGCCCCCACCAACATCCGCACACCTAAAGGTCAGACCCCTATTACCTGCTAAGGCGACAGGGGAAGGTATAACAATCATCTACGTTCAGGCTCAAGACAGGCCACAACCGCCCAAACTACCATACTTGCGCGCATGAAATTCTATCCAAACCACACAGAGAAGCAGTGCTAAGGGTAGCAAGACTGGCAGCAGCAGCCAGACAACAAACAGACCATGTGCTGTATACAGTCCTGCCCGCTACATGAGGCAGGCACTCTGAAGAAAGAGGATCTGGCCTGACTGACCCATACCACCCCAGTGGCCAAGAAGCTCTGTGGAGACTGGGAGGACGGATTGCACGCTTA
>CM054144.1:50810767-50813267 GCA_028751875.1 Rapana venosa
GGGGGTTAAACCCAACTTGGTACTAAGGCATCCACAGAAATAAAAAATGTTAACCCCCCCCCCACTTTTTGTGAAAAACTAGCCTCTGACTCAAAACTCATGTGATTTTGCACAAATTCGGTACGTTTGGGTTTTAAAAAAAAATGTCAGCAAACACTCAGTCCTTTGTGGTCAGCTAGCTTCCTAACCACAGTAATTATGCAGGAGGGGTGGGGGTGTGGAGGGGGGAAGGGTAATACTGTAGGAACACAAACATTTCTCATTTGATGATCATTTCCAACTTTATCCGTGATTACCTGGTATTGCTCTATGTCCTCAATCCCTAAAACAAGTACACACTGCATTTTTTCATACTTTCAAAAATCTGTGAAGATGAGCACAATTTTTCCCCATAAGCGCTCTATACAAGATACTACATAACCCACAAACTAAAGCAGGAGTGTAGCCTTTGATGGACGCCATAGTCGTTGGTTAAAACCCTTCGACTTCAATCCCAGGGGTCTATGAAGTCGTGGGTTCAAATCTCGGCGCCGTCTGGCGAATTAAGGGTGTGGAGTTTGTACGATCTTCCATTCATGTCAACTTCAAGTGCAGACCTGCCAGTGCCTTAATTCACCTCGTGTATATATATATACACATACAGAAGATTAAATGCACGTCAAAGATCCCGTAATTCATGTCAGCGTTCGGTGAATTACGGAAACACACGAATATACCCAACCCCGCAGTCGGAGTGCGGTTACCTTCATGGTGGCATAGGCAAAAATCTCACCATTGGTGAACCTCGGAGCTCAAGCCGAGGGACGAAGAAAGTGTTAGGGGGCTTCTTGCTGTGGGGGACTGGATAGCCTAGTGGTTAGAACATTGCGCTCGCAATCTGACAACCCAGGTTCGATTCCCGTTCAAGGGGATATTTAGTTAACATCAGTGCAGACTCCACTCTCCCCAAAAGTCCTTCGGATGAGACTATAAACCGAGGTCCCCGTGTGCGAACGCACGCAGAACATCTTGCGCACACGCTAAATCCTGATCCGCTTTTCGTAAGAGTAGGCCATCGTGTGCCGGTAGGAACAGATGACAGAATTTACAAAACCGCATACACACGGGGACTTGATATAAAAAAGCGCATGAGTGCTTATTCCATTATCCTCGATATAAAAGAATAAAATAAATAAAAATAAAATAAATAAATAAAGTCGCTACATGGCTTGATTGTGTGTTCGTTGCATACCCCTTTCAGTCACAAGTAGAGATTTCCCAGCCTGAAATTTGGGCTCCTCTCCCCATTATCTTTTTTTTATTTTATTACTTGCCTGCATGTTTATCTTTTTCTAAACGAGAATGGCTTTTGTTTTGGTGCAGAATTTAACCAGACACAAAATGGCTTTTTTGGGTGCAGAATTTAATCAGACACAAAAATGGCTTTTTTGGTGCAGAATTTAACCAGAGACACAAAAATGGGGGTTTTTTGGTGCAGAATTTAATCAGAGACACAAAAATGGCTTTTTTGGTGCATAATTTAACCAGAGACACAAAAATGGCCTTTTTTTGGTTGCAGAATTTAACAAGAGACACAAAAATGGCTTTTTTTGGTGCAGAATTTAATCAGAGACACAAAAATGGCCTTTTTTTGGGTGCAGACTTTAACCAGAGACACAACTCCTTTGGTGCTGTGGGTTCTTTAGCATGCATGAAAGGTTTCCTGTACAGGGGACTTCAGTTTATCCTCTCATCCGAAAGATTATAGCACTCAGACAACCACTCAAGGTCTAGTGGGGGGGGGGGGGGGGGGGGGGGGAGGGGGAACAAGTGGTTTGACTAATAATGATGATTGTCTTGTTTGAATGAAGGTCAGTCTTGGTCCGAACGGTCAGTCTTAGTCTAAACAACGATCAGTCTTGGTCCAAACAAAGGTCAGTCAAACAAAGGTCAATCTTGGTCTGACCAAAGGTCAGTCTTAGTCCAAACAATGGTCAGTCCTGGTATGAACGAAGGTCAGTCTCGGTCCAATCAAAGGTCAGTCTTGGTCTAATCAAAGGTCAGTCTTGGTCCAATCAAAGGTCAGTCTTGGTCCAAACGAAGGTCAGCATTGGGAACAGCAATTGGTGAATTGAAACTGGGAATTTGATGGTGTCTGCCCCAGCTGAGGAGAAACTGGTATGCCTGCCCACCACTACTGATCTGAGTCGCTCCCCTTGATGTGTGATCTGAGTCACTCCCCTTGATGTGTGATCTGAGTCACTCCCCTTGGTGTGTGATCTGAGTCACTCCCCTTGGTGTGTGATCTGAGTCACTCCCCTTGGTGTGTGAACTGAGTCTTTTCCCTTGGCGTGTGATCTGAGTCACTCTCCTCGGTGTGTATACATACAGAGAGACCACAATGCACTGCAAAGATCCCATAATTCATTTCAAGAGTTTCCTCACTTTATTTCTGCCTTGTTCTTTTTCTTCCTGTCATCTCTTTCGGGTCTACTTTTAAAACCACCTTGGTCCATTCTCC
>CM054144.1:50818267-50868267 GCA_028751875.1 Rapana venosa
ATGTGGACGCCTTAGTACGTGGTGAGGCAGCTAGCAGATGACAAAGGACTGAGGGGGGTACCCTGTTTGCTGAAAATATCTATTTTAAAAAAAAAGTTAAAACCTACCAAATTTGTTTGCATTGTCCTGAGTTTTGAGTCAGGGACTAGACTTCCAAAAAAAGTGGGGTTTCAATTTAAATTTTTTAAATTTTATTTCTGTGGGTACCTTAGTACGTGCAGTACAAATGCAAGAGTGATAAATGAAAATAGAAGTGCCAGATGCTAACCATGGTGTTTAACCGAAAGGAACTTTCAGGTTTTTTTGCTACACATAATGGTTCGCAAAAGTAAGTTTTTCTTCCATATTCATTTATCACTCTTGCCTTCGTATCGCACGTACTAAGGCATCCACAGAAATAAAAATCACTATTTATGAAAGACTAGCCCTTGACTCAAAACTGAAGGCAGTTTGAACAAATTTGGTAGGTTTGGGCTTTTAAATTTTTTAAAAATATTTTTTTTAATGTTTCAGCAAACACTGTACCCCCTCAGTCCTTTGATGTCTGCTAGTTGCCTTACGCTGATATGCATGGGGTGGTCAACACTGGAGGAACACAAGCAATCCTCATTTGATGATCATTTACCACTTTCTCATCACTACCTGGTGTTAGTCTATGGCTTCAACCCCAAAACAAGTACATAGTGCATTTTTTTCATACTTTAAAAAAATCTATGAAAAGACCCGTATTTTCATTTAGCACTTATTTCCTACCTGACACTTTCCCTTCATATCTGTTCCTATTTTTCAACAGCATCCTTCATCTCAGTCGTCACCACTAAGTGTGTGTGTGTGTGTGTGTGTGTGTGTGTACATATATTTGAGGAAAGTTTCATGCGTGTAAATTATTTGAGTGCAAGCGCTTCGATTTGTTTGTTTTACAAGATTCAGCGCTATATAAATTCCATATATTAGTTGTTGTTGTTGTTGTTGTTATTATTATTATTATTATTATTAGATCCGGTATCTTCTACAGGTTGCACACCGGTATTAATTTGGGGGTCATGTAGTATGTTGTATAGAGTAGAGTCGAAAAAAATGTTGGTGATTTTGATAGATTTTTTTAAGTACCAAAAAATGCACTGTGCACTTGTTTTGGGGATTGAGGACATAGAACAATACCAGGTAGTCACGAGAAAGTCGGAAATAATCATCAAATGAAGATTGTTTGTATTGCTACATCGTTCAGCAGATTGCGGTAAGGAAGCTAGCAGACAACAAAGGACTGAGGGGTACAGTGTTTGCTGAAAAATTAAAAACATTAATACTTACCAAAGTTGTTCAAAATTACATGAGTTTTGAGTCAGAGGCTAGTCTTTCACAAAAAGTGGTTTTTATTCATGTGGATGCCTTAGTACGTGCAGTATGAATATAAAGAGTCACATAGAAAAACAGAAGGAAAAGAGTAATTTTTTAACTGTGGAGTGCGGCCTAACCTTTATGTGTAACAATTGCTAAGAAACTTCCGGTTTATACGTAGAGTCACTTCCCTTCAGTCATTTCCCCCATAGTTCCATATCTTGTCTCACTCACTTCCTTTTCCTTCCATAACCCAGTACACGATGGCTGTGGGTAAGAATAAGAGGCTAACCAAAGGCGGAAAGAAAGGAGCCAAGAAGAAGCTGTAAGTTTGTACTATTATTTTTTATTTACTTCTTGGTAATTGTATAAATGAATGGGATGGGTATGACTTAAAGATGGTTTGTAATTTAGTATGATTGATTTAGGATTCGGATCTGCCTACTTGCTCGATATCCATTCCAACATGGACCGAGTAGGCCTAGAGAAATAGAATGTTAAGTTGTAACTTGATTAAAACTCGACTGAAATTGAATATTCATTGCACATATTATGTTTTAGCATCGATAACACTTTATGAAGCAAGAGAAAGCTAGATCTGTGGAACAAACAACGGTGAGATCGTGTTAGCCCAAGCACTTAAAAGTGGTCATCGGTGCAGTTGATAGTTTTGGGTGTTTTTTAAGTCTAACTAAAAGAAAATATATTTTATACTTTTACTGTTTTACAATCCCCCTCCCCAGTGCAGTATATAATACATTGGATCAAGATTGCTTGTGTGATTTACCAGGGTGTGCTGCTTTTTCCGTTTGTGTTTGAAACGTTTGAAGTGATTAGGCCTACTTCTAACAAAGCTGTGATTAGCCGTGTAGGGGGCGACAGACTTGCACCATTATGGGGAAATAGATCCCTCATGGATGGTTTGTCGCTCGGTATGTCATGTATCAAGAGCATTTTTAGGTATGGGGTTCAACCTCAAATGGACATCTGATAAACTTAAAGCCATGTCCAAGTTTCATGCACCAGTTTTTGTGTGCGTGTGTGTGTTTGTATGATTGAAATCTCAGGGCCTTCAATGAGTGACCCCTTTCACACTTTTTAACTGTATTGTAGGTCAGTTTATCCTTTAAACATTGACAGGTTCAAACGAAAAGATTTGAATGTTCATACCACAAGGTTGAAAAAGACAAGTACAAGTACAAATACTGCCACATGAGTATATTACTATTATTAGCCAGTAACTCAATGAATTAGGCCCTTTGATATTGCAAGTGGCTTTTAGGGATTCTCACATGTAGACCTAGGTTCTTTCAACTCAACAGTGTAGTATTCAAATTCATGCAAACAAAATTTAAAATGCGTTTTTAGTATTTAAACATTACTTTTTGGGTTCATGTTGCATGTTTTCAGCACTTGACATTTTGACCAGAATGGGCTTTAGAAATTATCCTGCATGAGCAGCAGGGCACCATTTTTCTCTTAAAGTTCCTGTTTGTTTAGTACTCCAATAGGATAGCGGATATTAATGATGTGACCAACACCATGTATATGATGTAATTTATAATGATTTTAGATATAAGTATGGGCGATTGTATTGATCAATGGCTATGCCCGTGTCCTTGTGTTAGCTGTAGAACATGTGCGGAACATTCATCCCGAGGGGTTGGTTGTGTGTTACTTTTTTCCCCTCCCCTCCTTATAGTCCTTTCACAGTTGCAATTGAGGACTCTATATTATCCATTTTTATCGGCCATGCATGAAAACCGACTCTACCGCCCCTTAAGATGAATATTAACTAACTCTACTGCCCCCCACCATGAGTGAGGCCATGTGTGCAAACACATGCTGAAATCTTGTGCACATGTTGAAACCTGTTCAGTTTTTCACTGGAACAGATGACAAAATCGATAAAACTGCATACACATGGGGACTAGATGTAAAAAAAAAAAAAAAATTTTTTAAAGCACTTGAGTGCTTATTCCATATCCTAGAAAGAAAAGAAAAAAAGAGTAGGCTATTGTGTGCCGATGGGAACAAATGTAACCAAAAAAATATATATAATTGAATGCATACAGGGACTTGAAAAAAATAAATAATAATACATAAATAATGGTTTGTGAAAAGGAATTTTTTGCTGCTATTTCAACCAAGAAGTGTTTAAATTGGTTTGATCACGGTGTTTAGACACTGGTGTGGACATCATAAGACAGTGGGGTGGGGAGGTGAGTCATTATTGTCATAGCTGCCAACCCATACGGGTTTTCTGGATTCGAATCTCTTTCCGATTTTCCGGTTTTCGAAAAAAAAATTTAAAGTGGGCTTTGCTGGCCAAAGAAAAACACTTTGGTATGTTGGCCTTTGATAGACTGGCTCACTGCATGTTGGGAGTCGTGTCCCTGCCTCACAGCAATGCTCGTTGTGAGCGGCTATTGAACCAGGTTCAAAAAAGCAAAATGGACGTCAGGGGATCCCTCAGCACAGACATGCTGAACAACATGATGGTGGCAAAGGCAAACCTTCATGGATTTTGCTACCAACATTGCTTTTAAGGATTGTCAACCAATAAACTCGCAGTTGGCATGCTAACCATATCTCTCTATATACATGTGCACGAAGCTGTGTGAGGGTACTTGCCTCTACAACCCCGACACGCACACAGCACAGGTGCGGTGCTCACACTCGAGGCTTGACTTGAAGAGTGAGTTTGTGAAGGGAAGTAGGTGTTTAGAAAATGGAGCTAGTGCTTATTTTGAAAGTTGAAGATTTTTCGTTATAAGAGTGACATCCTTTCCCATTCTTTCTCAATGACTATTCTGCCTTATCAGTCTGTAAGTAAAATAATGAGCTTGTGCAAAGTGTACAAATTTACTAAAATTGTGTTACTTTTTTTTCCAGCGTCGATCCTTTCTCAAAGAAGGATTGGTACGATGTGAAGGCTCCATCAATGTTCTCAGTGCGCCAGATTGGCAAAACCTTGGTCTCCAGAACTCAAGGAACAAGTATGTTTCTTTGCTTTATGGCTTGTACGTCTTGAATTCTTAAGTCTTTTATGTGACATAGGCCTGTGTTCTTGATTTGTTCCCCCCAATTTTTTTTATAAAAAACTCTGAAAAATTGTTCTGAAAGCCCATGTAAGCCTTTGCAAGTGAAGATTTGTCCCAGAAGTACCTTTTTTAAAATGTAAAACTGGGACAAATAAACCGTCAAGACATATGATTGAATTAAGCTTATCCCTGAAGTCGTAATGCAGCTACCTTAATGATGGGTAAAAAGTGGTTGCAAGAGGTACGGAAGAAAATGTAGCTGATAAACATGATGAGTATAATTGCAGTGGAAAGTGGCCCCCACATTATAGAAGGGAAATAGACAGTTTTACAGTAATGGTTTGAACTGCTTATATTGTGAAGCGTTAAATAAAAAAAAAATAGTTTGTTGGTATTTTGTGGGGGTGTGCAATGTTTGACAGCTTAGGCAACTTCGGGAATGAGGATTTTGTGTTGTGGCTGTATATTTGTTGTAAATCAAGGAAAAATTAGGGTCTCGATTTGTGAAAATAGAAATAATTGAGAAATAATGGAAATAGGAGTAGCGTATAGGACATTTGTTGTATTTTCTTCTCTTTACTCCAGTTGGATAGATCTGTGCCGCCATCTTAGCTTTTATGTTAGTATTAATGAATTCATGGATAAAATGACTAAAAGAATCTAACCCCATCTCCCTTTCAATTAACAGACTACCCTGCACATGCACAGACTACTACCCGCCTCCTCTGCAACACAATTTTCTTTTGAATAACTCATGTAACACTTTTCTCCATGCAACGCACACATACGCAGGAAGGGGATGCAGAAGTGTGGACAGATCTACAAGGGTTGGGTGGTGGTGCTTTTATAGGTTAAATGAGCCAGATCTAGGGTTTGAGTGATAAATATGAACAAAGTGTATTCCGCAGCAAACTGCCCCTTTTCTCTTTTGTACAGGTATAAAAGCTTGTTTTATTTTCCATTTTAGAGGGCTCTCTGTCTTTTTTTAAAAAAAAAATCCTAGAATCAACAATGCATAGAATTTTTTATTTAACCCTTTGCTGGGCATAGCGTCCCAAAACGTCCGAACCTATCCTTGGGCACAACGGCCAAAAACGGCCGGCGTCGTGACCGTCACTTCAGTGCGTTCATACATTCGAAATTCCCGCCAATCTTGCTTCAAATCTCGTCAAAATAGAAGCAACGAGACTGCCCACGTGACTTCCGCATGTACATTGCAAATGGCGGCTGTTGGAGTGTGTTTGTGGCATGTTTTGGAGGAAAAAAATCGCAATTTTTCCCAAGATGGACGCTATCTTCGAATCCGACATGTACGATCGTTTTTATGGCTTTCATGCCAAAAATATGACGCTGTGAGATGTGTATCCAGGCTCAAATATCGATGTAAGCGATCTGAGTAGTGTGTGCGCTTCTGACTTTGTTGATTGAAGCGAGAAAGACGGCTTTGACAACAACGAAGTTCGAGACGTAAATCGATCGTCAAATCTAACTCGGCGATGCGCATTTTGAATTCTGCTCATAGAATTGGGGAAATTATCGCGGATTTCGAGTTTGGCAATGGTTCACAACTTGATATAATTTTGTGAATTGATTGCTATTTGGGACTTTTGTTATGGTAGCGGCTCGAACTGTAAAGTTAACATGCATCGCGATCGTCGGCGATCGTTGGCAAACAAAATGGCGACCGTCGGAATGTTTCATGTTTTCGTGCATCATTCATAAAAAAAACTAAAAACACAACAGTAGGTTGAAAACTTTTCTTCTGTAATTGTTTCTGAATGTTTTACTTTTTATTTTATCAAAATCCATGCATGCATTCCAAAGCTATTGCAACACTAACTGTGACACATACAAACCGATCAATGACCTTGTGTGTTTATGCATTATAATTCTTTTTTTTAAAAAATAACAACAACACACAATAGCAAATAGCAGTTTCTTTATTCATTTCTGCATTTTGCTGTTTTTATTTCATTAAAATCCATTAAACCATTGTGGAGTTATTGCATGTTAAATACACCCACCCACTCAGAGGCCATCCACCTCCATTTTGCTTGCCCAGCAGGAAGTGAACAAATGATTTTGCTGTGCCCAGCAAAGGGTTAAACATAATAAATCAAATGCAAAAAGAAAAATACAAAAGCTTATTCAGCAGTTTTGAAGTTTTGTGAAATTCAATTTGTTAATCATCTTAATCATTTCCACAGCAATTGAAGAGATTAATTTCATGTTTTTGTGAGTTCATACCTTATGTCCACCAATAACATTAAAAATATTTTAAATATCCTCTGGAGTGGGAGTGTGGCTGCCTTTATGGCGAGGTACTCGAAAAGTCACACACACTAACTTCTCATTCAGTGTGCAATTTCAATCTCACAGTGATTCCTAGGTGGGATGAGTGAGCGCACATTCTGGGTGACCCCCAGTGAGTTAAGCTGGGAATGCACAACAACATCCAAAAAAAATTTATTATGGTTTTGATTCAGAAATAGTTCTGTCTGGCTTTTTAGAATATAAAGCATTTTAATTCATTTATGTTAAAGCAGGTATAGATATGCCTGTGCTTTTGATTTAGTCTTTTTTCTGGGTTAAAGCCATACCAGCAGCATCTGGAGACATTGGCTGATACTTGTGAAGAGTTCATTTAGTGAAACTGCCAACTTCACTGGAATGATTAATTCGTAGTTTGTTAAAAAGATTGATATGATGTTACATTTTGGAACTTGATAGGCCTATTTTATTACTTAACCCTGGTAGCGCTGAATATGCAGCAACAAGCCTCACTTCTATTGGCTGAATTAACATTGGCTAGCATTGTTTTGGAGCAGGGTGGGCTCAAACAACCCTTGATATTGATATATAAAACTGAATTAAATGTGTTAAGCTATATATCACTGGAAAGAACAGATAATATGCTTTTAAATGAGTGTAATTTTATAATAGTGTGTAGTGATTATGATTATGTAAAAAAAAATCAAAAAAAAAAAAAATCGTGTGCGCACTACTGATCACTGTTCCATCGTCAGGGCCCCGGATCGATTTTAACACGATAAGCAAAGTTCTTGCGGTGCATAAATGTCATGATTAGGTAAACACTATTTCTTGACATTAGTTTTAAAAAAATAAGGAAATTGTATCGCTTTATCGGTCACCAAATACTCGGAAAAGTTCAGCGAAAGGATCGACGCCATCGTGACCGTCATGGTGGAATGTGCGAAGTGGTGGCTTTCTATGACGAAAATACAAAGATCGCTTGATTTCATGTGATGCAAAGTATTCAGCAGCATAGCGATTTGACTCAACAGTTATTTCGAAGCCTTGTTGCGTCAAAATAAAGTAAAACAATCTGTGGCGTCGAAATCGCCGAGTAGCAAAGAAGTCCATCCAGCAAAACTAGCACCGCTCGATTCAGTCCGATCGCGATCGATTTTTACCAAGTTTTTCAAAAATATTCCACAATCCTTACCTCATCGTCTCTCTCATTGTTTATTTCAACCAAATCCAGCCTCTAAAACTCCTCCTCGCTGTCAATATTGTAAAAAAGCTCGAAAAACGCTTGAGGAAATTCTAGTGCAAACACTGGCCGCCATTTTTGTTGAAGACGATCTCGGCTGGTCCGAAAAAAAAAAAAATACACTCTTAACCAATCAGATTCTTCGTTGCTTGTGTGTGTCAAACGACCTTCACCCCTTTCTGCGGGCCTACAACGGCCTTAACATTCATTGGCTGACCTTTGAAAGCGAAAGTAAGCTTTCAACTATGATCACCCACGTCATCCCGGAATATTCCGGGATCCGCCACACAGCTTAGACCCGCCTTTACCGGAATATTCCGGGAACCGCGCTACTAGGGTTAAAAATGTTAATCTCCCAATCTCCCAGTGAAATTTAGTCTAGCTAGATGTAAATATAACGTGTATGATTTATAGCAGTTTTACAATGTGGTGTAATTTTTTTTTCTTCAGGAATCGCATCTGATGGCTTGAAGGGACGAGTGTTTGAGGTCTCTCTGGCTGATCTTCAGAACGATGAAGTCACCTTCAGAAAGTTCAAGCTGATCGCAGAAGAAGTCCAGGGGCGAAATGTTCTGACAAACTTCCATGGCATGAACCTGACCCGTGACAAGCTCTGCTCCATGGTCAAGAAGTGGCAGGTTCGTTGGTTTTGTTGTTCTGGTTGTGCCAAGTTCAAAGTAAAATGTACATCTAAATCATTTTAATAAAGGAAAAACATTTAGTCTGCAAACCACTAAAAGACTGTGACAGGGTTGATGATATTGTTTGTAATAAGAAAGAAGAGAGGAGATGGGGACCAATTTTGTAAAACTTTGCCATAAAGCCATATTTGTATGCCAGTCTTCTTGACCACAATAGATCATACGGGAACTCTCTGCGTGTGACCCTTTTTTTGTTTTGCCTATTAGCTATTCTTCTATTTATGTTTTACCTTTTTTCTATAAAGTAATTTGACTGAATGCCTTGTTGCAGACGCTGATCGAGGCCCATGTGGATGTGAAGACCACAGACGGCTACCTGCTGCGTGTCTTTGCCATCGGATTCACCAAGAAGAGGAACAACCAGGTCAAAAAGACCTGTTATGCCAAGCACACTCAGGTATGGAATAACATTAAACTTTTTTCTTAACTGCAAGTTGTTCAATTGCATGAGATTTCTGGATGGTGCGTGTGCATATACAGGAGCGATACAGTGACTGACAACATTCATTATTATGCTGCAATGCATCCTCGGCATACAGCAAGCAAAAACATGTTAACACTATATGTAGGTGATCTTTTCACAATGTTCATTGTCTAAACTACACAGAAAAAATAAAAATGTGACTGTAGGAGACTATTTTGGAAGAGTTTTTGAAGCTTTATCTGTTTTTTCAACAGTTTCAAAAATGTCTCTCCCCCCCTTCCCTTGAAAGACTGTGAATCTTCAGATGTTCTCTCCGAGTCCGTCACTGCTTTAAAGTGATGATGGATGGAAAGAGATTGATTTTCTTGTATATAGACTGGGTTGTTAGGTTGGTGGTGTTTTTTAATGAATGTAGAACAGGTACATTTACACAGGAAAAAAAGAAAAACACCATGGCACCAGAATAAATGAGTGGTGTGTTTACTGATCACAGGAAACGCGTTTCCCTAAAAGAGGTTTTTTTCTCCTTCCAGGTGAAGGCCATCAGAAAAAAGATGGTAGAGATCATCTCCCGTGAAGTCACCTCCAACGACATGAAGGAGGTCGTCAACAAACTGTAAGTACAGTCAGGCTTTTACTGTTGTTCATATTATTCCAAGATATCATTTATGATAGGTTATCTGGTTAAAGATGAAGGCACAAGTCATGTTCACTAGTGAAGTGGTTGAATTGAAAACGGCAAGGCCTTTTGTGAGAATAAACCCACCATCAGTTTCATGAGTGATTTTAATTTTTAACTTAAAATCATTCAGATGCACTGAATAAGATCATGCATTTCAAGGATTTCTTCTTGAAAACTTGAACTTAACCCAACTTGAAAGTTACAAAGCCTCAGTTCAGGTGTTTGCAGAATATGTGATAAAAAGTAGTAGACTGGGGATACCAGCGGCACAAGCCAGAAATGGAAGCTTTGATTGAAGCGGGAACTAATAACTGATACTTAACATTTTGAATCCAATTAATTTGGATGCAGTCAGTGCCCGCTGCTCAACAATAGGCAGAATAATTTACATATGATGACTGAAAATGATAAGCAGCTGAGTTGGTGGGTATGGAACTGAGTATTCTTTTTACAACACAAAAATGTATCCAGACAGATGAACAGATAAATTAACTTGCATCCAGAAACCACACTCGCACCTACACACACATAGAAACAGACATACATCTAGTGACCACACACACATAAACACATACACACACACTTGTCATGTTATTCATTACATCATAGATGAATGAAATGTGTTAAATTTCATCTTCAACTTTTGGTCATCTTGTATAAATTTACCATGAATTTTTCAGGATCCCTGACGCCATCGGCAAAGACATTGAAAAGGCCACTCAAGGCATCTACCCATTGCACGACGTGTTCGTCCGCAAGGTGAAGGTGCTCAAGAAACCCAAGTTTGACGGTAAGAAAAGTTCATTTGTGTGTTCGTGTTTTATGTCTGGTGACACAGCATTCATTGTCTAAAAAAAAAAATCTGAGCATATTACCCCTCTTTTGCAATCTCTCCACTGGCTGCCTGTGCCACAGAGGGTAAACTATAAGATCAGTACCCTCCGTTACAAATGTCTCCACAAAACAGCACCCGCCTACCTCTGTGAATGTCTTCACTTGTACACTCCTTCTCGTTCTCTCCGCTCTGCTGCAGATACCTTGTCCTTACGAATACCTAGATTCAATCAATCCACCATCGGCCTTCGCTCTTTCTCAATTTCTGGTCCATTGATGTGGAATGATCTCCCTCTCTCTCTCTCTCTCTCCGCCAAAAGCCTTCTTATGACACTTTTAACTCCAGTCTCAAGACATATTTATTTCAAACCTAAGATTTTCCTCTCCTGCCTCATCTCATAGTTTTTCCCTGCCTTCAACAGCCAAAATTCTATTGCCCTGCCAGGGTGTGTGACCTCTGTGTGTGTGTGTGTGCACATTTGGACTTGATGGAACTATTACTTGTCACTGGTTGTATGACTGTGTAAGAATGAGTTGAGTGCAAGCGCTCTGATTTGTCTCTGCAAGATATAGCGCTATATAAATTCCATTTATTATTATTTATTATAATGAATATATTGGTCAAGATGATTTTATTTTATTGAGAAAATAGTGCAAGGAGCAGGGTTGGCTGTAATGAATAACAAATTTGGCAGAAGTATTTATGAATATCATTAGTTAATATCATTAGTTACTAGTAAACAATTTCTGTTGGATATTTTTAGCTTCTTTTTTTCCTGAGATATTTTGGCAAAAATTTTTGCACCATGTACTTCTCATTTTCGAGTGTCGTTGATTCATAGAGGTGGGGTTTTTATTTTGGTATTTTTTTTTATCGACTGGAGTTCAGAGGTTCACACGAATGGTGAGATTTTGTGTATGTGACCTTTTTGCTCAACCATTGAGGTAGCCACATTCCAACTTCAGGAATGATGTCTAAACACACGTGTGCACGTTTTTAAAATTTTGTCAGCCGTTCCTACCGGCAGGCAGTGGCCTTCTGTTTCAAAAGGTGGAATGAGTTTTAACGTGTTTGCAAGATGTGCTGCGTGCATTTGCTCTCAAGACCTTGGGTTTACTGTCTCATAGGAAGAATTTTCAGAGGAGAGGAGAGTGAGTACTGCTGTTCACACCAGGGGGAAAATCCCCTTGAACTTGGGCCGTCAGATCACAAGCTCAGTAGAGGGGTATAAGGCCTTTGAGGAGGAGGCGGGAGGTGTTTGTGAAATAGTTAAAAGTTTATTGCAAAAACTGTTTTCATTTAAATTTAATGATCAATGGGTGGCACCTTGGAAGTCCTTTTTGGAACGAGTTTGTAGAGATTCCTGGGGGCAAATGGTCCGTAGTGTCTAATAAAATGATCATTGCTTCATTTATGAGTGTGCTTATAGAGCCAAAAGAGTGGAGGGGTATTCTTGTGAGCATCATGTTTGGGGAGGTGGTTCTGCCATTTGGTGGGTGTTGTGGAAAGTGGTTTTGGTGTTACGGAAAGTGGTTCTGCCGTTTGGTGGGTGTTGTGGAAAGTGGTTCTGCCATTTGGTGGGTGTTGTGGAAAGTGTTTGTGTTCATGGTTCTGCCGTTTGGTGGGTGTTGTGGAAAGTGGTTCTGCCGTTTGGTGGGTGTTGTGGAAAGTGGTTCTGCCGTTTGGTGGGTGTTGTGGAAAGTGGTTCTGCCGTTTGGTGTTGTGGAAAGTGGTTCTGCCATGGTGGGTGTTATGGAGAAGTGGTCGCCTTTGGGTGGGTTCTGGAACAGTGGTCAGCTGTGTGAAGGCTCGCCATGTGAAGATATTTTGGGACATGCAAGCTATGGAACCACTACCACCACCGCCAAGGGAGGATTCTCAGAAACAGGAGAAAAGCTGGACCGCCCTGAAGGCTACGAGCCACCAGTGATGGATACGGTGTAAAAGACTGCAGTGGAAACACACACAAACTGTCATACTAGACAAGTGAATAAAAGTATGAAGTGAATGTGAACGTGTGCTTTCTTTGAATGAATATGGTTCATGTTTTATCCATTCCTGTTGCTCCCCATTTGGTTTGGTTGTTTTTGGGGGGGGGGTAGCTTTAATGCGCAGTAATATGTGCACACATGCTCACAAAATGCACATGCACAAAGCACACCTTCACAGCCTTTACTTGCATAGAATATTTATTTCCTTGTATAATGCAATAGCTCCGCAAATGATACTTCACACATAAAGATCAAGCAAAAATTCATCACTGAAGAATGCATGAAAAAAAACACCCACATTTTTACATGGGAAGCAACTGACTTGACAGGTTTCCACATTGAGAGGAAACATGCCTGCATACAATACCATTTCTCTACCTCATTTGTTCACTTATTTGTTTTACTTGCGTAGCAGGTAAATTGCCCAACAAAAGAGAAATAACAAAACAAGAATGATGTTGAAGCTTATAACACTGGAATAATGCATCCAACAGAAAAACAAAAAAAAGCCTTCCACCTCCAAAGGAAATCCCGCACAACCGTTGCACTCATGATCTCAACAAAAACAACAAAACCCCAACAACAATTTTTTGTTAAACGATGTATCTTGGACACTTGCTGGAATACCAATCTCTCTGAAGCCTTTACTAATGTCGGCTGTTCTGATTCCCGTCTTTAGGATGCAGATACATTCGCCAACTAGTTGCATACATAAAAAGCATAGTCATTTGCCGTCATGAAGACTGCTCAGAAAGCTAAGGGCTAGCAATAGGATTGAGCTCAATTTGCAAACTGCATGAGCACATGCACCTCCAGAGAGATGCCATAAAGTTGCTACATGATATTGGGGAAAGTTTGTGCAATTTGACCTAAGATGTCAAAGGCTAGAAATCGGGGCTGTTCAGAAAAAAGGCTGGTTGAAAAAAAAGTAAGTTTAGTGAAGTTCCTCCCAAGGCTGGGGCATGCACAAGTTGGGTTGCTGATGGCTGATCACCTGGAAACCATTTGATAACTTTTGTAACTATTGTTGTAACAGAACAAGATAATAATGGGGGTAGGCTGGGGGGAAAAATGGCTGGAACACATTAAAGCGAAAGTGTTGGTCTATTCCAAAACTATTGCATAAAATCTACATTACCATAATAATGCTAACTAAAGCGTACCATCTAAACAGCCCTCGCAAAAAAGCCAGTCTAGCACTACTGCTACGTTGGCCGGCCTTAACCATAGCAGCTTTAGTATAAGTATGCCTACAACATGGTAATGAAACGGCTGATTATTACAAGCTGATTCAAAACAGAACATGTAGCATTGGGAAAACAATTTTAAAGTTTTGTGTTTGATAATGAAAGCAGGTTTTCCTTTTGGAAAACGGTCAACACCAGGCAGGTAATGGTTATTCACAACCTGAACAGAGGGCAAAGGAAGTTCACAACGCTGCACAAGTAGTATAGGACTGTAGTGGATTCACTTCAATGCATCAAGGTTGGATCCTAGATCAGACACAGAGGCGAAGCACTAAAAGATGAGAAATACTTTTTATTTTCATCAATTGTTTTGTAAGACGTGAGATCCATCAAAGCGTGCCGGCATATTTTGTCGATGTTTTCTTTATACTGAGGTTTGACATTTGGTGGCGGGGCGGGGCGAAGTCACCCCCACCCCCCAAATCAAAACTCCCAGCAAACTTCATTGTACAAACACCCCCAAAAAAACCAAAACCCAGGATCCTTTCTCGCACTGCCAAGTAAAGTTTGAAATGGTACTTGTGTACCTTCCCTACTATGTAAGCACTAATTGAACCAAAAACATCACTAGCTACCCAGTCCATCGGATGAGACTCTAAAGCAGGTCCTACATGTGAACGCATGCAGAACATCGTGCATGCGTTAAAACCTGTTCCGCTTTTTGGAAGAGTAGACGTGTGCTGGTGAGAATCGCATACACACGGGGACTGGATGTAAAAAAAGCACACAAGTGCTTATTCCAATATCCTTGAAATTAAAAGAATTTTTTAAAAAGCTCTGTATATCTGACATCACTGGGCACAGTGATAAAACATGTATATATATATGCACGACATCCACACACCTGCACTGTGCAGCCTACAAGTACATGTGTTGAAGGAATGAGCTGATTTTGCTTTGGATCTTCGTAGAGGATTATGTGATAAATATGTATACCATATTCCATTCCTGCACAATCATTAAAAAAAAGCACTGTCACAATAATGAAGCAGCGAGTCATGGGTTAGGACGCCCAACTTGAGAGAAGCAGCTTGGGAACTGCAGTAAAAATGCTAAAACGCAGAACACTATCCTGATTAATAAAAGCAAAACATCACAAAATAAAACCCACCACAACACCTAAAAATCTGATGACCTAGAAACAGAAGCAATCCCATAGAAAGCAAGACACAAGCGGCTGAAATCCTGTATTTTTCTACCCTACTCCACCTGAGGTGAACGAGAGTTTGAGGTTCCCTGTGCAATAGATGCATTTAACAAATGTGCATGCAAAAACCTATGGCAACAAGGTGGTTCATGGTCTCCATTAGGTAGTAAAAACCCTACTGAAGGAGAGAGAACAAACAAAGCAGGGAAAAATAGGTGGGTGGTGGTGCGCTACAGTAACACTTTCATTTTACACGAAGAGGAACCTAAATCAGGATTTTATAATATAATTCTGTAGTGACTTGATACAACGGAAAATACAATGAAGGACACATTTACCACTTACTCCCCCCCCCCCCCCCCCCCTTTTTTTTTAACACGCACGCACATTAAAGCAGCGAAATTGGAAAAGTTTGGTCAGAATGCAAAACAGTAGAAGTGGTTTACACAAGCCCTAAAAAAAAAATTTTTTCATCAAGTAAAAGGTCATATAACATTCCTAATTTTTAGTATCTAGTGTTTCATTCATAAAAATAGGCTCTATGAAGTAATATTTTTCACTAGGAGTCTGAATGGATTTTACTTATCCACCCTTGCAACCCAATATTCACCAGTGCCCAACACAGAATATATAAATTGACATGTTTAGTGTTCATCCAGCAGTTACCACAGACTGAACAATGGAACCAACTGTTGTCTGACCACTACTACTGTACAGTACCACCCCTTTTTTTTGTGTGTGTTTTAATCTTTTTTCCACATTGAAAACTTTCACAGAATTATGTCTGAGCAGTTTTAATTGTGTTGTCAAATCATTAGTAATTTGGTTACACAAAATAAAATATGCTGTGCATTTTAGACCATATGAAGGAAAAGATGTCCAATGTATCTTCAATAGGCCTATAATACAAAGTGTTTTCATCATACATTATGTTATATGGTTATTAGCTTAGCATACAATCACCCATGAGATCGCTAATAATAGCAGCAGTTACATGTGTATGAATGTCTCCTTGTGAGTACAATGTAACAACAAAGGTACATGATGATAAATCTGCAGAATTATTTTGAGATCAGAAAAGAAAATCACATAGAGAATTTGCCAAACAATCGCACTGAAAAACAAAAAGAATATACCTGTGCATGAAAACAAAAGCAATTTCAAAGAATACATGCAAACATTTGATTTGTTTAGCTGAATGCAGAAGTGAACCATAACATTCAACAGCATTTTCTGATGCGGGATCATGATTGCAATCTTTGTAATTCACAGAACAGGGTGTGAACACATGGAGATGACTGCCGTGTTTCCTGATGCTGAATTAGATGCGAGTTGAAAAGGATGAAACACATTCAGAATGTGAAGAAACCGCATAAGAGGAACAAAAAACTTCACTGCTAAGGCAAGGAGCACTTCTGTATTATCTCACCTATAATCCATGAGAAGTCGTTAGAGAAGTACACCAAAACTCGTACAATATGTCTTGGGTAAGTTAAACCTAGAAGAGCCCAGCTGTGAATTGTTATTTGGATGGGTTCACTCCTTGTAGGTAGAATGCTGGTAATGTTCCCAGTCATCTATCTGTACCACTGGCCACGCCTGGGAAAGATGTAGGGGTTTTTAAGGGTCAATACATACGCAAGATGTTATGCAAGTGCCTGAACGCAGGACTTTGGTTAACAGCATCATTCAAACGGGAAGGGGATTTGAGTCGGTGTTAACTGCTAGCGGAAAAAACTTCTCACAAAGGGACAGCTCAGCAACTTGAATCCATGACAAAAGACAAGTACGAAAAGACCTGAGAACAGGCATACACCTTAACAGGTGATATGAGACACCAACTCTAGTATTGAAAGTTCCCTTGAATTCTTATGATTTTAGCTGTGATTTAAAAAAAAAATCGTTATAGTTAACCGTGATATGATAGCACTAAAAACTACTCTTCGTTTCTCGGAACCCTTTACACAAATCACTGCAACGTAATAGCAAAAAACCCCAACTTTTTCTTTCTTTACCTTTTATTTCATGAAATTTTATAACAGAATTGCAAACACCATTTCTAAAAATTGATGAAAGGTAAATATTTTTAAGACTATTACTTTTGTAAGGTAAATCTTTCATGGTATGGTGTCTATGTGTCTATAAATACTATGCTCCCTTACTGGTACATAACAAACTTTATGGACTTAATGGACTGTTCACATTAGCCTTTTAACTAAACAGATGTTATCATTAAAACCAATTTCATGGCAGGATAGGATGTGTATAGAAGCTGATTATGAACATCCTGCTTATCTTCAATTTATTAGTGATTTAAACCATTCACAAAGCATCATATTGAAAATAAAATTTAAAAAAAATTTAAAGCCCTCTTTAAAAGCATGTGTTGAAATAATCGCAATGCAGAAGGCATATGTATTCGTTACAATGAAATGTGATCTAAAGTTAGAAATATATATACAATAATTTATATTCTTTAACAATCAAATACAAAGATTCAATACCACAACCAGCGAAATGCATATAACAGAGTTTGCCTACACAGTATTTTGTCCAGCTCTCCTTGTGATTTTTGTTTTGGCTGTTCTCTACCACAGCAAAATGCATGCAAGATGTCACAGCTTCCTTTATCAGTTTCTCTGGAGTGCATGCATTCCACTGATTGACATGTTTCTTCTACATTTCTGTGCCTTCAAGTAGTCTTCAAACTAATGTCTCTGCACAAAAAGTTATATCTCACGAAATATATACTACGCTCTGTGCTCTACTTTTTTGAAAGTTCTATTGCTTACGAATTCTCACCACACACAAGCCATCATTTACTTTTTAAGATCACACAGTGATACAGCAACACTACCACACATCTTAAAAACCAAAAACCACCCAACCCCCAACTTTCAAAAGTCTGTGGAAAATCAACAGTACCACCAACATTATTAACACACGCTCTCTTCTCTCCATTACAGTTTATTTAGCTTGAAAATTTAAATGTCTTATTTCCTGACAATACTCAAGACATTTCTGGAAGCTTCCATGCTGGACGACAGGTGAAGAAGCAAGGAAGGAGGCACGGCGGTTATGGTCCATCAGACACAACGTCAGCCACCCTGACGGCTCTAGCACACACACCACACACACGCACACCCACACCACTAGCTGCTTTAGGACAGGAAGGCAGAAGAGAGGTGGTAGTAGTCCCTGTCAACAGGATCCTGCACAGGGACCAACAGAAAATCATCCCTTTCTTTCTCCTCCCAACTTGCAACACTCAGTTTCGGTTCATACAGTCTCCTGTAAAGGGACCCAGAGAAAATAACTGCTTTCTCCTTTTAATGGACACATCACAATGAATTGCTGGGAGGAGGAATCATTGTTTCTGTAAACAACACACAACAAAATGCGTTTCTTTGTACAAACACTTACCACACATGCATACATCCACCTCCTACAAAATGTCTATGACAAGCAACATGCTTTCATTTGTTGGACAAGCTAAAAATGATTTCTTTTGAAGAAACTGCATTACACTTAACAGAAATTCACACCAACGAAGGAGATGAAATATTGAGGGGAAAAACAATCCGGTCATTTTTGTCTTTAAACTGCGTTGGTGCCGCAGTTACAAGTAACATCGCACTAACAGCAATAAACGTGCAACACAAATTGTTCACAGACATAGCTAGTGTGACAGAAACGCCAGATGAGCATAATTATGCTTCAGAGATCACTGGTGAAAGAGAGAGGCAGAGACAGAGAGAGAGAGAGAAGACCTTCACTGTCTCTCAACATGGGGTCAACAAAATCATACGGTGGCTACACACAAAGGAAAAACTTTGTCTTGTAGCGCGCGTGCGCACACACACACAATTCTAAAAATTATTCTAAGACTATGCTCTTCAGTAGAATCTTATGCTCAAAAGATTACAAAATGGAGTTTGTTGTCCATGATCATTAAGACTCGTGAGGAATACATTCTTAGTTAATTCAGTTGGCAGAATTGTTAACTTGATTTATGTAACCTTGAAGAAAAAAGAATTGAAGTCCAAGCCAGTGATAAATCTCACACAGCATATGTGCTGTACATCAGGGGGAAAAAATTATGTGTTGGAAATAAAATACAAAGAGGAGAGTTCGCTTTTGCTAAATATTGTCTGGAAAGTGTCAGAGAGTGTCTTCAGCACTTTGATTTTTATTGATTTATTTATTATTATTATTATTGTTGTTTTTAAAATATTTTTATAAAAGCTTCCAAGTGACTGAGGTGTGTGTGTGTGTGTGTGTGTGTGTGTGTGTGTGTGTGTGTGTGTGTGTGTGTGGGAGTGTGTGTGTGTGTTTGTGAGAGAAAGAGAGAGAGAGAGACAGACAAGGGGGGGTGGGGGGGGATTATGGCCATGAACCTAATTTTGTTAGTCATGTTGAAAAAAACAACAACAATTCAGAGTACTGGAATGGAAAACAAAAAACGTTCATACATCTGTATCCCAATGCCACATTTATCAAATATTCTCACCAATAGCTGTTCAAAATTTTAATAGTAAAACACCAAGATTAAAAAGGCATTTTGTTACAAAACTGCGAGAAAAGAAGGAATAGACATTCATGAATTCTTTGCATAAAAAAAAAATCTCAGCTAAATAGCAATCCATCCCTGATGTTTCTGTTTATTCATATATCATATAGATCATTCACCCAGGTTTTATCTTCAGAAGAGACAACATTAAAATGTTGACGACAAAGACAAACTAAAACCTTATATTAAAAAAATGCAACAGATCTGGCAAAACTTGCGGATTACACTTTAAAGGGTGAATGTACAATCATGTCCACATCTTCGTTCAGTCGTGCATTTCTATGAATATTTATATCATTTTGATCAAACATGTTCCTGCCTACTATCTAAAATATTATGCTCATGAAGTCTAGGGGGAAAAAAGTCCACTTGTTAAGAATAAAAAAGGGTTTTTGATCATTATGGTATGGCTCCTGTTTCAAACAAATATGACCTGAATCCTGAGCAAAATGAATATGAAACGTAAAGACATCAAAGCCCTTTGATCTAAGAGACTAAAAAGAACAATCACTGTCCTGCAAACTGTGGACTACAGCCACTTTAAAACATGATTTAGGTTCTCTTCCTCATCATAAACACTATCCACTGGAAATGTGCTTTCCATTTTTTCTGTTAAATTTTTTTAAAGACCACTTACTGTCAAGCTCTCTCTAGTGTTTTTGTCTTCTTTAAGAAAAAACACAGGATGCAAATGCATTTTAATGCCATTTTTTTTATATTTGCAGAAAGTGGTAAATTGTTATTTATACCAAAATATATAACTTTCAATCTTCACACTGTTTACAGCCTTTGGTGTACAAAATAAAAGTCCATTTGGGTAGGAATGCCTTCTGCTGGGAAGTCAAATGTCATCTTATTTTCTTGGTCTTTTCCTTTTCGGGAAGATGGGGGGTGAAGGTCATGACATGAATTATGGATAAGGTTACTTTATCTGATTTCTTTCATCTTTTTATGGGGTGGGGTAGTGGTGGTAGTTTGGGAGGGGTGGGGGGAAGTAATATATTTTTATTTTCCAGACAACAAATCAGGAATCAAAGTTCTACTGGTTTTTTCCCCAGAATTTTTTTTTTTAGAAGTCTTAAAAGAGAGAATGACTCATAAAATTTAATCAAAAGCCACATGTTATCTATTTTCACAAAAATCAAGAGGTTTAATGTGACCTGTCATCTAAAGAAAAGAAGATCTACCAGAATGGAATATGTGTTTTGGGTACAATGATTTTTTAAAAAGGGGAACATTTCCTTCTAAAAATGTTCCTGTTCTGATCAGAAAAATGATAAAATACTGCTCTCCCATGGCCAAACAAGTAGGTCTTGCACACTGAAAGGACATTATTCACTGGCATGCAAGACACTGGCCAAACGTAAAGCATACACATCTCACACAAGCAAATGTGAAACATACACATTCTTTCCGTCAACACTTTGGTTTCTGTTTTCAATGCTAAACTATTTTTAAAAACCCAAACCTCTTAGATTCTGTTTCTTCTGCTTTGGTTTACAAACAACAACAACAACACCAACAACAAAATCGAATATGTACCTCACACCACCATTTGTACATAATTCTTCTTGCTTTAAAAAAAACAACAACCACAAAAAGCTTTAAAATTCTTCTACTCTCGTCAACTTCATTTAAAAATCATCCGCACGAGTTAAACCCCCCCAAAAAATTTCTACATCCATTTCTTTTTCTGTCACAGTAGCTCCTCAGAAACCTCTGGATAACATCACAAGCAAGCACTACAGGATAAAGGGGGGAGGGGGAAAGGGTCTCTCCTCCAGAAAGCTCAAGCGGAGGAGGACAGACAGCAGCTAACTACTGATGTATCCCTCATCACAGTTGAGCACAGAGTGCTCTAAAGACAGGGCCGCCAACTCCTTCAGGAACTCCTCCAGAACGAGGGCGCAGTACACCGCGTTCTCGGTCTTGGCGTCGGGGCTCTGCTGGACGTCCGGAGGGCCGAAGCTGTTGATGAAGCGGTACCCAACCCCGCCCGACACCGCCACGCGCTGCAGCTGCTGGCCACGACCTCGACCTGACCCTGCCTGACCTTGACGCTGCTTCGGGGTGCGGCGAAACAGGAGGTCGGTCAATGACACCTTCTTCTTTTCTGGAAATAGGGAAAAGGAGCACTGAAGCACGAATTCGGACTCAACACTTTAAAAAACCATGCTTCAATGTGATAGGCTATGGTTTTCTAAACCTTATCACCTAAGGTAAGTAAAAAGAGAGAAAAAGAGGACAAATGGAGAATCCCTATCCATGACTGTAGAAGGCAGTATCAAAGAATAGATTTTCTGTCAAAGAAAAATACTATCCCACAGATCCTACAATGCCATTCTCCGCTGCACAGCCTTAGCACCATGTCATCTGAACCCTCTAGCAAGCCTCCAAATATTTATTACTGCCCAATACTAGCCATAGCCCACCCCTTTTCTAGTCAAAACTGGGGGTATTTTCATCGTATGCTAAACTCGGCCTCCTTATAAACACATTCACAGAGTAAAGTTCCCTGCCCAGAATGGTGTGATAATTGCTCTATGATGCCACATACACCTAAAAAAATAAAATGAAAAAAATAAAACCTCTGAAAATGCCATAGACTATGCATATCTTTGAGGTAAGACATGGAAGTGTAACAGGATTGACTAAGTTTGCTTCCAAATGAACCTTCTAATTCAATCATATTTCTGACTGCGAAGGTGATGGGGGTGAACAGCATAGTGGTCACAGCACTGCGCTCATGGTTTGAAGGTCCGGGATCTAGCCCAGGTTCGAGCCACCACCAAGACACCTGTTCAAGGGGATTTTCCTCAGGAGTTCACATCAGTACAGACTACACTCCCCAAAAAGTCCTTCGGATGAGACTATAATCCAAATCCCTGTATACAAATGTACAGAAAACATCTTGCGTAGACATTAAAACCTGTTCCGCCTTTCAGAAGAGTAGGCTATGGAGTACTGGTTAAGAATGGATGACAAAATTAACAACGCATGCCCACTGGTGTCACGATTGAATATCATCTCTGAAGTCAAAATACAGCTACCTTAATGGTGGGCAAAAACGATCAAAGACACAAAAATCTCACCATTGGTAAACCTCTGAGCTCTATCCAAAGAAAACTAAAAAAATATTTTTTGGGGGACGAACTCTCACTTTAAGCAGAATAAGCCTTTCACGAGGGAGGTTGAGGACAGAAGGGAAAGCGACACTGTTCTGCACTCATTAAAAAGTGCTGTGAAAACATAGAAGGAAGGTGGCAGGATGGTTAAGACATTTGCCTGCCAACTAGTAAACCGTGAGGTTCTGGGTTCGATTCCCAGCCTTGCCCTTTCTTCCCAGTCTGACAAAAAAATCGAACTGAATGTCAAAGTCCTTCGGATGAGACTATAAACCCTGTGTGCGAATGCATGCAGAACATCTTACGCACACGTTAAATCCTGTTCCGCTGTTCGAAAGAGTAGGCCATTGTGTGCCAGTGGGAACAGATAACAAAATTTTAAAAACCACATACACACGCAAAAAAAACAACAAAAAAAAAAAAAAATCAACTGAGCGCTTTGATTTTTGCTTAACAAGATTCAGCGCTATATAAATTCCATACATGATTATTATTATTATTATATACAAGCGCAAGACGTCCACTACCTGCAGGAACCTCGCTCATCGTGGCAGCTCTGGGTTTTCCCGTGTGTCCTGGCATGTAGCCTGCAGTGGGTGGGGCCTGGGAGGGGTACAGTAGGTTGTCCTCGCGCCTTTTCAGCTCCGCCCGCGCTATCTGAATCCAGGTGCTGAAATTGCCCGTTGTCACCGCGTAGCTGTCCACCTTCTGTCGTACAGACGACAACACCTGCACAAGCAGAGGTAAATGCCGCCGCTGGAATCAACATGACTTTTGTGTGTGTGTGTGTGTGTGTGTGTGTGTGTGTGTGTGTGTGTGTGTGTGTGTGTGTGTGTTGTGTGTGTTGTGTGTGTGTGTGTGTGGTGTGTGTGAGAGAGAGAGAGAGAGAGAGTGTGTGTGTATGTGTTGTGTGTGTGTGAAGAGAGAAGAGAGAGAGAGAGAGAGAGAGAGAGAGAGAGAGAGAGAGAGAGAGAGAGAGAGAGTGTGTGTTTTTATTTATTTATTTTATTCTTTTATATTGAGAATAATGGAATAAGCACTTGTGTGCTTTTTTACATCCAGTCCCTGTGTGTAAGCGTTTTTTTGTGTAAATTTTGTCATCTGTTCCCACCGGCACACAATGGCCTACACTTACGAAAAGCGGAACAGGATTTAACATGTTCGCAAGATGTTCTGCATGTGTTCGCACATGGGGCCTCAGTTTATAGTCTCATCCAAAGGATGAGGGTGTGTGTGTGTGAGAGCGAGTGAGTGAGTGAGTGAATGAGTGTGTGTGTGTTTTCTGAATTCCGAGTTTATCAAAAGTAGCCCCACATAAATCCATAATTCTTAGGAATGAACAAATAATTGACTATAGGGCATTGGTTATCATTTGTAGGCAAAATGTAATAAATAATCTCAAGAAAGAACAAGAACTGTGGTTTGATAAACAATGAAATTCTGAGATTAGGCATTTGCACTGGTATCCAGCATGCATACTTCTGTTTTAGATTAGGTTGTTTTTTTTCAAGCAAACACAAACATGCATACAGTTCAAAAAACAACACTTTGAAAAAAAAATATTTGTACACACTTCAAGAAGATCTACTCTGTACTCTGTATTAGTATGTTACTTACAGTTCATTCATAACAACTTGTGGTCTGAGTTCAGTGTAAAATGACAAAAATTATCGATTTTTTAATAACTTTTGCAGACACAAGAGGTTTGACCCATGTCAACACCTTCAAGCAATAAAAATGCTTTGATATTACATGCAAAGTCATGCCTGTTTGTTTCCATGCAAAGGGATACCAGCTGATGTCAATTCACAGCTGTGAAAAGTATGACAGTGAAAACATAACGTAAAACTGGAGTTCGCATAAACATTCTGGACCAAAAAACCCATGAATTTTTGACATAGGATTTTCAGGCATTACACTACTAAGAACTTTAAGGCCTTAAAACATGTAAAATAATACAAAATGACCAGCTCATCTGACAATACCTAAATGTTTCTCCAAACTATGTAATCCATTCAACAGCTTATGTTTTGGCCTTGCTACTCTCAATTGAATGCTGTCAGTTTCTCACAAACTGAATTAGTAAAAGCCCCCCCCCCAAAAAAAAAAATTGCTGGCCATTTTATTTTGTTTTGTTCAAATGATGCCATCATCTATGGCAGTCCCCCCCCCCCCCAATAATAATAAATGGCTGGTCAATGAATCTTGTAAATGAATGATTTTGTACCTTTCCCTTCATGCAGAACTATAAACTGCTCGCTCTCTCTCTCTCTCTCTCTCTCTCTCTCTCTCTCACACACACACACCCCCCCCCTATCTCCTTCCCACACCACAACACCCACACACAAAAACATACCAAAACCCCATCCACACCATTCACCACCACCACCCACTGACAAAAAACTGCCCGCCTACTAACCTGCACCAGCGACTTGACGGAGGGCTGGAAGACGAGGTTGACGTTGAGGAGGAAGGAGCGGAGCAGGGGCTGGGGGAAGGCGGCCATGCGGGACACCAGGCCCGTCAGCAGCAGGTTGGCACACAGCGGGTTCTGAACCATGCTCTCCAGGCGGCTGAACACGGCTGCCAGGAACGGACCTGCCCCACCATTTTTAGAAAAGAAGAAATGAATGAATGAATAAATGAATAAATATAATAATAATGTATGGAGTTTATTATAGCGCTGAATCTTGTAAAGCAAACAAATCAAAGCGCTCAGATGACTTTTTTTTTATTTTTTTTTTTAAATATATCGAGGATAATGGAATAAGCACTCATGTGGTTTTTTTTTACATCCAGTCTCCGTGTGTATGCGGTTTTGTAAAGTTTGTCATCTGTTCCCACCGGCACACAATGGCCTACTCTTTCGAAAAGCGGAACAGGATTTAACGTGTGCGCAAGATGGTCTGCGTGCGTTCGCACACGGGGCCTCGGTTTATAGTCTCATCCGAAGGACTTAAATAAATAATTTTATTAACTTTATTAAATAATGTGGTTCTTGTTACGGAATTGAGTGAATCACACTTCAGCTCTCTTTCACCCAACAGAACCAAAACCAAAAAACATAACCCAACATCTTCCTCTCCCCCTCCCCTCCCTTTCCAAAATCCACCCCAAACCAACCAAGAATTATCTATTTATCATGGCAGGGTTATAATACTGAAATGTACTATTCCCTGAAGTCAGATTGTGACTACCTTAATGGTGGGCAAAAACCGTTGCATATGCAAAGATCTCACCAATGGAAAACCTTGGAGCTCTAGCCAAAATAACAAAAAAGGAAGAAAAAAAGAAAATTTAATGTATTATATCATGTAATGCTTCTTTTCCTTCTCATTTCTTAAAAATTCCCCTGTTAGGATGCCAGGAGCATGTTAGCGAAAATAGCATCCCCACTTTCTGGAAATTCTGTACTCAGAATTTCTTCTTGTCTATCCCACTCTATGTTATGACTGCCTTGTTTCCTTTCTTCTGGTCACCTCCTTGTCTGTTTTCTGCATTCTTGGTCCATTCTCCTGCCCTTTCTCCCCCAGAAAGACTTAAAAGATACCAGTTCTCTCCCAGGCCAAAGCTGGATGTGCTGGGGCTGACCTGACATACGCTTATCGCCAGCGCAACATGTTTTTGCTCACATGATAGAAAACAGACAGTAGTTGCTGCCCAATCATTCGAAGAAGAATAAAAGAAATGAAATATGTTTCCGCCACCTTTCACAAAACAACTGCCCCCCCCCCCCCAAAGAGCTTTGTAGGTATTTTTCAAAGTTACTCTACATTATTGAAATGCACTTTTCTCATGCAGAAATGCTCTTTTTCCTGTTTACTTCTTGAAAACACACGCGTTCCTTTAAAAATATCAAAAGCCTAAGACCAGAACAAAGACAGGAACTTTTCACAACTCAGTAGAAAGACAAATCAAAATACCATAGTAAGCAAAACTGAATTAATGAAAAAACAAAAAGCCCCACCCAACCAACCCAACAATCTATAATCTGTAGAAACTGCTTTCTGAAAGTATTTAAGTGGCAGAATCCTGATCGTCTTTGAATAGTTTTCCATGTCATTGACGATACATTCTCTGTAAATACCTAGAATATATTGACATTTTCCCCCATCATTGACATTTTTTCCACATTCAAACAACAGTGTGCATCTCATGCATATCAACCAAAAAGCTTTCAAATTCATAAAATCCAAATAAGTTTTCCTTGCAGTTTTCAGTGTTTGTGTGCTGCAGATGCTTGTAGCTTTCATACTGCCTTGCTGTTATTCAACTTACGTGTTCCACACTTCTGGATTATAAGGTTCAGAAATCTAATGGAAACTTTGATTTCTATAAGCTGTTCTTCTGAAGGCATTGGTTTCACTCAATGCTTTGCAATGCCTTGTGGATTAATAGTGGACATTTTTACAATATCCTGGCCAATCTGATAAGAACAGACCTGACAGTGCACAAATCTTATGCATGTGTCTGCATTTAAAACGCACGTTGAAGTTCAAATATGTACACTAAAGATCCTAATTATCACATCAACAGTCTTGGGGGAGGGAAAGGGGGGGAGGGGGGAGGGGGGGAGCAGGATAGCCTAGTGGTCAGTGTGCTGCACTTTTGATCTGATGGCCCAGGATCAAGCCACCACTGAGGTATCCATCTGTTCAAGGGATTTACCCCTGGAGTTAACATCAATACCAACTCCACTCCCCAAAATGTCTCCAGATGACACTATAAACTAAGGTCCCATGTGCAAAAGCATGCAGAACTTCTTGTGCCCTTGTTACAACCCATTCTGGTTTTCAAAAGAGTAGGACATTGCGAACCAATAAGAACGGATGACAAGATTTTAAAAATCAAGATGTCAAAAATGCGTGCACACCGGAGGCGTGTTTAATTTAAACATCATCCCCAGAGTTGGAATGCAGCTACCTTCATGGTGGGTAAAAACTGTTGCATATAAAACTCTCACCATTGGTAAACATGGTAGCTCTAACAGAGGAACAGGGGGAAAAAATCAACAGTCTGTAACTCTTTGAATTATTATTATATCCAGTACATGACTGAAGGTTCACTAGCAAGCGTGGTTTTGCATCTGCTAGATGATAAACTTGACTTTTAACACGATTTTAAAATATCACTGAATCTATATCAGATGATGTATCTGAAATATACATTAAGACTTTAAAAAAACAAAACAAAGTTTATGTAGCCGGGTGGACACACGGCTACACTTAACTTAGATCCAAAGAGCGAAACCGATACTAGCCTTGTGGTCAATATATATTCAGTTTTCTCAACTCTCTGTGTAAACTGTCATTGTTGTGCTTAATTTAGATCCAAAGAGCAAAACCGATACTAGCCTTGTGGTCAATATATATTCAGTTTTCTCAACTCTCTATGTAAACTGTCATTATTATGCTTAGGATATATTTATATTTTTATATTCAGTATATTATCTAAATAAGTTTATTTTCCAATATTCTGAATGTTGTCGAAATAATTATTTTAGTCATTCAATAATAGGGCCCCAGTTATCTCCCTTAAATGTGAGCGTTGGTCTGATCTAGCAAAGAAAATCAATAATAACTTTATTAAGTCATATTGTTTGCTCATATTCATGGATATGATTGTTGAAGTATTGATCTTGACTCGATTCATTTCAACCACAATGAGAGTTCTCTATTTTGTCGTAAATCAATATTTTTCGTCTATTGGTATAGGTACTGTATGTGTTCAAATATTAACTGCTAGAAAAGCAGTTCTAATTTTTATTTAAGGAATCTTTAATAAATCATAATTATTGTGCGATTGAAGAACATGTGTAATAAACTCTATTTAGATCAATAAAACAGCTCATATTAAGTAGTAGTAGATTGTAAGGCGTAAGTTGTACACAATGTGCCAGTCCTAAATTTTAGCTAACCGCCATTCCTTGTTGTAAACAAGTTTGAATTGTCGAACTAAATTCTAACAAATGCAGACATAAAAATATAAATGTATGGTATGTTTTGGGTTTTGTTATGAATAAATATAAGATTAGAAGATGTTAGTATGGATAATTTGTAGTATTAGAGATTGTTATATTTTAGATCTGACGAACAGCTTTAAGAAGCTTGCTTGGGTGCAAGCAGACCAGAAACTGTGTTTTCACACGACTGATTAATTATGAATATCTCCTCTCACAGACATCTGTGGTTTATAATATGTATATTTATAAAAACTGTGGTGCATATCCTTCTTTTTATAGTCATAAAGTACTTAGTTTTGTTGAAGTTTTAATGTTTTATTTCCGAAAGTTATAGTGTGCAGCTGTTAAAAGTGTATCTAGTCGGAGGCTTTAATCGCTAATAGTTTGAAGCCAAATGATTTTTGTGCAAAATGCAATAATGCATCTTAATGCTTATACTTTCTAGTTTATTTTGATATATAATATGTCTAGTTTCATTACGCGGACAGCAAGATAACCACCACTGAAGCTGCAGGAGAAAACACAAAATCTCCTTCACCTTGGGCCAAATCGGCCAAAACGATCGCAGTGTGGTGGCGCTGTCTTTGCAGTTCGCGTGGCAGGGATATATAGAGGGGTGGTTCGGGAGGCTAGGGGGAGGAGAGAACGCCACAGGCTAGGCTACAGGCCAAGGAAGGCAGAGAGAGACCATTTGCCCCTCGGCACGGTCACAAGAATAACAGCAATGGCAGCTGAATCAAAATAGGATGATGGAAAGGATGGGAGGATGAAGCCCGTGAACAGAATACACCGTTTTTTGTGTTGGTTTTTTTTTCCCCACTTATGCTTGGCAGAGTTTAGAAATAGTTCTTTTTATGATTAAGAATAGTTTATTTAATTATTACCTTAATGATGCAATAGTATCATTGACAAGATGATGCACATCCTTACACGTCCCCTTCTCTCCCCCAAAAAGAACACCTTCATCTCTACACTACTTGTTTCCAACAATTACACGTTCTCATTTCAGTGCAAGTTACTCCTCCTTTATGACTAAATAACATTACAACGATTGTAGTTTGTTTTTTAAAAAAAAACAAAAAAAACCCTTCAGTCTCAGTCAAATAAACTCAATCATTCTCTCATCATCAACGACCCCCCCTTTCTCTCTCTTAAAACTGAAAAATCATCCCCGAAGTCGGAATGCAGCTACCTTAATGGTGGGGGTAAAAAATGGTTGTGCACACAAAAATCTCAGCATTGGTAAACCCTGGAGCTTCAGTCAAGGACACCCCCCCCCCCCCCCCCCCATTCCCATCCCCCAAGTTCAACCAAACAAAAAAAACCTGCAAAAATCATCTTGCGAACTGCAGTGTGTATGCTTACACAGTACACAGGGAAAACCTTCACTTAGTCAAATTTTTGTTATCCCTTAATTAATCTGTCTCTGTCATTTCAAAGCTCTATACATTTCTCTTCTTTCCCTTTTACTGACAATGATAAATGGCTGGCGTGATTCTGATAATGATCATGTCACTGATGTTTCAACAAAAGTCTTGTGTTGGTTCCATGACACATTTTTCATTCCAGAAGGAAAGAAAAAGAAAAAGAAATCATCCTTAAGCCAATGGAAATAAACAAACTTAGATAATGGCTACATGAACAACTTTTGTTGTTGTTTGGTTTTTGTGGGTTTCTTTTTCCAATCAGAAGGTAGTACCATTATTAACTTTCTTGAATCTTAGCTTACCAAAATGATATATCCTGTACTTTTAATAACCAGCAACACCATCATTAAAGTAGGATTTCTTACACATTTTGTGAACTACCTCAGCTACAGAAGTAGAAGAGTACTTAACAAACATGTCTGTCTCATTTTAGATGCCTTTAAAAAAAATTATTTAAAGATACATTTTCCTCTGAATATAACACAGTCAAAACACAATAAGATTTTTTTTTTTATATTTATGTCCGCGTGTGATCTAATTGCTGATCCACAACTTACATAATACGAACTAATCACATTAAATGAGTCCAAAATTACTGATGAATAAATTAAAAAAATAATAATCACAACATTCAATGAGTATAAGTAGATCAAGAAGCAAAGAAATGAGTACAATGACTGAGTATACTTGAAAAAGTAAGCTTGTCAAATACAACAGAACAAAAGACAAAACCGAGGACTGTAACGAAAAATACAATCACTCGCAGCAGAGAGATAAAACGAAGGGTTAGCATTAATGAATGTAGTATATAGTTGGATAAGCTCAACACAATTACTACCCTCATGTGAAACAAGTTGAAAAAAAGAGATTTAAAAAGTAAAAAGGCACAAATAAAATACTGACAAGATACACACCAGAATGTTGTCATCAAATGAAAGGATAATGAAGCATTTGCTAGTATTGATTAATGAGTAATATCACACACAAAGAGAAAAAGAAGCGGGGGCAAAAGTAAAAAAACAAAACAAAAAAAAACCCCAGAAAGAAAAACAACATAAGAACACAATAAAGAATAAGCAACAAACAAATTGAAATAACAAACAAACAAACTACTGAGGCAAGTAAGACACAAATCAACTTGTAAGCTTTTGTGTGCAAATTTGAGGACAGAGTGACTAGTGTGCTTTCCCTTTCTTTTAATCTAGGAGTTTTAGTCAGCTTGTGTGTGTGTGTGTGTGTGTGTGTGTGTGTGTGTGTGTGTGTGTGTGTGTGTGTGTGTGTGAGTGTGTGTGTATGCGTGTGTGTATGTATGCATGTGGCTATGCGTGCTCACAAAAAGGGCTCTAATCTTCTATACATATATTCATTCTGCTACTGTGGTGGTAACGATTTGTGGCATGAGCAAACTGGAACTTGTGTGCAGTAATCTCTTTTTATGAACAATCACGACAGTCTCCTGGGTCAGCTCCCGGAAAACAGCATTACTGCAACAAAAGCCATGGACACTTGCTTCTGTCTGACCTTGTGGCTCAAGGCCTGTTTGATTTTGAACCCCTTTGTTCAGATACATCTGTCAGAGTGAAAAAGACGAAATGTCCCATGAAATCCTTTGAAAGTTGTGCTGCATCTGTGATTTCCCAGATTTTACCACACAAGGCACAGCCTCACATATGCAGCATAGACATGGGCATCCATTCTGAGCACCGACTGGCTGATAGATGCCAGTCAGTTTAAAGATGCCAGTTTATAGCCTTGCTCACAACAGAGGCCATATTAGAGCTGTCACCTTGAAAAAAAATTAAATCTCTTATTAAAACTGTACGGGGATGGGATAGCTCAGTGGTTGGAGCACTCGCTTTCCCCCAGCCAAGTTAAGCAGCATTGAGCGTGGTTACCACTTGGATGGGTGACCGTTTGCGCGCCTTGGCTTCAGTACACTACAGTTCTCCCAGTTTGCCCAGCTGTAAATGGGTACGTGCCCTCTTTAGGGTCAGGGAAGGTAAAGCAGTGAGGAAGTGAAGATGGGCGCCGCCTTCAATATGCTGTCCCCTAACGAAATGAGGTCTCTTGACGCCTTGCTCCCCTACAACCTTATAGGTTATGGGACATCCTTTATCCATTACCTTTTCTTTTTTTTAAAAAAAAAATGTGCAACTTTTTTGTAATTATACAGAATATAACTAGATTTAAAACCAGCCCTACTGTTCTTCCTCATATCAATGCCCTGGCCATTTATAAAGATTAAAACAAGATTTTAATTTAGCCAACTCTATTAGTGTTCCATGTATCAATGCCCTGGCCAACCAAAAGGGTCAACCACAGATGGTTGCAAGCCATCCATTTGAAATTAAACATGATATTTTCTGAACAGTCGAATTGAACCTGACACCTCACGTTGCTTGAGGCATGCATTTACTGCGATGAACAATCCATTTGCGATCTGTTTCCCCCTGACCATCCCAGCCTTACAGTCCAGGAGCCTTGCCCTCTTAAACAGAACTTCACAAACCTGCTGCACAAGATCTTCAACACAGGAGAAAAGGATTCATTTCAGAGATAAGGAGGACAAATCAACTGACTGAAATAAATGTGATGAATAAATAGATCAGTCACCTGTGGTCCACCCGTGGTGGTTTGGTATTTTGAACGAAAATGTACCAGACAAGAGAGAGTATGAAAAAGTTAGTCTTATGAAAAAAGTTAGTGTGACATAATGAAAGGTACCTCCACACATGTATACATGTAAATAAAGAGAGAAAAAACCCCAAGTAATAAAATATATATAAACAAGCAAACACTCGTATGTTGAGGATACATGAAACTGAAAGAAATAAAAGCAAACACCATGTGATGTACTCCCAGAGCTAAAATGTGTTAGTGGTTAAACTGTTACGGTTTGTGTTAAGTATAATGGTCTTCATTGAAAGTGAGAGAAGGGGGTACCGAAACTCATTAAAAAAAAAATCCCAATCTGAAGTGAATCCATGTGAACCTCATTCCCCAACCAACACACACACACACAATCGTCTAATATCACTAGAAGTGAACAGACGTAAAATTGAAGTCAACAACAACAACACACACACACACTTCAACTGAGAAACTTAAAATAAGCCCCAAAATTACTTGTAAGAACAATGAAAAAAAAACCCAACAACAAACACCCCCCAAAACAGAGAGACAGTAATCAAACAAGACGAGAACCATCCCATCACACACACACACACCTCAAAACAAGGAACATTAAAACTATGCACTGGTAAGAAGAATCAAATTAGATTACTCACGCACCACCCCCCCCCTCCCCTCACTCCCCATCCCTAACACTAGCAGTACTAAAAATATTTCTGACCTGTGGAGGCAGCTATGATTGTACACAACTTAAAAAGACCTAAAGAAGTAGGAATCGATAACCCTTTTCTCGTACAAGTAACAGACACAGTGGATCTTCACATACAGTCATTAAAAAAAAAAAGATGAATAAACGACACGAGCAATGAATTACATTAAGTTGACAAGAACAATAAATTATATTAAGTTATGTAAGTATATTACATAAGAACAATACTCTTTTTTTTTTTGTAATTGACAAAAACATAACCGCCCTATTGTTCAGGTATGGAAGTGAAAAAAGGGGAAGGAGTACGGTAGGTAAGAAGCCCATCTTCAGATCAGATCGCGTAAGGTCTGCACTGAAGAATGATGATTTCCAACAACAAGCCCCTTGTAGCTTGGAAGGAAAAGGCGATACAACAAAAAAAGTGTGTGGCCTAAGGCAAAAAGAAGCGGCACGAATATGCCACAGGAAGCTTTACACAGCAGCGACACACGGACAGCAAAAGGCACTTTGCGACGGTGCTAAACATCCAAAAGATATCGCTTACCAATGTTGGGCGGACTGTTAGAATACCGCACAGCAGCAGGCAGGGGACGCAGCGCTGCAGAAGAAGATGAAGGTGAGAGTAAAAACCCAGAGCTAGTGGGGGTCATGATACATGCTCGTGATAGGTCATCGGGGGTGCTGCCCCACAGGGGGGAGAGTGCAGGACATTTACCTCCCAGGG
Organism: Rapana venosa; assembly: GCA_028751875.1. Classification (NCBI taxonomy): domain Eukaryota; kingdom Metazoa; phylum Mollusca; class Gastropoda; order Neogastropoda; family Muricidae; genus Rapana; species Rapana venosa. The sequence goes on from CM054144.1 coordinate 50,852,339, forward strand.
AGACATCCTTGGCCTGACTCAGTCCTAAACTGCTGGGCGGAGCCGGGGCTTTTCTGGGTTGGGAGGACGGTGCAGGGTTCGTTGTCGTCGTCGTTGTCGTCAAGGTGGTGGTGGTGGTGGTGGTGCCACCAGGGGTGGACTTGCCGGCAAGAGGACCTGGCTGGCTCTGCAGATCCTCCCGCCTTTCAGCCTGGCTTCCTTCCTGGCCTGAGGTCGGGTGGAGAGATCGGTCTGCTGCCTTTCTGGCACTGGACTCCTGAGCCGAGCCCCTCTTGCTGCTCAGGGAAGTCAGCAGAGAGTCCAGTTTGGCCACACTCTCCTCCAGAGTGTCGCTGGACAGCTCCGGAGGCAGGTCCATTTCAGTTAAACAAGCGACAAAAGAGTCAAGGTCATCGAGGCACGTGTGCAGTTTGGCAAGATCAAGAGGTGCAAGTGCATGGAGTGGGGATGAAGTAACGGAGGGGGCGGGGCCTGGAGACGGAGAGGGGGCTTTATTGCACGAGGCGTCCGATATCACAGAGGCTGGAGCAACAGTTTGCGACGACGCACTGGCTGTATCATCACCACCACTACTGCTAGCACCACGAGGTTTCTGTTCACTGCCACCGCCGCTAACCTGCTGCTGAAGGGTCTCACCATCTGGAAGGTGCGCGAGGCCCGAATCAGACACGTTCCCATGGGACAACAACTTGACCACCGAGTGACTGCGCTGCCTTTCCACAGCAGCAGCAGCAGGGTCAGAGCAGCTGCTGTCTTTATTGCCGTCTGTGTCACTGCTGGCTTTGGCACTGCTTGATGACAATGATGACGATGACGATGACCCGTCAGACTTGCCGCTACTGTCCACAGGCCCCGAGGGGTCATCGAGAATGCTGTCCGGGGAAGGGTGCTCCCCGTCATACGGCGCCGACCAGTGCCGACAGGCGTGTGCACACTGCTCCAGCGTGGTCCTTGCCTGCAGGAGGTAGTCGGCATAACTGCTCTCCCGAGGGACGCTGGCGCTGTCCTGCGGCATTCCTGGCGACTCTGGTGCAGGGGCGGTACTGTCCCCTGTCTGCTGCCTTCTGCACAGACGGGTCGGGCGATCCTTTGAATGTACAGGTTTGGCCATTCAACTAGACCCATACAGACTATATATTCAAAAGCCCCAAAAACAAAACGTGCGCATGCACGCACGCACACACACACATACACGTGTGGGTGAGTGAGTGTGTGTGTGTGTGGTGCGTGTGTGTTTGTGTATGTATATGTGTGTGTGTGTGTGTGTGTGTGTGTGTGTGTGTTGTGTGTGTGTGTGTGTGTGTGTGTGTATGTGATTGTGTATGTGATTGTGTGTGTATGCAATAGAAAAATAAATGAATCAGAACTATACAGAGTTAATATAGTAGATAGTTTTTGGTCCTTGCAATTTATCATCTGCTGACTGAAATTTTTTTTTTTTTTTTTTTAGTGAATCAAACATTATATATATGCACATAAGAGTGAATGTGGTAGATATCTTTTGGTCCTTGCAATTCATTAAGCTGTTGTGTACGCTTTTAAGGAGTTAATCAATTGTTCATGTCTTTGCGCATGCGTGCAAAAGTGTGTGTGTGTAAGTGTGCACGTGCATGCGTGCGTGTGCGTGTGTGTGTGTTGTGTGCCACGTTCTCACCAGCTGCTGAAAACAATTTTTGGGGTTAAAATCTTTTCTTCTTCCTTTACCAGACATTCAGTTAACCCTACTGTTACTGTACAGTCAATAAAATTTTATAAGCGCTATGTATACAGCCTCACCTTTTTAATACATGCAAAATATATATGTACAATTTGTTCACACCTCCCCCATACTCTTGCTTGTTAATGCCTCGGAAATGTCTACATCAGGGGTATTTCTGATGAACCTGTTTCTACTTGAACATTTGATGACTAGTAGCATGGGAGAGAAACTACACTGCAGTGTTAGTGTTGAACACAAAGTCAGCAGAAAAGGGGCACTAAATGAGTGTGTGCATGCAAGCGCGCACGCACACACACACACACACACATACACACCAGTCTATGATACAAGTTTTATCAGCAACAATAACTCACACTTTTGCTCAACTGATTCTGTACTAAACATTAATATTCAATAATCTGGTTTCAGATTATTAAAAACAACAACAACAACAAAAACAAACACACACACACATACGTTGACGGGATAGCCTAGTGGTTAGAACATTGCGCTCGCAATCTGACAACCTGGGTTCGATTCCCGTTCAAGGAGATTTTTTTCCCCTGGAGTTAACATCAGTGCAGACTCCACTCTCCCCCAAAGTCCTTCAGATGAGACTACAAGCCGAGGCCCTGTGTGCAAAAGCACGCAGAACATCTTGCGCACACGTTAAATCCTGTTCGGCTCTTCATAAGAGTAGGCCATTGTGTGCCAGTGGGAACAGATGACAAAACTGACAAAACCGCATACACACAGGAAGTGGATGTAAAAAAAAGCACACAAGCGCTTATTCCATTATCCTCGATATAAAAGAAATAAAACACACACACACACAGAACAAAAAGAGCTGGAGATGAAACACACACTTAGCTCCTGGCTCCCTGTCTACAACCAAAGCTTAACTCTGAAAAATATCACTCTCATTCACGCAAGTACACTTCAACCTCTTTCAAGTAACCACCCCCATCCAAATAAGTAAGAATAAAACAAAGTATAGACTTCAGTAAATAAGAACATCAAATAAAATGAAATATATACATTTCAATGAATAAGAATATCAAATAAAATTAAATACACATAATTAAAAAAAACAAAAAAACAAACAAAATGAAATGAGAAAAACAACCAATTTTTTAAAAATGTATATTTTACCTACTTAACAACAACAGAACACCCAATAAAATTAAACAACTTTAAAAACATATAAACCAATGACACAAATAACGATGATGATAGCAACAATAAACAATATCAACACCATGATAATGATTATCGCAATAAGGAATGATGAATGAAGACAGGAATGGGAGAAAAAAGCCATTCAACGAGCATACTGAACCCACGGCATGCACATAAGAAAGGCCTGTGAATCTTCACCATTAAAATCAACAAAATGTCGCCATCAGTAGCACAGACCTGACATGACTGAAATTCTAGCTGATGTTCTCTACAAAGTAAAATCTTGAATACTCAAAATGCTTGTTGAACTGTTCACACATATCTGTGGTGTGAAATAATCTCATCCTATACCAAGTTTACTGGTTATCATCAATGTCGTTTGGTTTCCCATTTCACCAAAAGTACACAATATTCTGTTCATAGTGCTTGTGTGTGTGTGTGTGTGTGTGTGTGCGCATGTGCATGCAAGCGTGCATAAGTGCGTGTTTACATGAGTCAGTGTGTGTGCAGGAAACTGAGGCAGTGTTATAGTGTGCATGTGCAATGTATGTGTATGATAAGAGAGAGAGAGAGAGAGAGAGAGAGAAAGGGAGGGGGAGGGAGGAGGTTGAGGAGAGAGAGAGACACAGAGAGAGAGAATTGCAAAATACTCCCTAAAGCATCCATTCTTTTTGACTATGAATTAAATGTTGCATCTCTTTACACACACACACACACACACACACACACACACATAACACAACACACACACACACACACACACACACACACACACACAGAACACCCCGATTCCACATGATAAAGCCCCTTAAAACCAGCCTAAAAAGAAACACTATACACTTCCAAACATCCCCTCATAACCAACTACTACCCCTTAGTAACTCTTACACAAACAACAAATTTGTTGTTTGACATGCAAGAAGTGAATGGCATCAATTAAAAATATAAAAAAAAGAAGCAAATTGATAACACAATAAACAAGAATAAATTAACGTAACTAACGACAATGAATAAACGCAAAACATCTGAGTAACTAACACCAAAAAACACCCCCAACAAAACAACCACAACAAACTCAATAATAATACCTGACATCCAAACTCTTCAATGGATCACGAACCTGTATTGCGGTTCTGACCAATTTTTTCTGTTATTACCTGTACACAACCCGACGCACACTTACTGCTCGTCCTCAGAAACCGCTTCCAACTTTTTCTTGTCTCTCTTGCTTCGGAAAAGACTTCTCCTTCGAGGCTCTTGCCGTGTGGCTGCTTTAGTTAGTTCATCAGGGCTGCTAAAGCTAGCGCTTCTACCTGCTGCCACTCTAATGGGAAAACATACACACACACGCTCGCATCAATGAGGTTAACATGCAAGAAAATCACGACCAACTGCAAATGGAATGTGCTCTGGGTGAATCGTGTCATGCTTCGGGCAGAATTGCTTCTGTAGAATCTTTTATATATATATATATATAAAAAAAGCTAGAAGCAAATACAAAACGTAACAAACAAAACTGTATAAGGGTTGTCTAAGATCTATCAGTGTACAGGAGCAAAGACCTTTGCGAAGGGTAAAAATAGTGTACTGAGATTTGAATACTGTTTGGCCACAACCTCTTGAAATATCAGGAAAATATCTTAAGGCAGAAAAACTGATCCACCCAATCGAGTTGAGTAAAGCTGATGGTGGTTGGTAGGATCTCTCTTTTTCATAAATATTTTCATAAATTTTTTTTTGGTTTTCAATTAAGAACTGAATAAATTAATTTTGCAACGCTAAGAAGTGCTACAGATAGTCAGAATGTTAAAGTCTCAATTAGACACTTAAAACAATTACAGACTACAGGGTAATACTTCTTTCTCCCTCAACTTCAACCAGTCTGTCGTATAATGCTGATGCCATGATACTTATGATAAACTCCGCTGAAACACTACTGAGAGTTCAATTCTGTATCAAAGCTGGCCTCTCACACAAGGGGAGTTAGCATTCACAGTCTTTTTCTCTTTACATGTTAACCAATCACAAATACTGTTGCATTTCAATTATTCCATAAGATTATCAGTGGAAGTAGATCAATCAATATTTGTAGAACTTTTTGTATTGGCTGAAGGCAAAATAATCAATACTCATTGGAATGCAATGATGGCAGCAGTTGCTGATGTTTGACAACGGGTGAAATATGATAGCATCTAAGAAAATTAATCCAAAGGATTTTCAGACCAATACTTCAAACATCTGTCAAAATTTCCTGTGATAATTTAGAACCAGGAGAATTGTGACTGTCCACTGATTTATGTTTAATACACACTCTTTGTTAATTTTAACAGCAATATGGTTCTGCTGTAAAATTTCTGAAAGCAAGGATATCAAACCATGAACACTACAATAACAAGCACAAATCTGCTGACAAAAGTCATTAAACCAGACTGGGTAGAATTTTCAAGAAAAAAAAAACTACAAAAAAGTACACCCACCCCCACCCCCTTGAATATTTCTGCTCCAACTAAACACAAACTTGCTAATATTCACCCACAGCACATTCCATAAGTGCCAGCAAAACAAATGAGCTTCAAATTACACAGCACACATTAACAGAAATTCAGGGACACACACATTCACACAATTCTGTTCAGCTCTTCTATCATGAAAACAAGACTTGTCAACTGCTAATCTGCTCTGAATTAAGTAAGAACTAAAAGCATAAGAATCAGCAATGGGAACCTGGAGAATTACATTCACTTTTTTTAAAGGAAAAAACTACGTAACTTTTTACCAGTTTTAGTGTGTACATGTTACATGATTTTTAAAATCATCTTTATTGTCCAGGCGTGTGTGAGCACTAACAATTAATAGAAATCAGGAAAAATATCATTATTGCATAAATGTCTGACTGAAAGTAAATGCTTTCCCAAATAAACAAGCACACCTCCTTACGCTGGCATATGCTTGTCTCTCTCTGGGTAACACATATCTCTCTCTCACACACACACACACACACACACACACACACACCACACACACACACACACAACACACACACCTACCTCATTATTATGATTCTATAACTTAAAAAAAAAAATTGTTAAATGTTATTAGCGCTTATAAAGATAAGGAACTAAGACAACTGAAACTATGGAGTGTAATGTTAATCTCTCCTTGTAGCTTGGATATAAAAACTACAGTGCTTTTATTTCAGCAACCTGAACATGTAAGTCAGCAAGATAATGGAAAACACACACGGCAATAGCATCATGTTAGTCAAAGGCTGGTGAACAGAATTAATTTTTGCTATATTAGAATGGAGTCAAGCTTTCATGGGTTATTTCAAAATACTCTATGTATGAACATCTTTTGATGAGAAAATCCCAGTAACTATGAACAGTTGCACAAAAACTTTTCACACACACACACACACCAACAGCAACATAAACAAATATATTAAATCATTAAAGACTCTAGATAAAACTCTATGATTGTTTAAAAAACAAACAAACAAACACACAAAAGCATCCAGACTCTGTTTCTTTTGTTTACTCTGCTCCTCCATATCCAACCTTTTTTCAGCAATACCAGTTTGCTGAATAAACTTCACCTTGGCGGACTCAAAATATTCAATAACTGAACAGAGATTATGTAAGACTTTCACAGCATTTCTTGGGTACCAATGATATGACTTCACTGTCCACATGTCTACACTACAACTTCATCCAACTCTGGCTGTTTGCTGACCATCAATACCATTATCACTATATCAAACATATTTTATGTTGGATAGAGCAATTTTCTGCATCAATTTGCTTTGTATAAAAACACACAAGATTCTTCAATCAAGCAACAGAACTACAAGTTGCCATAAAGTGCCACAGGGTTTTTGTTTTGTTTCTTTTTTTTTTTTTTAAATAAGAAAATGAAAAGTCTGTGAATGAAAATAAAACTCACAAAAATATACACAGACCAGGTTATGCATCTGCAGTATACAAGTTGGTAAATGTTCTTGAATCAAGTCCTCCTGCAGTAATCATTGGTAACAGGTCAGTGCCTGTATTAGTGCTTGTTTATGATTTTGTACCTGTGTGTGTGTGTGTGTGTGTGTGTGTGTGTGGTGTGGTGTGTGTGTGAGTGTGTGTGTGTGTGGTGTATGTGAGTGTGTGGTGTGTGTGTGGGTGGTGTGAGTGTGTGTGGTGTGGTGTTTGTGAGTGTGTGTGTGTGTGTGTGTGTGGCGCGTGGTGTGTGTGTGTGTGTGTGTGTGTGTGTGTGTGTGTGAGTGAGTGTGTATGTGTGTCCATGTCTGTCTGTATGCGCACACGCACGCGTGCATACATGCACATATGCATATGTGAGTGGGTATATCAATGAACAAAGCCCCTGCATGCTTGTGAGCACACATTTATAAGCAAACTGTCCACACATGCACACGTTAGTGGCATCACACCCACACACACCCACACACCAGACAAACACAGAAAGCAGACACACACAGCCAAAGCAGCAGCCTCCTCCTCCTTCAGGGTCTGCTGTACACACTAAATTCAGCAACAGCCCACCCCTGAACAGCCTCCTTCATGCATCCATCCCATGCACAATACCGCTCAGAACATGCCATGCAACGCGAGGCTACACACCAACATACACTAATGACAATCAGCGTTGGAAATGAATCCCCCACACCTTAAACCAACTCCCCTACATGTCCCCAAACCCAACAACCATCCTGCAAGGGAATAAAAAAGATAAGAAAAAATGTGAATTATTGTGGTATGTCTGATCCATGAAGTGACGATATATATATATATACAAATGCTATGCGTACCTGCTTTGCGGCAGTGCTTGGCCAGAGACAGGAGGTGAGGGAGTGCTGTGGGGGGAGGGGAAGGGAGAGGGACCGTGGGGGGCGGGGGAAGGGGTGGGGTAGGTCATGCAGCAGACGGGCCGCAGAGACAGAAACTTCTCCGCGCTCTTCCCGTACAGGTCCAGGTCTCGCACGGCTCGCCTCTGACTGACCATGACGTGGGTACAGGGGATGAGATACCTGGTGACCAGACACAGTGACCACACAGCTGTTGTCAGGATGTCGACCATAAAGAAGATCTGTGCCATTCTTCACAGTAACCAGATCAGTTTGAACAAGCCTTCAGTGGCATGAAGAGATGAGAGTCTTCACAGTGCATTCCATATCAACTTTAACAAGCCTTCAGTGGCATGAAGAGATGAGATTCTTCACAGTAACCAGATCAGTTTGAACAAGCCTTCAGTGGCATGAAGAGATGAGTCTTCACAGTGCATTCATATCAACTTTAATAAGCCTTCAGTACCCTGAAAGAGATGAGATTCTTCACATTGCATTCATATCAACTTTAATAAGCCTTCAGTGGCATGAAGAGATGAGATTCTTCACACTGCATTTATATCAACTTTAATAAGCCTTCAGTAACATGAAGAGATGAGATTCTTCACAGTGCATTCATATCAACTTTAATAAGCCTTTAGTGGCATGAAGAGATGAGATTCTTCACACTGCATTTATATCAACTTTAATAAGCCTTCAGTACCATGAAAGAGATGAGATTCTTCACACTGCATTCATATCAACTTTAATAAGCCTTCAGTGGCATGAAGAGATGAGATTCTTCTCAGTAACCAGATCAGTTTGAACAAGCCTTCAGTGGCATGAAGAGATGAGATTCTTCACACTGCATTCATATAAACTTTAATAAGCCTTCAGTACCATGAAAGAGATGAGATTCTTCGCAGTGTATTCATATCAACTTTAATAAGCCTTCAGTGGCATGAAGAGATGAGATTCTTCACACTGCATTCATATCAACTTTAAAAAGCCTTCAGTGGTATGAAGAGATGAGATTCTTCACAGTGCATTCATATCAACTTTAAAAAGCCTTCAGTAACATGAAGAGATGAGATTCTTCGCAGTGCATTCCATATCAACTTTAATAAGCCTTCAGTGGCATGAAGAGATGAGATTCTTCACAGTGCATTCATATCAACTTTAACAAGCCTTCAGTGGCATGAAGAGATGTGAGTCTTCACACTGCATTCATATCAACTTTAACAAGCCTTCAGTGGCATGAAGAGATGAGATTCTTCACACTGCATTCATATCAACTTTAACAAGCCTTCAGTGGCATGAAGAGATGAGATTCTTCACACTGCATTCATATCAACTTTAATAAGCCTTCAGTGGCATGAAGAGATGAGATTCTTCGCAGTGCATTCATATCAACTCTGATAAGCCTTCAGTAAAAATAAAAATGAAGAAATTTGATTCTTCAATGCATTCAGATCAGCTCTGTTTAAACATCAAGTAAAATGAAGAGATATGATTATTCACAGTATTCAGATGAACTTTGATAAGCCTTCAGTAAAATAAAGAGATGCGATTCTTCAAAGTATACAGATCAGCTCTGACTAGAGCCAAGTAAACGCCTGTTTCTTTTTGTTCGTGTATTGTACAGAAATTTACACTTTCTCAAAAAGACAATGACACACTTTCCACCAATCATATAACTGTATTTTACTGTATTGCATTATTATACCACTTTCAACCATGGCGAAATTTGGGCTGCTCTTTCCTGGCAGAGTACATCGCCACAAGGACAAAGCCACCTTTTTTTTTTTATACAGTGAAATTTTCCTTTCTGCATGTGTCTGTGTTTTCCTAACACAGGTTTTGTTATGGGCAACTCTTTTGATGCTGTGGGTTCTTTACGAGCACTAATTGAATAGCTTACAGGTTAGCAGCTTACTCGTTTACCAGTAATCATGTGTTCTCTTTCTCCCTTTTTTTCCATATAAAGCAAAGCATACAATGAAATTCACACACACACACACACACACACACAAACACGCAGAATGAAACAACTCACTTGAAAACCAGTTGGAACATGACCTCCTCACAGTTCATATCCACCAGCGTATAAAACAACGACAGAGAAACCAAACTCAGCTGAAACAAAACAAAACAGTAACAAACCATAACATTCGCATGTCTGATTTTAATAATTTCATCAACAACGCTTGACATTTTCACAGTTCTGAAAATATTTTTGAAATGTAAAATTAAACCCACCAAAGGATCAACAACAAAAAATTCAAATTTGTTGCATTTCATGGAATTGCATGCCATACACTTGTCACAGCAGATTCGTGAATGGAATTCAGGCTGTTTGTCCAAGGGAAAGCATCTTGCCACCAGGGCATCATAACCCCTCCACTCCCCCACTTCATTTCTTCCAGCCTGCATGTATATTTGTGACACTCCACCATGAAATGAATCACATTGCATCAGACCCGCTTTTCTGCTAGCAGCGATTTTTAGGCAGGTGGAGGTCAGGTAGTCAGTTTTGAGGTTTTGATTGGTTATAAAACTATAAACTTTCTTTAAACTTGTACTGAAGTATCAAGGCATAATTTTGTTTCCTTTTGCTCTAAAAATGCATTTCAAAAAAACACCCAACTGACTACCTATTACGATGCAAAATTCACCAATGTCTCACTTTGTCACTTTCTGGAGTCTAGCATTTCAATTTGTAATAACTTCTCATAGAATTGTCTGATTTTCTTTTTTTTTCTTTTTACTGAATAGATTTATTATTATTATTATTATTATTATTATTATTGCAGAATGATAATAAGTTAACAGTAGAAAACTGACACCTGGAACAATGTGACTCGTAATGTGGTAGACGGTCACATTTGTTTCATGATGAAAATGAAATTTACCACATTATCAAAAATACTGTTGCTTTGAGATTAGAAATAATGATTACAATAATAATAACAATAACAACAATAATAATAATAATAATAATAATAATAATATATGGAATAAGTATAGCGCTGACCCAAGGAAGACTTGAAAAGTGAAATGACTATCAACACGTGCATCAACCACGTGGAAAAACAAGCAAAGCTACTGTACCCTGGTGTTGGAGCTGATACGTGTGATGAGGGATTCGAGAATCAGGATCTCATCGTGACGCTCCGTCAGCACAAAGCGCAGGAACGCACGGATGAGATGCGGCTCCGAGATCCTTCGCAGAAACAGGTCCAGGTATGCTGTGGCCGTCATGACTTCATCACGAGAATTCTGAAAACAAAGCGTCCGTTTATTAGGTATTAGTTTTAAGGTATGTTTCTGTTTCTCCATGATGTTTCTTCTTGTTGTTATTGTGATGAGGAGAAAGAAATATGGCAGAGCAGTAATGGTGTGGGGCTCTGTGTGTGTGTGTGTGTGTGTGTGTGTGTGTGTGAACATTCTTTGGTAGCTATCTTTCCATGATTTCTCAGTGTTTGTTAAAGTATTTTACCCTTTCCTCCAGTAATGTCATGAATACTGAAAAAAGAATTTTAAATGTATGTGTACAAGCACATGTACATAATTATGGTGTTTATCTTAAACATTTTTTTCCCCTCGGTCTCTCAAAACTGATGCAAGTCTCCTCACAAATTCCACTCCTGTCTCCCAAGAATGTCACAAATAATATTTGCTGATACCAAATAGGAACACCTTGCTGTTTTTTGTTTTTAAAATTCTCTTATGAAAATGTTGAAACATCAGACATATATCTGAACAGACAAATATACTTTTGTATAGTCCCATTTCCAAAATGTTCCATTAATACACTGAGATACAGTTCTTTTAAAAACAACTTTCTGTGAAAGAGAATGGCTGGGTACCCTTCTTTTGTTAAACCCTTACAACACCCTTTTGGTTAGCCATATCCCCTTTTTGATTCTGTGATGGCACAGAAGCAGCATTCTTGATAGATATGAGGACTTGAATAAATTGCGTGTATGTGTGTGTGTGTGTGTGTGTGTGAGAGAGAGAGAGGAGAGAGAGACAGACAGAGCAGGCACGACTACCTGCATATCTCAATGTGTGTGTTCCTCCTGTTCAACCAGCATGAACAACAGCCACATGATTTTTTTTAAAACAACAGCAACAATAACAATAACACTCCAATATGTATGTGTGCATATGCTACATATGCTACACACCACTACCAAACACCAATGCACTTCACACAATGATACCTCTACATAACTTGGCCTCTTTTCTCCAAAGTATGATTCAACCACATGCTTACATGCAAGCTATTAATGAATAATCACATATTTGCCAGATTCAATACAAAGGACAGAAGATGAATGATGAAAATAAAACGATAAAATTTTTTAAAATGTTGTCATGCAGCACAGAATGGAAGAAGTTACATATGTAGGTGATGGAATGTTACTTTTTATACAGTAAATATTGAACTATATGCATGAAACCAGTTATCTTAAAATACACATCTTTCAATGAAAAAAAAAATTCTGTAATTGACCAAGAGAGTAACTAGATAAAATAAACATGTTTGTGTGTGAGTGTGTGTGTGTGTGTGTGTATGTGTGTTTGCATGTTTGTGCATGCAGGCGTGCATGTGTATTTGTGTTGCACGGGTGTATGCATGATTGCAATTATGTACATTTAATACAAGAGCATACACATATCTGCCATGGAAGCTTTGTTTTATTAATCTAAAACTAGGGTGAAAAACTGAACAACTGCTCTTCCAAACCTCTTCTCTCTCTCTCTTTTTTAATTTATACATACTTATGACCATATGCTAGAGCATGACAGATTCTACACCTGGGAGGAGGGAGCATTTGACTTCTATCTGTGTGGGTCTTAATAAAGTTGTGGCTTTGAATCACCATTCTTATCATCTCCCTGTCAACTTTAAATGCACACTTGACAGTGCTTTTATTCTCTTTGCACATATAAAAGATCTCATAAATCATGTCAGCATTTAGTGGATTACAGAAACACAAAATACCCAGCATGCACCCTGCACCTGGAGGGGGATGGGCTCTGCCAAGTCCAACTTGCCTGAGACATGGCACGGAAAATTTACAGCAAGGTTCCAATAACTCAAAGAGTTTTGGGAGAAATGGGATACAATATGAAAAAAATTTTTAAAGGAAAAAAAAGAAGAAAAACACTAGATCATAAATCCCGAAAGAGGTTTACAAGTAACTTTCACTAAAAACAAACAAACACAAAAACCCAAACAAAAAATAAAAGAAAAAAGTGCATTTAACCAAGACAATTCTCTCTTTTGCCGAAGTCAGATGTGCTGGGTCTGACTTGTCAGGCGCTTAACGGCCTCATGACACATTTTCGCTCATATGGCAGAAAACAATAGTCGCTGTCTGAGCATTCGACGACGAAGAAAAAGAAAAACATATGTCTGTGCTATGACTCACGTCCACATATCACTGACAAGACTTTAAAGTCAACTTCACATCCCCCCCCCCCCCCCAAACTCTCCCCCCCCCCTCCACCAACCCCTCCCTCCCCCGTCCCTAATCCCTTTGTGCATTGCTGCCAACAAGTGCATTTACAAATCACATTGACAATGACCTACTGTTTTTCCTTCCTCCCTCCCTCCCTCAAAACTACCACAGCTAAACAAGTGACTCTGTCCCATTCTCTTCCTTATATCAGTTTTCTTGCAGCAAGTGCGCATTAGCTGAGTTGATTTTTGTCATTTCTTTTTCTGCACGTGCTGAACAACATGAAACACAAAAACTATGTCAAAAGCTTCTATTCTAGATATTTAAAAAAACTTCACTTTAAAAAAAAAAAAGTACAACATCGAAATCCAAATGCAAAAAAAAAACTAACCGTGCATGCATATATCCAAAATCAAATACAAGGATAGTGGCTTAGAACAGGATAGGGGTTGGGGGGGGGGGGGGGGGGGATGTTGACATTAACTGATCACCTGATACCAATATAAACTAATGTAAGTGCTTGGAAAAGGCAAAGCATACACCAACAAATAAAATAAAAAAATCCACCAATAAGAAAAAACCCACAAAGAAATGAAAAACCCGCAATGTTATAACCATGTAGAGTTTTAACAGAACATTAAAAAAAGACGGGACTGGTTCCAAAAGTAAAAGTTCCATCACTTTTATAAGTTACAACAAGTAATCATCTCCAATGCCTTTGTAGAAAACAAGAGATTCACGATGATATCTTGTCATCAATATATATAGCTGGTATCCCAGCCCCTATTACCTCTTTTCTCTTAGATCAACAGTTCCTCATCCCCCCCCCTCCCCCCACCACCACCACCACCACCACCACCACCATTCAGGTAGCCACATTCTGACTTCGGGGATGGTGTCTAAACATGACACCAGTGTGCATGCGTTTTGTAAAATTTTGTCATCCTTTCCTACCAGCACAAAATGGTCTACTCTTGCGAAAGGTAGAATGGGTTAGTTTTTTTTTAAAACGTGTGTGCGAGATGTTCTGAGTGCACTCACACACAGGGCCTCACTTTATAGTCTCATCTGAAGGATTTTGATAATCAGGTCAATTTTCTCATCAAACTGGGAAGAAAGGGCAAGGCTGGGAATGGAACCCAGAACCTCACAGTTTACTGGTTAGGCAGGTGAACATCCTGCCCAGGCACCTGGATGCCTTCAAATTCATGCACGCTGAGGCACTTGGCTGGAATGTGGACGGCACCCTGTTTTCTTTCTAAATTCCTTGGGAGTATGAATGTTGACTTGGGGTCTGGCCTTGCAGATGATACCCCATGTAGAGTACACAAAAGCATACCCCCCCCCCCCCAAACCTCTGTAGCAATGAAAGAGTTTTGTACTAAAAAAAGTGTACAGTAAAAATGCTTTTCATCAATGGACAAACAACTATACCTTCAGACAGGAAAAAGACAAGAAGAAGTGTCATATCATGGTGATGCACTCTATTCGGATAAATCAGTTGGAATCTCTGTCTGTCTGTCTGTCTGTCTGTTCAGAAGATAATGAAATAAGCACTCATGTTCTTTTCTACATCCAGTCTTTGTGTGTATGCAGTTTTGTAAATTTTGTCATCTGGTCCCACCAGCATACAATGGCCTACTCTTCTGAAAAGCAGAACAGGATTTAACATGTGTGCAAGATATTCTCTGTGCATTCACATACAGGTACCTCGGTTAATTAATAGTCTCATCTGAAGGACTTTTTGGGGGAGTGGAATCAGCACTGATGTTAACTCCAGGGGAAAAAAATCCTGTTGAACGGGATTCGAATCCAGGCCAGCAGATCATGAGCGCAATGATCTAACCACCAAGCTATCCCATACTCTATCTCACTTGTCACAATGAAAATCACTGTCTGTGAGACCACCCTATAATATACATTCTGTCTCACTTGTCACAATGAAAATCACTGTCTGTGACACCACCCTATAATATACATTCTGTCTAGCTCATCACACCTGAAAATCAGTCTGTGGGACCACCCTATAATATACATTCTGTCTCCCTCATCACACCTGAAAATCACTGTCTGTGGCACCACCCTATAATAATTATATATACACTCTGTCTCACTAATCACACCTGCTGTCAAATACCTCAACAAACAGGCCGTCATACTCCAACATACCACTATTAGCATTGAAAAACTTAGATCTGAACAAACACTAGGGTAATTTCCCACCATAGTGATGAAAGTTTTTTCCAATGATGGGCATTTTAGGCTCAATTAAGCATGCTTCCAGGCGATTAGCATTCAAGGGGCACAGAATTGTTAAGAAAAGCTCTCTCACAATCTTCAGGAATAAGCACAGCAAATCATAAAACCCGAGTTCTGCTCACTGTATATGTGTGTGTGTGTGTGTGTGTGTGTGTGTGTGTGTGTGTGTGTGTGTGTGTACATGTGTTTTGTTGCTTCGATTTTACGTCTGTTCACTCAAAGTGATATTAGGACCTCGCGTTGTGTGTAAATGTGTGTGTGTGGGTGGGTGATGGGTGTGGGTGTAAGTGTATGCACCCTTGTGCATGAACACTTGTATGTCAAGTGCTTACACATGTTTGCAAAGTATCTATATATGCAAAGTTACAATGATCAAAAACCACAAATAAACAAGACTTTGTTTTCTGGCAACAATGTAAGTAGCAAGGTTACTTTGCCAATCGACATCCATGCAAAGCACAGTGTTAGTGACACCACCCCTATCTCTGATTGC
>CM054144.1:50873267-50898267 GCA_028751875.1 Rapana venosa
AAACACACTTATTTCCTACCTGAGACTTTCCCCCCACATATCTGTCCCTAATTTTCAACAGCATCTTTCACCTTCTAAGTGTTGTTCCGAGTGTGTGTGTGTGTGTGTGTGCGCGCGCGCGCGCGCACGTGTGTGTCCGTGCGTGCGTGCATACATGTGCGCGCATGGATTTGAAATCTGTTGTTCATTATGTTTAAGGAGAGTTGCATGCCTGTAAATGATTGAGTGCAAGCGCTTCGATTTGTTTGTTTTTTACAAGATTCAGCGCTATATAAATTCCATATATTATTATCATTATTATGTTCTATGTGTGTTGCACGCAGGACCTCAGTTTATTATCTCACCCCAAAGACTACCACCCAGACCACCACTTCGTGCCAGATGTTGCTCAGGGAAGGTTTAAGGTTCAAACAGAGATCACATCCCTGACTTCTTGCTTTCCAGGCTGTGGGTGCGTTACCTCTAGACCATCAATTCAGTGTGCTGCGGCTTAGCTTCACTGTTTTTTTTAGGGGACTTTTCTTCTGGAGCTAACTTTGGTTCCAGCTTCATTCTCCTAAAGTACTTCAGACACTAGCCTATAAACCGACATCTCATGTGCAAATGCACAGAGCACTAAAAAAAAAACCACCTCACGCCCCCTCCATGGTTAAGTAGGCCAGCTATGTATGGCTGGTGGTATGGATGATGCAAACCAACCCAGCATACAGTCCGCAAGCTAGAGAGGCACCGAACTTCACCAGTCCAGTTCAGCCTATCCCAGGTGCACCAGCTGTTTCATTCATCATGGTGCCCCAACAACTCCTCAAAGTAGTTCAGAAATATATAGATTTCAATGTTACAAGCCAGAATTACATGTTTGTTAAAAGTGGCATTCATAGTAACATGAATTTAAATCTCTATGTTGTTGACAGGATCGATCAAAACCACTCATACCGTCAAACTTCAGCAATTTTATGGATACTGAACATGCTTGCAAATATACACAAACACACACACATGTATACACACACACACAAGAATGAATAAATACACACATGCATCTCCTGCAGAGCATTAAGTAACAAATCCAACACCTAGAAATATCTAAAATACTATAAGAAGAAAAACCTTAAAACTGTGTTCTCCAAATCAAACTCAACTGAAGTAGTCCTAAATTTATGAGTTACAACTTTGTTGTCAAGTTTAAGGATATATTGTACACAAATTTAAAGTGTACAAAACAGCCCCCAAAATAGCTTGAAACCCGTACATTATCTTTTCTTCAAAAGTGGGTTTAAAAACAGAAAACTGTGAGAGATAACTTATACAGTGACAAAATTAGTTAAAAACAGACTGATGGAGTGAAGTCTTTGAAAGAAAAGGAAACTAACACAGGTGTTTTAAGTGAAACCTTTACTTCTGGCAATGGAAAGGGCTTGCTTTCTTTCATCAGCCAGTCAGTCACCTTTCTTCACCAACAAAGCCTTAAGGTATCAATTTGTAACCTCATCATAACACAGCCTCATCAAATCTGCACACCCTTCTGCCCTATTTAATTTGCTTTTTTATCCCCTAACCAGAAGAAATAAAGTTTCCCTATGCAATCTGAAACCATAAAGTAATTCTATTTTTGACTGATTTGATTTCATACACACCATTGGATGCAGATGTCCCTTCTGAAAATATTATGTAGAATATGCACTAAATTTATATATATATATTTATATATATTTATATTCATATTTATATATACCACTTTAAGTCACAGCAGATTTCTCTGCGTGAAATTTGGGCTGCTCTCCCCGGGAGAGAGCACGTCGCCACAAGAGCAGCGCCACCCTTTATTTCTTCTTTTTCCTGTCTGCAACTGTATTTGTTTCCCTATCAGTGGCTGTTTCTACAGAATTTTGCCAGGGACAACTCTCTTGTTGCCATGGGTCTTTTATATGCGCTAAATAATCATGTGTAACACACGGGACCTCGGTTTATCGTCTCATCCGAAAGACTAGCGCCCAGACCACCACTCATGATCTAATGGATGGGGGAAAAGTTTCGGGTCCAAACGGGATTTAAACCACCACACACTTCCGACCTGGACTTTTCACTTTCTAGACAGACGCATTACCTCTAGACCACCGATCCACCGAAGTATTAATAATAATAATAATAATAATAATAAATGGAATTTATATATTCAGGGGAACATTAACACAAACCTGAAGGTGAATGTCAGAAAAGAACAGCTAAACTTTGTAACCTCCTAATTCAAATCCACATCATTGCATACTATCACTGATTACTAATTTTGCTTCATTTCATTGAAATCAGCATTGCTCCAAAAAGAAAAATGTACAACATGCATTCTTAAAAGTCATTCAAACAAAAAAATGAAAGAAAGAAAATAGAAAGGAACATTTTTAAAAAGCAAACAAACAAGTAATAAACACCCAAACAAACCGAAACAAACAAACACAAACACCTCTTCTTTGTAAGTTAATTCATACAGCAGAAGGGTACCCCCCTTCCAGCTTTTACACCTCAAAAGCAAGCATCTCTACAATCAACCATAGAATTACAACTCTTTCATGAAAACTGTAGGACGGACAAAATCGATACACAAACCGGACATGCCATGTTCAGAATACAAGCCTGAGAAAAAGAGAAAAAAAAATCCAAAGAAACCCACAAACAGAAGGGTTTTTCCCCCCCAAGCAAATACTTGGGATAAATTGTAAATATTGTGATAAAAAGTTCCACAAAAGCAACCATTCCTGAACCCACCTGTAAGAAGGTGTTGGAGAAGTTTGAAAGCCAAGTGCTTTGTGTGTGTCAACCTCTATCCATTGGATCAAAGCCTCAGAATGTGGCATGGCAGTACCTCTCTAACACTAAAAGCACCCAGTTTTCTTGCCTCCCATACCTCTGCTGATCTATCTGCTAAAGCTGTGAGAACAGGGTCCAATGCACAAGTTTAGTTGTGGATAGGTTTTCCCCCCTGATCTCCTTAGTGTGTGAAAGCTCTGATGCCTTTGAAAAGTATACCGAGTTTTAATTTGTATACATTTTCCTCTTTAGATACTTATAAATTCAGTATGTTAAAATGTCACATGTCATACAAGTGGCTGGTAGATAAAGGACATATATATAGCGTTTCCAATTTCAATATATGAAAATGTCATACAAACATTTTTGGATTATAAAAAATATGGTTTGATATACATTACAGGAAATGAGTTTTCTAATTTCAATATCTTTAAAGTGCCATATAACCATTCCTCTTACATTCAAAATATACTTTAAGCAAGCACTGGCTATGAGAGAATAGCTGCCTACACTTTGAAGATGTTTAAAAGTGGTCAATTCTGCAGCATCCCACAGGATAAGAACCAGTAAACCCGGGCCTCACAGCCTATTCTTCACGTCAAGGATATATATCCACTTCTGTATAGCACACCTTTCCATGGCCCTGGAAAGCTGAAGAGTAGTCATAACAAAAACATTAACCAAGAGCTCCTCAAAAGCCAACTACCGCCACACCACCATCTACCTAAGAGCACACCCCCATCTACCTAAGAGTTTTTTTAAAAACAAAAGTATCAACCAAAAACAAATGTCTTCTCCCCCCTTTCAACAACAACAACCAAAACAAAAGAAATTGTAAGCAATATATGCCTATAAAAGCATGAAATCACTGTCAGGTGTGAGTCCAGGTGGTTACACTGTGTGTTACCTGCAACGTCATGCACAACATACCTGATGAAGGGCAGGGCCCAGCACAGGCAGCAGGAATCCTGTGTAGATGAACTTGATCAGCTGATCCCGCACCAACGGATGAGCCACCTGAGGTACAACGCAGAAACAAGCAAACATTCTTCCAATTCTGGTAAAACATTCACTTTTTATAATTTTTTTCCCCTCCAAAACTCAAAAGCAGTTAATGATTGTTAGAGTCTATCTGAAGTGAAACAGGAAAATTAACGTTATTTCCTTTTTCCTTTTTTCTGTAAAGTATCCAGTGGGAACCAGGACCATAAAATACTAACAGAACACCAGCAGTGCTGCTCAGGAAAACTACTGTAAGGCAGCTCTTTGTTTTCATAGTTGCTTTCTTTCTGTAGACTACTGTAAGGCAGCTCTTTGTTTTATAGTTGCTTTCTTTCTGTAGACTACTGTAAGGCAGCTCTTTGTTTTATAGTTGCTTTCTTTCTGTAGACTACTGTAAGGCAGCTCTTTGTTTTATAGTTGCTTTCTTTCTGTAGACTACTGTAAGGCAGCTCTTTGTTTTCATAGTTGCTTTCTTTCTGTAGACTACTGTAAGGCAGCTCTTTGTTTTCATAGTTGCTTTCTTTCTGTAGACTACTGTAAGGCAGCTCTTTGTTTTATAGTTGCTTTCTTTCTGTAGACTACTGTAAGGCAGCTCTTTGTTTTATAGTTGCTTTCTTTCTGTAATACTGTAAGCAGCTCTTTTTATAGTTGCTTTCTTTCTGTAGACACTGTAAGCAGCTCTTTGTTTATAGTTGCTTTCTTTCTGTAGACTACTGTAAGGCAGCTCTTTGTTTTATAGTTGCTTTCTTTCTGTAGACTACTGTAAGGCAGCTCTTTGTTTTATAGTTGCTTTCTTTCTGTAGACTACTGTAAGGCAGCTCTTTGTTTTATAGTTGCTTTTTTCTGTAGACTACTGTAAGCAGCTCTTGTTTTCATAGTGCTTTCTTTCTCGTAGACTACTGTAAGGCAGCTCTTTGTTTTATAGTTGCTTTCTTTCTGTAGACTACTGTAAGGCAGCTCTTTGTTTTATAGTTGCTTTCTTTCTGTAGACTACTGTAAGGCAGCTCTTTGTTTTTATAGCTGCTTTCTTTCTGTAATTGATGATAAATTTCATCTGCTTCATAAAGATTAGACAGGAATTTGTCAGACAAGCTAAGTTCGTTTTTTTTTTACACAAAAACCTGCTGTTATTTCACTACTTATGGTTGGCTGTTCAACAATCACAACACGTTATTGCTTGGAACAAGTCAAGTTAAAATGATATTTATTGAGGGTAAAAGATATAAGTTTACACAACTTTTTTTCGATCCTGCCCTGACAACAACAACAAATCAAGAAAAATTGGTGGATGTGTGTGTGTGTGTGTGTGTGTGTGTGTGTGTGTGTGTGTGTGTGTGTGTGTGTGGTATGTGTGTGTGTGTGTGTGTGTGTGTGTGTGTGTGTGTGTGTGTGGGTGTGGGTGTGTGTGTGTGTGTGTGTGTGTGTGTATGTGTGTGTGTGTGTGAGAGTATGTGTGTATGTGTGTGTGCGCGCGTGCATGCGTGCTTACGTGTGTTGGGTTTTTTCTTTCATTTGATGACTGTATGAAGCCGTAGATCTTCCTATGAAATAGACATTTTCTTTCTGTATTGAAGTCACTCAAACATCTCAGTTTTAGAATTTATCAAAGATATTCAAAGACTCAAAGGCACGAGTGTTATTCCTGTCAAAACTGGACAGTGAAAACCTGATTGCAAACCTCAGGAAACATGTAAACCTCAGAGACTTTACACCATATATGTATCACAAGTTCTTTCCAGAGTTTTCTGTATAAAATTCCTCTTCCCCCCCCCCCCCCCCCCCCCCCCCCCCAAAAAAAAAAAGAGACATGAAGATCAACTTTCTGTTATATGCAACGACTATGTCCACTTTTGCTATCAATGTATTATTCTCTTTTTTGACAACCCCTCTCCCCCCATCCAACAAAAAACCCCAAACAAACAAACAAATCCCCCCAAAACCCAGCAGTTGTATCAGTCTTTTATCACACAGACAACCAGGTAGTAACTTGCATACAATACTTATTCCATGCAACATACAAATAGGTGATGCACGTTCATATAAATACACACGTGCACACACACACACGCACACACCCACTGCAGTCTTTTCTATCACACAGACAACCAGGTAGTAACTTGCATAAAGTATTTATTCCATGCAACATACAAAAAGGTGATGCATGTTCATATAAATACACACACACACACACGTGCACGTGCACCCACACACACACACACACACCCACACACTCACTCACACACACCACCCACCCACCCACTCCCCACAACACACACACACACACACACACTTTCAAACCGCCCCACCTGTACAACAGCATTGCAGAACTCCAGGGAGTTGAGAAACATCTGCAAGTCAGGGATTGCCTGGCAGTCCTGCTCAGTGAGAGCGAACCAGTCCTCTGAAGGCGGCATGATCTTTCTGGGCAGTGAGGAGTACAGGCCACTCAGCCCCGTTGCCAGCACCTGGTGTCATGCACACACACAACCACGCACACGTACACATACAAAGCATATCTAATCAGGAAAGATGCACTTGAATGTGGAACTGTGTAACTGTATGTAATAATAATAATAATAATGCATGGAATTTATATAGCGCTGAATCTTGTAAAGCAACAAATCAAAGCGCTATGTGTATGTTATGCGGATGTGAACTCCATTTGCATGGGTCCGTGGCCTAACAAATAAATCCTTTGACTTTCTCACACACACACACACACACACACACACACACACACACACACACACACACACACACACATGCATACACACACAAGGAAATTCAAACTATAGGGCTACCCAAGTCTGTTGTCAACGGACATCTTAGAGAGATCCATACTCTGACTTTTGTTATATCACTTGCTGGTCAGACAGCACCCGAGCCATCCAAACCAAAACCGAGGGCAATTCAGCCAGGCCATGGGCTGCCTGCCCAAACAACTATCAGAAAGATACTTTTGTGATCATTTTCAGTTCAGATATTTCTGTTTTGCTTTCATCTTCTAATTTCAGCAGTCTAGAAGACTCTATGATGAGCTAATACCTTGTGAGAATTACCTCTACTATAAAGTTTTTTTTGTTTTTTAAAACATTCAATAAGAATGCTATCAGTAAAATCATAACAAGACAAAATCCCAACAAACAAATAAAACCATAAAAAAAACGAACAGCATACAAAACTTATTTGAAAGTATTAAGAAATTATTCATTTATTTTAGCCTTTCTTATGAACACATCCTGCAACCCCCCCCCCCCCCCCCCCCCCCCCCCCACCCCAACAAGTATCAACGAAGCAAAAACTACTCTATAATTTCCTGTCCAACTTTATACACTTCATATGTTTTTTTTCAAAATCAAATCAGCATTTCATGAACTCTCTGGGAACTATGTCCCAGGATGGCACTCTTTTAACCTGGTCCTCACTTAAAAAAACAAATACAAACAAAAAAAAAACCCTAACAAAACCAGCTCCTTTCCCTCTGAAATGTATGGTCTAAAGTAATGTTCATGCAGAAACGTTCAGAAACGACGGGTCAGCCACGCACAGTCACTCACTCACCGGACAGAAATCAGAGTTCTCGGCAATGTAGTGGCCGATGTGGGGGTGGACAGCGGACAGGGTCATCAACAGCAGCAAGGCGTCCCGGGCCCGCTGACCGATGGGACCCTCCCGGTGGATGTAGGGGATCAGCAGGGAGAAAATCAAAAACTTGGCCGGCCCGTGGTCAGCTTCGGTGGTGAAGAAGCTCTCCAAGATCACCGTCTGCTGGGAAATGCAGGTGCAGATCTGGTGCAGGACCAGGACCAGCCGAAACTCCAGCTCCTCAGAGCCGCAGGTGGGCAGCTGGGACTCGGCGCAGGCCATGAGCAGACGCAGCAAGGGGCGGATAACCTGCCGGTGGATCAGCAGCAGTTGTCTGCTCTGGGAGATGAGCAGCTCGTACATGCGCAGCTGCTCCATGCACAGCTTGTCCTGGTGCTCTCGCTGGCTGCTGCACCAGTTGCAGAACGTTTCCAACACCTGCAGGGAAAAAAAGAAAAAGTTTACTAAATGGGACAGCTGTATTGAGACAAAATAAATGGTGTAAAGGCTACAAACTAGTGTATCACACCTCAGAGCTCTAGCTGAGGAATAGGGGGGGGAAAAAGACCCACTGTATAACTCATCCGCAAATGTAATTTTTGAAGGGGGAAAAAAACAAACATCAATGCATTTAAAATAATATCAATACTCTCCTTACGGAAAATCTCACTATCTACCTACCACTTTAAAGAGTTTGTTCAAACCAAGAAAGATGAAAAGGCAGGCATAATCTATGGATGAAAAGCTAAATGATCATTTCATTCATATCATTAATATAATCTAGATAAGGTCAGCCATAACATGTGAAAATAATATTATCATTTCATTTAAAAATTCACACATAATTAGATAAGTTTAACCATACACAAAATCAATCATCAATGTTATACTGAAAAAAAAACATTCACATATTATAATCACAGCAAGTTACAAGCATCACCAATACATTTTCCAAGAAAATAACATTCAGCCTAATTCCATCCTCCAAACCAGCACGCATACCTCTTTCAAATGGAAATACGTCTGCCTGCTCATCGTTGGAGCAAAGCACCGCCACTATCTTAGTCTGCGCCACTGCCAATAACACTGACCGCTTGTTGCCAGTGATTTTTGAACACCTGCAACACAACATTTCTTGAAGCTAGCTAGCAGGGAAAAATAAACAAACACATATAATCTTCATCATAAAAAAACACCCCAGAATGTGAAAATAAACAATTAGTATGAAAACAGTCTTGTGTGCATGTATTGTATTTTACTGTGTTGTGTTTTCAGTCCCACCACGTATGCCTATGGGTCGAATCGCTTACAGGTTAGAGAGTTGTACTCATGATCTTCTCTACTGAGGTGTCCATTCCAAGGGATATTTTCCTTGAGTTAACACCAGTTCTGACTCCACTCCCCTGACAGTCCTTTGTCTGTGAGTTCAAACCTAGGTCCCCTTTAATCTTGTGTTGATGTTAAGATTCCTTCCTTGAAAATTCAGAGCCATGCTCCCGAGTTAATGGAAGTCAAGTCAAATTATGCCTGATCTGTTCAGTCATAAAGACATCAACTTTTTTCCAGCCATAACTGTTGGATGAACTTTTCAAACTTTAAATAAAACTCTGTTTTGCCTATATTACACAAATGGAAATCAGGATTGTGCTAGAATTGTTCTTGAAGCCAGAGTACCGTAAGACACAATGTAAGTAACTTAGCTGATGATTCCAATCAACAGACCCTCACAAGAATTGAACTTCTTGAAGGAATGAGAAAAAGTGACAAAAGATGGACTTGAACAATTATATTGAAATAATGCAGAATTGAGAGAAGAAACAAAAAGAGGAAATTATGTTGAAAAACTGAAAGCAGCTTCTTAATACCATTTCTGTTTTCTACTTTTCCTGCTCAGCATTCTCTGCTTTCTAACCCAATTCTCCTAGGACAAGTACAGTCCAGATCTGTTCCCGCTATCATAGTTCTTGTGTTATGACCGACGTGGCAGCTATTTCCAAACCAAAATCATGTAAAAATAAGATTGCTATTATGGGTGGATATTGTTAAACATCACCAGAACTCACAGAAATATGTGAAATTAGACTCTTTAAAGCACCGGTTGCCATGGAAACCATTCCAGATGCCGACAAAATAATTGAAATCATTAAAACCATAACACTTTTCACATGCACTGTGTTTTTTTTTCTTTCTGCAGTCAATTGATTATACACCAAACTAACTCTTTACATTTGTGCAACATTACAGGTTAGAACTTTGATTATTAAGGTTGTTGGTTTTTTTAAAAGAAGTTTGTTTGATTTGTTTTAATTTAGGCCTCCTTTTTTTTCTTGACATTTAACAAATAAACAGCTATACACACAAACTGACAAAGCTGGCAAACTGCAGACGTGTGGTATTGTGTGTGTAAAAATAGTGTGCACAGTTTCTAGTTTGAAAATGTATTCACATTAGTGATGTGAATAAAATCACTACCCCGAAAGACAAAACTGGACCCCAAAAAAAGAGAACACACACAATGCAGTCTGTTTTTTTATCTTAAAAAAGAATCATCAATTATTCATAGAAAGCAACCTGTCTTGTTAAACGAAAAGAGAGAGAGAGAGAGAGAGAGAGAGAGAGAGAGAGAGAGAGAGAGAGAGAGAGAGAGAGAGAGAGAGAGAGAGAGGAGAGATTGTGATAAATTAAGTATGCCTATTTTGTTAGAAAATGAAAAAAATTCTGCACCCCCCCCCCCCCCCCCCCCCCCCAACACACTCACAATTAAAAGAAGCAAACAAAACAAACAACAACACACAAAAAAACAACCAAAAAACTACAACACTTTGAATAAACAAAGTTTTGGGCAGTCATTCAAGTTCGAGTTGTATTCTAGCTTTGAGTCAAGCTGCCGGTTTTACACACCAACCCGAGCCACAAGTTGAGAAAACACTGCCCTGGTCTTGGGTTCAACAATGCGTGATCTGATCTATATATCTATTAGTATTATATACATAAGACGCAGCCTACAATGACACTTACTACTGATACCAACAGCTTAGTCGCACAGTTCAAGTATCAATGTCCACTCTAGAGTGAAAACAAAAAGCATTCCTCTGTCAATAATCCCCATGAGACTTGTCATTCACTCATGGTCAATGTGTCTGTGTGTGTGTGAGTGCTTGTATACATGTGCGAATATATATATATATATATAAATATATATATATATAATATATATATATATAAAATATATATATATATATTGATAGATAGATAGAGAGAGAGAGAGAGAGAGAGAGAGAGAGAGAGAGCGAGAGAGAGATGAAAGAGGAAAGGGATTGCCACTCTGACTGTATTGATAGCATATTCATGAGAGGTTTGGTATTCATAAATGCCCAGTCTTAAGACCGTTTTCCTTTTAAAATATACTTCAGCGTCAACAGAAAGAGGAAAGGGACTGTCACTCTGACAGTACTGATAGCGTATTCATGAGAATTTGGTACTTATACAGGGCCAAAGACTTCAGATTGCTTTTCCTTATAAAATATAATTCAGCATCAACAGCATGTTGCACAGTGCATACACATGTCAGGTATGTCCCAGTATGCAGACATTGTAATGATAAAAGACACCACACCACACCCCACTCCCCCAAACACACACACACAAAACACCACAGTCGCACAAATACATAAAGCAGCCAAAAATACACATCTTACACAACCACACACACACACCTCAAAGCAGGTGTCAGGGTCCGTGTCGGCACGATCGCGACCCTCAATCCCCCCCCCCCCTCCTCCTCCCCCCCCTCCCCGTGCCGGGGAGCTGCGCCCGTTGACAGCCACCTGGCCATCCTCCCGGACGCTGGACGTGCGTTTGAACCAACTCATCTCGTGATGCACATCAGACACTGTTGGTGCACAAACATTGTCACTTTCTCCCAACCGCACAGGGAGCCGCAACCTATGTCATACTTGACGTCGCAACTTTCTCAGGGTTGAAACAAGTTTCCTGGAAAAAGAACACCGAAAAAAGTGTTTGTTAGGCTAAATTTTGTGTACTATGGAATATTTGAAGAAACTTGGATTTTTGAAAAGAAAAAAAATTCATTTACAATGATGACATTCAAAAGCATGTTGAAAGGACTAAAATGTCAGTGAGAACATTTTCTTACAAAAATAAGGAACAACATCTACATGCGATTGTTCCATCTATTGCATTCAAAGAAACTAACACTACAGATCGAAGTCAAGCGATATAAACAATTCTCTATACCAACATTGGTTCTCCATACCAACATTGGTAAGATCAAAGTCAGCGATAAACAATTCTCTATACCAACATTGGTTCTCCATACCAACATTGGTAAGATCAAAGTCGAGCGATATAAACAATTCTCTATACCAACATTGGTTCTCCATACCAACATTGGTAAGATCAAAGTCAGCGATATAAACAATTCTCTATACCAACATTGGTTCTCCATACCAACATTGGTAAGATCAAAGTCAAGCGATATAAACAATTCTCTATACCAACATTGGTTCTCCATACCAACATTGTAAGATCAAAGTCGACGATATAAACAATTCTCTATACCAACAATTGGTTCCCATACCAACATTGGTAAGATCAAAGTCAAGCCGATAAAAACAATTTTCTATACCAAACATTGTTATCCTATACCACATTGTTAATAAGTGTCACCTATATTACTCAATACCAAACACAATATGCCGTAATGTTCTACTGGAAAAACCTAGTTGATCCAGGTTCATTTTGAAGACTGAGGCGTTCCATGAAGAAAATCAAAATTTGCAACAACAAGTAATGAAGTATACAAAGCAGACCATGAAGGATCGGAAGTAATGAAGTATACAAAGCAGACCATGAAGGATCGAATATTAACTAAAAGTAGCCAGTAAGAACATCAGTCAAAAAGACCTAACCCATTCATAGCATTCATTCCACATAAATTTACACAATTCCCATTTTTCAGCATCATTGCCTCAAGTTCATGAATAAACTCTTTCGCAGACCAAAAACATGCAGGGCAGACTCTCAAAGCCTAGTTTGCAACACACCTGCTTGAGCCAGACAGACGGATGGGGGAAAAAACCAGGAAGAAAAACAGAAAACAGCAGCCAGCAGCAGGTACTGGCCGCTGGTAATGATGCTTGGCTGGCTAATTAAATCAGAAGGTAACCAGCCTGGGTTGTGAAACACTTGTCTACTGTCTGGTTTCACTCCTGAATATAGTCGTTGACTAGCGTAAACTGTGGCTTCTCTTTGAAATGGCTACAGGTCAGCCTACTTCTACCATACAATACATTTTTTCATAGTAAAGATAATAATATAGTGTTTCACTAATGCTTTCACAATTTCAAAGTAATAATTTCAGATCTGAAAGTAATGAAATTACAACAGAAAAGATCGAAAATGGCCGCTAATGAAATATTTGACATGAGAGCAATAATTAATGAAAGTACACCCACATGATTTAAAAAAAAATATATAGTGAATCTACCAGTGGACTTTTTTTTCTTCCTTTCATGGGTAATTTTGCCACTAATTAAAACGTTTTCGTTTTTAAAAAGTCATTTAAAATACTGTGAGATAATGCCAGTACGCATACGCACATATGCACGCACGCATGTATGCACACACACACATGTATGCACATCTCGTGCATACCTTATGGCTGTAGCTGTACACAAGTTCAGTTTCATTATAAGCTACATCAGAGCTGTCACCATGTAATGATGCCCTGTAAAGTGGAACCTTTCTCAATCTACTCACTATTTCAACGATTCAAGCCCTCAAGGCAAACAAGACAAGGCTGTGTCAGTGTGATAGCCATCAGCCTCTCTACACAAACTGCCATCCTCAGACTCCCCACCCCACCCCCCACCCCACCCCCTGACACACATACCCTTACGAATTACGAAAGCAGGCAAAAAGTACAGAAAGGAAAGAAAAGAAAGGGAAAGGAATGGACAGAATATTTTTTTTAAAAAAGATAAATTAAGCGAAAATAAACAAATAGATAAAGAAAATTAAACTAACCAAAAGAAACAGACGGTTTGAGGACAGGTAATGTACAGTCTGTGTGCAAAGCCAGACACTGTGGCCAGAATCCTGTCTAAAGTCAACCCCCCCCCCCCCCCTCCTTCTTACTGTATACAATAAGCCATAGGACCACTAGTGATTACCAAAGTTCTGTGTGCACATGCATTTAGTTTATAAAATGTTACGAACCCGTCAAAACACGAGAGTTGTCCATATCAGTAAGCTAATACTGTGAAGAAAAACCCACTCAAGTGGACAAACGATTTTACACACACACACACACACACACACATACACTCTCTCTCTCTCTCTCTCTGCACCATCCTGGCATTTTCTTCCTGGGGAAAACAACTCACTTTTCAAACAAATTTTTTTTTTTAAATCAGCAGTGACTACAATAGATTTTTTATAACTTGGTAAATTCCATGACTTCACAAAAACCGACATCCCACTCACACTCCAGTGCTCCCAACAGCACCATCTGGTCATTAGAGATCAACAGTATTGATCATAATACCTCAAGACTGCTAAAAAAAATAAATAAATAAACAGCCTTGTTCCAAAAATATGTATTTGTTTTTTAAATCGCAATAAAGAGAACAAGAAAACAAACAGGAAAAATCGAAAAAGGAGCAGATAAAAGGACGGTGATGGAACGGCTGAAATTTCTTGGATAGAATATCCAGAAGATGAAGATGGTATGTTTTATGAACAAGTCCAAATCTTAATGGCAGATCCTAAGATCTGCTTACTAAATGCTGGCCTTTTAGATAGCATTGGCATTGATTAATAAAATAAAAATAAAAAAGTCATATGATAACATCCGTATTTCTACTAATATATTATTAAAAACATGAAATTCACATATAAATACATTCAAACAGCCCATCAAATTACAATACTATCCAAATATTCCAGAACAACTACATAAGTTCCTGTTCACATTTATTAAAAAAGAAGGCAAATGTAATAAACTTCTCCCCAAATAAGCAGACAGCAGGAAAAGAAATACAAGTTTGTTTTTTACAACTAAATCAGTAAATGTGATAAGCATAGTGCTACAAACCACTTGTGCATCCTCGCAAACGTTCCGTTTACACTGGAAATATCATACATGCAGACTGCAGTTAATAACACATTTACGCCAGCAACGATAAACAGCATGATTGATGGCCTGATATTACTCAATGGTTAATTGCAGGCATGTGTGTATACATCCACTCTGCATGGGTGGTGAGCGACAGAAAATGACTGAATGGTACAAATTACAATGGGCAAAATCATTATAGGGCAATAGTACAAGGAAGGTATACTATAGCACAAGGAAGGTCAAAACAAAACAAAAACAGCCATGAACACTAAGTGTTGCATATGACTAGGATTTTATGAGGATTAAATTTTTCCAGCAAAATGCAAATCAATTCACTAAAACAGTAAAAGAGTAATATGACCACCATCACCACCACCACCCCTCTCTCTCCCTCCCTATCTCTTTCTCCTGATTGAATTTTAATTTTTTTTTATCTATAGCCGGATTCATGATCAACAGCACTACTTGATCTTACATAATATAATATCTCTATGTATGCAGTTCTCTCTCTCTCTCTCTCTCTCTCTCTCTCACTCTCTGTAACACACACACACACACATGCACGCATGCATGCATGTGTGTGCGCAAACAAACACAGTGACACACACACACACACACAGTGACACACACACTTCATATCGTAAGTACCTATGTACCCCCCCAATGATAAATTATACACACTGTTGAGAGCCCTTTTGTTCACAACCATCTATAATGTACATTTTATCAGAATTTGTCAGCTGCACCACACACACTGACACACACACTTCATTTCATAAGTACCTATGCACCCCCAATGATAAACACATACATGTACACACTGTACAGCTCTAGCCAGTTTGTTCCCATCCACCTATATAATGTGTGTTATATTGTATTTTGTCAGCTGAATCACACACACACAAACACACACACACACACACACACATCACAACACACACACACACACACATACACACACACACCACACGCAGCACGCGCACACACACACACCACCATACACACATAGAGTACACACTATACACACACACACACACAATTAACAGCCTGACATCAAAACAACATTTCCCATACATGATAGTGATACAAATCAACAATCATCCAAGTATCAGACAATCATAAAAAACAAGCAGAACTCTCACTCTTTTATGTTCCATACAATATAAAAACACAGCATGATGTGTCTGTCTATGCACATGTCAGCAAATGCAGATCTGTGTGTAGCTGTAAGTAGGTGTGCATGACAGTGCATGGCTTCTACATGTATACATGTACCTTAGTATTATAAATTATGTATTGTCAGTGTATGACTGCACCTGCATACATGTCAAAGTCCTTCAGATGGGACTATAAACCGAGGCCCCGTGTTTGAACGCATGCAGAACATCTTGCGCACATGTTAAATCCTGTTCTGCTTTTCGGAAGAGTAGGCCATTGTGTGCCGGTGGAAACAGATGAAAAAATTTACAAAACCGCATACACACGGGGACTGGATGTAAAAAAGCACATGAGTGCTTATTCCATTGTCCTCGATATAAAAGAATAAATAATAATAAATCATAATAATACATGCACATCAAACCTTAGAGGTGAAAGAATAGAGCTGGGCCTGACAACCCCTTCTTCACTATATTTTGTTTTTTCTCATGTGCAGGTGAAACAATTGTTTGACACTAACTTCAACCTAATGCTCCCCACCCCACTCCCTCTCAGCTCATCATTCTAATGGCAGAATGTCGGTAAATGGGAAGGCAGCCTGTGAATAACCTCTACCTTGCATGCACGCACGCAAACATTTCATCAGCAGATGGAAAACTTATGAGCCTCAACCACATTATTCATTCACTTTCATCCTTTCCTGAGGTATAGGCTGGGTTTGATGTAATCGATACACCTGACATTGTAGTAGCCATCATCATGTACGGTCAGTGATTTCACTGATTTGTCTCGATTAACCTGACATGCCTAGACTTGACTGATATTGGAAAGTCATACTCATAGTGATTATGTATATATATATATATATATACTATATATATACAAATATTCAGGTCTTCTCTTTCTCTCTCTGAATTTCTTCCTTTGTTCTTCTTATTCCGTACCACATACAATTTTTACAACCCCACACCAGTCTAGCTCACAAGCTTTCCTTGCACTGATACTCTTGGCAGAAATCACAGATCACAATCACCACCTGTGTTACTCAACACGCATGGCCCATGAATCAATCCACTATCAATCAACCCATATGACACCAAAGTGCATGAACTGGCTTAGTGAAGTTAGTCTATCAGCAATTAATCTTATGTTGCAACTGCCAAGGAAAAATCAATATTGACAGGGGGCACTAATGACTTATGTTGTTGTTGGTGGTTTTGTTGGTAGTGGTTTTTTTTAAAAATTGTAGCACACTTGAGTGAAGGTCTTGTCTTTCTCTCTAAATGTCCCCCCCCCCCCCCCCCCCCCCTTTCTTCTTTATTATGTAATTACTGGGATTTTTCCAACCACACACAGACACATAAGCTTCCCTTGCACTAATGCTCTTGTTGGCGGCATAAATCCCTGAACATGATTGTTATAAATTTGTGTTTAACAATATACACTACTTAGTTTTTTTAAACCACCCGAGACAAAAAACAAACATGACCTGCAAATCCACCCACTATCAATTGACCCACACGACACCAAAGTGCATGAACTGACTTAGTCTACATCAACAATTAATCTGATGTTGCAGCCGCCAAGGAAAAATCAATATTGATATAACCAACAGCCCTGGTTGCCAGCAAGTCTTACACACAGTACTTCTACACTGTCCCCAAGCCTCACAGTCAATCCACTTTTTACTACACCACTGCACATAGCCCGAGGTCAGTACAGCAAGACCACCTGAGAGGCCAGTAAGAAAGAAGCCGGACAAAAGAAGGGCACACATAACCTGCTGGCCTCTGTCACCCAACACTATCACACATCATGGCACCTTTTGTTGTCGTCCCAGGTAAATGATAGAAGGCAGAGGTTCGCTCACACCTGGCTTCCTCTAAAGAAGTGGGTTAAGCTTTAAGGGGCGGGAGTGTAGATTGGATAAAATAAAAATAATAAAATCAGTTGGGACATTTTGTTGGTTTTACTTTTGTTTGTTTGTTTGTTTGTTTAGACAGTCACTTTTGAAAAGGAATGAGTAATATAGAAAAGGTCAGATGAGCATGCACAAAAGACAGATAATTTGCAAAGAGACACACACGAAAGGCAAGTGAACCCCAGTTGGAGAAAAATTTGGATGGTTGTTATCTTATTGGCAGCGAGGGAATGTTGTATAATCATCATTAAACTAGAATCTGGGTTTTCTTTTGTTTATTGAATCTTTTTCTTTTCAATTCAGTAAAACATGTAGCCCCCCCCCCCCCCCCCCCTCTCTCTCTCTCTCTCTCTCTCTCTCTCTCTCTCATCCTCTCCTCTCTCTTCATGCAGATCTTTGAAAGTGGCAAATTACATTAGAAAGCACTGACAAAAAGAACAAAGTCTACAAGCAACATTTACAAGAACTCAGAAACCTATTTCAGTCAAGCCCATCACTGGGTTCACAACTCTCTGTCAAGATGCACAGCATAAATTAGGGTGGGTGTTTTTTTCCAACTAGACACCTAGTTAGGCTAGTCCACAAATCCCGTAACAAGTAAAACGAAATCTTTAAGTCAGTGTAAAGCAGTGTAAAAAAAGAATACACCCATGCGCATAATAACACTTTTACTTAAAATAAAGAACATTTGGAATATTTTTTCATATGATCTACAATGAGAAAGAGTCATACTTCACCTAGGTATTTTCTACATGTAATCTTTCTCTCTCTGCAGAGCATCTCAGGCCTTCGACTTCAACAGTAGACTGAGCTGACACAATGAAGTTTTTACAGGATGTAAAGCTATAAAATAAGTCATGCTGATGAAAACAGGCCTTTCCTATCCTGGTTCCCTGCTGTTACACTGATTAACACCACATGTTTACTTAAGTCTTACAAGTTATGGCTAACTTTCCTGAAAAAGCAGTTCCTAAAATTATGCAAAATTATGCCCGCTAAAAGCTACAAATCTTTTTTTATTAAAGACAACAGCCAAATTTCTTCTTGCTTTATGGATGCACGTATACATCACATATGTGCACAGTACTCATCCCCTGATATCCCTCCATGAGCAGACACAAATACACATGCATGTGCACAAATGCGCACACACACACAAACATATATATATAATATATATATATATATATATATATATATGGTGGATCGGTGGTCTAGAGGTAACGCGCCTGTCTAGAAAGCGAAAAGTCCGGGTCTGAAGTGTGCGGCGGTTCGTACCCCGTTTGGACCGGAAATTTTTCCCCCATCCATTAGACCACGAGTGGTGGTCTGGGCGCTAGTCTTTCGGATGAGACGATAAACCGAGGTCCCGTGTGTTACACGTAATTATTTAGCGCACGTAAAAAAACCCACGGCAACAAGAGAGTTGTCCCTGGCAAAATTCTTAGAAAAAAGCCACTCTGATAGGGAAACAAATGCAGCTGCAGAAAAAAAAAAAAAAAAAAAAAGGGTGAAAGGGTGGCGCAGCGCTTAGTGGCGACGCGTTCTCCCGCTCTCCCCGGGGAGAGCAGCCCGAATTTCAACTTAAAGTGGTATGAAATAAAATCTGAGCGCTTTGATTTGTTGCTTTACAAGATTCAGCGCTATATAAATTCCATACATTATTATATATATATGAGCATGAAATTATAATCTCTTCAACCTCCCCCACTCACACAAACACACACACACACAAACATATATGAGCATGAAATTATAATCTCTTCAACCTCCCCCACTCAACGCACGCGCGCACACACAACACACACACACACACACACACACAGACAGAGAAAGAATCATGAATACGCTTGCAATACATGCAGAGGAAACTCAGTTATAAATATATTTGAAGAGCTCTTTGCCACACATGAAATGAGGCTATACAATCACACACACATGTGCACATGCATATGTATATATATATATATATATATAAAATCTGTAATAATATATATCTTAAGATTCGACACAACCTCATAGAGTTAAACAGCAAAAATCAAGCCAGAGACTGTGTGAAAAGATGAGGGACAGCCAACAACAAAAGGAACACACACACACACACGTTTCTCAGTCCATGACACTGGCTTTCAAAACAAATGCTGTCATTTCACAGTACAGTCATAGAAATAGAATGCAAAGATGAAGCCATAGCCTGTGTGAGAAGATGAGAACAAAAAGCAAAACAAAAAAACAAAGAAAAAAGCACACATGCACGCACACACACACACACACACACATGCATGCACACAACAGAACATCTTGCACACACGTTAAATCCTGTTCCGCTTTTCGTAAGAGTAGACCACTGTGTGCCGGTGGGACCAGATGACAGAATTTACAAAACTGCATACACACGGGGACTGGATGTAAAAAAGCACATGAGTGCTTATTTCATTATCCTCGATATAAAATTTAAAAAAAATATATATATATTTATAACACACACACACGCACACAGGCATGCACACCCACACACACATATGATATATATACACAAGACTAATAAATGGACTCTTAAATCGTAAGAATAGCTACTATTACTACTATATTAATTAATAATACAATACCTACAAATAATATCTAGATCTCTATACTATAGAGAATAGATAGGTATAACAATAATGCAATGTGCTTTGACTGTACAATGAACATTATAAATAGCTACAAAGTTCTCTTTGTGCTATGTCTTTTATCATAAAAGTTCAAGTATCACTGAAATAGGAAATCGAAAATTCTTAACAAGAGAAAACCAATGGCAATGGGTCCTCAATACATCTTTTCTTTGATTGAGTAGGACTTCGACACTTTTATCATTTGAACACTTTCTTTTCTTTATAACTGGTCTTACTGCAAAAGCCAGAGGGAGGGAGAAGGGGAAGGGGGGGGGGGGGGGAACTAGATTTTCAACATTTTCTTGAGACTAAACAATGCATCACATAAGACACCCAAACATGAAAACCAAGGTTCTGCCATGGGCTTAAAGTACAACCTCTGCCCCCCCCCCCGTACCCCCACCACCTACTACTACACTACTACTACCACACCACACACCACACATAACACACACAACACGCACACACACACACAATAACACACACAACACACACACACACACACACACACACACACACACATACACACACACACACACACACACACACCCTTCACCTTAAAAGGGAAAAACCACTAAGGAGATCAATAGTTGAAAAGCCATATGGGCAGCCTTACAAAGTGTAACACACACAGTGCAGATACATGGACCAAGTCCCCCAGCGGGGCTTCATCAATCAATACCTCTTTGTGGCACTACTGATACTCTCTGTTAACACCATGTGTTACTAGGGGATGAGCTGGATGCCAAGCTATTTTTCCCTCAGACTGACTGTCACAACAGGCTGGCTGTGCAGCGTGCTACAACTGGCTTTCGGGCCTGTCCAGGCTGTAAACATGTTGTATTGGAGGGGGGTTGTGATATATTACTGTTTGTCCTGGGCTTAGCTTTTTACAGCTTGGGTCTACAGACAGTTTGAGGGGTAAGGGGAAACGTGAGATTGTATACAATCTGAACATGAAATAAAACCTGAAAATAAAATCTGAAGCATGTCTTATTTAAGTGACTTACAGTATACAAAAGTTTCATCCGTTGTGTATTTTTATGAAAAATAGTCCAAGTACAGAAAACAGAAAATCAAGTGTCAAACATTCATGACATGATAAAGTATATTGTCTTTCACGACAGAAAATGGTCCTATTTGAAAAAAGTGGAAAATCAAGTGTTAAAATTTGCTATTCCTTTACTTTTCTCACATTCACAGTCCACTGTTACAATACATGGATAAAACAAACGGGTATGGGTGTATATGTGTGTGTGTGTGTGTGTGTGCATGCGTGTGCGTGTATGCACATGCATGCATGTGTGTGCACACACGCACGTGCACACGTGTGCAAG
The DNA here is from genome assembly GCA_028751875.1 of Rapana venosa. Classification (NCBI taxonomy): domain Eukaryota; kingdom Metazoa; phylum Mollusca; class Gastropoda; order Neogastropoda; family Muricidae; genus Rapana; species Rapana venosa. Next base: position 50,894,871 of record CM054144.1, read on the forward strand.
AAATAAAGTAATACAGATCAATCTATGCAGCACATGTACTAATAATAGTAATTCAAGTCAGCATAAGACTTGCTTGATCCCTACTGTAAAATACAGAAAAAGAAAAAAAATATTGGCAAAGAGACTCTGCCAAATAAAATCATATCAGCTGTACTATATATATATAGATTGCTTGAAATGGACTTGTGCAAACTGGTACAATAAGTATGATTATGAATTACATGGTTGTTATCAACTATCATTTTTCTTTGGTTAAGTGCTATTCCTAACAATCAATATGGTCCACATAGTCAGCTGGTATATTTTATAAACAATAGGAATGATTGAATCGATTATTTTTTTTCCATTGGCAGGTTGAAAGAGCCTTGTACTTGCAGGATTAGTCAGCAAGTCTAGAGTCTTCAAATGTTAGAACTTGCATTTATTCTAATCCAATTTATAATCACCACATGATAAACTGTTGTTAAGAGACAGGTCAGTGACTGGTATTAAAATAAATTGACGCTGACAATTTAGACTTCCTGAAAAATCTTTTTTTTTTTTTTTTTTTAAGATTGGTATCCGTTCGTGCAGGCATGAAATGGCCTGCTCTTCCAAAATGTAAAATGGGTTTTTAACATGTGCCCAAGATGATCTACATACATTTATAAACAGGGCCTCAATTTATATCTCACCCGCAGGACGTACTTTTAGGGACTGGAGTTAGTACTGATGATGTAAACTCCTGGGTAAATTTCCCTAAAATGGGTGCCTCCATTGATGGCTTAATCCCAGGCTGTCAGATCATGAGCGCAATGCGTTAACTTTAATCCATCCCCATCCTGGCTGGTGTTTTTTTTCTTCTGTTCCTTGGTGAGATTTTTTGTATATGAGACTGATTTTTACCCACCACTATTAATTTAAAATGAAATACTGCAACTTCAGGGATGGTGCCTAACAATAATATGATGTGCAAGCTTTTTAAAAATGTTGTCATCAAATCTTGCCAGCATGCAACGGCCTACTATTCCCAAACTAAAGGCCAAATGAGTTTTTAATGTGGGCAAAGATTAATTGTGTATTCCACTCCTCCAAAAGTCCTTCAGATAAGTCTAGAAACCGAGGCACAATGTGCGATCACACGCAGAACATCTTGCACACATGTATCATTGTATGTTAAAAACCAGTTTGTTCTGCCTTTCAGAAGAGTAGGCCATTGTTTAAGGGTAGTGAATGGACGACCAAATTTTCAAAATGCATGCACACAGGTGTCATGTTTAAACACCTTCCCCAAAGTCAGAATGCAGCTACCTTAATGGTGGGTTAAAAATGATCGCACAGTCTATATTCAATAGCCATAGCCGGCATAGGCAAAATCTCACCATTGGTGAACCATGAATCTCTAGCTGAGGAACAGAGTAACAACAACAACAAATATATATACATATATATATGTACAGCGAGGCCACCAGTGCAGTGTACTACAACAACAACATTGGAGAATGGTTTCGAACAACAGTTGGAGTAAGGCAGGGCTGTCTACTCTCACCCACTCTTTTCAACATCTTCCTTGAGAGAATCATGGCTGATGCACTGGAACATCATGAAGGATCAGTCAGCATTGGTGGCAGAACGATCACAAACCTCCGCTTCGCAGATGACATTGATGGAATAGCAGGATCAGAAAAAGAGCTTGCCAGCCTAACAGAACACTTGGATAAGGCCTCCAAAACATACGGCATGGAAATCAGTGCAGAGAAGACCAAACTGATGACTAATAACACCAACGGCATTAGCACTGATATCAGGGTTAATGACCAGAAGCTGGAAACAGTTCAAAGCTTCAAGTACCTGGGAGCCATTGTATCAGACCAGGGATCCAAGCCAGAAGTAGTATGCAGGACTGCACAGACAATAACAGCTTTGTCAAAACTAAACACCATCTGGAGAGATAAGAATATCTCACTTATCTCCAAGGTCAGACTGATGCGCTCCCTTGTCATATCCATATTTCTGTATGCCTGTGAATCATGGACCCTGACTACAGATTTGGAGAGAAGAGTACAGGCAGTGGAGATGAGATGCTTTCGGAGACTCCTTGGCATCTCCTACAAAGACCACATTAGCAACGAAAGCGTGCATAACAGAATCCAGCAAACCATTGGACCCTATGAGAACCTTCTAACGATCGTGAAAAAGCGTAAACTTAAATGGTATGGGCATGTCACAAGATCCCAAAGAATTTCAAGACAGTTTTGCAAGGCACTGTCCAAGGAGGAAGAAGAAGAGGCAGACCAAGGAAGAGCTGGGAGGATAACATCAGCGAATGGACAGGCCTAGAACTCAACAAAACCCTGAGAAAGGCAGAACAGAGAGAAGAATGGAGGGAACTGGTTGCTGAGTCTTTGAGGGTGCCCCCACGGTCGTCAGACTACGGGACAGATAGATAGATAGATATATATATCAGAGAATACTTTAGCTTGAGACAATTTGCACAATGGCTACATTACATTAGTACATCATCTACACAACACAAATAGTAATAGTCACAGAATAGATAACCTTGAAGTTTTATATGACTTTATGAACAAAACTCAACAAACAATTAATAAATAAAGTAAAAACACCATGACTTGCATAAGTATAAGGTGAGCATAAGTCCCCACCCCCACAAAAAATAATAACTATGGGCAATTAATAAAAACTATTAATTAACAAAATAAAGGTAAACAAAGACTCACCAAAATCCAAAGACAGTGTTGCAATAATAGATCAGCATTGATTGTGTTCATGATTAAGCCTAAGCCTAAGGTCAAAATCAATTTCCCCTGATTTTGTTACATGTGACTTTTCCAATTCAATTTGTCCTTCATTTGTTCTTTCTTTACACTACTTCAGTATCTGTAAATAATAGAATAATAAAATCATTAAGCCTACATTGTACATATTCATAAACTTTGACTATAATAAACAACAGACTAGTGTTGCAGAATTGGGGCTGGGGTGGAAGTGGGGGTATGGGTCTTAGGCTTGTGTATGCATACATGTGGTAATGTCATATTTCTAAGTAGAGTTCTGGTCACACACTGTTGACAATGATACTGTTGACAATGATACTGTTGCCTAGTATCACAATCAGAAAACAAATTACAATACAGCTATCATTATGCAAAACAGAATAACTGAAAATTTATTAAACCGCGTGGAACTAAAACTAGATGAAGAAGACACACTAAAACAAACAGAAACAAGGTGATAAAACCAGATTGCATACGCCCTCCACGATCAAGTCAACTGACTAAAAATAGGGGGTCCAATCAGAAGCAAATCACCCACCCGTTAAACATTTTTTGGTGATAAAAGCACCAATACATTGTTCATTATTTCCCTCAAAGTTTGATCCAGCAAACGGTAACAG
>CM054144.1:50903267-50910767 GCA_028751875.1 Rapana venosa
ACATCGTGGTTAGTTGAATGCTGGCACCACCAGTAGGGCCATCCCACACTTCAGCCCGGGCCTCTCTGTGCTGAAGTTAACCAATAAATTTGGGGGGACGGGATGGCCTGGTGGTTAGGGGCGTTGTGCTCACGATCCTACAGCCCTGGATCGATCCTAGGTTTAAGCTACCACCGAGAGGCCCGTTCAAGGGTTTTTTTCCTCCCCTGGAGTTAACATCAGTGCTGACTCCACTCCCCCGAAAGTCCTTCGGTATAAACCGAGCTCTCGTGTGCAAATAATAATAATAATAAAAAATAATAATGTATGGAATTTATATAGCGCTGAATCTTGTAAAGCAACAAATCAAAGCGCTCAGAATTTTTTTAAATATCGGGATAATGGAAAAAGCACTCATGTGCTTCTTTTTACATCCAGTCCCCGTGTGTATGCGGTTTTTAAAAAAAATTTTGTCATCTGTTCCCACTGGCACACAATGGCCTACTATTTCGAAAAGCGGAACAGGATGTAACGTGTGCGCAAGATGTTCTGCAAGCGTTCGCACACGGGGCCTCGGTTTATAGTCTCATCCGAAGGTCTTTGACATTCAGTTCGATTATTTTGTCAAACTGGGAAGAAAGGGCGAGGCTGGGAATCGAACCCAGAACCTCACGCTTTACTTGTTGGCAGGCAAACGTCTTAACCATCCTGCCACCTTCCTTCGATCTGACGGCCCGGGATCAATCCTAGGTTTGAGCTACCACCGAGAGGCCCGTTCAAGGGGATTTTGTCCCCTGGAGTTAACATCAATGCTGACTCCACTCCCCCGAAAGTCCTTCGGTATAAACCGAGCTTTCGTGTGCGAATGCATCCAGAACATCTTGTACACACGTTAACATTCGTTCTACCTTTCGAAAGAGTACACCGTTGTATGCCGGTAGGAACAGAAAACGCATGCATACGGGGGTGTCGTGTTTAAACATCATCCCCGAAGTCGGAATGCGGCTACTGTCATAGAGGGCCGAAACGGTCGCATACAGCAAAAGCTCACCATCATCACCCGGAGCTCTTGCCCAGGAACGAAAAAAACAACCCCCCCCCCCCCCCCCCCCCCCCCCCCCCCCCCCATTAACATTCCAGAAACGTGCCAGTGAGATCTTTTCTTGGGGTGGAAAAAGCTGATTTCAGCACATGAACGTGGCATTTCGTTGAAGCCGCACCGTTTATGGATAATCCTGATCACTGATGTTTCACCCGCCACAGAGGCCGGGCCTAACTAATAATAATAATAATTAGTATTATTTTTTTTAAATCCTCGTTGACTGAGGTGATTGATACTACACCGTCAAGATGTGTCATGCATAGCCTTGCTGTTAGGAACAGCGTTCAGTTACAGGTCTATCGCTGTTCATCTCATATGCTCCCTCGTGGGGATGTCGGGGGCCTGTTAGTATAAATAGCATTCCCATCTTCTGGAAATCCTGTGCCAGGAATTTCCTCTTTTCTATCCTTCTAGTTGTTTTCGCCTTGTTCTTTTTCTGTCTGTCACCTTCTTCTTGTCTATCTTTCTGGAAAATTACGTGCCAGGAATTTCCTCTTTTCTATCTCTCAATTTGTTTCTACCTTGTTCCTTTTTTTCCCCCCTTTTCACCTTCTTCTTGTCTATTTTCTGCCTTCTTGGTCCATTCTCTTACCAACAGTAGTTGCTGTCTGAGCAGTCGAGGACGACCACGAAGAAGAAAACAATCACCCCCTTTTTTTTTCTTCTCCAGAGGGTATATGACATTTTGCCTGTGTCGTTTTGTTCTGGTGACCAGGTAAGTGATACTGAGAGCACTTAGGGTAGGCAGGCACCTGATGCCCATTATGCAACGTTATTTGCCCATAGTTATGGCATTTTCGTGAAGCATTGTTGATCCATTAGAAGAGTTCCTTATCTCTTTTTGTTTTTGATTTTTACCCTCTACTTGTATGTGTGTGTGTGTGTGTGTGTGTGTGTGTGTGTGGTGTGTGTGTGTGTGTAAGCGTGCGTGCGTGCGTGCGTGCGGCGCGCGCGCGTGCTTGTGCGTGCTCACGTGCGTGCGTGTAAGATGAGGATGATATAATTATTAAGCGAAATGGCTGGCATGCTCAGTACAGCCTGGTTGTAATAGCCTTAAGCAGTGAAATGAATTAAGGTACTTTTGTCATTAAATTTTAATGTTTCTATTTCAAGTTGACGGTTTTGGATATCTGAAGGGATTAGTTTGTGCTGAGTTTGAACTTGAAGTGGATTTTATTGAAGCCACTGAAACTGTATGAGGTGACAGCCCTGATAAATTATGCCTTTCGTGATGGGTGGGGCTATGAAAAACATGAAATGAAATGAAACGAAAGAGTTGGTTTCGAAAAGATGACTGTCGCGTGGTTCTTTTAAGAACTAAGTCTTTGTTTTGAAAACACTCAAGTGGACGTAGAACACTGACTGAAATGCCAAGAGTTGGCTCCTATCTCTCGTGAATCATCTCCAGACAGAGCAAAAGATGACTCAGGAATCAAGATGGATTTCTTTTATTCTCCTAAATCAATTCAAAACAATATTCATTTCCAGTACAAAAGTTCAAACAACAAAAAATCCTCCTTTCCACAACCACCATGGATCAATAGCCAAGACTCTGTGACTTCACTCACTAAATCAGTTAATGACTTCCACAGTCCTCTCCAGTGGCTCTCCTTCTATTCCATCAAATTCTCTCTCCTTCTTCAGGCAATCTCAGCTTGCCTCCCCTTGGCTCTCGGCCTTTCCTACTCTCTTTCCTTCTCATCTTTCTTCCTTAGACTGTCCTCCCTTCATCTTTCCGTCTCTCGGCCTCTCCTCCCTGCCAGTGCAGTAACAGCCCCACAGTACCAGGGCCCCTTCTACTAGCCACTGGAAGATTCCGGAAACTTAAGGAATTCTCCCGACCATTACCGAAACTACACAAACATCTCCGGTTACAGTGAGGCTATCTGGAAACTTTTAGAACCTCTTAGAATACTGTAGAATATTCCGGAAACTTCATGAGCACACAAACATGTGCAAGCCACAGGTAATAACATTTCTCAATAAACTAATATCCGTTCACAAATGCATGCGTCATTAAACAAAGAATGCCATTGATAGCAATCCTAGAAATCTTCTCAATAAAAACTCAGAATCTGTTTGTAACAATGACCGTATCCTATAATTATCAGTCTGGATGACCTAGGAATGGTAAAACTTTTAAAATTATGAAGAAGGTGGCAACAGCGGCACTCTTAGCGCCCTAGAGGTGTGTGTGTGTGTATGTGTGTGAGAGAGAGAGAGAGGGGGGAGAGACTGACAGAGAGAGAGAGAGAGAGAGAGAGAGAGAGAGAGAGAGAGAGAGAGAGAGAAGAGAGAGAGAGAGAGAGAGAGAGAGAGAGAGAGAGAGAGAGAGCCAGCCACCAGTGACAGCAGAAAAAAAACAACAGAAAAAAACCCCAACAGGAAACACAGAATTGTGAGATGCCACAAATAGTTTTTAATTGCAGATACAACGATAAAATGTGTAGGCTACATATCACAAGATTTAGACAATTTAGTTTTTAATCACCAGTACAACAATAACTCACCAATACAACAATAACAATGTACATAATTTATCACAAGATTTAGACAACAATTAACTTAATTTTGTACTTGTTCACATTTGGAAAGCGACATTTAGCAAAACAACATTCAGACCCAATATAAACCCAATATAAACAAAAAGCATAGAAATAACACTATCCATTAAACAAACGCTGTTGTTGTTGTTGTTGTTTTGTATTTTTGTGTGTTTTAGTGTTGCTTTGTTTTTATGGGCTTGTTTTCGTTTTGTTTATATGTTTATGTTTGTTGGTTTGTTTGAGAGAGAGATGTATTATCCAACAATAAGATAAAACACACGATAGAGGGAGTTAATTATCTAAACAAAATCCACCATGTTAATTCAAATGTGTACAGCATTTTACTACAAAACGTATCATACAACAATAACCATAAAACATACAATGAACATATCATACATTGTAGACAATGTCTTTCAACAGAATGAGAATAATATATGCACGCGTGCGGGCATGCGTGTGTGTGTGTGTGTGTGTGCATAAGTGTGTGTGTGTGTATGTGTGTGTGTGTGTGTATGTGTGTGTGTGTGTGTGTGTGTGTGTGTGTGTAGGCGATGTGAGTGTATGTGTGTTGACAGATATCTTAATCGTTTAGAGAGAGAGAGAGAGAGAGAGAGAGAGAGAGAGAGAGAGAGAGGAGAGAGAGAGAGAGAGAGAGAGAGAGAGAGAGAGAGAGAGAGAGAGAGAATTCATTAAGTCAAAACCAAATGGTGAATACACTTATTATATAAGACCACACACACATTGATCGTAACACGCCAGCAAGAAACTTATCTAGTTAAACACGACATTGAATTGAGTGTGACTGCGTCTCGTGAAGGATATATATATATATATATATATATATATATAATATATATATATATATTATATATATATATATATATATATATATATATGAAGTGTCGTTCTGAATCGCCAAAAGTAAGGTAGTCTTAATAAACAAATCGACCTTTTCAAAGAGTTGTACGTGGAATGTGAAGCTCATGCAGGTCAGCAAAGGCAAGACAGATCAACCAAATTGGTTTTCATCATATTTTGCAGTTGTACATGGTGGGCACAGAATTTCATACCAGAAGTCAATAATGGTGTGATGTGAGGTTAGTTATTCCAAATCTTCTTCTTCTTCGCCGAACGTTTAGACAGCAACTATTGTTGTTTGTCATATGAGCGAAAATGCATTGCGCTGCAGTGATTTGCCTGATTAGTCAGGCTCAGCGCATCGGACTTAGGGTGGGAGAGAGTTGCTATTTTTAAGCCTTTCTTGGGGAGGGGGGGGGGGGGGGGGGGGGGGGGGGGGGACACACGCAGGAGAATGAACCAAGAAGGAAGAAAAAAGACAAAGAAGGAGGTGACAGGACGAAAAGGAAGAAGGCAGAAACAAAGAGAGTGATAGATAATAGGGAATTTCTAGCATATAATTTCCAGAAGGTGGGTATGCTATTTATATTGACAAGTACCCGGCATTCCCACAGGGGAAGCTCGCTGATTCAAACTGCCTGCTAAGATTTGTGTTGTTGTTGACAGCCAGTTAAAAAACCATCACAAAATGATGATGCTTATGACAGCTTCATATGACTGATTTAAAAAAAAATTGAAGAAAAAAAGCCCCAGATGTAGTCAGATCCGTATTTGATTTGTATGATCATGATCCAGTGACCCAAAGCTGTTTATTTGAAAGGTACATCCTCAGCTAATTTGTCTGTGGTCACCTCAGTTCTCGCCCATTCTGCTTCTTCATTTCAGCTAAAAGAAACTGCTTCAGCCTGTTCTCCTTCTCTTGCCGTCTTTTTTCAAGCAGCTTGTTTATGGTGTACAGAAAAGGGTTGATAGCAGAGTTGAGGGGCAGCACAAACACAGCAATGGCTACGTTCACCTCACTGGAAATGGACAGCCCATTGGATGCTAACATGCCCAGGAGACCGATGGGAAACCAACACAGGAAATCTGAAACGGCTATAGCGAACAGTCTCTGGGCTAGTTTCAGATCGTTTCTGGCTTGTTTCGACTGTGACTTGATGGAATTTTGCTGCGCAAGCACTGACCAGTAAATAAACAGTTGTCCCACGGCAATGATAAGAAATAATATAAAATTGAAAATGACGAAGAGGCCAAAAGAATAGTGGTGGCCATGAAAATCCTTTCTGGTGATGGGCAACGGGATACAGATGCTGTTCTGACTGTAGAACTCCCAGTGGAAAGTGCCTGGCAGTAACGGAATGGTGGCCAGAGTTATCCCCGCTAGCCACGTGAGGCCTGAGGCTACCAGGGCACTGGTCTTTTTGAAATGAACCCCGCTAAAGGGGAAATGGATAATCAAGAAGCGGTCAACAGTGATCAGACAGATCAACAGTGCCGACACTTCATTGGACAGCAAGGACAGGAAGCCTGCTATCATACAGAGAACACTGTGTTTCCACGACAAGTCCTTCCACAGATATGTTCCCAGATAATGCCGATCTGCCGCACCGATAATGACCAAATAAATGCCCATTAAGAAATCGGACACACAAAGCATGATGGTAAACACGTCAAAACCATTGCTGACGCTCTTTGGAATAACCCTAGACACGAAGACCACGACGTTTCCTAAAATAGTCAGACATGCCAGACATGACAGAACTCCACGGTAAAGATCAGAGCGCAGCAAATAATCACATGACGCAATCTCATCAAAGGGTGCCCGGCAGTTAGCCAGATTGAAACCGGAAGGGAGGGTTGCTGGGCAACAAAGTTTGTAGTTCTCCGCAAAAACAGCATCCAGATGATCAAGACCTTCGAATACGTCTGGGGAGAAGTACGTCATGGGGCAGCCACGGAGATCTAAAGTGTGCAGGTGAACTAGGTCTTTAAAGCCACCGTCAATGAGATTATCCACACTGCAGTTGGTTAAGTTGAGCACCTGCAACCTGGGAAAGATGTTGAATGCTGTTGTATTCAGCAGAGTAAGGGTTATGTGTGAGAGGTCCAGGCTCAGGAGATGAAATGGTGATGCAGAAGGCGATGAACTATCAATGAAAACAGCTCGTAGCGGATTGTTAGCTAAAGACAAAGACACCAGATGAGGCAGATAGCTAATGTGGTATTGTGTGATGGTGATGAGGTGGTTGTCACTGACATCTAAGCTGTGAAGATTCGGCAAACGCATCTGTATCAATTCTTCCAGCCCACAATCAGCGAGACTCAGGTGTATCAACATTTTGTTCTCCACCACGTCTTGGGGTTTTAGACCACTGCTTTTGGCATGAAGAAACCGAACAGATAGGTACTTGGCTGCAGGAAAAGGACGAGAACAAAAGAAAGCTTTGTCGTAACACAAACAACTATCTGGACATTCCATATCGCAAAAGAACTCGTCATCATACTGAGGACAGTGGTAGAACTCATCGCAGACACTCAGTGGGTGCAGGCAGACGGTAGAACCGCGGCACCGGTAGTAACCTGGACAGGTGAACATGCCGCAAGCCGCCTCATCCTCTCCTCGTGGACAGTCGTTGTGGCCGTTACAGCGCAGAAAGATGGGCAGGCAGTGGAGACTCCCCGAGCAGTGGAAATGGCCGTCAGGGCAGACGATCGCCTGGTCCACCGACTGATTCAGAGGAACCTGTTTCATCGTGGTCTTGTCAATGTGAATAGTACTAGGTCCTGTAAAGCCAAGTTTGGGGAAAGAAAAGATGGAGTCTGAGCACTGCTCCTCATCACTGCCATCCACACAGTCAGCCACCTTGTTGCACAGCAAACGAAGTGGAATGCACTGCAACACAGGACACCAATTAATGATATTATCTCAATGTTGACGTGTTGCCTGCCGAGGTTCGGATGACGTCATTTACAAAAGCGCATGCACACGGGGACTAGATGTAAAACAAAAGT
>CM054144.1:50915767-50943649 GCA_028751875.1 Rapana venosa
TGTTGTCTGCTTCTTTCTGTTGTCTCTGTTGTCTGCTTCTTTCTGTTGTCTGCTTCTTTCTGTTGCCTCTGTTGTCTGCTTCTTTCTGTTGTCTGCTTCTTTCTGTTGCCTCTGTTGTCTGCTTCTTTCTGTTGTCTGCTTCTTTCTGTTGTCTCTGTTGTCTGCTTCTTTCTGTTGTCTGCTTCTTTCTGTTGCCTCTGTTTCCTGTTTCTTTCTGCTGTCTGCTTCTTTCTGCTGTCTGTTTCTTTCTGTTGCCTCTGTTGTCTGCTTCTTTCTGTTGCCTCTGTTGTCTGCTTCTTTGTGTTGTCTCTGTTGTCTGCTTCTTTCTGTTGTCTGCTTCTTTCTGTTGCCTTTGTTGTCTGCTTCTTTCTGTTGCCTCTGTTGTCTGTTTCTTTCTGTTGCCTCTGTTGTCTGTTTCTTTTTCTGTTGTCTGCTTCTTTCCTCTTTCTTTCTGTTGTCTGTTTCTTTCTGTTGTCTGCTTCTTTCTGTTGCCTCTGTTGTCTGCTTCTTTCTGTTGCCTCTGTTGTCTGTTTCTTTTCTGTTGCCTCTGTTGTCTGCTTCTTTCTGTTGTCTGCTTCTTTCTGTTGCCTCTGTTGTCTGCTTCTTTCTGTTGTCTCTGTTGTCTGCTTCTTTCTGTTGTCTGCTTCTTTCTGTTGTCTGTTTCTTTCTGTTTCTTTCTGTTGTCTGCTTCTTTCTGTTTCTTTCTGTTGTTTGTTTCTTTCTGATGCCTCTGTTGTCTGTTTCTTTCTGTTGTCTGTTTCTTTCTGATGCATCTGTTGTCTGTTTCTTTCTGATGCCTCTGTTGTCTGCTTCTTTCTGTTGTCTGTCTCTTTCTGTTGTCTTCTTCATTCTGTTGTCTACTTCTTTCTGATGCCTCTGTTTGTCTTATTGTTTTTGTTGTCTGCTTCTTTCTGATGTCTCTGTTGTCTTTCTGCTGCCTCTGTTGTCTGCTTCTTTCTGTTTTCTGCGTCTTTCTGTTGCCTGCTTCTTTCTGATGCCTCTGTTGTCTTTCTGATGCCTCTGTTGTCTTTCTGCTGCCTCTGTTGTCTGCTTGTTTCTGTTGCCTCTGTTGTCTTTCTGCTGCCTCTGTTGTCTTTCTGCTGCCTCTGTTGTCTTTCTGCTGCCTCTGTTGTCTTTCTGCTTCCTTTGTTGTCTTTCTGCTTCCTCTGTTGTCTTTCTGCTGCCTCTGTTGTCTGCTTCTTTCTGTGGCCCTTGTTCTCTGCTTCTTTCTGGATCGCGTTGCACCTGGCTGGGGGCCTTTCGTCCCAAAATACTGAGCCTGTGTGCTTGGGATCAATACATGCTCCACCATGTTTATTGACAGTAGGCTGTAAACAGATTTGAGTCTCAATATAACGACTGTGTTGTTGTGGCCCTAGCCGGCTATCTTTCAGCTGCCTTGGTTACCAAGTTGTCAGTCAGCAGGGATTTTAAAGCAGTCTCCACAGCAGTTGGCAGTCCAGTTACTGGCACTTTGGCAGATGGATGAGAGTTTTGTCAGAGCTCAAGCAAAAACACTCGCTGTATTTTTGCTTCTGGGCAATAGACGGAGAGAGAGAGAGATAGGGAGAGAGAGAGAGATAGGGAGAGAGAGAGATATAGGGAGAGAGAGAGAGATAGGGAGAGAGAGAAGAAGGAGAAGAAAGAGAGAGAGAGAGAGAGAGAGAGAGAGAGAGAGAGAGAGAGAGAGAGAGAGAGAGAGAGAGAAGAGAGAAGAAAGATAGAGAGCGAGAGAGAGAGAGAGAGTAATCTTAATTTTTTTCAAGGGTTACAGATAAGCATTCACATCCTTGTTTTCTTCCGGCCCTTGCCCTGACAGAGAGACAGACACAGACAGACAGACAGACAGACAGACGTACACTGGTGGGTAAGTTGCCGGACAGGTTCTCAGTCCTATGTAGTATGAGGATGCAGACTGGTAGACACCGAGGACACTGGAGACATACTGCCACTCTGCCGGGTCATTCAGACTGACCAGGTGACCCCCTTCCATCTTGCATCTTTGCGAGGCATCGTTCCACGTCAGCGCTCTAGGCTCCTGTCAAGGAGGACACATCGGTTATGACAGAGTCTGCATCGGCCTGTACAAACATGATATATAGGTGAGAACACACACACACACACAGACATAGACACACACGACGCACACACACACACACACACACACACACACACACACACACACACACACACACACACGAGACACACACAGACAGACACATACACGACGCACACAGACACACACATACACACACACACACACACACATAGACACACACGACGCACACACACACACACACACACACACACAACACACACACACACACACACACACACACACACACACACACAAGGAGGAAGGTGGCAGATTGGTTTAGACGCTTGTCTGCCGGTGTTGAAGACGTGAGGTTCGCTTCTCCCTTTCAACCCAGTCTGATTGGGAAAGTGGACTGAGCGTCTAGTCCAGCAGGTGGACAAAAAACATTAACAAGTCTTAGGTTCAATTCAACCCCAACACACACAAACACACACTCTCTCTCTCTCTCTCTCTCTCTCTCTCTCTCTCTCTCTCTCTCTCTCTCTCTCTCTCTCTCTCTCTCTCTCTCTCTTATATCCGTAAGGGTGTGGACTGGATGTAAAAAAGCACATGGGTGCTTATTCATTATCCTCGAAATAAAAGAATTTATCATTGTTATTGTCACACACACAAACACACACACACACACACACACACACACACACACACACACACACACACACACACACACACACACACACACAAATTCTGTATCCTAGAAACACGATGTAGACTACATGAATGCATTCATTATCATAATTATTATAGAACATACACTACACTTCCGGGAAATGAAGAGTAGATAAAGGGTTGCAGCAGATTTAATTAAACGATCGTCTGCTGTGATATGTAACATTGTCATGAATGTCCTGTACACTCCCGCGAAGAGCACAGAACAATCTGACACAATCGGTGGGAACACATGACAAAATTTACAAAACCGCATACACACGGGGACTGGATGTAAAAAAGCACATACGTGCTTATTCCATTATCCTCGATATAAAAGAATTAAAAAAAAATAGTGACGAGGATAGGAATTCCCCATTTACACCGACACATTCTCAGTTGTTTATGACGACCCTATAGGTCTAGTTGACAATAACCATCTCAATACCCCTTTATGTGTCTCTCTCTTTAGTCTCTCTGTCTCTGTCTCTCTTTTGGTCTTTATATCTCTCTGTGTGTCTCTGTGTGTCTCTGTGTGTCTCTGTCTGTCCGTCTGTCTCTTCTGTCTGTCTGTCTGTCTGTCTGTCCTGTCTCTCTCTCTCTCTCTCTCTCTCTCTCTCTGGGCACCAATTCATCTGAATCTTAATGTAAATCACTTAACCATGTTGTGGAATTCATGCCATGTCGACCATTTGGGCTGTAGAAATTATACATCTTTATTTCTGAAAATATGTGTTTTGTGCCCAGTCCCCTTCCCACTGTCCCCTTGTTGGGCTTTAACAGCTTATTACAATAAAATATTGTCAATTGTCAATATTGTCAATTCTCTCTCTCTCTCTCTCTCTCTCTCTCTCTCTCTCTCTCTCTCTCTCTCTCTCCACACACACACGCATGCACGCACACACACACCCACACACACATGTCTGAGAAACTGATTGTGAACCTGGCAGTTTATGTAATTGAATGTCTAAAGATCAGAAACATGTAGCTCTTTCCCTGCCTGCAACAAAGACTATGCGCTTACTGTATTATATCACCTCGACTGCTCCATGGTTGCTTTTTCATATTGTGTTCATATGGGTCTTATGGCCTGCAAAAACTGACTAAATGTGATTGATTGATTGATTGATTCACACACACACACACACACACACACACACACACACACACACACACACACACACACACACACACACACACACACACACACACACACACACACACACACACACACACACACACACACACACACACACACACACACACACACACACACACACACACACACACACACACACAAACACACACATCACACCACTCCCCCCCCCCCCCCCAACACACACACTGACAGCTACTGACCTTGAGAAACACGTAGCAGCGGTTCCTGTGGCCGAAATGGCCAGGTGGACAGTGGTCAGTGTTGTACGGACACTGGGCCTCATCTGTCCCGTCCAGGCAGTCGGGCCACAGGTTGCAGGGGAAATGCTGGCTGAAGCTCCCCCAGAAGGGCACAGAGCAGTTCCAGCCACCTTTCACATGCCGCAGCAGTGCCGTGGGATGATGGAAGGAGAAGCGAACCCTGACCCCTGGCCAAAATAAGAAGATTGGCTTCTGGTTAGGCGTCCCCGTTTTTTAACACTCTGGGGGGTAGTAGGGGGGGGGGGGGGGGGTAGGGTGGTGTGTGGTGACGGTGGTGGTGGTGGAGGTGGTGGGTCAGTTTAGAACATGCACGCTGACGCATTCGTCGTCACACGTGGGAATTATTGTAAGTATGTATGTATGTATGTTAGTCCATCGTTTTCGACGATGACCTCCAAAACAACAGAGGAGGCAGCTGCTGTTTCGGAAACTGGGCAGAAATTTGATTATAGTGGAGATGCCTTGCCCACAGTACATCCCCACTCTCTCGGCCAAGTGGGCATAAGGACAGTCAGCGTTGGAGATGTTCTCCAAAGGCCAACTAGCCCCCAGGGCTGAGCACATAAGGACAGTGCAAGTCAAGCCTCCTAGTCAGAGAGTCATAGTCGATCACTAAAGACTAAGCTGTAAAGTGGAATTCCATGAGTGGGAAAGAAAGCCACTGGTCATACAGCCTCTCACTTTGCTGTTGCCCCCAGGGTCACTGGTTTAATCAAGAACTGTGATAAAGCCCAGGCGCTGACGGCATAGTACACGCTGGATGAGAAGTTTGTTTGGATGGCTGGGTTTAAAAAAAATTATTATTATTTTTAATTGTTATTGTTGGGATTTTTTTTTTTTTTGGGGGGGGGGGTGTTTAGAAGCAGCCATACTCCAGCTTCAGAGGATTAAAAAAATATATATAGGGAGTACATGTTGTTATGTTCAGAACTTGTCCTGGATGAAGAAGTCCTTCGGATGAGACTATAAACCGAGGCCCCGTGTGCGAACGCATGCAGAACATCTTGCGCACACGTGAAATCCTGTTCCGCTTTTCGAAAGAGTAGGCCATTGTGTGCCGGTGGGAACAGATGACAAAATTTACAAAACCGCATACACACGGGGACTGGATGTAAAAAAGCACACGGGTGCTTATTCCATTATCCTCGATACAAAAAAACAACAACAACAAAAAACAAAAACAAAAAACAAACAAAAAACCTGAGCGCTTTGATTTGTTGCTTTACAAGATTCAGCGCTATATAAATTCCATACATTATTATTAATATGATTATGAAGACAATCTCAACATAACATTGCAAAGCAAAAAAAAACCCAACCACATTGTAATGTAGAATTTGGTATTTTGCTGATATCAGTAACTGATAAATTTGTTGGTCTAGGACGACCACAGATTTAACAGTCGGAAGACTGATGAAGATTTGTAGTTTAGGGACTTTTGTCAAAGCTGTTAGCAGACGACTGGTATGGATTGCTATAGGAACTATTCGCATTATCATCATTCAGTATCATGAAACCGAACCTTTGATTTTATTCTAGGTATATTTTTTCATAAAAGGGAGTTTTCATGGAAACTTGTCTTTGAAAGGGAAGCTGTAAACAGGCGATTGGTATGGATTGATATAGGAACGATTCACATCATTATCACTCAGTATCATGAAATCTTAACTTTGATTTTTATTCTAATTTTGTTTCTTTTCATAAAAGGGAGTTTTCATGGAAACTGTCTTTGAAAGGGAAGCTGTAAACAGACGATTGGTATGGATTGATATAGGAACGATTCACGTCATTATCATTCAGTATTATGAAATCTAAACTTTGATTTTTATTCTAATTTTGTTTTTTTTCATAAAAGGCAGTCTTCATGAAAACTTGTCTTTGGAAAGTGAGTGAAAATGGTTATTACCCCAATAATGGCTAGATCTACATGACCAAGCTACATTTCCGTTCATGACAGCATGCGCTTGTGTTCTGCGTTATGTTGAACCAGAACAGGTTTTTGTTTTTTTCTCTCTCTGAAACAACACTGGAGTGAGTCGGTGCCGGGCCTCTTTTTGTCAGTGGCTTCAGGATGGCCAAAATACCCATCCCTCCCCGGAGGACTTCTCTGTTAATCTGTGGACGTGAACATGTTTACACTTCAACGCTATAAGCATACATTACTAAGCTCTGAACTGAAAATGACCAAACCACAGACCAAACGGAACAGAGCAAAACACAAACCAAATAAAACATTGATATATATTTTTTTCTTTTATTTTGAGGATAATGGAATAAGCACTCATGTGCTTTTTTTTACATCCAATCCCCGCGTGTATACAGTTTTGTCAATTTTGCCACCCGTTCCCACCGGCACACAATGGCTAACTCTTCCGAAAAGCGGAACAGGTTTTAACGTGTGCGCGAGTTGTTCTGCGTGCGTTCGCACACGAACCCTCTGTTTATAGTCTCATCCGAAGGACTTTTAGGGGAGAGTGGAGTCGGCACTGATGTTAACTCCAGAAGAAAAATCCCTCTTGAACCGAGATTTGAACCCGGGTCAGCAGATCACGAAATACATCACTGTCCCGTCCGTCCCCCCAGAGTCGAGCAGGAAGGAAAGTGCAAACCTCTTGAAGCCGAGTTGAACATTGCCTTGAAGACCTCAAAGAAAACGTGGGCTGCTTGGACAGTGAAAGGCTCTAGTCGCTGCCCTGCACAGGTAAACGCCACCACTTGCTTGTCGTCCTCTGTCCCAGCATAAACGATCAGCTGCCCTTTCAGGCAGGTGGAGTAGTCCCTACGGATCACCATGGGGAAACTCAGCATCACATGAAAGCCAGGGGGTATGTCAAGCCGGATCCACGTCTCCACGTCGGTAAACATGTAGTCTGTTTTCCCACCAAAGCCAGCCGACTGTACATACCTTGAACACACAAAAATAGGAATCACATTTTGGTTTCAGTATTAGGGAGGCTACCTGTCGAATGACAGAATCCCTTGACTACTTAAGAGAGTTAGACCTAGTTAAATGATCTACTAGGCGAACTTCTTGAGATGTTTAACGTCCTTTTCCTTTCATAATTTTACCCTCGATATAAAAATTTTAAAAAATCATCTGAGCGCTTTGATTTGTTGCTTCACAAGATTCAGCGCTATATAAATTCCATACATTATTATTATTATCATTATCATTTCTGAAATCGATGGGTAGTGCCGCTCTTGTGGCGGCACGCTCTTCCCGGGAAGAATTTAATGCAGAGAATAATGATACTGTGACTGTTCACTGTTCACTGGTCCCGTAACCCGCCAGGGTCGTAGGGGCGCTGCATGGTGGACGAACGGTGGACCAGCTGGCTCCACTTAGCGCGGTCGTGGGCGAGTGCCTGGGTGACACTGAAGTCCTCCCCTGTCCAATCACGGATGTCGTCGGCCCACTTTCTCCTCTGTCTGCCCCGTCTTCTCTTCCCATGGACTGTTCCTTGCAGGATGGTCTTTGCAAGTCCTTCTGAGCGTGTTGCGTGCCCATACCATCTGAGTTTCCTCTTTTTCGCCGTGGTCAGTAGGTCTTCATAGTTCCGCACTTGTTGAGTGATCATTCTGCGGACTTCATTGTTGGTGACATGGTCCTTGTATGAGATGCCAAGGAGCCTTCTGAGGCATCTCATTTCTACTGCTTGGATCCTCCTTTGTAGGTCTGCGTTCAGTGTCCATGCCTCACATGCGTAAAGCATGATTGAGGTGACTAGCGCGTTTAGTAACTTTACCTTGGTTCCGAGAGGGATGTTTCTGTCTCTCCATATGGTCTTCAGTCTTGCCATTGCTGCTGCTGTTTGTGCCGCTCTTGCTAGGATTTCGGTCTTCGATCCCTCCTCACTTATGATGGCTCCAAGGTACTTGAAATGGTCAACTGTCTCCAGTTCTTTTCCGCTGAGAGTGATCTTGGTGGTGATTGGCTGGGCACTGTTTGACATGAGCTTGGTTTTCTCGGCGCTGATTTCCATGCCGTATCGTGAGGATATTTCGTCCAGTTGCTTCACTAGGTTGGCCAGTTCCTCTTCATTTCCTGCCAGACCGTCAATGTCATCGGCAAACCTGAGGTTGGTGATTGTTCGCCCTCCAATGCTGACTGTGCCTGTGTGGTCTTCCAAGGCGTCAGTCATGATGCGTTCGAGGAAAATGTTAAACAGCGTCGGCAACAGCAGACATCCCTGTCGGACCCCAGCTGAGGTACGGAACCATTCCCCTACCGTGCCCTGTATGAGTACTGCACTGGTGGTAAATAATACAATGCAGTGCAATACACCGCAACACACAAGCCTTCTTTTATGAGCATGTGCTACTGTTTGATCTGCTGTGTTATCATTTACCTGCTTGTGAATAGCAGAAGCAGCATTGACTTGGGAGTGCTTTGCCAAGCAGTTTTGACCAAAGGAATGTACCTCTCTCAGTCACCATCTAACTATCATCTTCTGGACTGCCCACTTTTTCACGTCAATCACAAAATGACAGACACTATAGCCGAGTTGTTAAGACCGTGTGACTTCAGCACCATGAATCCATAGAGTCGTGGGTTCGAATCCTGACAGTAGCATCTGTTTTATTAAGGGTAGGGATTTTTGTTATCTTCCAGGTCGACTTCAAGCGCAGACCTGCCAGTTGTTTCATTCCCTTTGCGCATATACACATGCAGAAGTTTAAATATGCACATTAAATATCCTGTAATTCCTAAAAGTGTTTGGTGGGTTATGGAAATACGAATACACCCAGCATGCATCCTGCACAAAAAATGAGCTGCTCTGAAGTTGGAATGTGCTGACTGGGGCAAGCAGGCAGAGATCCTGCACAAGTCACAAACACAGGAGGAGACCAGGCAATGTACATCCCATCAAGTAGGGAAACACGGAGGAGAGAAACAGGAATTTTAACAGGCAAGTAAGGACAATAGAGAGAAAAAGGAAACTTGTGGAAGAAACTTGCTAAGAGTGGGCAAAGCAAAGGACACACTCTTCATGCCACTTATCTGATGTATTGGAGGTGTGGACAATCTCCAGGCCAAGCTTACTCGATTCGCCGATCAGGTGGTAGCGAATATGGATGTAGGCAGGCTCAAACGGATGGTTAATCGTCTTCAAAGCAATCCTCACCCTTTTGCCAGAACCCGTGTGCATTTTAGCATCGATAGCACCGGCATACCAGCGTTTGCTATGGAAAATAGTGTTGAATGCTGCATAACGATTTACGTGTGCTTGCTCCACCAGTATGTTGAGGAAAGTCAAACTCGTGCCGCCACTGGAAATATCAATCACCAGCTTTTTACCAAGTGGAACGTTTACAACCAAAGAGCATTCACGATCACAGCAGAGTTCGTCTCTCAACTCTTTGTTTGTTATGTTGACTTCAATCTCTCCATTCATGGCTGGGAGCTCGATGTTTTGGATTTTGTTAAAAATGCAGGCGACGACGAAGGCACTACTCAAACTAATGTAGGAAGAATTCATCGTTGTCACAGTCAAGCTTGTGTTCAACCAAGAGGTGAGGTTGGCGCCAGTGTCTGAGTTTGTAAGGAGGGAAACAGAACTTGCTGCTGTGCTAGTCTCCTGTGTCAGGGGTGCATTAGACATGTTCGATCCTTCAGACGGTTTCACTGTGAACGCTTTTTGGGTTATTTTCTTTGGCTTCAACAAATTACGAATACCATCAAAATGGAACATTTTCTTGAAGTCTAGCGCAAAATTGTTTATATAATTAATTAAACCATTAACAGAGCTGTTATCTATGTTGCCCCCGAGATTAAAGACATTCTGCTTTGTTTTGGAGAGAGGATCAATAGTCGATGCAAAATCTTTATTCTGACCCATAGAGGTCCTGTTGGTAGCACGTCTGTGATAGTCATTCAACATTTTCCTTAAGTCATCTTCAAATGCACTGCTATTCAGAGACCAATTCTGACTAAAACTGCCATTTGCTTCAAATCCTGCTGTTGCCACATCCAAACTGGAACGGTTCAAACTTTGACTGAAAAAACGAGACATTTTAAAGAGCTTGGAACTCATGTCAACTGAATTCAGGCTATTGTTAGAAGTTAAATCATCCGTATCTCGACTAAGATTCGACACCCAAAGGAATGGGTTCAAACCTCCAATACTTCTTTTGAATTTGATGGAGTGTACCATATCATGGTCAGCCTTCTTTGAGGCACCTGTGGTCTGCATGGCTGTGGACGCTTGTGACAGCTTTTTAGCATCAGTAACTTTGATGCTTCGGCCATTGAAGAGAGGGAAACTCATTCCTTTGATTCTTGTTGTAGAAGATGGTGGTAAAGACTTTGAACGAACTCGAATGTTTCCTAGAAACGCCTTTGCCACATTCCTATCCACCAGATTGTTTGTGAAAGACACTGCTGTGGCTTGGTGATCAGAATGCGGGGTGACCCCAGCCCCCCTCCTAGGATCGAAAATGACGTTTTCTTCCATGTCCAAGAGCTGGTTTGGGGGCATTGACAGACTCATAGTGTCTGGATGCCTGGATATTTTAGCATATCCTGAAAACCCTGACATATTACAAATGTCCGAGAATTCCTCTGTATGCGTAATGTGTGGAATTCCTGATACATTAACGGAGGCTATGGACCTCCATGTATTAGTTCTTTCTCGGGATCCTTCTGTATTTGCTTTGACTGTGATGTCTGACACATCAGCTTTGTTTGGAATCTCTAACACGCCAGCCTTCTCTAGACTTTCTAACACATCGGCCTTGTCTGAGAGCTCTGGTAGGTCAGTGTTGTCTGGAATCTCTAACGCGTTAGCCTTGTACACGTCAGGCTTGTCTGAGATCTCTGGTAGGTCAGTGTTGTCTGGAATCTCTAACAGCTCAGCCTCGTCCAAGATCTTTGGTATATCAGTCTTGTCGGGAATTTCTGGGGCATCGGTCTTGTCTGGGGAATCTGATGATTCAGTCTTGTCTGGGAATCTTGGCAGAGGAGGTTTTTCTGGGAACAAGAATGCATTAGCTTTGCCTGGCAACCTTGCTGTCTTGGCATTACTGGGAGACAGCATGGCAGTGTTTGGCTGATGGTCAGTCTGCAGTAAAGCACTGGCCACGGTAGTGCTAGAGGAAAAAGGAAAGCCGGCAGACTTCCCCTCCCTTCTGTTCTCAGCAAAGTACTTTTCTTTCTGAATGGGGAATGTTGCCAAAGAGAGTTTGGAGGCAATAAGTGTGTGATCTAAGAGTATCATCATGAGCAGCATCCCAGCTGTACGCTGTTTTGAAGTCGATGAGTCCATCCTGATAACTGACAAGTGAACAGAGCCTTCCTTCCCCTTTGGATAGCAGTGCTGAAGTTGGCGAGTGTGCAGATCTGTAAGAATTGAAAAAAAAGATACAAATTGAATTTCCCAAAACAAAATAAAATAATAAAAAGAAAAGAAAAATAGCACGCGCACTTGCAGAAACACACCATCAACCACCATTCATGTGCATAGACACTCAATCATGTCAACGTTTCTCTTCCTTACTTTTTGAATTCTCTGTTGGGGTCCAAGACACCATTAGAGGTTTTGAACAATATAGCAGGGACAATATCACCGTAATTAGCTGTCAGCAGTTGATTTTTCCATGACTGATTTTACACAGGCGACTTCATTAATTTTGAGTAACCAATTCTCATTAAGTCTTGCATTTCAAAAAATAAGTTGAAGGGTCCAGGAACTGTTAATGGTTTACTGACTTCAGTTTCACAATTCGAAGACTTTCTACAATTTAAACCCCCCCCCCCCCCCCCATTCACCCAGAAAGATTGCTGTAAGTTTTTATCCTACACCTTTTTAATCAGTTGTACCTATTTCATCTGATCTGCTTGTCATGGTAGCATTGCTTCTTGTCTTAAATGGTATGTTTTCATCAAGAAGACTTAGGCTGGAACTTTCTTTCATGAAATCTGTCCATCCAAATTGTGCTTGGTCGTGTTCCCTGCTACACTTGCCATTAGATCGCGTATCAAAGCAGTAAAGTCAGATATCCACAGACAATGCATGATTAAAACAGAAAATTAACCTGCTAATGCAGAAACGTACAGTAAATGAAAAAAAAGAAAGTTAAAACAGGAATACCTCACGGGTGATGAGCTTGATATAGTAATGCGATAACGAGGCCAGACAACCTGAAGAACCAGAGCCTGAAGTCTGCAAAGTATTATCAATAACAGGTTATGTCAACGTTAGCCTACTACTGACGATAAACTGCATAATAAAAAGGCCTTCACGGGACAATCTAACTGTGGTATGTGATCACTACTCTCTCTCTCTCCTCCTGCCCCATTCTACAATGATTATCCTCATTGACCAAATGTCTATACAGCCGCTGTCGACACAAAACCCGAATGTAAAATCATCATTATCAACAACAACAAATGACATCAGAACCCAGGCACTGACTGATTTATTATGGAATTTTTAAAAATTGGTTGGACACGTTCAAGACTCTTTCCTGTAAGATCCTTCGCCTACATGAAGCATACAAGTCATGGGGGAATTGGGTGTGTGTGTCTTCGATTTTAAGTCTGTTCACTTAAAGTGATATAAGACGAAATGGGGAATTGTCTACAACGCAAAAAGAGGTATCATCCCCTTTGCATTCCCAAAGAGATAAATCAAATTATATATATATATATATATATATATATATATATATATATATATATATATAATATATATATATATATATATATATAATGATAGATAGATAGATAGATATATAAAACTGGCGACCTATCCCTCTACTCAATGGTGTCTACAACAAACTAGGACCTCCATCTACTGCTAACAGAATAAAACAGATACTGCCCATCCTTATCAGTGAAGACCAGACTGGGGTGTTTTTTTTAACAACAGACAGGCCTACATACTTGAGATCCGGGAGATAATGTCAGATTTATACACGACATAGGGGGAGGCGGGACGACTCAGCGGTTAGAGCCTTGGGATCACGATTTGGCAGCCCGGGATCGAACCTGGGTTCGAGCCCCCTCTGTGACGCCCCTTCAAGGGGATTTTGTCCCCTGGAGTTAAAATCATACTGACTCCACTCCATCCAAAGTTCTTCAGATGAGACTACAAACCGAGACCTCGTGTGCAATGTAGCCAGAGCATCCTGCGTAAAACAGCAAAACCTGGCCTGCCTTTCAGAGGAGCGGGCCATTTATGCCGGTAAGAATAATAATAATCATGTATTGAATTTATATAGCGCTGAATCTTGTAAAGCGCTCAGATGATTTTTTAATGATTTTTTTTTATGCGTGTGTATACGGTTTTTTAAATTTTGTCATCTGTTCCCACCGGCACACAATGGCCTACTCTTTCGAACAGCGGAACAGGATTTAACGTGTGCGCAAGATGTTCTGCATGCGTTCGCACACGGGGCCTCAGTTTATAGTCTCATCCGAAGGACTTTGACATTCAGTTCGATTTTTTTGTCAAACTGGGAAGAAAGGGCGAGACTGGGAATCGAGCCCAGAACCTCACGGTTTTCATGTTGGCAGGCAAACGTCTTAACCATCCTGCCACCTTCCTTCACAAAGAATGGATGATGAGAACATCTCAGACTTCAGGGAATATCTCAAAATGAAGTGGAGTATGTCCTTGCTTTTCCCTGGCTAGAGCTCCCAGCTTCACCAATGTCGAGCCTTTCCCAGGGGACCGTTTTTGCCCGCCATCAAAGTAGCCGCATTCCAACGTCTTGTGTTGTAAAGGTAAAGGAGTCCCATAACCTATAAGGTCGTAGGGGAGCGAGGCGTCAGAGACCTCAGCTTCTCTAGGGGCCAGCATATTGAGGGCGGCGCCCATCTCCTCCTCTCCCTCGCTGCTTTACCTTCCCTGACCCTAAAGAAGGCAGGTACCCATTTACAGCTGGGGGAACTGGGGGAACTGTACTGAAGCCAAGGCGCGCAAACGGTCACCCATCCAAGTGGTAACCACGCTCGACGCTGCTTAACTTGGCTGGGGCAAAGCGAGTGCTCCGACCACTGAGCTATCCCGTCCTCCTTCTTGTGTTGTAGTTATACCTAAAAGGTTTGCGTATAAAAAAAAAAAGGGAAAAAACCCCAAACAACTTTGTCATTTCAAATAACAACAGAACAACAACAAAAAATCAAGCCCAAACCAAAGGATGCTAAAACTCTAGCCCACCTCCGTTCATTTCTGAAAGAAACCAACCCAATGAAGCCAAACCCCCAGCACCACCACTACTCCCTCCCCCTTCCCCCCTCACACACACACGCAGGCAGGCACACACACTTTTGTTTGATTTGTATGGTTTAACATTGCTTAGGGTTTTTTTTTTTTTTTTAATTCTATGTCTGCATAGATTATTGTTTTCTCTTGTTTGATTTGTATGGTTTATAACCGATTAGGTTTTTATTCTATGTCTGCATATCTATCTATCTATCTATCTATCTATCTATCTATCTA
The DNA here is from genome assembly GCA_028751875.1 of Rapana venosa. Lineage (NCBI taxonomy): Eukaryota > Metazoa > Mollusca > Gastropoda > Neogastropoda > Muricidae > Rapana > Rapana venosa. Next base: position 50,930,378 of record CM054144.1, read on the forward strand.
TCTATCTATCTATATATATCTATATATATATATATATATATATATATATTATTTTTATTTATTTATTTAATTTTGAGAAAGATGGCTTGATGAAAAAAGCAAATGCACTGCTTTTTTAATGTATCATCTGAAATTAAAAGTTTGACTTTGACACACATGCACGCACGCGCGCGCGCGTCGCGCGCGCACACATACACACACACAGCGCACACAAGAAAACAAAGAAAAGAAAAAAGAAAAACACAGAAAGAAATGAAACAAAAGAAAGAAAAACAAATCCACTGAATGACTGCCGGCTAATCAACACTAAAGAGTCTGTTGGACACAACTAGGAGCGAGTGGTTAAGACCGTTTGACTTCAATCTTGCGGGTCCCTGAACTCGCTGGGTTCGAATCTCGACAGCGTCTGGTGAATTCATTAAGGGTGGGGGGTTTTACAATCTCCCACGTCAACTTCAAGTGCAGACCAGCCAGTGCCTTAATTCTCTTCATGCAGAAGATCAAATATGCACGATGAAGATGCCGTAATTCATGTCAGCATTCGCTGGGTTACCGAAAACTGAACATACCCCTTCAGCAACCAGTACAATGCAATGTGCTGCTCTTAAGTTAGCCGAGGCCAGCCCGGCAGACCTCCAGAACATTCACAAGCACATGAAGACCAGGCATCACATACCCCGCCCTTTTAGAGAGAAAGAGAGATAGATAGAGAGAGAGAGAGACAGAGAGAGGGGGGGAGGGAGAAAGGGGAGAGAGGGGGGGGGGGGAAGAGAGAGAGAGAGAAGAGAGAGAGAGAGAGAGAGTAGAGAGAGAGAGGAGGAGAGAGAGAGAGAGAGAGAGAGAGAGAGAGAGAGAGAAGAGAGAGAGAGAGAGAGAGAGCACTGAAAGATTTATAAATTTATAAAGAGGCTGTTTGCCCACACATTTTTATTTCTTTCTTTTAGTCTTTTATATCGAGGATAATGGAATAAGCACTAATGTGCTTTTTTTTTTTTACATCCAGTCCCCGGGTGTGTGCTGTTTTGTGAATTCTGTCATCTGTTCCCACCGGCACACAATGGCCTACTCTTACGAAGAGCGGAACAGGATTTAACGTGAGCGCACGATGTTCTTGAAGGGGGATGCTGATCAACTCAATGAATAATGATAACAATAAACGCGGTAAAGTATGGCTGTGTCAAACAAATCCATGTTTAGTGCACGTTAAAGAACAGTTTACCCCCATAACGGTGTCCTTGCTGAAAAGAAGCTGGCCACTGTTACCGACAAAGTATGTTTGTCCGTCGTGTCCGACGATGACCTCCAAAACAGCAGAGGAGGCAGCTGCTGTTTTGGAAACTGGGCAGAAATTTGATTATAGTGGAGATGCCTTGCCCACAGCACATCCCCACTCTCTCGGCCAAGTGGGCATAAGGACAGTCAGCGTTGGAGATGCTCTCCAAAGGCCAACCAGCCCCCAGGGCTGCAGCACATAAGGACTGCGCGAGTCAAGCCACCTAGTCAGAGAGTCATAGTCGATCACTAAAGACTAAGCTGTAAAGTGGAATTCCATGAGAGGGAAAGAAAGCCACTGGCCATACAGCCTCTCACTTTGCTGTTGCTCCCAGCGTCAATGGTTTAATCAAGAACTGTGATAGAGCCCAGGCGCTGACGGCGGTACTAAGTTCCTAAGAGCAGGAAAAGTCTGCTGAACCCTGTGATAACCTTTCATTGAGGGGCAAACAGAAATTCGGGTCTTCTTCTTGCTCGGACAGCAACTATTTTTTGTCTGTTATTAGATGAAAAATGCGTCACGCTGCCATCAAGTGCCTGACAAAATCAGGCCCAGTGGATCCGACTTTCAGCAAATTAGAGAATTGTGATCTTTTAAGTCTTTGGGGGGGGGGGGGGGGGGGGGGAAGGCAGGAGTATGGACCAAGAAGGCAGAAATTAGACAAGAAGGAGGTGACTGGAAGTAAAGGAACCAGGTAGAAACAACGACAGTGATAGAAATGAGGAAATTTCTAGCACAGAATTTCCAGAAGGTGGGGATGCTATTTATAGTGAGAAGGCTCCCCCCCCCCCCCCCCCAGCATCTCCACGGGGGAGAAATTCAGTTCAAAGAGATAATTACATTTTTCAAAGCTTTTTGTGGTGTGTGTGTGTGTGTGTGTGTAGCAGTCTCGGCCCAAAGGGCTCATATCAAATGCATTACTCAGGCGGGGGGGGGGGGGGGGGGGGGGGCAGGGTAGTCTAGCAGTAACAGCGTTGGTCCGATGTCCCAGGTTCGAACCCTTACCGAGACGTCAACTCGGAGGGTTTTTTTTTCTACAAAGTCCCTTGGATGAAGTTAGGCCGAACAACTCGGGTCCTGTAAGCAAACACAAGCAGACAGTCTTGACTACACGTTAAAAAAAAATTTGTTTCCGCGTTTTGGAAGAATTGGCCCATTATTGGGTGCAAGTGGATGACAAGCTTTAAAACATGCATGTACACTGGTGTCGTGGTTTAGACATCATTTCTGAGGTTGGAATCCCACTACCGTAATGGTGGGGAAACGGTCCATATGAAAACTGTCACCATTGCTGAACTTTGGAGCTCTACCTGAAGAAAGAAAAGAAACACCAACACCAACAACAAAATCTCCACTCTAATTAATTACTCATAAGAACAACACATGCATTTCCCGCAGCAGTGAATACAGAGCTTACAGTAGTTCTATAAACAACATAACAATATTTTAGGAGTAGTTCTTGACAACACACTCTCTATGAAAAAATTCATCACCCAGACCTGCCAGTCTTGCTACTATCAATTACGGCGCATAAGCGCGATTCGCAAGTATCTGTCCACTGATGCAACTTCCAAGTTTGTCACATCTCTCATTCTTTCACGTTTAGACTACTGTAATTCTCTTTTAGCTGGCCTACCAGCATCATCTATCCACTCTCTTCAACGCATACAAAACTCTGCAGCTCGACTGGTCCTAAGAAAGAAAAAATCTGAACACATCACTCCTCTTCTGCGATCTCTTCACTGGCTGCCTGTCTCACAAAGACTGGAGTATAAAATCAATAACATCTGTTTCAAATGTCTCCACAAATCTGCACCCCCTTATCTCTGTAACTGTCTTCATCTGTACACTCCATCCCGTTCCCTTCGTTCAGCCGCAGATACTTTGTGCTTTCGAACACCCAGATTCAAACAAACCACTGTTGGCCGTCGCTCCTTCTCTGTTTCTGGTCCATCCACCTGGAATGACCTCCCTCTTGCACTTGGACAAAAGCCTTCACTTGATACCTTCAAATCCAGCCTCAAAACACACTATTTCCTACCTGAGACTTTCCCCCCAAATATCTGTCCCTAATTTTTCAACAGCATTTTTCACCTTCTAAGTGTTGTTCCGAGTGTGTGTGTGTGTGTGTGTGTGTGTGTGTGTGTGTGTGTGTGTGTGTGTGTGTGCGTGTGTGTGCGTGCATGCGTGCATACGTGCGCGCGCAAGGTTTTGAAATCTGTTGTTCATTATGTTTAAGGAGAGTTGCATGCCTGTAAATGATTGAGTGCAAGCGCTCCGATTTGTTTGTCTTTTTACAAGATTCAGCGCTATATAAATTCCATATATTATTATTATTATTATTATAACAAAGTCACCATATAAAATTAAATCATACTATTTTGCTGAAATCAATTTTCATTTGAACATGTTCTTGTTCAGGCGTTAAAAACATAAAACGCTTTACTAAACGACTCAGTAAGCACCGCAAAATGAGCTGATCCTAAAAATTTAATCTCAATGTTTAGAATAGTGACTTAGGTGATTTAATCTTCTTATAAACAGTTAACAACTTCAACATTCTTTTTTGCAGCTGACTTACAACTTGAATACCACAGGACAATGACTGATTCAATGCATCACAGCATAGCACCGAAAGCTGTAGAGATGCCACACAAAGCAATAGAGACTATAAACTTGAGGCCCCGTGAATGAACACACTAAGAACACCTTGCGCACACGCTAAAACCTTTTTCGGCAGAGTAGGCCAAGTCAAGTCAAGTCAAGTCAAATAATTTAATGAGCCAGGCCATCTGCCCAAGAGTAGGCCATCATGTGCGGTAGGAATGGATGACAAAATCTATAAAAACTGCATGCTCAATGTTTTAAAAAAAAAAAAAAGCATTAGCAGTTTATTCCATTTTCCTCGAAATAAAAGATTAAAATTTTTTTTTTTAAAAGATCGATGACATTACTCACTTACAGCCTGCAGCTGATGGGTCTCCCAGCTCAACCCAGGATGCCAGAGGTGAAGGCAGGCAGGCTGGCAGGCAGTCAGGCAGGCAGGCAGACGTAACGTACGCCCAACAAGGCCGTCATAGCGTGGCATTGCCAGATCTTGCGGCCATCCTTTTTAAATTGTACTCCTACTGCCCCCTGGCCGTGCCTCTTCATGGTTTTGGAACGTCATCGCGTCACGTGATCGACTCTTCACCAATAGGAATTAGCAGGTCCGCTTAGCAGGCTTTGGTTTGTTTGCTGTACAAGATTCAGCGCCATACAAGTTTCACTTATTATCATTATTATCATCATAAACACACACACACACACACACACACCACACGCACGCACACGCTCTCTCTCTCTCTCTCTCTCTCTCTCTCTCTCTCTCTCTCTCTCTCTCTCTCTCTCTCTCTCTCTCTCTCTGAACTATTTGTTTTCTGTTGGCACATTGATGAAATCATGAGATATACTTCTGAGCCATTGATCTAACTGAATGCTCTTTATCACGTACATCACTTCAACCAAAGATTCACTTGACTAAAAACCAAGACATTACTGATTCAAACCAAACACATGCATAAAAATATCAGTGTAAATGTTACACAACCTGCTTAATATTTTTCAGACTCCTTGAAGATTAAAAAAAAAAAAAGATAAAATCCATTATAATGAGATTTTCCATCACACGCTTTGCAGTTCCTATCCTGCCTCAATTCTCATAAAATTTGCATGTTTGTTTAACTTTCTAATTTATGATTGCAACGACGACACTTCATGAGGGAAAAGACTTGCACCATTTCGAATAACACAACGGGACTTTTCCATCTCCAAAGCATGCTTGTTCTAACTATTGAATGGATCTAGACATTGATACATTTTTAGCCTACTACTTTTATTTCCAAAATCTGTTCTCCATCACACACACACACACACACACACACGTCTATTATCATCTTTCCAGGGCTACTCCCGATGCAGGCGGGCCACCATAACTGCAGCACTTGAGGTTTCAGCAGCCACTTTTTTGTGAAAGTCAGTGTAAGAAGGATGGCAACTGCCATCCCAGAAAACTGAAATCAGTGCATGGTTGCTGACCATTCGGACCTACTTTGCTGGGGTGGGGGGGGGGGGGGGGGGGGGGGGGGAGAGAGAAGAATCCACATAGTCTATTTCCACAGCTTCGACATTGTCACAGTTGTAAGTGTAAAGAGGTGATACGTGTTTTCTCCTTGGTAACAACCTTTCTTGAGCTGTAAATGGGTACCTGCCCTCTTTAGGGTCGGGGAAGTTGATTAAAGCAGCGAGGGAGAGGAGATGGGCGCCGCGCGGCCCTCAATATGCTGGCCCCTGGAGAAACTGAGGTCTCTGACATCTCGCTCCCCAACGACCGCATAGGTTGTGGGACACCTTTCCTTTTAAAAAAATTTTTTTTTAACCTTACAACGCTTTGTATACAGTCTTCAGGATCGGTGTGAAGTCACCCCATATTGTCACATAACAGGATGAAGCAGACTCTCATCTGTTCAGTGATTGGAAGCCTTAGGACCCATCAGACTTGTTCTTCGTCGAACCTTCGGACAGCGTCTAGATATACTGTCATATGAGCGAAAATGCTTAGCACTACCGTTGAGAACCTGACAGCGCATCCGATTTTGGTTTGGGAGGAAAAAGTTATCTTTCTAAACTCTATCGGGGGGGGGGGGGGGGGGGGGGGGAGGAGGCACCAGAATGGACCAAGAAGGGAGAAAATAGATGAGAAGGAGGTGACAGAAAGAAAAAAAGACAAGACAGAAACAAATGAAAGAACTGTTATATGAGAGACACCTTACCCATGATCTATGATCTATAAACCGGATGGTCAGTCGTCAGCCTTTCCAGTCCCTAAATCGGAAATCTCCGCAGGGACGTAAATACAATGACAACAGCAACAACAACAACAACAACGTAAGTCTTTCATTATTGGATTATGGACCACTGCAATCCTCTCTGAAGTCTATCGCCCAGAGACCAGCCTTGATATATGCCAGTAGTAAGCAAAGCTCTTCCACGTCCGAATTCTGCTGACCTCGTCTTCACTATGCATGCGTAAGAGCAGAGTCGCCACCAGACTTTATCACCACCCCACCCCCCCCCCCCCTCTCAACACACACACACACACACACACGTTTTTACATAGTATGCAATGACCCTTGTGGAGCTTTACCATTTACCCTAGCAAAGGAAGATACTTTGAGGGATTGATCAGAAATTAAGTTAATTAAAAATCAGATGGTTTTGAAATGAATGCAGCAATGAAAAGCTACATGCTATCTACATAACTTCCTGAACAAATGTGAAGTATTGGCTGACCCTGAGTAGATTTAGATCTAGATCTCAAGTTTGATTTTTCGAAATTCGTTTGAATTCTTGGAAAACTAAAAGCCCCAAAATGTGACAGGTACGTGCTCCCATTCACTGTCTCGAGAGAAAGTCCTTTTTTCAATGAGCTGTTTTCAATTCTTCTCCCATGGCAGTGGAACACTTCCTCTAGACTTGTTCAACACACCAAAACCTGAGGGCCGATATCTGGCCTACTGACCTGCCCATGAGGGACAAACTCTTCGGACCCCTGGAGGGCCTTCAGCGCACGGCAGCATTTGTCAGGGCCTCAGGAGTTGCTGTCTGAGCGTTCGACGACGACGAAAAAGAAATTCTTTAGAAAACATTGTTGGCATTGATAATGTATCAGCAAAGTATGTTGAAATGTACTTACAGACACCTAGTCATTGACATAGCAAGTCAGTTTTCGACCTGGATCTACCATTCATTTAGTACTGTGCGATTTGTTGGCACAGTTACTTTCTGCTTTAGTTTAGTTGTTTTTATTGCATGTTTGTTTTTGGTTTGAATTTTGTTGTTGTTGTTGTCATTGTTGCTGCTGCTTGTTCGTTTGGTTTTAATTCCTTTTCTTTTTAGTACTAAATCACTAAAATCACTTTAAACGTATCAAGTCAAATTCCATCTGCACTGAGACTTGAGTTGGCAACGCTAGGTATGCGACGTCATATTCACTATAACCTCAAACTTTTCACATAGCCTGTGTACGTGTTTGCGAAGGCTTCTGTGTCTGGCGAGTGTGTGTGTGCGTGTGTTTACCTGAGTTAGTAAGTAAACTTGTTCATGGTTGGGTTACAAATTAAATCTCCAACCCATATATTCCAACCCCTATATAAACTGGCCACCTCTATCCATGTAATAATAATTATAAAGTTCTTGTTTTCCCGGACGGAATAGTATCAGTGACTATTGCAGAGTCAATGAACGAAGAACTACAGGATTTGTATTGTATGGCATTGTATTGTATTGTATTGCATTGTATTGTATGGCATTGTATTGTATTGCATTGTATTGTATTGCATTGTATTGTATTGCATTGTATTGAACCCTTAACTTTTTCGCTTTGTAAAACGGGGGCATTACCTCTAGGCCGCCAATAGGTAGCCTGGTGGTTAGAGTATTGCGCTCGTGATCTGCTGAACTGGGTCCGAATCTCGTTCAAGAGGGGTTTTTTCCTCTGGAGTTAACATCAGTGCCGACTCCACTCCCCTCAAATGTCCTTCGGATGAGACTATAAACAGAGGTCCCCTGTGTAAACGCACGTAGAACATCTTACGCACACGTCAAAACCCGTTCCGCTTTTCGGAAGAGTAGGCCATTGTGTGTCGGTGAGAACCGATGACAAAATTTACAAGACTGCGTACATGCAGGGACTGGATGTAGAAAAAAAAAAGCACATGAATGCGTATTCCATTATCCTCGAAATAAAACAAAAATTTAAAAACCTACCTTATTAACATGTCTGCCTATTATTGCACAGCAGCTTTTTGGTACAATGATTCAATACTTTATAATAATAATAATAAATGGAATTTATAAAAATTATACCGTTATATCTTGCGAAAAACAAATCTAAGCGCTTTCATTCATCATACTCATTCACATGCATCCAGTTACAATTAATAATAATAATAATGTATGGAATTTATATAGCGCTGAATCTTGTAAAGCAACAAATCAAAGCGCTCAGATTTTACTTTAAGTCACGGCAGATTTCTCTCCGTGAAATTCGGGCTGCTCTCCCCGGGGAGAGCGGGAGAACGCGTCGCCACTTAGCGCTGCGCCACCCTTTCACCCTTTCTTTTTTCTTCTTTTTTTTCTGCAGCTGTATTTGTTTCCCTATCAGAGTGGCTTTTTTCTAAGAATTTTGCCAGGGACAACTCTCTTGTTGCCGTGGGTTCTTTTTTACGTGCGCTAAATAATTACATGTAACACACGGGACCTCGGTTTATCGTCTCATCCGAAAGACTAGCGCCCAGACCACCACTCATGGTCTAATGGATGGGGGAAAAATTTCCGGTCCAAACGGGGTACGAACCGCCGCACACTTCAGACCCGGACTTTTCGCTTTCTAGACAGGCGCGTTACCTCTAGACCACCGATCCATATAGGCTGGGTTTAAAAAAAAATTCAAATGTATATACACACACGCTCGCACGCACATACACACACACTCACGCACACACATAAAGGTTGTACACTCGGGAAGGGTGATGGGGTTTTGGCGGTTGAGGGCAGGGACAAAATGAAATGGAACAAGAGGGGAGAATCTTAGGTTTGAAATAAATGTGTCTTGAGGCCGGATTTAAAAGCGTCATAAGAAGGCTTTTGGCGAAGGGAGGGAGGTCATTCCAGACTGATGGACCAGAAATAGAGAAAGAGCGACGACGGCCAACGGTGGACTGGTTGAATCTAGGTATTCTTAAGCACAAAATATCTGCAGCAGAGCGGAGGGAACGAGAAGGAGTGTACAGGTGAAGACATTCACAGAAGTAGGAAGGTGCTGTTTTATGGAGGCATTTGTAACAGAAAGTACTGATCTTATAGTTAACTCTCTGTGGCACAGGCAACCAGTGGAGAGATCGCAAGGGAAGAGTAACGTGCTGCATAGGTTATGTTGATATTTGTAAATGAATCAGTAACCAGGTAGGGGGGGGGGGGGGGGGGAGGAGAGAGGAGAGAGAGAGAGAGAGAGAGGAGAGAGGAGAGAGAGAGAGAGAGACAGACAGACAGACAGACAGACAGACAGACAGACAGACATAGCCTGACAGACAGAAACAGAGAGATACAGGGACAGAAACAGTCATTAAACAAAATTATTTCATTTCTGAGATAATGAATAAGCAATCGTGTGTTAAAAAAAATTATTTAAAAAATCCAGTCCCCGTGTATATGCGTTTTTTAAAAAAAATTGCCATCTGTTCCCACTGGCACACGTGGGCCTACTCTTCCGAAAGGCGGAACAGACTGTGCACGTAAGATGTTCAGCGTGCGTTTGAACACGGGACCTTGGTTTGTAGTCTCAACTCTGCACAGTGTGTGTGTGTGTGTGTGTGTGTGTGTGTGTGTGTGTGTGTGTGTGTGTGTGTGTGTGTGTGTGTGTGTGTGTGTGTGAGTGCTCTCTCTCTCTCTTCTCTCTCTCTCTCTCTCTCTATATATATATATATATATATATATATTTTGTGTGTGTGTGTGTGTGTGTGTGTGTGTGTGTGTGTGTGTGTGTGTAAATCTGACAATAATAATAATGATAATAATAAATGGAATTTATATAGCGCATTATCTTGTTTAAAAAAATCAAAGCGCTTGCATTCGACCCACTCCTACACATGCAACCAACAATAATTAACAGTTTCAACAAAATCCAAACACACACACACACACACACACACACACACACACACACACACACAACACACACACACACACACACACACACACATTTGCTCACTGACGGCAGGGACAGATAATTATGATATGAAATAATAGAGGAAAGTTTTAGGTTTGAAATAGGTATGTCTTGAGGCTGGATTTAAAAGTGTGGTAAGTAGGCTTCTTGCGAAGGGAGAGAGGGAGGTCATTCCAGATTGATGGACCAGAAATAGAGAAAGAGCGACGGCCAACTGTGGATTGGTTAAACCTAGGTATTCGTAGGCACAGGGTATGACAAATATGAAAAAAATACTACACTGAAAAAGTTGACATCCTAACCAAAAACAAAAACAAAAAGGAGCAAAGGGTTAATCAGAGGTGACACAATTAGTACTCCCTTTTTCACCAAAAGAGTGTTATCATATTGTAATAAAATCACAACAAAAGTTATTTCAGAGTGAAAAAAAGGAGGCTTGGCTGTCTAGATGCACACAAAGAACGACGTAAACTTGAGTCTTTCGCTAGAACACGAGAGCATGGTGTACATTGTTCAAAGCAGATTGCTTCCTTAGCTTGTAGATGGAAACGGAATTGCTTCAAGACAAAATATGCCGAAATGCTTTTTGCATATGCGGTAATCATATAACAGCGGATCATTATTAACATGCCGCAGCTTAAAAAGGGCACATTCCTGTTTTGATGGCATATTCTCCATTAGCAATATGTGACATGTCACTTATGTATGACTTTTTTTTTTTTAAAAGATCGCCGATGCATAGTCCAGTTTGATTTGTTATTGTGATTGCTTTGCTCTAACCTGGTTTATAAAATTATTTTATTTTATTCTTTTATATCGAGAATAATAGAATAAACACTTATGTGCTTTTTAACATCCAGTCCCCGTACGGGTGTATGTGGTTTTGTAAATTCTGTCATCTGTTCCTACCGGCACACAATGGCCTACTCTTACGAAAAGCGGATCAGGATTTAACGTGTGCGCAAGATGTTCTGCGTGCGATCGCACACGGGGCCTCGGTTTATAGTCTTATCCGGTGGTCTAGAGGTAACGCGCCTGTCTAGAAAGCGAAAAGTCCGGGTCTGAAGTGTGCGGCGGTTCGTACCCCGTTTGGACCGGAAATTTTTCCCCCATCCATTAGACCATGAGTGGTGGTCTGGGCGCTAGTCTTTCGGATGAGACGATAAACCGAGGTCCCGTGTGTTACACGTAATTGTTTAGCGCACGTAAAAAACCCACGGCAACAAGAGAGTTGTCACTGGCAAAATTCTTAGAAAAAAGCCACTCTGATGGGGAAAAAACAAATACAGCTGCAGCAAAAAAAAAAAAAAAAAAAAAAAAAAAAAAAAAAAAAAAAAAGGTGTGAATAGGGTGGCGCAGCGCTAGGTAGCGACGCGTTCTCCCGCTCTCCCCGGGGAGAGCAGCCCGAATTTCAGGAGAGAAATCTGCCGTGACTTAAAGTGGTATGAAATAAAATCTGAGCGCTTTGATTTGTTGCTTTACAAGATTCAGCGCTATATAAATTCCATACATTATTATTATTATTATTATTATTATTATTATTATTATTATCCGAAAGACTTTTGGAGAGAGTGGAGTCTGCACTGATGTTAACTCCAGGGGAAAATATCCCCTTGAACGGGAATCGAACCCGGGTCGTCAGATTGCGAGCGCGATCTTCTAACCACTACCCGACCCCCTGTGTGTGCTGTGGTGTGTGTGTGTGTGTGTGTGAGAGAGAGAGAGGAGAGAGAGAGAGAGAGAGAGAGAGAGAGGAGAGAGAGATGAGAGAGAGATGACATAAACAAAAGAGAGAGAAAGAGAGGGGTTGACAAGGTTCAACACGATCTCGCTCTCTAGTGGCCTCAACGATGGGAAGGCAGGTGTAAGCAGGGACGGAGCAATCATCATTATCGTTCACAATCACAACGACGACTGTTGACAAATGTCGATGATGAGCGTATTGCTAACTGGACATGCCCCTATATAATATATGTAATAATATAGTTTTGTACGAATGAGGGTGACACGCGGTCATGCTGTGGATTGTGTCTCTCTCTCCATTTTGTTTATCTTTTCTGTTTCGTTTTGTTTTGGGGTTGTTGTTGTTTTTTGAGAGCATGGTGTAACAAAGCCCTGAGCTTATCCATTTACTCTCAATAAACAGTTCGAGTTCTCTCTCTCTCTCTCTCTCTCTCTCTTCTCTCTCTCTCTCTCTCTCTCTCTCTCTCTCTCTCTCTCTCTCTCTCTCTCTCTTGTTGTTGTTGTTGTTTTGTTTGTTTGTTGTTGTTGTTTTTTAAATGTCTTGTTGTTGCTTGCTGTTTGTTGTTGTTGTTCTGTTTTTATTGTTGTTGTTTTTTAAACCTTCCCCCCACCCCCCACCCCAAATTGCAAGTTGCTGTGGAAGTGTGGCAAACCTGATATTCCTTCTGCTCGTTCTAACTCCCTAGTTTCTTTTATATTCTCTTAGCCATAGGTTTCTGTGCGCTGTGTTGTCACCAATTCAACTTAGAAAGACATGTATTTTATGTTTATTTCTTAATTATTTAAAAAAAAATTGTTCTGGTTTTATGGTTCCTTTTGCTTATTTCAAGATTGACTTAACTGGTGCAGTGAAAAGTATGCATCCTCACGAACATTGAGACTGTAGAACAGAGAGATACTACCCATGGGTTTGGTTTTATGTGTGCTTTTTTTTTTTTTTTTTTTTTTTTGTAAACAGTTTTTAACCAGTGCTACAGATCACAACTTTATTATGACAGTGCCCATACAGTGAAGTGTGCAACACTGTGCAGTGAGGGACTATTCGCTGAGTGACATTGAGTGCAGTGAGGGACTATTCGCTGAGTGACATTGCTGGGTGACTGCTGAGTGGCATTATTCAGTGACTACTGAGTGACATTGTTCAGTGACTGTCTGAACGACATTATTCAGTGAGGGAATGAGCTGTGTACCAACCCCGGACTAATTGCTGTGTGGCTTTCTTCAGTGATAAACAAACTGTGCTGTTGCCGCGAGTTCCCTACCACCCACCCGTACTATTTGTGAGTGGCCATTTTTCAGTGACAAGATAGAGTGCTGACCATCTCTTGGGACACACCTCAGTGCTCATCGGGTTGCCTCAACGGGGGTGTACTTTTTGATTTGGTGTGACCAAGTTTTCTAGTGGCCTTGGGAGATCTTCACTGGCAGAGACTGTGACAGGCTGTAATTGAAGCAGGGCACCTTGTGTGGACTTGCAGGGGGTTTGGAA
>CM054144.1:50944149-50981649 GCA_028751875.1 Rapana venosa
AAAGCAATGGTGCTTTTTCATTATCCTCGAAAAAAAAGAATTTGTTTTTGTCATTCTCTCTCTCTTTCCTCTCCCTCTCTCTCTCCTTTTATAAATATATATATATATAATCCACTCTGGCCGCCTTCCTCTCAGTCTACAAAACCGTTTAGTGTGTTTGTTGGTGTGTGTTTGTTTGTGGTGGTGACTATTCTTTTATTTCGGGGATAATGGAAAAGCACTCTGTTTTTTTTTTTCGTCCAGTCCCCAGTGTATGCAGTTTTGTAATTTTGTCACCCGTTCCCACGGCACACAAGGGGCCTACTTTTCCCGAAAACGAAAGGGTTTTCGTGTGCGAAGATGTTTTTGTGTGCGTTGCACAGGGGCCCCTTTCCTTTTATTGTCTCATCCAAAGGGAAACTCTGCGGGAGTGGATTGGCATGATATTAACCCCCAAGGAAAATCCCTTGAACGAGATCGAACCCGGGTCAGCAAATCAGAATACATTACTCTAACCACCAGGCTCTCCGTCTCCTGTTATGTGTGTGGGGGTTTTTTCTGTTTGTTTGTTTACTCCCCGGAACGATAGAAACAGGCGACACAGATCAAAATTCGTTTGGGAATACCACCATCTCGTAGAAACACACGCTGGAAGAATGAGACCCGGCGGCACTGATAATTATAAACCCAAACACAGGAAATGATCGGTATGGTGGGGTGTGTGGTGGTGTGTTGTTTGCGGGGTGTGTGTGTATTGTTGTGTGTTGTGTATGAAGAGAGAGTGGGAAAATGTTATTGCCACTATCATATTCATTTGCAAGCAAGCACACATAGAATTAACAAGGGACGTTTTATCTACAAATAAAAGTTAAGAGAGAGAGAGAGGAGAGAGAAGAGAGAGAGAGAGAGAGAGAGACAGACAGACAGACAGACAGACAGAGACAGAGAGATTAAAAACGATTTATTGCGATTAAGTGATTGAAAACCTTTACAAAGGATATGCGGGACAAATTAATAGTATGAGAGTGATATAACTCGCAGCAGACAAACTCATGACAACACAGATTCCATGTCGTGGTATTGCCAATCCAATCCAAGCTTGTTGTTTATAGTTAGAGCCCCGCTGACCACAGGAGGCACGCACAGTATTACAGTTAACCGTCATCTCTCAAATTCCGTCTGTCCATCGGTCATGACTGGCTTTTCTCAGCAGACACAGGTGTTAATACTTTATTTTATTCTTTTATTTCAGGGATAATGAAATAAGCACTCATGTGGTTTTTAAAATTTTGTTTAACGTCCAGTCAGTCCCCCAGTGCATGCAGTTTCGTAAAGTTTGTCATCTGTTCCCCCCGGCACACAATAGCCTATTCTTCCGAAAGGGGAACGGGTTTTCACGTGTGCGCAAGATGCTCGGCGTGCGTTCGTAAATGGGACCTCGGTTTATAGTCTCATCCGAAGGACCTTTGAAGGGAGTGGAGCCGGCACTGGTGTTAACTCCAGAGGAAAAATCCTCTTGAACGAGATTCGAACCCGGGTCAGCAGGTCACGAGCGCATCACTCTAACCACCAGGCTATCTCGTCCGTACAAAACTTTGAGGAGGGTTGAGCTTTGCCGGCCCAGATTTCCTTCCTTCCCGCTGCTGTCGCTTCTTACTGCTGATGAAGCTCAACTGTGTGGTCCCAGTAGCCTTCCCTATGAGCCCACAGCACACTCACTCTGGGTAGGAGCTGGCCGGAGTATGAAGAAAAATATGCCTTTCTTTTCCGTTTTTGATAAAACAAGAGCCTTTTTTTTTTTTTTTTTTTGCTATGACCAAGGATGTTGTACATGTATATGATAAATATGATGTGCTACCAAGAGGTTTCCAAAAATGCATTAATTAAATTTTGATGACTTTAAAGAAAAAGAAGCATCCTTGAGTTGAATGTTAAGTCGTTTGCAGATTTAGATATCAGAAATCCCTAAAGTCCGCATGCTGCTACCTAAATGGTGGTGGTGGTGGTGGTGGGGGGTAATGGTTGCATAAGCAGAAAGAAGAGAAAGAGAGAGAGAGAGAGAGAGAGAGAGAAGAGAGAGAGAGAGAGATAGAGAGGAGAGAGAATGAAGAGAGAGACAGATAGACAGACAGACAAAGACAATCCACTTAGAATAGGGCAAACACAGACCCAAACCGAATCTTGTTTCTCGATTTATTCCAATACAATACGCACAAGCACATTTCCCCCAAACAAAGACACTAGGACAATGTGCAAGTAACCCCTATTCATCACAAAATTTCAGATCGACACATCACAAATACCAACAAACCCCCAACAATACTGTTTTATTCAGAACTAACCATAACAAGATAACACAGAAATAAAACCCCACATTGAATTCAATGCTTGGAGCCCCCCACCCACCCCCTCACACACACACAACTTTACCCTTAAATGCAGCAAATCAAAAAGGGGAAAGCGTTTTAGTAAATCATTATAACAAGACACTGTTCCAAACAAGCAGTCACGCAAGACGAGTCAAAATATGGGGAACTTTCATCTTTGTCAAAATTGTATACAGCCCACTGTCCATTCAGGGACAGAAGTGAAAGCCCCAACACATAAGACTGGGAT
Source organism: Rapana venosa (assembly GCA_028751875.1). Lineage (NCBI taxonomy): Eukaryota > Metazoa > Mollusca > Gastropoda > Neogastropoda > Muricidae > Rapana > Rapana venosa. The sequence continues at coordinate 50,946,745 of CM054144.1, forward strand.
GCTAAATCCATTCGCAACTGAAAAAAACTCCAAAGGGCTTTTTAACCAAATTTTTGGGCACTTTTGTGCATTCCATATTACCTGAAAATTCTTCTGAAAGAATTAAAGCAAGTAAAAAACAAAACAAAAAAAAAGCAAAAAGATGAAGAAAAAAAAAAAGAGATGAAAGATGAACACAGATTTTGGCAGGAAATATTTCTTTCTTTTTGTGATAATCAGATTTTATTCTATTTCTAATTTCCCTCTAACCTTTTCAGTGACAATCCACTGCACAGGTTCTGATTTTTTTCCCTACAAAGAAGTATGCTACATAGATCTACCACTCTCGATTGAAACCAAAGAGAGACAGAAAATAATGCCATTTGATCATTGTTCCCTTACAATGTATATGTACATCTTTATTTACAGTGGAGGATAATAAATGAGTTACGAACAGCACAACTGCACATTCACAACACACAAACATATTTACATAATAACCCAGACATGCTATAATACATGCCCAAGAGCACACATTCATGCACACATGCTCACCCACACACACACACATACACAAGCCTCTTTAAACACAACACACTCAAATATATTATAATGCAAACACTTATGCACGTTCTCTATGTGTGTCCTCTCAGACTCTCTCTTTCACACACACACACCACACACACACACACAAAACACATCACACCGAACACACACACACACACACAACACACACACACATTCTCACATATTTCCAATATTCCTATTAGCCAATTCCACTTCAAACTTGCCTGACACAATACTGTATTTATCTTGCAAGTGAATTCAACAAGAATAAATTCTTTATAAAATTTAAGGAAAAAAGATCTAGCATTCTTAAATGTACCCCCCCCCCCCTAAAAAAAAAAAAACCCAACCAACAACAAACTAAAACAAAACAAAAACAAAAACCCAACCAAACAAACAAACAAAAAAAATCAACCCCCCCCCCCCCCCCCCCCCCCCCTCCAAACAAACAGTTATGTCAACAAATGATTTCCACCAAAAATTATTTGTTCTTGCAAAAATATTCATGAAACACATCTACCACACATCGCAGTAATTAAAATGACTGGGACTGTCTAAAGGGAAACAACTTGAAGATAAACATGTTACTTTCACATACAAAGACCGAAAGTGATGCATACATCTACACATGCTCTGTGTGTGTGTGTGTGGTGCGGCCTCGTGTTCCCACTCATTCTCATATTTGTTTTTTGAAATTTGGGCATTTGTTTTGAAACTGGGAAAGGAAAGGGGGGAAGGCAGGGGGGGGGGGGCATTTTAAGGGAGAGATACAAGGGGAAAGGGAAAAGAGAAGAGGGGGAGGAGAGATGGAGGGGGGAAAGAGAGCGAAGCAAGAGAGAAGGGGGAAGAGAGAAGAGTATGCTACTGCAAACGTAGTGTGGTTGTTCATGCTTTGGTGAGCAAGTGTTGTGGGGTGTTTGTGTGTTGATGTGTTTGTGTGGGTTAACTTGGTTTTTGGGTGGGTGTTGGGTGTTGGTTGTGTGTATTTTCTTGCCATGCAACCCCTTTTTATTTACTGGACAAAAAACAACGCAGCTTCTTAAACGAGGACTTTAATACAAAAAGAATTCCAAGATATACCCAATTTTTTAACGCCCAACCGAAAAATCCTTTTTTCAGTGCAAAGAAAGAACCAACTTCATAAGGACATGAAAACTTCTTCACACCAAAAGCCACTCTGGACTTCTTAAAATGAAAACCAAACAAAAAAGAAAAAAAAAAAAAATCATGAAAAAAAACAATAAACACCACTCCCCCCCCCAAAATTTTTTTTTTAAATGCTTTTTTACAACACTTAGTTTTAGGCAGACAATACAACTTTGTGTGTGCATATGTGTGCGCGCATATGTATGTGTGTGCGTGCATGCATGCATGTGTGTGCATATGTGTGTGCATGCGTGCGTGCATGTGAGTATGTGTGTGCACGCGTGTGCATGCATGCGTGTGCGTGCATGTCTTTGTTTGTGCAGTGTGAATATAAGAATGAGAGTGGCTGAATTGCATGCAGCAGAGAGGCCAGGAGACTAAGAAAACCAGAGGAGCAGATTGTTAATGAAATAATGAGGCCAGAGGCTGGAAAGATGAGGACAAGGAAGGCTTCACCCAGACATTGTACATGCGTTTGCAACTGACTTGTCTGACTGTAGACAGTTACTCCTTCTCAGTCTTCTACTTCCAACTACATTTGCCATTGTTCACTGCTGAAATGCTACATGTGTACCTTGGCTTAACACAATGATGCATGGCTCTTCAACACGATGATGTATGGCTCTTTTACACACTGATGCATGGCTCTTTAACGCACTGATGCATGGCTCTTTCACACAATGATGTATGGCTCTTTAACACAATGATGCCTGGCTGATGACTATAAGTATAAAACCTACCTATGACAGTGAAGAAGAAAAAGCCAGTCTTTTTTGGTTGGGCGTTCACCACAACACCTGAACATCATTACGTCACCCATTAATCCCATCTGAACTCTTTTCTTTTTTTACAATAACAAAGTTTTAAAGAAACGTATTAAATGTATCATAATTACTCACACTCTCAAATGCACTGGCATCTATGTTTGTTTACACTGTCACCTCCTCCATGGGCGAAGAATGAATGAACAAGTACACTTTTCACACAGGATAACAATTGTGCGAATTCCTGACAATGGACGGCATAACGCAAGAACACTTTTTGGTGTAACTTGCTCAACACTTCCAGCCCTGTCGCAACTTTTCCACTCCATGGCTTTGCTAAATCCACACCACTAGCTTGCTTTGCTGGGTGAAGGTGACCTCCTCTCTTGCAATCATGATACAGTAATACAAGGCAGCAAAGAGAAACCTTCTCTCCTGGACTCTGCGATACAATGGTACAATGAAGATGAAATAACTTGACTGAGAATGAACAAAAATCTCTTTTCTTTTGCTAGTTCAGGCAATTCCCTCAATGAGAATACAGCGTACACACTCGCATGACTTGCCCAGATTTATTACTGAAGACTGCTTCTCTAATCCACACTATGTACATTATGTAAACTGGTAGACAAGAAGAAACCGTGAAAGTGATCCTACTTAACCAAAGTTTATATGACAAAACATCTCTGTAATGTTAGAACTGTACTTTACTATCTGGGTCACCAGCCATTCTTTTTTTAAGCCATACCATGCTCCTATGGTTTATAGAATGAATGAGGACTATTCACCAATTTTAGAAATTTTCTTTGATTTTCCCCTAGTCTCTTTTCCATAAAAAGCTCTCTCTCTACTTCCGGTTATGGCTGTTATTGATTCCCTATTCTGTAAGTTCTGCATTCTAAAGCAATGTACTGCAAGCCAAGTATTCTGATATTTTTACCAGAAAAAGTTTTGCACCAACATCTAATTTAAAATCACTCATCACTTTATAACTAATACAGGTAATGCTCCTAACATTTTCGAATAGCGCTGATGAAGTCTGTTATCATTGCATTAAAGCAAAATGACATGTTCTATCTTTCCCTCCCAAAATGATGTTTCAGCAAAACAGCAAATCATATATGCCATTTGCCTTCATCAATGCCAGCTTTTATTCCTATTTGCTGCGACCTAACATTGTTGAACTCCCTGTGAACATCTGCCTCTACTGATTTGCACACCCCATGCTGAGCCTAGAAAAAGCTATGGCGGTGAAACTGGAATGAGTGGCTAGGGAACAGCAAGACTGATACAACACAAAAACACCACCAACAAAACCAGCCAACAAACCAAAAGAAACAGAAACAACCCCCAAACGTACAAGTACAGACAGACACACGACACTGCCAACATGCCAAGTGTTCTGCAAACAGGAAAAAAAAATTGTTTCATGATAATGTAAAATAAAAAATGAATGACCTCTTCATTAATAGCAACAATCCATCAATATTACACAAGCGCATGGTCCAGCACTTTTAATCTCACAACTTCCGATGATAAAAAATATACCAGTGACCCTTGTAGCCCCAATGCCATGAAGGAAAAAACCCCAATGTCAACAAAACAGAAACCAAAAAAGCCAAACAAGATACCTGTTGTTATAAAAATTCAACAAAACCAGCAGTCGACTCTACTGCAGGAATTCAAAATGTTCTGCTATGCCCAGCTTAGGTCAGGTAGCTCACAATATAACCAGACGCTTTGCCACATCGGTCAGCACAGTGAATTGGAAGCAGGAGCAAAACGTTTTAAACCCACCAGAGCTTTGCTTCTTGTGTGAATGACTAATTTTTCAGGCTCCAGCAAGTTGCTATTAGAAGCTGAGTGTGATAATATATGACTGAGCGCTTTGATTTGTTGCTTTACAAGAGCCAGCGCTATATAAATTCCATACATTATTATTATTGTTCATCAGGGCGAAACGGCAGCAGACTGCGACAATGTCGACAGTCATGCAAAACGCCTTGATCCGCAATGATGCACTCACAGTGTCGCACAGAAAACCAAAACCAGTGCATTTACACCCCAGCTAACTCCCAGACCTGAGTGATCATCAAACACTGAAGAATACAGCGCATGCTACAGACCTTCCATGCGGCAGCCCTCTGAGCCAGACGGAATGGCACATTAAGTAAGATTTGTTCAAACACACTGACAGGTCCCAGTCATGAACCTCAGAGATGACAAGCACCGAAAACGACAGGGCCATGAATGCAAAAAGCATGCTGCAATACAAGGCCATTTTTTAAACCACTACTCCACAGATGGCAGAAACTCAAGTTGTCCTACTGAGAAACTTCAACAGGAAAAAAAAACCCAAACCCTAAATAAACTGACCCCTTCACCCCCGCCCCACCCCACAAACAAAAAAAAAAAAAAAAGAAAAAAAAAGAAAAAAAAAAAACAACATTCAGAAGGAATTACTACCCAGTCATACTTCCCCCCTGTGTGTGTGAATATCTAATAGTATACAAATGATATGAAAAAAACACGGGCCCCCCTTCAAAAAACCCCACCCCCCCCACAAAAAAAAAAAAAACCCAACCACAACACAAAAAAAACCAAACCAACCAACCCCAACAACAACAAAAAACCCAAAGAACCAACACAACAAAAACCTAATATTAACAAGAAGACCCAATACTTAATGACTTGGGCTGATCACAGGGTGTTTTACCTCTGACATACATTTTAAAAGGTCTAGATGCAAGTCGTTTCGCATATTTAAAAATCCTGGTCCTCTTTTGTAAGCTAATGGCCCCTTTGCGACCTGTCAAATAAATAACGTCACTACCTTCTGGAAATTTGTTTTCTATCCCTCTCTTTGTTTCCGTCTTGTACCTTTTTTTTCCCTCCCCTGTCACCTCTTTCTTTGTCTATTTGTTGCCTTCTTGGTCCATGCTCTTTGCCTTTTTTCCAGAAAGACTTTAAAAAAAACCAATTCTCTCCCCTGCTGAAGTCCCATGTGCTGGGTCTGACTTGTTAGGCGCTTAACGGCAGTGCAACGCATTTTCGCTCATATGGCAGACAACAACAGTTGCTGTCTGAGCGCTGAAAGAAGTAAGCCCTGGGAATACTTTTTTTAAAAAAATGATGAGGTACATTCTTTACAAATATCAAACACTACACTCCCCTCTTCAAAAAAAGAAAGAACCCCACAACATCACCCCCCAATCCATATAAACAAAATCCCACTGAAATAGGAATCAGCTCTGTAACAACATAGAACAATAGCAATGCATTTTCCACTAGATACAGGTACTAAAAGTCAAGTTATCTGAGATATCTACATTACAGATAATGTTGTACATAACATTTATATAAACAGAACTCTGTATGCCTCTTGCCACACATTACAAAATATTATGTGCAACAAACGGTGATGTTTATTAGGCAAACTATGCCATTTCTCTTTAAGTGTTTAAATATCAAAAGCATATTTGTGTGTGTGTGTTATGTGTGCGTGTGTGTATGCGTGCATGCATCCATGCATGTGTGTGTTTTCTCTGCCAAACTTCCTTTAAAAAAATGATTATTTTAAATCTTTGATGCTACAGACAAAAAAACAAACCCATGATTGTATCAAACTTACTATTCTTTTCTTCTTCTTTAAAAAAAAATGCATAAGACCATAATATTTACAGCAACAGTATCTACTGTCTTACCAACTTCAAATGAATGCTTTGAGTCACAAAATGTTAATGTTTGTCATTTTAAAACATTTAATTTTGTTTTCACAAGATTCTTGAAAATTTAAACAGGATTTTTCCTTCAAAGGAGATGATTATGAAAATATGAACTGTCTTCAAATTGTCTTATGTCTAGATCTTGGCACCTTTAAATCCCCCCCCCCCCCCCCACCACACCCCTGCCCTTTTTCTAAGAAGAGGTAGAGGTGGGATTGCCCAGTTTCATACGAGTAGGAAGACAACAGTGCACGACCTTCATCCTTCGGCAACAGTTCACAAAGTTTACTTTTTATACCAAAAATGCTTACATCCTTCACCCGTTCACTGATTTCTTCTCCTGACATTGATTATCTTAGCTGATACTGCTCATTATTAATATTCACTCTCTTCAAGTACAATTCTGATCTGCACATTTCGTCTTCACACAAACACAGCTTACAATGTTCACTCTTTACTTACAATCACAATATTCATTCTTTACACAGCATGTACAATGTTCATGTCTTATCTTAAAACTGCTCTTAAAATCTTTTTTAAAACCAACTTTTGATCACCATTCATCCTTTGTAATAGTTTTGCACACACCTCTACAACATGTAAACCTGCTCTGCTAACCACCTATACTTTTTACAAGGACCTTCTTCATACTCTTTATTTTTTTGGTTAAATACTATATTTCTGTTTGCTTTACGAGCGTTTTAAATTTTTTTTCTCTCTCTCTCTCTCTCTCTCTCACACACACACACACACACACAGAGGATGAATATTCTAATTTGTGCACCTTTTCCAATGTTGGTTTTGTTCAGTCAATACTATCAATAGAAGACATTACTGATTATATTACTGAATTCATACAACAACGAAAATTCAGTGTATAACTATGTTATCTTCCTTGCTGTTTTGGTATGACCAGAGGTAGAATGCATGGTTTCCATGTTCATTCTTGAAAAACAGGTTTTTCATCTCAGAATTGCGGTCTACAACTGATTGCAACAGCCGAAAGCTTTTTATTTTGTTTTTTGTAAATAATAAATATATATTTTTTTGGGGGGGGGAAATACAGAAAGACAATACCAAATTAAAAAAAAATGTGTTGGTCACTCTGTGATCTGAGTATGTGTTCATGCTTATACCATTCCTTTCTTTAAAGGAAAAAGTAGAGACAATGTCTGCCTGTCTGGCTTAACTTTGAAGCAGTTTAAAAGCAAAATGATACAGATCAAGGATGAACATACTGAACTGAATGAGAATGTATTGAGTAGACTGTTTGTGCTTATCAAAATTGTTTGTGCTCATTAAAATAGCTGACAAATGAGAAACAAATGTGAGCCCTCCATCATAAAATGAGTCATATTACACTTTTCCGCTAGGAGTCATTTCAGGCAGGTGGGGAGGGGGGGGGGGGGGGGGGGGGGGGGGGTGTGTGTGTCAGGTTGTCAATTTTGATGGGTTATAAACTATCTGATCGATTATAAACTATTTGACTGGTTATAAACTGTAACTTTCTTCTACCTTGTACTACAAGAATCAAGGCATAATTTTGTTTCCTTCTGCTTGATCTGAGCACCTCTTATCATGCCAAGTTTGTCCATTTCTCATTCTGTCGCTTCAATTTGCAATAATTTTTCATGGAAACACATTTTTTTAAGGTATTGAATAGCTAAAAAATTTTTATAAAAAAAATTACAGATTAGTAACATACTAACAACTATAAAAAAATCACCCTCTGGTGACATGCGACTCATTATGTGGTGGAGGGTCACAAATGGAGGTAACACATAATGATTGTAAACTAGCAACTCCATCTGGTACACAAGACTCCAAAATTAAGACATGTGCTGAATGACTGTATCCTATTTCGGTTTCTCTTCGTCTCTTCAATCTACAAAGCATCACCCCTTTTTCTTGCTTATGAATACATGCAGAAAAACATTACCTTTGCTCATGTGCAGTCCTCTTATCAAACCGATGCTGAATTGGGCATAGCTATATATAATTTTCTGTGGGGAAGGGAATGAGGGTGTGAGGACATGGGTAGAGACTGAAAGACCTCTTCAGATTTGGAGAGGGGGGGGGGGGGGGGGGGGGGGGGTCCTACATAGCCTTTGAATTATAAGAGCCCACAGAGTACACTGCATCATTCACACTTTAGAACACCGATCTGATTACCATAATCACTCTGTATGCAGTCAATACACATGCACTTAAAACTCTGCTCACACAAGATTCGCACTGTTCCACATACAAATTCTTCAAACTAAAGGCCCTTCACAACACACCAGTTTTTTCCCTTGTGTTCGATACCTATCAAACCAAAAAAACGGAAGAACAAACAAACAGAAACAACATGAAAAGCATGGCTCCTCCGTCTTTTCTCCTCTCCCTGCCTCCACAAGTGTAGTTTTGGGGTTTGCGTATGTTTCGGCCACATCCTGCCTTTCGAGGAATGTCTGGACATTTTTCGTCTGCAGAACTCTCTCTCTCTTTTTTTTTTTTACACTACACAAACTTTGCTTTCAATGCTGTGTAGGGATCCTTTTAAGAACATCACACCGAAAGAGCATTTTTATTTTCCCTCTAGCAGACTGCTGACTTATGTAATTTTCCTGTGTGATCAAAACCAGCTCCACTTCGTTTTCTTCCATTTCTAAGGCAAATTTAAATTCACTCCATCACCAACACAGATAATTTGGTTTTAAAAAAACAAAATAAAATCAGCGTAACCAGTGATGGACTAATTAAAAAAAAAAATTTTTTAGATTAAAAAAAAAAATTCCTTGAATCCTATCAGCACGGCCAGAGAATCCTTCCACCTCTACACAACACAGCCCCAAGAACGAAGTGTGCAGATGCTGTCACAGCTGTTTCAATAACCACACCGCCGCACACATCCTCCCCTCAGACAATGCTGGCATCACTCAGCATTCCATCTCCGACGTGACGACACATAAGCGACCTCACTCCACCAAACAGCGAATCTCCAGAATGCCGTCTCCTTCCTCGCGTCGTTTCACAACATCCCGCAAGTTTCACACAGCTCAAGAGGCTTTCTTGTCCTCCACATCAAAATCAAGCACCATCAGCTTAGTTTCTTCCGTGCCATTGCGACTGCCCACAGCACACACGAGCTTGGTGTTGTTGCAGCGAAGTCTCCAGACCACCCCGCCACTCCCACCACTCTCCAGCGAGACTAGGTTCCGTAAAAACTCCCCTGTTTTCAAGTCCCAGATCTTCACTGTGCCGTCGTCTGATGAGGTGATGACGAATTTCTTGTTGAACTGCAGGCAGGTTACAGCGCTCTGGTGTTTGTTTGGACCTGAAAGATAACACACTTCTATGATCGCACAGAAACAGGTATTCAATATTGTAAAATCGTCTCTTCTTTGTTTCTGACACACTTGAGTCTCTGTGCCCCAGTAGTAATTTATCTCAACAGTTTTTTTAGATTTTAAAATTCTTTGGTAAAACTATGATATAATATCTAAAGAGTTAAATGTGCACTAAAAAAGGGCCAATGTTCATTAATATGTCAGTCAAATTAGAAAAAAAAATGTTCATGGGTCACTTGGGATCAAAAACTCAAGGGAAAGAACTGTCAAGCGTAAAGAGAGCATTATCCTATGTTATATAAATGTTTTATTTGAGACATACCTGAATCTATGTGGTGAGTAACACACGAAAGATTGAGTTTTTTCCCCCCTTACAATTTCCTATCTAAATTTCCAATGCGCACACTTGCCACAGGCTTGACTCTGCTCACATATGCATAGGAACATAAAATGCATGTCAACGATTACCCTCCCCCTCCCAATCTTCAACACTTTCTGTCATCTTTTCTCTCTGTCTCTCTCCCTCACACATCTCTCACATATGCAAGTGTGCAGACACATGCACACACTCACACATACAGTGTTGATTCTAAAATTTTAGAAAAGGGGGTGCAGAGGGTCCCCTGAAATTAAAATAAAAAGGGGGGGGGGGGGTCATTCACCCCTCCCCCCCTCCCCCAGCCAACCTACATACAGTACAAAAGGGCATATTTTGTTGCATATTTAATTTGTTTGCTCCTGATGGGATGCATTGCACAAAATTTGTTATTCCCAGAAGATAAAAAGTGCAGGAATCCCGCAATAGCACAGCCTAGAATCAACACACACACACACTTACACACACACACACTTACACACACACTTACACACACTCTCTCTCTCTCTCCCCCTGGTGACTCACCCTGAAGGGTCTGCAGACACTGCCCCGTGGTGATGTCCCAGACCTTGACGGTGGAGTCCGCATTGCCAGAGACCAGGATGTTGTCCTTCAACTCCAGGCCGGAGGTCAAGGACTGGTGGCCGATCAGCGTGTGCAGGCATGCCCCCGTCTCCACATCCCACACCCGTATTGACGTGTCCAGAGAGCCGCTCACCACGTGCACGCCGTCAAACTGACACAACAACAACAACAACGGCCAGCAAGAAATCAGTTAGTTGACCAAGACATGTTTTTAGAGTTATTGGCTCTCTTGTTTTCTTTGTTTTTAAAAAAGAAAAGTATTCAGCTGCATCAATTTGCACCCTCCCTCCCCACTTATCGCCATGTTCCAGGATACTTTTTTTATATTTTTTTAAACCTTTTCCCTATAGGTAACCTGCTACAGGGTTCATACAGACTTGGTCGGAAAAAATTTAGGGCCTTTTTAGGGCTTTTTAGGGGCCATTATTTCCAAATTTAGGGCCTAGCCGCGGGGCATCAAAGTGTATGTTATCAACCTGTGTACACATTTACTTTGATAAACCAATCTCAAATTCATGTAAGCAAAGTCTTCTCGTCTACAACTGCATGATGGATATTGATTACTGACACAAATTCAAAGTGAAGTTCTAGAATAAAATGACTTTCACTCATAGATACTACAATGAATTAAAATCCTCACACAGTAAAACATCCATGGTGTGATGGAAGTCCCCATATCTTGAAATACAGAGTAAAGTGAAAACTGAAATAAGTGTCTCCGATTCCAAGATGTTTTTCACAAACAGCTAGCAAAGTGAACTTAAAAGACACTATCCCTCAAACTTCATCTGATGTGAACTAGTCTCCTTGCCTTATCAAAGATGCAGATGGTTGCCTGGTACTAGAACTGGTAACAACAATACCCTCACACAGTCACAGTGCCTCTTCCAAATTCTGCTCCTTTATTTCAATCTCACACATGCGTACATGCAGGAATTCACACACACAAACACGCACGTGCGTGCACGCACACGCATGCATGCATAAAAGAGAGAGACAGAGACAGAAACTGAGAAAGACACAGAGAGAGGCTGCTGGATGCAAGTTCTCTTCACTATGAATACATGTACAAGTCCCGTATCGTCAATGCAGACAGAGAGGTAGGCCTAACACTGGCTTGAAAAGGATGCCAACACCCTCTGCCCAAAGTTGTTGTTTTTTTAAAAGCAAGAATCTTTAGATCAAGTCGGCCAATAACTGAATAAGCTGCGAATTTTAAAGTAAAGTCAACTAAATCGACCACATTGAGCGGTGGAAAATATTCAAACATTTGTATTTTCCTGTACATTTGTAAATATTCAGGCATTTGTGACTTGCCTTATGAATTGGATTCGCTTCTGTATGCATTCTGCAGGAAATCTGTGGGATAATCTCAAATAAAGAATACATCTGGCTACAGGTTTTATTGTATTCCCATTCTGACACACGACTGTATCACTGACTGCCATTTTGTAAACTGTGCACAGGAGAAACAATAGGCCTTGCTATTCACAGCACAGCTGTGCTAAAATTGAAAAATCTTGTAGAGAAGGACTGTAGCGCAGTAAACAGAAAACTGGTATTATTTTGACTCATGATTGCAGTTTCATAGTTTTTTTTACATCATTTTCCAAACAAATTATGGACATACCATAGGGGAAGGTAGTTTTCGGCATGTAAAAAATAACTGATGAAAGCAAAGCGAATATGCGCTTCCAATGGAGGCAAATTACCTCCCTTGGCAAAATAGGTGGCGCAACATGAATAACAGACGACAGGCTCTATCGGTGATAATACGATCTTTGGACATCCTTCTTGCTTTCATTTCTCATAAGTTTTATTTTGTGTATTTGTTTAATCTACATTTCAACAGAAACTCTCATTCATGGTTCCCATTTTTAGGGCTTTTTAGGGCCTCCAGGGCCATAGGCTTCATTTTTAGGGCTTTTTAGGGGCCTTATTTTGGATCTTCAAAAATCAGGGCCTTTTAGGGCTTTTTAAGATTTGTACGAACCCTGTGCTATAGGGTAACCATCTAACCCTTCCCTCCATATCACCCGCTACTGGGTTACGGTAGCATACAATGTGCATGGTGCATGTGTACTGCGAAAGAGGGGTTCTCTCTCTTAACGTAGGGATAGTGTTAAAAAGTGTAGTTTGCCCCCTTCCCCAACTTTTCTCTTCCAGGCTACTTATTATTATTATAATTATTTTTTTTAAAGAGTACTGTTTTAGTTTGGTGTGGTATGAAGGTTATTTTTGTGTGTTCTGCAGAACACACTTGTTCACAAACATTCAGATTATAAGATTTGATGGACACGATAGCAGGGTGGGGGTTAAGACTGTTTGACTTGAAATGTAAAAACGTAGGTTCAAATCTTGGCTGTGTCTGGTAAATTAAGGGTAGGGATTTTTACTGCCTGCCAGGTCAACATCAACTGCAGACCTGTCAGTGCCTTAATTCCCTTCCTGTACGCACACATGGAGAAGATCAAACATGCATGTTAAAGATCCTGTAATTCATGTCAGTGTTTTATGGGTTATAGAAACACAAACATACCCAGTGTACATTCCCGAAGTTGGAATGCATCTACCTTCATGGTGGGTAAAAACGGTTGCATATGCAAAATTTTACCATTGGTGAAACATTGGAGCTCTAGCTGAGGAATGGGGGAAAAAAGAAAAGAAAAGATTGGGGGGTCAGCAACATCCATTCTAGAGTTAAAAAGTACTTTATTTACTTATTTAATTTATTTTATTTAATTTATTATTTTATATCGAGGATAATGGAATAAGCACTCGTGTGCTTTTTTTCCATCCAGTCCCTGTGTGTATACAGTGTTGTAAATTTTGTCATCAGTTCTCACCGGCACACAATGGCCTACTCTTTCGCAAAGCAGAACAGGTTTTAATGTGTGTGTGCAAGATGTTCTGTGTGCATTTGCACACATGACCTCGGTTTATAGTCTCATCTGAAGGACTTTTGGGGAGAGTGGAATCGGAAAAATCCTCTTGAACGAGATTCGAATGCGGGTCGGCAGATCACGAATCCATCACTCTAACCACCAGGCTATCCTGTCCCCAAGAACTGGAAATCAAGAGGCTAGATACAAAGGACAACCTATGAACACGCAAAAAAAAGGTATGGGAGAAAAAAAAAACCTTACCTGCAGAGAGTAGACTCTGTTGGAGTGACCTTGAAGAGTGTGTAAGCACGTCTCCGTCTCCGGGTCCCAGACGCGCACTGTGTAGTCGTAGGCTCCCGACACGACACGTCGACCATCGTACTGTACACAGCGCACCGCCGCCACGTGTCCCATGAGCATGTGCAAACACTGACCAGTGTCTATATTCCACACACGCAGAGTGGCATCTCTGGACCCACTCACGACCCTGCAACAGTAAACCGAGATGATGACATGTATGCGCATGCACGCAATCACACAAACACACTCACGCATGCACTCCACATTAGAAAAACAAAAAGTCAACACACACACACTTGAGCTGTACATAAAGGCAACATTACGTCAACTGAAAGTTTCGTACTTTCACAATAAGCAATCTTTTCCAGTGTCTTCTCCCATTATCAAGAAATGCTTCCCTGAGTTTCATTCAGAAGTCACAGACATTCCAAACCAAATTTTTTGGATATCATGGATGAGAATCCACAAAATCAGAACCACAATTTTTCTTGAGACACAACAGAAAAAAGTTAGGAAAAGAGCCACTACACTGAAAAAAAACCTTAAGGGTTTAGTTCCCATTTTTCAACAGACATTTTGTTTTTCTCTGCTAATATATATGAGTCAACTGACGTAACCCCCCTCCCCTCCCCTGAAGAAACCAAACGCAAAAAAATCCCCAAGCAATCCCCCCCCAAATATAACAACAAAAAACCACCATACAAAACAAAAATCAAAGCAACAAAATCTTAACAGGCTGAGATTCTGACGAAGATGACAGCACAGCAACAATGACAACAGGACTTGCAGTAACCCTACTTCTTCACACAGGAGAACTACTTACTTATCCATCCTTACACACAGCAGCTATCAGACTCCTCCTCTTTTAACTACTCTCAGTTGCCATCCATTCCATCCCAGCCCAGCTGGTGCTAATTATAGCAGGGACTAACCCACACTTGGACTTGGCAGCTTTGAAAGTAGAAAACTGGTGGGGTGAAGAAAACGAAAGGCTGCACTAACTTTAACACCAGGCCCTGTGAATTATGCTGGGATTTGCACGCTGTGTGTGTGTGTGCGTGTGTGCACACAACTTACTTGTTCCCACACAGGGACATGCAGCGGACGGTGGAGGTGTGTCCGTACAGCGTGTGTTTGCACACGCCCGTGTCAGCGTTCCACACTTTGAGGGAGCGGTCTGTAGAGCCGCTGATGATGATGTTGCCCGACATCTGTGACGACCACACTCCTCCAGTATGGCCCACCAGGTTACGTAGACACTGAACACACACACACACACACATACATACACATGCACACACACACACATGCGCACACAAACACAAGGATAAAGTCTTTACTAAGGATATCAAACTTCAGTACATTTGTTTAGTTGATTAAGTTTCTTTTTCTTTGGATTTTCTTGTTCTGTTTTCTTGATTTGTAGCTGTTTCAGTTCACTTTGATATTGTGTTTGTGTAACTGTAGACTTGCTTAAACTGATCTAATGCTTCTTTTTGTTGTTGTTGTTGCCCTGGTTCTATTTCCTTAGTTTCTCTGTTAACGGTTATTTTCAATCGCTTTTCTTTCATATTTTTGGTATTGTTTTGTTTGTCTTAGCTTTCATTGTTATTATCTTTCATTACCACTGAAGATTGCATTGTTTCACTATTTTTAACTTCTGTAAACTGGTTTCACTTTTTACTTTTTTTCAATTTTATTACCTTAAAATTTTTTTCCTCTCCTGTTAATAGTTATACTTCATAACTTTTCAACTTGGAAAGAAGAGTGTGTATGTGTGTATATGCATAACTGCATGAATGCAATTGTGTGTGTGTGAAGCCATGTATATGTGCATGAACTGAATAAATGGTACAAGCAAAATCAAAATCTGTATGTGTGTATGTAAGTGCTAAGCAAGCGATACAAATACTATCAAAATGAGAAAAGGGCGAGATTCTCAGCCAAAATTTTTTCCTTCTCTTTTACAACATCAGTCCAAATCGTCACCAGCACTACACACATCCCAGCAAACAAACTAACTCACCTTCCCTGTCACCACGGACCAAACTTTGAGAGTGTTGTCGTCTGAGCCACTGACAATCCTCTGACCACAGAACTCCAGACACGTGATGACATGATCGTCATGGCCCTTCAGAATCTGCACAGCCATGCAACGTGTCTACATTACATGGAAAGATTTGTACCACAATACACAGACCCAACTTAAAAATCTCTTCGCTGTCAGATTGATTAAGCTAAGAATTGTGAACAGAGAAGTGGCATTTTTGAAAGAAGAGGTGGATTATTTTTTAATGCCTCTGTGCAAGAAGTCAGCAATTGGACAAGGCCCAGTGATCAAATCATAGTGAAACTACCACACTATGCATGGTAATAACAATCACACTGACATTACCGAATTCCTGAGATCACAGCCCAAATCCAGGCAAGTTTGTGAACTATAAAAATCCTGGCAACTATAATTCATAGAGAAAGGTAGAAATCACAATTTTTTTCTCTTTCTTTCTTATAAAAAAAAAGATTGAATTAAGACAGAATAAAATTATAAACACATATGAACTTCAACATAACACAATTCCTTTTTGCAGAACTGAAAACACGTAAAAGAAAACACATGAAAGGGGCAGATAATGAGAAAAATGCTCTTAACTCTTCGCATTTCAGTTTACACTGTCAAGGCACCCCCCCCCCCCCCCCCCCCCACCTTCTGCACCTAAAGCACCAGTTTGACATAGCAATTGTCAAATCATCAGATAAATTTTTTGGACAACAATGAACATAGTCTAACATTAGTAATTAGCCTTTCTCAAAATTCTATTGGTAAAGCAAGAAAGTTCCAAAATGAATGTTGTCATAACCATGATCTTCAAGTAGAGCACTGATTTTTGCATCACACTGCCAACTCTGGCTACTTTGCTCATTCTTCTTACATTTCTCCAATGCAGTTTTGTTTTTGGTTTGTTCCTTGGCATAGAGCTCTAAGGTTCACCAATAGTGAGATTTTCTGTATGTGATCTTTTTTGCCCATCACGAAGGTACCCACGTATTTCTGGAATGATGCATAAACACAACACCGATGTGTTTGCATTTTTGGGGTTTCGTTTTGTCATTTGTTCCTACCAGCACCCAATGGCCTACTCTTTCTAATGGCAGAATGGGTTTCAACAAGTGCACAAGATGTTCTGCATGTTTGCAAACAGGACCTCAGTTTACTGTCACATTTGAAGAAATTTCACAAGAGTAGCATCAGTGCTGATGTTAACCCCAGGGAGAAAAAGTCCCCTTGATCAGGTTCCTCGGTGGTGGCTCAAACCTGGGCCATCAGATGATGAGCGCAATACTCTAACCACTAGGCTATCCTATTCCCCCCTAAACAATGCAAAAGTTATGCCCCTTTTCCCACTGACCTTTGGAGCCCGGGACATGCCCTGCCTCCAGTTGTGCTCGATCTGGGACTGCCGCATGTACAGCGCTTTACAGGGGCTGCGCAGGCTGGGCCTTCTCCGCAGGCGAGATCCATAGACCAGGTTCTCGTCGATGCCCTCCTCGCGACACTTCTCTCGCCACAGCAGGTTGTCTTCGCAAAGCACACGCCAGTAGCGACAGGTCTGGGCCGCTTGTAGCAGGTCTTTGGGGTCCAGGTAGGACAGGACGTGTAACGCTAACTGCAGAGTGAAAAACATATGTACAGGTACACATCATTATATGAATATTTCTGGCTGGACAGGGTTTATAATACCATATACTGGATAAATAATCCTTGAGAAAAAAAAATCAGTAGGATTCGAAGTTTTGGCCTTTGGGATGTAAAGCCTTCACATAAAAGACACAAGAATCAAGACTCAAGAATACTTTACTGTCTCAACTAAAGAAATTATGAGTGGCATTTTAAAATTACAATTACACAGCATGCATTATTAAACAATACAGTTTAAGAAGTAAGGCAATATCTAAGAGCTGACAACACTCTACGCCTGCACCCCCCCCCACGTGCATGCACATGTCTTGAAATATATCATCAGCATAATCAATACATATTTCACCAGTAATTTTACATTAAAATGAAAAACATGACAAGAATCCTTTGATAAGAACATTCAACACTCTTTCTCCCCTTCACAGCTCATATTTATTCATTTGACTGGTACCCGAGATAAAAATGTGTACTCTCTCTCTCTCTGCAAGTTGCATCTTGGAAGACCAATTAGCACCCAAAAAAATCCATAGAACCCCCACCCTCCTCCCAAACTGACTTGAAGATGTAGTACTACACAGCGAAACCACATATCACCTCTTTTGGAAGGAGGGAAATAAAGTCCCGTTGGAACTGGGGCTCTATGACGTGCATCATGTGCCGCACTTGGGAGGGTTCACACAGCGTAATCAGGTCGTCCAACGCCATCATTCTTTCAGCATTGCTCCACGCCTGCACACGCACCAGATAAATTAAACAACACGCTCTGGACATACCACAGCAGTATCACCTGAAAAAACATTATAGCCATTTGAATTCACTAGAAATATACTTACGTAGTTATCTAAGATTTTTTTTACATGTGATGCCATTATTTTGTCATACCAGACAGGCATCTATATATGCCAATATACTTTCTTTCCCTTAGAGACTATGCCGATTTTAAACTTAAATAAAAATGCATTAAAAAAGAAGAAGAATGAAACCAAACCAAACCAAACCCAGCTTTGCCTTGTCCTAATCTCGATGAAAAAGATATTTGGATCTGTGATTATTGGCCTTTTTAAAAATATTTTTTACAAACATGAATGTACCACCATAAAAAATCGAGACCGTTTCCAAACCTAAAAAGAAAAAAAGAAGGACGGGGGGGGGAAGAGAAAAAGGAAAAAAATCTTCACAAATGTGTTGTACAGTAGGCTCCTCTTGTTTTACAAACATGAACATTTTGTTTTAAAATGTTATTTGAAATGTTACTTTCTAGGGAAAAAAAAGAACAGCATCCATTTTAACACACAATCCTTCCTCCTCCTTCAACAACCCCCCCCCCCCCCCCCCCCCCCCCCCCCCCCCACACAACCCAATAAACATCTTAGACAGCAAAAAAAGAGTTTGACCCCTCAATGTGTCTTCTTGTAATGTAATAAGAACGAATCCTTTTCTTACCTGTGTATGCATGCATATATGTGTGATGTGTGCATGTGTATAACTAACAAAAATAACACTGATAAACATTTTTTGGTAAATCTCCCCAACAAAACTGATGGAAAAAAAAATATACATGTGTCAAGTAAAGAAAAGGAGACAGAACACAGCACATTCCAAACCAAACCAACCCAAGCCAGACCGACCAACCAACCAAACCAAACCAAACAACCTAAACCAACCAACCAAACAAACCAAAAGCCAAATCAAACCAACTAACCAACCAAAGAGCCAAATCAAACCAACTAACCAGCCAAAGAGCCAAATCAAACCAACAATACCAACCAACCCAAGCCAAGCCAAGCAACCAAACCCAAGCCAACCAATCCAACCCAAACCAACCAACCAACCCAACCCAAACCAACCACCCAACCAAACCAAACCAACCAGCCCAACCAATCAACCAACCCAACCAGAACAAACCACTTTCTCAAAACTCTAGGCACTAGTACATTCAGTCCTACTACCTTAAAAGTGTCCAGCCACTGCTGAAGCCTGGGAGGGGGATGTTCCCTGGACGGGATTCGATGTCGCACAGGTTTACAGATAGGAGAGGCAGAGGTCACACCACTGCCTGACGCTAGCCGGAAGTTTTGCCTGCCAGGCATATATACATTTCGTCCACTTTCAGGGTGAAGAAAAAAAACCAACTTCCAGCTGAAATGTATTTTCAGAATTTGCTAGCATGTAGTAGGCCTACGTAACATCTATTAGGACTTCTCATTTAGATGTTTTCAGATTGTATTACTCATTAAAGTGTCCAACAGGCATAAAAGAACATAAACACACACACACACACATACACGTGCACAGCCACATGCATGTGCACAAACACACACATTCACACACACACGCATGTGCACAAACACACACACACATGTAAATTTCTTAACAGTACATTTCTCTATTCCTGACATCAACCCTCACACCCATTCTTGGGAATTATCCAAACAGAAGCGAAAGAAACCAAAGGGGTTACACATAAGTCTATGAATGCAACTCTTTGAACAAGCTATAAGAAATCTCTAGAATGAACATGGTGAAATTCTATCAGAAGAGGGGGATTCTCATGAATGCTTACTAGCGGTTTTCAGATCCTGCCGTTTTTCAATGATGTTCAAATTTAACTTACAGAAAGGATCTTTGCTCATGTAAATGAGATTTGAAAATATGGAGCTAAACAAGTTTATCTACTGCTCTGATCATGTTGAAGCAACGTGTTAAAGAAAAATGCAACTACTGAACCAGATAGTGTTATATGCTGAACAACCAACTCTGAAAATGTTCACACAATCCATAAGTTAAAAATTTTAACAAACTCTGAAAATGTTTTCACAATCCATGAATTAAAATTTTTAACAAACTGAAAATGTTCACACAATCCATCAATTAAACATTTCAACAAATGTATAGGTCAATAAAAACCTTTCCTACTGTCAGAGCTTTTATAATCCACATGCTTCATAAGACACGACTATCTGTTCAATGGAATGTACCTGGTTTTACTTGCTGGTCGACAGCCTTTCTTTGATGGAGAAACGTCACTGTCTTCCGCCGCCTGTTCATCAGAGCTTGTCAAACGTCTCTTACCCCCAGTCTGCAACACAGGATAAACACACCCACACATGTACAAAATGCACAAACAACATTTCACTATTTTGAACCAACACCGAGTGTATGGGTTCACTGAACAGAGCTCCACTATTCAAGAAGTATATATAGAAGTATAGAACGTCCATTCAAATGTTAAATGCTTGTTACTCACACACTAAAATGATTTTTAAATCCCTGGAATTGTTTATGTGTATGTTCTTCATTCTTTAATTAAACTTATATAGCAAGTGCACTGAGGAAAACTTCTGAGACTCCCTAGAACACATTTTGATAGTTTTTCTCGTCCAAAGCAAGCAACGCTCTTGACAGAATTCACAAAGTCAAAATGTAACGTTACATAAAATTCCAAAGTGAAAATCCACCATCATGATTATGACTGTAAACTGAATATGATCATCTGATTGGTTAGACCTTTTGTTGTCCTTCCAGTTGGTACAGAACCTACAGAGCCAACACACAGAAGTGGTGCTTTTACTTGACCACAAAGCAAATGGGTGAAGGTGTTTGCTTGAGATGGCTAGAAAGGCAGATCTTCTATCTAAAAAAAAAAAAGCTCATTCTGCAAAAATATCCTGCTGTGCACTTGCACTATCACCAGAAGTGTGGATTTTCATCGAAGGGGAGTTGGTGGCTGGTTTGCATTTTATGAACTCCTGCATAAGTCAAAATTACTCATTTCAACATGTTTCTGATTGATCTGCCATACTTTTCAAGAAACTTTGCATAAACAGATGGTGTTTTTGTCTTTTTTTGCTTGCTTTGATTCACCAAAAATACACATGGAGGATCTTCTGGAATGACTTGTAGTGAGTGCTGATGATAGTCAGCAAGAGTCATTTTCACTTTGCTTGCCAGAATGTTCTTGAGAGGTAAAGCCAAATTCATTTACTTCATCTACCAAAATAATAATAAAGCCATAAAGTTAGCCTAACCTGTGGCACAAGGTCTGATAGGAGTCCCTGAGAAAAAAAAAAAAAAAATCAGTCCTTTAGATAACAAGCGAACTACTTGTCATTTGTGACACTCCATAACATAATGAGACGCATAACGGGAGGTAAATTTTAATTTGTCAACATGTTATTAATCTGCAATAAAAAGGCTATTCAACACCAAAACAAACAACCCAGATTGACATTCAGACAAATTTATGAAAAGTTATAACAAATTAAAATAAGAGACAACAGGAAGTGAAAAAATGAGAAATTAACGAGTTTTGCATTGTAATAGGAGATCAGAATGAGAGCTTGGGTGTTTTTCTAAATGTGTTTGAAAGCAAAAGGAAACAAAATTACACCTTCATACTTCAGCACAAGGCAGAAGAGTAGCTATAGTTTTATAATCAATCAAAATCGACACCATGACCCCCACCTGCCTTAAATGGCTCCTAGTGGAAAAGCGGGTCAGGTGCAATGCAATTCATTTCCTGGTGGAATGTGACATTTATGTTCTAGGTGAATGTACAATTCAGTTTGCTGTTGCCCGATGATTAAGAAAAAAACAAAACACACGCACAAGGCCCCAACAAAGAACGAATCAACCAACCAACTAGCCTACAGGCTGACTCTTCAACCAAACGAAATGGTTCTATCACGCGCCTTTCCAACAACGCTTGCTTACCTGCAGTTTTGGCGTGGACGAGCAGGGGCCAGCTTGCTTCAGACCCGAGTGACCGCCACAGCTCCAGTTGGATGTGCACCGGCAGCCTTCCTCCTCACAATCCTCCACCCCTTCCTCGTTGACCTCCTCTTCATCCTCCTCACTCTCACCGCCTTCCATGTCGGCTTCATTGGGGTTTTCGTTGGTGTCGTCGGCGTCTTCACTGAATTCCACACCGTCCTCATTGTCCAAGTTTTCCTCTTCTTCGTCTCTCTCCTCATCTTCCCTCTCCCCTACATCTGCCTCGTCTCCATCCTCGTTAACGTCCTCGTTGTTGTCATTGGGGGCGTTCCCGTTTATGTCGTCATCTTCCGTCTTCTTTCCCAGATCTCCACTGCAGGAAACATCTGGCGTTTCTACCTTCAGCCTGTCTCGCAGACGGAGGTCTGAACGGGAGCGCGTGGAGCGTCCCTGGTTGTTCAGGTGGGAAGGGGTCGCCACAGTGCTGCTGCTGGCGCTGGGCCTAGGGGGAGGGGTGGAGGAGGTGGCGCCGGAGTCCTTGTCGTGTTGCTCTCCCTTTTGTTTCCCCCGTGTGACCCGTCTTGAGCTGAAACAGCCCCCACCCCAACACATATGCTCAGCTGAATAACCCGCATGAATGGCTGAATAGCACACACGTGCATGCATGCACACGCACGCAGGCACACACACACTCACACACTTGAGCGCATGTGCGCAGACACACACACACACACACATTTGTTATAGTTATATCATAAGCTACATTAGCATTTCTCATGTATTTAATTGTTGTTATCATTGTTTAGTCCTTTTCCGTATACTGTTTAACCCTTTGCTGGGCACAGCAAAATCATTTGTTCACTTCCTGCTGGGCAAGCAAAATGGAGGTGGATGGCCTCTGAGTGGGTGGGTGTATTTAACATGCAATAACTCCACAATGGCTTAATGGATTGTAATGAAATAAAAACAGCAAAATGCAGAAATGAATAAAGAAACTGCTATTTGCTATTGTGTGTTGTTATTTTTTTTTAAAAAGAATTATAATGCATAAACACACAAGGTCACTGATCGGTTTGTATGTGTCACAGTTAGTGTTGCAATAGCTTTGGAATGCATGCATGGATTTTGATAAAATAAAAAGTAAAACATTCAGAAACAATTACAGAAGAAAAGTTTTCAACCTACTGTTGTGTTTTTAGTTTTTTTTTTATGAATGATGCACGAAAACATGAAACATTCCGACGGTCGCCATTTTGTTTGCCAACGATCGCCGACGATCGCGATGCATGTTAACTTTACAGTTCGAGCCGCTACCATAACAAAAGTCCCAAATAGCAATCAATTCACAAAATATATCAAGTTGTGAACCATTGCCAAACTCGAAATCCGCGATAATTTCCCCAATTCTATGAGCAGAATTCAAAACGCGCATCAGCCGAGTTAGATTTGACGATCGATTTACGTCTCGAACTTCGTTGTCGTCAAAACCGTCTTTCTCACTTCAATCAACAAAGTCAGAAGCGCACACACTACTCAGATCGCTTACTTCGATATTTGAGCCTGGATACACATCTCACAGCGTCATATTTTCGGCATGAAAGCCATAAAAACGATCGTACATGTCGGATTCGAAGATAGCGTCCATCTTGGGAAAAATTGCGATTTTTTTCTTCCAAAACTTGCCACAAACACATTCCAACCGCCGCCATTTGCAATGTACATGCGGAAGTCACGTGGGCAGTCTCGTTGCTTTTATTTTGACGAGATTTGAAGCGAGATTGGCGGGAATTTCGAATGTATGAACGTACTGAAGTGACGGTCACGACGCCGGCCGTTTTTGGCCGTTGTGCCCAAGGATAGGTTCGGACGTTTTGGGACGCTATGCCCAGCAAAGGGTTAAGTTATTTAGGAATAGATATCCATTTTACTGCACACATCCATCAATGTAAGTCCCCCTCACCCCTCCTCCCCTTCCAGTCGTCTAATATCACTTTGAGTGACAGATGTAAAATTGAACAACAACTGAATAACACACATGAACAGCTGAATAACACACATGAACAGCTGAATAACACACATGGACAGCTGACTAACACACATGAACCTGTAGCTGAATTCATGCTCCTCCACTACCTTCTGAATGAATAAAGTTCTCTAATCTATATATCATACTACTGATGCAGAGCATGTTTGGTGTATACCTGTGCACAAATGAGTACTAGGAAGTACGTACACACTATCATGGGGTAGAATACACACTATAACAGGTAAAATAACTACTTTCATGTTTATGACACTGATCTTCTTTCCTGCTCTTCCTTCTGCTTCAAATTCCTGCACACATCATTGCTTCACTCATATAATCTTGCAGTGCAAAGTCAACAAAGGAAGTATTGCCAGTGAATGTCACATACATATGATGTAATAAAATACTTCTGCACATGCAAAAAGTTGGAAAACAGCCCGTAAAGTACAATTTGATTCAAAATGGTCATTAAAACAGATTCAGCACTGGAAAAAGAAAAAAAGGCATGAAAAAGAGGAAAGAGTAAAGAATGAATATAGACCATGACGCTAACAAGTCACGTGCTACTTCAAATCAGCCCGAGCCCTTCCCGTCTCTCCAGACCAACCTGTCCTTGGATAGATTCTGCTGCCTGGTCTGAGCACGAGTGCGAGTGGACACACCAGCGTTGTTGGTGGAATCGGACCGTTTCTTCCCCGGCTTTGGTTTAACACTGCTGTCCCCAGAGCAGCCACTTCCGTTGTCTTCCTCGCGGAACAGCTGCTGCCTGACCTGACAGACACAAGGCATTTCAATGTAAAGTTGGCCGTTACGTAATGGCATACAAAAGCAGATGGCCAGTGGCGTGGACAGCATGAACAGATCCAGCGTGCAACCTAAGGTCTTGACAGGAACGGGCTCGGACTGGTTCAACTTGTCCCAGACTTACTGCCTGAACACTTCAGGGCAGTATCCAGTGTTAAGGAAAAAGAAAAAGAAAGTCAAGACAAGGCAGATGGTTCATTCAGTGCTATGTAATGTATCAAACTCCAAAACAAAGTTACTGGTTTACAGTGAAGTAAGTTGCACTGCTCATAAGTATGCAAATAATTCACTGAGCAAAAGAACAGATTTTAAGTGTTAAAAAAAAAAATTCAAACTGTTCTCATCTGACAATCAAAGAAAAACATCCCATTTTCAATACGCTCCCTGGCAAAACAGAATTCCAAAGAAACTCCAGGAAAATTACCCTGCTGCAAAGTCCTGCTATCATACCAACTGCCTATCAACTTAGAGCTCAGCTGGTGTGGATAAGCACATGATTCTGCAAGAAACTATGTGTCTTGTTCCTTACCTGTATGTTTCTGGCATATCCAGTTATCAGTATGTTTCTGGCATATCCAGTTATCAGTAACTTCAGTCACAATGATACAACGGAATCTATGAAAAGTCCTGAGTTTTTCATCTCTTTGTTCTATGCAATTACACAAAATGTAATCAACTATTTAATCAAATACTACTAACTTCTTTTCCAACTTTTTAAATTTGCAGATGAGCATGAAAGGAAATGATTCAGTTCTAAAACACCCAGGACAATCCATAAGGAAACGACTTATCGCATCATCACATTGCTTCCCAAGGAGGAAAATGAAAATTCTAAAGCAATACAGCCACTCTGAAAAGAAAGTTGCTATAAAATGTGAAATCTGAACCAATGAGCATCCCAGACTGAGATATCCCATTAATCACAAGGGAACCATAAGCAGCAAGGCTGAAAGACAACTGCTTATTGATCAGGGTTGACAAGAAACTTCTGTGACATTTGAACCAATCAATATCAATGTTATTTTGCACATGGATCATTCTTTCAGCTGTGAAAGATTGTCTTTCCTACTTCACAGGCCTTCTGGGGTTAAGTATGTAAAAGTGCTATGCTCTTCTGACATTTGCAGAACTCAACATCTCACACACAGTGAACACACAATCCATCAGGGCTATGCAAACCAACTAACCAGTCTGAGCTGCTTGAAGGATGGTTCTGTTTGAGATACATGCTGTCTCTTCATCTTCTTTTCCTTTGTGGATTCACTCCCACTTTCACTTGCTAGCACCGTGAGTAGTAGTCAGAGTAGGCTTTACGACGCACATAACAGGGTGTAACAATTTTTATCATGCCAATCACAAATTTTTCTATCCAATTCTGCACAGCGTATACCAGGTATGTACACATTATATCTAAACCAGAACCTGTTAAATTTGAGAAATGTCCCATGTATCAGTATAAACAAACCAAAGAAAATGTAAATTTATTTCATACAACAAACTTAAAAGCAAAGAAGATAGATCAACAGCATATTTCAAAATATAGTGTGACTCTTCATTCTAAAGCAAGTCTGATGAAAATTAAAAAAAATTAAAACCCCACAATTTCCTTTTTTATGCCTTCTTTCCTTCCTTTGCAGCAATTATAATCCTCTTTCTTAAGACTTAAAACTATTCACATGGTATCCAAGCCACAACATTATCAATGCTCTCCCTAGCAAATAAACTGTTTTGGTGCATTTTTTTAAGAAGTTTTGGGAGAAGGTATTTCTGACAAAGAGAGCTTTGGTGGAAATTGTTTACCCTCTAGGGTATATGTCCTTAACTTCACAAATGTAATAACTTCACAAATGTAATCTTTTCAAACAAAATAACAGAAATTGGTGCTGACCAATAGTACAAGTCCAGTCTCAACCAAGATCACAGTCAGTCACGTAGTCAGTAGACAAGAGCCAATATATGACACAAAATTCAGATCACTGGCATTGCCAGTGAACTAAAGCTTGATTTTTCAAACAATTTTGTTCTTTACTTTAAAAAAATACAAAAACACTACAACACACGAACTAATGTTGTATCTTTATCAGAATCAATCAAAACAGAAAAAAATTTATACAAAGTAAGTTAATCTATCTCTTTGCTGCCATACCAAATACTGTATATTCTCCAACAGCTATAAATTGCCAAGGGAATTTTAATCTAAAGCCCTAAGAGGTGAGATGAGTAAACAATCAACAACAACAACCAAAAAACTTCTGAACTGATTGAATCTTGCTTCTCATGAGCATTGCACACAAACTTGAAACAGGTCTCTCTGCGATTTGAAAGAAACTCTATTATATGAACTATATTCTAAACACAGAGTGTGGAATGATAGCAGCTTTTCACGCCATAAGGCACTTTCAAACACACCAAGGCATGAAAGCTGAAGCCGTTTTAGACACCGAAAAGATTAATGATTATCAAAATTTCATCTAAGACTAAGGGCCAGCATGTCTGTGTTATGCATCCTCAAATCAAACTGAATACAAAAAAATCAAAATCTTTGCATACATCTTTATTTATTTCCTACACCACTATTCCTCATGCGCACAGCATACCAGTAGATCAACAGGCTAACACTACAGCACGCAATCATACACCACAAAACATGTCAACAACAATTATTGAAGTGTGTGTGTATGTGTGTGTGAGAGGGAGAGAGAGAGGGTGGGGGCAGACAGACAAACAGACAGACTGACTGACTGCAGCAGTGTAGGTCTACACAGACATCCAGGAAGAGAAAGGCAGGCACAGACAGACAAAGACGACAAACATGACAACATCTGTGTGTATCACTATCATAAAAAAAACATGCTTACAGTACAATTGTGTCTGTGTGAATATGTTGAGCTCACATGTATGCTTGCTTTCTTCATAACGAAGCAGGATACACGTCATATGGTTCATTACAATTATTGTTCTTTTTTTACTTTTCTTTTCCAGCCACTCAGTTTGTGTTACTTTGTTCAACTTCCAAGTAATGAAACAGCCAACAGTTCAATATCCAATTCCAGCGAGATTCATTAAGTGCTATGGACTGTCAGCAGAAACACAGAGAACTAATGTTGCCAGTCACACTCTACAGCTCAGGAAAAAACACACTGTCGTTTGTAAGTTAGTAAGAGAAAGAGAAATAGAGAGAGAGAAACAGAGAGAGAGAGAGAGGGAGAGAGAGAGAGAGGGAGAGAGAGATAGAAAGAGAGAGAGAGATAGAAAGAGAGAGAGAGAGAGAAGGGGGGGGAGGGAGAAGTAGAGTGAAAGAGACAGAAACTGAGAAAGTGAGAGACAGAGTGATAATTACTCGAGTAAGACAGATAAATAAAAACAAGTACTACATAGCTGTCATTCTTGTAATTTTACATAAATATTTTGATATATATATATCTGATGAAAGAATACTAAACATAAGTGTGACTGTATAAATAAATGTATGCATACTTCTGCTGTAAAACAAGCCATGCGTGACCCTGTTCATGTGACTACACAACAAAAGAAGCGGTTGAGACTGCAGCCTCTTGCATGACTGTGCAATTTTATGCAGCTGAGTTCTGCTCTGATTGGTCTTGGATATTCTTACTCTCTATAGGGTTTGTGCTGACCCAGATTTTGCCAGATGGACCTTACCTGATTGATTCACACCAACATTACATCATCTGCTAGCAAATGACTATACTCAAAGATCTATACTGCTGCAGTATGGTAGTACTTACTCTTCTGTTTTTAGACAGAACTTGGGAAATACTGGACGGATCAGTGTCCAGCGACAAAGCTGGGGTAGCACTCAAAGACTCAGTCCGTCTCTTGGCCATGGCAATCGCCCATACTTGCTGAAAATCAAAGCACCACATAAATGACAAATTGAAACAGAATAATAATAATAATAATAATAAAATAATAATAATAAATGGATTTTATACAGCGCTGTATCTTGCACAGACAAATCAAAGCGCTTGCACTCAACTCATTCTTACACAGTTATGCAACCAATAGCAAGTAATAGTTCTAACAAGTCCAAATGCGCGCGCACACACACACGTTATACATTTTGGCAGGGTGATGGAATTTTTGGCTGTTGAAAAGCAGGGACAGCTATATAATGAAACAGGAGAGGAAATTCTTAAGTTTGAAACAAATATGTCTTTGAGGCCAGATTTAAAAAGAGTCACAAGAAGGCCTTTGGTGAAGAGAGATAGGGAGGCCATTTCAAATCGATGGACCAGAAACAGAGAAAGAGCGACGGCCAATCAGCTGCCACAGACTGTGCAGAGGATAGCAAAATAACAGCTGAGTTATCACAAAGTTGAAGGTTATGGACTCATGCCCTTTTTATGACCCATTCAATGATTCATTTGTTGAACTATTCAACAACAATAATTCCAAGCTCTGACTCTCTCAGAGCTATTCTACTATGACCATTCAAAGGCTGCTCATGTCTACACATGTTCTGACTGTTACTCAACTATTTGACTAACATGTATCATACTCATAGTCACTGTAGTGTAATGTTATGTGTGTAGATATCTCTATGCCCTTGTTAATATCAGATATTATCATGAAAGCTTCGAATGTATCTTCATCAGGTTGTCTCAAAACCTGTAGCCAGTGTAGGACCTTTGCATGCAAAGTATATAATTATATCATCTTCATTGATCACACAGAGTAAGAATGAGACAGAGAGATGAGACAAAGTATCAGATTCAGTGGTCTTCCATGCCCTGCTTTTACTTCAGTAACGACAATTTCTTTTTTTGTTCTTTTGTACTGATTTGATGTGTCCTATTCTTTGAAAGCGAGAACACACTCTCCCTCAATTGTACAGTTGACAGTACAACAAAGGTCATTTTCACTCATTTAACGAGTCATTACCAACATCTTAATCAATCATGTAGACGGTTTTAACAAATCATAACAAAAAGTAAAGCTGATCAACCCCTGATCTTCCCAGTGTAAAGACAGATGACATGCCCCCCCACATCATGAACTCTGCTTGCTATCTATTGTACTATGATGAGTTCATCCTTACCCAGTGAGCAGACCCAGAGTCCCGTGGAACTAATTCTACAACCCCTCTCCTCCCTTCTCTCTATAAAGAGTCTCTTGCTGCCCCCACCCCCTCCTGAAAAAAAGAAAGAAGAAAGACCTCTGATCAAACATATAAGGTTCCACAGTGCTCCTTTGCTTTTCATATCAAGCAACCAATTTCTTATTGCAACACATCATGCCAGACCTAAAATCTCCAAAACCACCCACAACAGACTTTCTAAGTTATATTGTTGAAGTTAGACCTTTGCACCCAGTCACTGGTTTTTTTAATTTTGTCACATATAAATATTTATTAATATCATACACTACATTACAGCACAAGGTGTCACCGTCAAACATTCAGACAGAGCTACTATTGTTGTCTGTCCTATGACTGAGTGAAATGTGTATGCATTGCGCTGCCATTAAGTGCATGACAAGTCAGGTCCAGCACATCTCATCATCTGAATTCAGTGTGGAACTGAAAGAGAACTTAACATTAATCATTATTATATTTTAACTTTAAGTCTTTCTCTGTTTCTGGAAATAAAAGGCAAAAGACTAGACCAAGGAGACAGAAATTGAGAAAATAAATAAACATGAAGGAGATGACAGGAAGAAAAGAAACAAAGCAGAAACAAAGAGAGGGATAAAGAGGGAATTCCTAGCACAAAATGTGGGAATGCTTATTAATATATTAAACTTTAAAGACAAGCCCCCAGCATCCCCATGAGAGAAGGGGGGGGGGGGGGGGGGGTGTTACCCAAGTGAGAAGCTAACTCCCAAATTTCTGCAGTTTGAAAACGAAAATGAAGGCTAACCTCAGTCTGCTAAAATGGGAAAGAGCAGTCAGTTAGGCCTACTCCAGTAGTACTAACAAAACTGACGAAAATGAAGACTAGGCGAGTAGGCCTAGGGCCTGTCTGCTAAAAACGAAAAGAGATGTCGCAGTAGTGTCAGTGTCACAGTTAGGCCCTACTTCAGTACAAACAAAACCGAAAATAAACTGTCGCCCTGATAGTCGCAACATACGCACACTGCAGATTTGTTTCGTTGTTACGATATCGACAGTCACTGAGTCACCCGTCATTTAGTACAATAATTCAAACAGCAACAGACGAGCTGAAAATGAAGGCTTTTGACAAAATTTGCAGTTTTCCCGACCACACTCGGGCAATAATTTTAGACCCTGCACAGCATGCACTGATACACATATATGGCCCATAGCAACAATAAATACTGAGTATATTTAAAGCACTATTCAAAACTCAAACTGACTTACAAAACACGAATGAAAATGCTCTTCTCTCTGACGTTCTTCAATCTTTACACGAGGCAGCCATTTTACTTTGCACGAAGAACGCCGAACCAAGACGTAAGCTAACGAAGAAGTAAGGGGGGTTACTAGTACTGATTTTGTCAAACCGCAGGAAAGAGACGGTGAGTGGAGATGACGGAGTGTGAAGTTAAGAGACAGAGACATAAATAGATGAATATTATTTGTCTATAACCACAGCATGTGCAACGATCTGCTTTGTGCTATACTATTTGCCTTGATAATGATAAAATATTCTTCTACAGTTAAAATGAAGTCACAGTTGCTCTGGTTTTGAGGACAAAGTGAACAAAGGACTGCACACACAGAGCTATCCAACAAACTGAAACTGAACCTCACCCCCCCAAAAAAAACACAAAAAAAACCACCACAAAAAATCCCCCACCAACAACAACAACAAAACCCACCAACAACAACAACAAAACTAAACAACAACAACCAAAACCCCCCATAAAAACAACAAACAAAAGAAAAAACAGGAACACAAACAAAAAAGCGCCCCCCCCCCCCCCCCCCCCCCCCCCAACAAACAGCATTCTTTATAGTTATGTTGCTGGATTTTTTTTCTTTTTAAAGTCTTAAAAACAGTAAACTCATTAAATTTGTGCAACAGATATTGATTGTGACAGAGTAAAGTTGTTCTAGTCAGTACCAAATAATCATACTACAATGTCACTGGCCGATTTTTCCAGCTTACTTTTGTGTGTTTTATTTATGTATTTGGGTGGGTGGGGTGGGGGTGGGGTGTCTCATTTTGCAATATGTTTTGTTTTGCTTTTGACTTTTTTCCTGATAAGTTTTTTTTTCTGGTTAATCATGTTCTGGCTCTATATTTTTTTCTTTCATCAGCTAGTGCTCCAAGGTTCACCAATAGTTAGATTTTGCACATGTGACTGTTTGCCCACCACGAAGGTAGCCACATTCCAACTTTGGGATTTGGAATGATACACGACACCAGTGTCCATACGTTGTTTTGTTTTTTACAGTAAAAATGTTGTTATTCGTTCTTAAAATCACGGTAAAGGTGTCCCATAACCCGTGTGGTGGTTGAAGAGCAAGATGTCAAAGATCTCTGCTTCTCCATGGGCCAGCATGTCGAGGGCGGTGCCCATCTCCTCTCATTTATTCGTTCTTACCAGCACAACATTGCCTGCTCTTTTGAAAGGCTGAACAAGTTTCAGGGTGTGCACAAAATGTTCTGCATGTGTTTGTACATGGAACCTCGGTCTGAAGGACTTTCGGGAAGTGGAATGGTGAATTCAAGGGTCCCCCGTTCCCCTCGAACGGGTGTCTCGTGGTGGCTCGAACCCGCACTGTTAGATCACGAAGCTCAGCGCTCAAACCCCTAGGTAAATTTACACCAATGTTCTGGGCATGATAAAATGGACATAATGGCTGATATCTTGAACGTAGCTTACTGCTGCTTAGTCTTATTATATGCCCTAAGAAAATTTGATGGTAGTACATTATGTTCACAGTCAAATAATGTGCCAGATGACTAGGCCAGGCCAGAAAATGTTCGAACTGTTTTTTTCTAATTTAAGCGCCCACCTGGTGATTCCAGTTCTGACACCATGTGATGTTGCTTGAGTGCCTACAGTTGGCATGTTTTCGTGTGCAGTGGCATGCAATACAGAAACGCTAGACACCATTAGTGCCTGGGCAAATCACCTATATTCATACGCATAGATTTCCCCATGGGGATGCCGGGAGCCTGTCAGTATAAATAGCATCCCCACCTTCTGGAAATTCTGTGCTAGTGTCAGTATAAATAGCATCCCCACCTTCTGGAAATTCTGTGCTAGGAACTCCCTCCTTTTTTTTTTTTTATCCTCCTCTTTGTTTCTGCCTTGTTCCTTTTCTTCCTGTCACCCCCTTCTTGTCTATTTTCTACCTTCTTGGTCCATTTTCCTGCCTTTTTACCCAGAACGACTTAAAAAGATTTTCCCTCCCACGCGGAAGTCGGATGTGCTGGGCCTGACTTGGTCAGGCGCTTAACGGCAGCGCAACGTATTTTCGTTCATATGACAAATAACAATAGTTGCTGTCTGAGCGTTGGACGAGGAAGAAGGAGAATAGCATAGATCACTCCACAATTATGAGCATTGGAACTAGGATAGTCTAGGATAGTCTACTCTATGACAGACTACTTTATAACCGTGTGTTCAGATCTGAATGAGCTCACTCATGTTATTTGCTCTTATATTTCATTTTGTGTTAGTTGTGTCATTCCAACTAAGGAGATAACCATTTACCCCAACAACAAGCCTTGGGTTACAAAGGATCTGAAACGTGTATTAAACAAAAGAAAGTAGTATTTTACACAGGCACAGAACAACAAAAGAAGGAAGTAAATAAAGAAGTCAAAGCTGCTGTTGCACAGGCCAGATGTAAATGTAAAAATAAGATAGAAGACAAGTTTGCAGGGAACAATTTTCGTGCTGCATGGCAGGGTATCAAAAATATGTCTGCAGTAAACATGGTAGGTGTCCAACATAGGTCAAAGATCAGTTTGCAGGGGGTATGCGATAACAACTTACCAGACCATTTAAACGCATTTTTTACTCGCTTTGAAAAGCATGATTTATCAGATGAAATAAATGACCGGAAGCAATCCCTAGTTTTTGAGAATAGCGTCATTGTTGATGAAGAAGTTATCTGTAAGCACTTAAAGGCAATCAATATTAACAAATCTCCCGGACCAGATTTTATATGTGGAAGAACCCTGAAATTCTGCGCTACTGAGCTTGCCAGTGTCCTTCAACACCCGTTCCAGGCCTCACTGGATACTTGTCAGATTCCAGTTATTTGGAAAACTTCCATTGTAATACCTCTTCCAAAGAAGCCCAATCCTTTTCGGCCTAACGATTTTAGACATGTAGCTCTCACATCTCTCTTGTGATGAAAACGCTAGAAAAGATCGTAAAATCTCTCATTCTTTCCGATACAGAGAAAGACCTTGACCCACTACAATTTGCGTACAGGTCTCGAAGGGGTGTCGAAGATGCCAAACTATTCATTTTAAACAAGTTGTATAGCCACTTGGAAACACCTGACTCTCATGCCAGAATATTGTTCGCTGACTTTAGTTCAGCTTTCAATACAATGCAGCCTCACGTTCTTGTTCCCAAAATGATTTCAAACTTCGACATAGACAATCAACTTGTTCATTGGCTGATTGAATTTTGTAACCAACAGACCACAGCGTGTTTTTGCCAACAAAATATCTTCATCGTTTAGATTTACCTGCACTGGTTCTCCACAGGGTTGCGTCCTTTCACCACTTCTGTACATTCTATACACAGATGACTGCAGAAGCAGCTATGGAAATTCCTTTCTAGTAAAGTTCGCAGACGACAATGCTCTGTTATCTCTCTTATCCGCATTAGTCTTAGACTACGGTCCAGCCCTCACCGAGTTCGTACACTGGTGTGATGAGGCCTATCTAGAGCTAAATGTTTCTAAAACTAAAGATCTGCCTATCGACTTCAAAAGATCAGGGCATACTCCTAAGAATATTATTATCCATAATCAGGAAGTTGAAAACGTTTCGAACTATAAGTATCAGGGAACTGTTTTTGACCACAAGTTAAATTGTGGTTAACATTG
>CM054144.1:50994149-51004149 GCA_028751875.1 Rapana venosa
AGAAAGGGCAAGACTGGGAATCGAACCCAGAACCTCACGGTTTATTTGTTAGGCAGGCGAACGTCTAAATTAACCGTCCTGCCACCTTCCTTCGTAGATCATCCTTTAGCAGATTCCTTCAAGACCACTTCTCTATACATGGCAACATCAGTGAATGCTTGACATCGGGGTTTAAGCCAGGTTCGAGTCTCGTTCAAGAGGATTTTTCCTCTGGAGTTAACATCAGTGCCAACTCCACTCTCCCCAAATAGCCGTTCGGATGAGACTATAAACCGAGGTCTCGTGTGCGAACGCATGCAGAACATCTTGCGCACACGTTAAAACCCATTCCGCTCTTTGGAAGAGTAGGCCATTGTGTGCTGGTGGGAATGGATAACAAACTTTACAAAACTGCATACACATGGGGACTAGATGTAAAAAAACAACCCCCCCCCCCCCCCCCCCCCCCCCCACATTAGTGCTCATTCCATTATCCTCGAAATAAAAGAATAAAAGAATAAATAAATAAAATAAATAACCACTGAGCAGCAGCAGCAGCAGAAGCATTATCCACACTCTGCACATAATCAACATTTTGCATAAAGAGTCTTAATACGCTTTCCCTGTGGTGTCGTCGTTAGCTTTAGCCACGCCTTATCTCTACTGAATAAAGATAAGTCGAAACCAAGGGAAGTAATTTTCAAAATAAAATTAAATGGGAATTTGAATCATCTCTGTTTTGATATCGACATGAAAAACATAAACCACTTTGGGTTTGGAATTTAGATATTGTACTTTTTAAATTTTATTTCGATTGATTCGATGGCTGAGTGGATAGAGTACCAGCCCAAGGGTCCATAAAGTCGTGGAATCGAATCTGGCAGACAGTGCCTGGTGAATTAATGGTGGAGATTTTTTTTTAAATGATCTCCCAGCTCAATCTGAAGTGCACAACTGCCAGTGCCGTAGTCCTTCCGTGTGCACACGCACGCAAGCAGATGATCAAAATTGATAGCCAATGTACGTCAAAGACCTAATCAGCGTTAGGTGGGTTACAACGTGTAAACATACCTAGCATGGACCCTGTTCCTGGGGGGAGAGAGAGAGAGAGAGAGAGAGAGAGAGGAGGTGGGGGGGGTGTTTCTGCGGGCTCAGCTTGGCCAAGAAAATATATCCTGAAAAATTGACTGCAGTACACCTCCCCCTCCCCCACCCCATGACCCCCCCCCCCCCCCCCCCCGAAAAAAAAAAAGGGAGTCAAGGGAGAGAAGAAAAGATAAGAGAGACTCCTTTGAATAACTTCTCTTCAACCAACAACAACAGCAACAAAAGCAACAGAAGCAACAACAACAACAAAGAAAATGGCGAAACGTTGTTCTTTAAAACTTCAACAACGTTGCTTATATATAAACGCATGTCAATCACCAATATGAGCTAGTTTGTTTTTGGTTGTTGGTTTTTTGTTGTTGTTTTTTCTTATTCTTCTCTGGACATCTGACGCAGGCGGGTCATTGTCCGCTGGCACTGAGATGAAAGCTGGTTGCGATTCCTGTTTCTTTGTACCCACACCTGCGTCTTTCACCTGCCCTTACCTTTAATCAGTCACGTTTCATTCAGTACCCCAGTGTTGTGATCGATACGGACCAGTTGTCAGTGTGTCACGTCCATCACCAACTGGAGCGCAGCTGTTGAAAGTCGATGTCTTCGTGATGACGGAAATGAACAGGAAAGGTGGCTGTGTGATTTGAAGTTCATACCTGAACTGCCCGCTTCTATGAGAGAAGATGGTTGGTGTACCGGTGTGAGTTGAAAAGGTTTTTTTTATTAGGTTTGATTGTCTACCCGTTGTCGTTTTGTCTTTTGTTTCTTTCTCTGTGTGTTTTGTTTGTTTGTTTGTTGTATTTGTCGGGTATATATATATTATATATATATATATATATATATATATATATATATATATATATATATGATTGTGTGTGTGTGTGTGTGTGTGTGTGTGGCGCGCCTGTCTGTCTGTTTCTCTCTCTCCTTCCCTTTCTCTCTTTCTATCTACTGTCTGTTAGTCAGTCTGTCTGTCTGTCTCTCTTTGTCTCTGTCTTCTCGTCTATCTCTCTGTCTGTCTGTCTGTCTGTCTGTCTGTCTGTCTGTCTCTCTCTCTCTCTCTCTCTCTCTCTCTCTCTCCTCTCTCTCTCTCTCTCTCTCTCTCTCTCTCTCCTTCGGAAGAGACTATAAACCGAGGCCCCGTGTTCGAACGCATGCAGAACATCTTGCGCACACGTTAAATCCTGTTCCGCTTTTCGGAAGAGTAGGCCATTGTGTGCCCGGTGGACACAGATGACAAAATTTACAAAACTGCATACACACGGGGACTGGATGTAAAAAAGCACATGAGTGCTTATTCCATTATCCTATAAATAAATAAATCTCTTTCCCCTTTCCTCTCCTCTTCTCTCTCTCTCTCCTCTCTCTCTCTCTCTCTCTCTCTCTCTCTCTCTCTCTCTCTCTCTCTCTCTCTCTCTCTCTCTCTCTCTCTCTCTCTCTTCTTTCTGCCTGTCTGTCTGTCTGTCTGCCTGTCTGCCTGTCTGCTGATCCTTCCAAACTCACTCTTTCCTGCATGTTTGCCTTTTCAAACAACTGTAATTACGTCTGCCTATCTGCCATTTAGCTTACCCATCACATTCTCTGTGTGTGTGTGTGTGTGTGTGTGTGTGTGTGTGTGTGTGTGTGTGTGTGTGTGTGTGTGTGTGTGCATGTGTGTGTGTGTGTGTGTGTGTGTCTGTCTGTCTGTCTGTCTGTCTGTCCTTTCAGATTGTCCGTCTTGTCTTCACACTGTGAATTTGTCAAGCCCTACTGAGAGGGGCTACGTTTCTGAAATACAGTTGTTGTTGTTTTCATATCATAACATGTTGTAGGCCGACGTGAGTGCGCGCGCGCGCGTGTGTGTATGTGTGTGTGTGTGTGTTTGTGTGTGTGTGTGTGTGTGAGAGAGAGAGAGAGAGAGAGAGAGAGAGAGAGTGAGAGAGAGAGAGAGTGTGATTCTTGTGTGTGTGTGCGTGTGCGTGCGTGCGTGCGTGCGTGCGTATATGAATGTGTGTTTTAACGATTTCAGCATCAATGAGCGCGTTAGGAGAGAGAAAAAAAGAGATTGGCAATTTACAACTTGATGGGCAAAACACCCGTGTCTCAATATCACGATCCACTTTGTAAAGGATTAAGAAAACTCTGACACAAAATGGACACCTTGTGTGTGTGTTTTTTTACTTTCCCCGATGATGTCCAATTACTGACAATAGTTTAGAAGAAAATGACTTATTGTACAGTTTTGAATTGTCTGTCATTTACTGCCTAGAATTGTCATTACAATGACTAAAACACACACACACACACACACACACACACACGCACGCACGCACGCACGCACGCACGCACGCACGCACGCACGCACGCACGCACGCACCACACACACACACACACATACATACACACACACAGAGCAAAGTAATTGCAAAGGCTTTCCTGATTTATTTTCTAGGGTTATCGTTTTTCAGAAAAAAAATATATTAGCAACAGAAGTCTGGTGGGTGTGTGTGTGTGAGCGCGCGCGCGCGCGCGTGTATGTGTGTGAAGTCAAATTTGGATTTCCAGAGAGAACACTGAAAAAGCAATACCCCCCCGCCACCCCTCTCTCTCTCTCTGTGCGTGCGCGCGCGCCCACGTGCGTACGATATGCGTGCGTTGTGTGAGCGTTTGCGCGTGCAAGTGTGTGTTTCACACACACACACACACACACACACACACACACACACACACACACACACACACACACACACCTAATCCTTCGACCAATTTTAAGGCAGGGAGG
Source organism: Rapana venosa (assembly GCA_028751875.1). Lineage (NCBI taxonomy): Eukaryota > Metazoa > Mollusca > Gastropoda > Neogastropoda > Muricidae > Rapana > Rapana venosa. Next base: position 50,997,991 of record CM054144.1, read on the forward strand.
ATAACAACATTATAACAACATTTCGAGACACTACACACAGAAATACAGTCTGTCATCCTGTTATCAATACGAAATAGCAACAAAGAAAAACAACACACGAAAATAGCCTACAATGTCTAACGATCACAATTTCATTGCTGTTGTTGGCAACTTGATAAACTTTGACAACTTCAACTAGGCAGATTTTTCGCTATTCGAACAGATTGCACAACAGTTTTATTTAATTTATTTATTTCGAGGATAATGGAATAAGAACTCATGTGCTTTTTTTTAACATCCAGTCCCCGTGTGTATGTAGTTTTTGGAAATTTTGTCATCCGTTCCCACCGGTACGCAATGGCCTTACTCTCCCGAAAAGCGAAACGGGTTTTAACGTGTGCACAAGATGTTCTGCGCGCGTTCGCACACGGGTCCTCGGTTTATAGTCTCTTCCGAAGGACTCAGTTCAGTGTGTTAGTGGTCTAGAGGTAACACACCTGCTTAGAAAGCGAGAATCGCGGGTTCGATCCTCGTTTGAGATAAATATACGTTGCTTCCAACAGATTGCACAACAAGGGCTCAGTGGATTAGTGGCCTAGAGGTATCACACCTACCAAGAGATGGACAAGTATGGGTTCGACCCTCGTTTGAGCCTCAACTTTCTACCCATTCACAAGACCCTGAGCGGTTGTCTGGGTGCTAGTCTCTCGGGTGAGACGATAAACCGAGGTCTTGTGCGCAATACGCATTCAGTGCACGTTAAAGAAACCACGGCAACCAAAAAAAGTTGTCCCTAGAAAAATATCTGTTAAGAATCACCCACTCTTATAGGGAAACCAACATACATGCTGATAGGATTTTAAAAATAAAAGTGGCGCTGCTCTTGTGGCGAAGCGCTCTCCCTAGGGAGAGCATCCCGAATTTCATACAGAGAAATATGCCGTGACTGAAAGTAGTATACAACAGAATACAATACGATATGATACAGTACGATACAATGTGATGCAATACAACGTAACGCAACGTAAGGCAATACGACGAAAACATAGTCTGATTTGACAATGCAATACTTTTAATGAACATATCTAATATCTTAATTCTGAAAAAAATGTGGGTACTGAAAAACAAAAATAAAAGTAATCACCTCACTCATTGATATCACCCATTTCACGAATTCTTTGTTCTTTGATCTCCTTTATACGTGTCTACCAAGTTTTGTTCCCAATCCATGATCACTACATCTGAAATTCTTCATACAGTTAAAGCAAACAAGCAAGCGGGTAAAAAGAAAAAAATAATGGTAAAGGTGTCCCATAACCTGTGCGGTCGTTGTGAAACAAGATGTCAGAGACCTCAGCTTCTCTAGGGACCAGCATCTTGAGGGCGGCGCCCATCTCCTCTCCCTCGCTGCTTTACCTTCCCTGACCCTAAAGAGGCAGGTACCCATTTACAGCTGGGGGAACTGTACTGAAGCCAAGGCGCACGAACTGACACCCATCCACTCGGAACCACGTTCAATGCTGCTTAACTTTTGCTAGGGGAGAGCGAGTGCTCTGACCACTGAGCTATCCCGTCCCCAAACAGACAGACAGACAAAAGCATACAGATAACTGACACATATAATACGATTTCCAATATATACCAAATTATTTTGTTAATTTTTCTGTTAGAAGTGTGGATTTCTTGCTGTTGTTTAATGCTGCTCACCCGCAGATCAGCTTCATATCCGCATTAAAGACTCTGGATTATGCTCCTACGCAAATCCCTTTAGCAGGTAAACTGGATTGATTTACCCGGAGAGAATCGGAATTATTGTAAATTATAGCACTGTACTCTGTCACTCTGTCTCTGTCTCTGTCTCTCTCTGACTCTCTCTGTCTCTCTCTGTCTCTCTCTGTCTCTCTCTCTCTCTCTCTCTCTCTCTCTCTCTCTCTCTCTCTCTCTCTCTCTCTCTTCTCTCTCTCTCTCTCTCTCTCCTTGAGGGGGGACTATTCGGTTGTTCCCTCTCCCCTTGTTGCCGTTTTTGTTTTGCTCTTGGGTCTTGCTATTTTTTTCGGTTGTTTCTGTGTTTTCTGTTCTGCTTTCTTTCTTACTTGTTGCTACTTCTCTCTCTCTCTCTCTCTCTCTCTCTCTCTCTCTCTCTCTCTCTCTCTCTCTCTCTCTCTCTCTCTCTCTCTCTCTCTCTCTCTCTCTCTCTCTCTCTCTCTTTCGGTGATTTTTGAGGGGGTTTTTGTGTAGATATTTTTTCCGTAAACTGTGTAAGTGTACTGCTATGGGCTTTATTTTATTTTATTATCATATATATCCTTAAGGGCGGGGACTGGATGTAAAAAAGCACATGGGTGCTTATTCATTATCATCGAAATAAAAGAATTTGTCATTCTCTCTCTCTCTCTCTCTCTCTCTCTCTCTCTCTCTCTCTCTCTCTCCTCTCTCTCTCTCTCTCTCTCTCTCTCTCTAATTCTTTTTGTTCCTCGGCTAGAGCTTTGAGGTTCACCAATGGTGAGACTTTGTGTATGCGACCGTTTTAGCCCACCATGAAGGTAGCCGCATTCCGACTTGCGGGATTTGTTAATATGCATGCGCGCGCGCACACACACACACAAAAACACACACACGCACGCACGCACACACACACACACGCGCGCGCGCGCGCACACACACACACACCCTCACACACCATCTACACACTCACAACACACACACTCACACCAGAACACACAACACACCATCTACACACACACAACACACACACACCCTCTCACACCACACACACACACACACACACACACACACACACACACACACACACACACACACACACACACACACACACACACACATCTCACTGCCAAGAAACAAAAAACAAAAAGAAAGAAAGAAAGAAGCAGTTCCAGTTAACACATTAAGATCCAATCTGTGTGCACTGAAGAAAATTAACAGTAGTTACAGCGGAACCGAATACGTTTAAAGAGCCTTGTAAAACTCCTTTTGTTTCACATTTAGACCAAATTTCCTTGTGAAATTCAAAGCAGTTTGCTTAACATGATTATCCATTTGAAACTGGAGAGGCAGAATAAAGAAGAGACCCCCCCCCCCCCAAAAAAAAAAAAAAAAGAAAGTGCATGAGTGTGCGATTTGAAAAAGTGAAGAAGGAAAAAGAAAAGACTGAGTTCAACTGATAGTTAAACGCAAGTTTTTTAAAAAATTTCTTTTTTAAAATGAGATATTTTAAATAAGGTATTAAAACGTGTTGCGCTTTTAATGCATTTTAGCTTAGAAAACTCACTGGGGTTTTGTTTTGTTTATTTGAATGAAGATATGCATAGATACATGAACTCGCAAGATAAATGAAACGCACGCACACACACACACACACACACACACGCACGCACGCACGCACGCACGCACGCACGCACGCACGCACAGGAGAGAGAGAGAGAGAGAGAGGAGAGAGAGAGAGAGAGAGAGAGAGAGAGAGGAGAGAGAGAGAAGACAGACAGACAGACAGACAGACAGACAGACAGACAGACATATTTTTTACTTATTTATTCTTTTATTTCGAGGATAATGGAATAAGCACTCATGTGCTTTTTTACATCCAGTCCCCCTGTGTATGCAGTTTTTGTAGATTTTGCCATCCGTTCCCATCAGCACACAATGCTCTACTCTTCCGAAAAGCGGAACGGGTTTTAACGTGTGCGCAAGATGTTCTGTGGAGAAAGAGAGAGAGAGAGAGAGAGAGGAGAGAGAGAGAGAGAGAGAGAGAGAGGAGAGAGAGAGAGAGAGAGAGAGACAGACAGACAGACAGACAGACAGACAGACAGACAGACAGACAGACAGATAGACAGTTTCACCAGACACACCAAAGCAGACAAAGAGAGAGGCTGAGAGAATCGAGAAGTAATGAACATCGTCCCAGAAAGAATGGAACAAAAACAGCGCATTATTCTCTCCGTGTGACTGTCACTTTGCGTTGCTTTCAATTTAAACGTCTCTCCTATGATGGTAGTTTCAGGATATGGCTTCCTCTTCTTCTTCTTTGTTATTTTTCTTGGTTTTGTTGTTGTTGCTGTTGTTGTTTGTTTTTCTCCTTTTTTCTTTTTTTTTTCTTTTTGTTGGTTTGTTTTTTCTTTTTCTTTTGTTTGTTTGGGTTTTTTTGGTTGTTGTTTTTTGGGGTGGGGTGGGGTGGGTTGGGGTGTGGGGTGTTTTTAGGGTTTTCTTTTATTTGTTTGTTTTTGTTGTTTGTTTGTTGTTGTTTTTGGGGGTTAAAGGGTTATTTGCCTTTGTTTCTACTGTGTGAGAGTATACGTATTGGGTTATTGTTGTATCCCTACGGGCGGGACTGGATATAAAAAAGCACATTCATTATCCTCGAAAAAAAAAATTTGTCAGTGTCATTGTCATTTTCATTGTCTTCTTCTTCTTCTTCTTCTCTTCTTCTTCTTCTTCTTCTTCTTCTTCTTCTTCTTCTTCTTCTTCTTCTTCTTCTTCTTCTTTATTGAACGCTTAGACAGTAACTATTGTTGTGTGTTATATGAGTAAAAATGCGTCACGCTGCCGTTAAGCGCCTGACAAATCAGACCCAGCGCATCCCACTTCGGCATAAGAGAGAACTGTTATCTTTTTAAGTCTTTCTGGGGAAAAAAATAAATGCAGGAGAATGGACCAAGAAGGCAGAAAATAGACCAGAAGGAGGTGATAGGAAGAAAAGAAACAAGGCAGGAACAAAGAGATTGATAGAAAAAAAAGGACATGTTTAGCCCAGAGTTGTAAGAATGTGGGGATGCTGTTTATACTGACAGACCCCCCCCCCCCCCCCCCCCGGCATCCCTACGGGGGAGGGATATGACTAAGACGTTGAAACAATGGTGACACGAAGTCACACCACAAAAGCACTTTTACTGCAAGTTTTTAAAAAAACAACCCCAAGCATAGCTAAGTATCCTGTTACAATAAAATGCATATATACGTGTAGGGGTTTTTTTCCTTGGAGGGAATCATAAAGTTTTAACATGACAAACAAGAGATGCGTGCGACCTTTGCCCATCCCAAGAGAGAAGGGCTTATAATTTTCAAGCCAGTGACTCTTTCGAGGGAGAGGAGATGGGCGCCGCCCTCAATAATGCTGGTCCCTGGAGAAGCTGAGGTCTCTGATGCCTCGCTCTGATGCCTAGGTTACTGGGACACCTTTATCTTTACCTTTTCACTCTTTTGCACCATCTATCCACAAAGGTCACATTCAAGTGAACGATAAGTTCAACAAAAAACAAAACCAAAACAAACATAAATCAAATGGAAATATTGGGCAATATACGGTCGTACACACACACACACACACACACACACACAACACCCCACACACACACACACACACACACACACACCACACACACACCACACACACACCACACACAACACACACACACACACACACACCACACATCAACTATCACCAATGATGAACCTCAAAGCACTAGCCGAATAACGAAAAAAATATCTTTTTTTCTTTCTCAGAAAGAAGGGTATCGTATTGTCCACATATCTGTCTGTCTTTCTCTGTCTCTCTGTCTCTCTGTCTCTCTGTCTCTGTCTCTGTCTCTGTCTCTCTCTCTCTCTCCTCTCTCTCTCTCTCTCTCTCTCTCTCTCTCTCTCTCCTCTCTCTCTCTCTCTCATCCTTCGGATGAGACTATAAACCGAGGTCCCGTGCGCGAATGTACGCAGAACACCTTGCGCACACGTTAAAACCCGTTCCACTTTTCGGAAGAGTAGGCCATTGTGTGCCGGTGGGAACGGATGACAAAATTGACAAAATTGCATACAGACGGGGGACTGGATGAAATAAAAGCATTTGAATGCTTATTCCATTATCATCGAAATAAAAGAATGAATCAATAAATAAAATCTCTCTCTCTCTCTCTCTCTCTCTCTCTCTCTCTCTCTCTCTTCTCTCTCTCTCTCTCTCTCTCTCTCTCTCTCTCTCTCTCTCTCTCTCTCTCTCTATATATATTATATATATATATATATATAAATACATACATACATACATACATATACATATATAGAAGCAAATATCTCTCTCTCTCTCTTCTCTCCTCTTCTCTCTTCTATATATATATATATATATTATATATATATAAAATATATATATACACACACACACACACACCACACACCACA
>CM054144.1:51019149-51026649 GCA_028751875.1 Rapana venosa
CTTGCAAAGACAGTTTTACAAGGGACTGTCCAAGGAGGAAGAAGAAGAGGCAGACCAAGGAAGAGCTGGGAGGATAACATCAGCGAATGGACAGGCCTAGAACTCAACAAAACCCTGAGAAAGGCAGAACAGAGAGAGGAATGGAGGGAACTGGTTGTTGAGTCTTTGAGGGTGCCACCACGGTCGTCAGACTACGGGACAGATAGATAGATAGACACGTCAAGACCCCCTGATCAGCACTTCTACAAAGCAATGTCCCTGAACAGTGGAGCTCTAGCCAAGGAACGAAAAACAACCAACCAACCAGCCATTAGGCCGCACACCGGTATTAATTTGGGGGTCACGTAGTATCTTGTATAGAGTGCGAGTGGAAAAAAAATGTTGGTGATTTTCACAGATTTTTTTAAGCATGAACAAATGGACTGTGCACTTGTTTTGGGGATTGGGGACATAGAGGTAGTCACGAGAAAGTTGGAAATAACCATCAAATTAGGTTTGCCTGTATTCCTACAGCGTTGACCCCGCGCATGCATATTGCGGTAAGGAAGCTAGCAGACGACAAAGGACTGAGGGGGTACAGTGTTTGCTGAAACATTTTTAAAAATTTAAACCTACCAAATTTGTTCAAAATCACACGAGTTTTGAGTCAGAGGCTAGTCTTTCACAAAAAGTGTTTGTTATTTCTGTGGATGCCTTAGTACGTGAGGTATGAATATAAGAGTCACATAGAACAACAGAAGGAAAAGAGTGACTTTTTAATACCAGTGTGCAGCCTTATTGGAGTTTGTGTCGGTGGTTGTTGTAAAAGGAAGAAAGTTGCATTTCCCGATGGCCCACTCCTCCCTCTCTCTCTCCCTCTCTCTCTCTCCTCTCGCCTCTAGCCTCTGACCTTGTGTCCCCTACACAGAGTGGCCACGTCCAGGCCTCCTGGTCAGCAGCACGACTACAGCGCGGTGTCGGTGGTGTGCCGCTCTGACCGCTTCATGCTGAAGGCCTTCACCGTGGACAACAAGCAGTGCTACGTCATCAAGCCCCAGGTCCAGCAGGTCCGCTACACCCGATGCAGGTGAGTGTGTGTGTGTGTGTGTGGGGGTGGGTGGGGGGGTGGGGGTGGTGTGTGGGGGTGGTGGGGGGGGGGGGGGGTGGTGGGGTGGGTAGTGGTGTCAAAGTCAAAGTCAAACTTTTAGTTTCAGATGGTACATTGAATAAGCAGTGCATTTGCTTTTTTTTTTCTATCAAACCATCTGGTGTGTATGTGTGTGTGTGTGTGTATGTGTGTGTGTGTGTGTGTGTGTGTGTGTGTGTATGTGTGTGTGTGTGTGTGTGTGTGTGTGCACTCCATGCAAGTGCATGTATGTATACACTGGGTGTATGTATGTGTGTGTGTGTGTTTATGTATGTGTGTGTGTGTGTGTGTGAGCGCGTGCGTGTGCTGTGCTCTGTGTGTGTGTGTGTGTGTGTGTGTGTGTGTGTGTGTGTGTGTGTGTGTGTGTGTGTATGCGTGCATGTGGTGTGCTGTTCTCTGCGAGCGCGTGCGTGTGTGTATGTGTGTACGTGTGTATGTGTGTGTGATTATGTGTGTGTATATGTGTGTGTGTGTGATTATGTGTGTACGTGTGTATGTGTGTGTGTGTGATTATGTGTGTGTATGTGTGAAATACGTCAGAGAAATCTTTCTGTCAACTTTACTCGCCAATGGAATAATTATAATGAAGTCTCAAAAAAAGACTATCCCAGAAGAGCGCATGAAAGTTACCTTCTCTTGTGTCTGTTGGAACTTGTACTAGTGATTTATGTATAAACTGCATTGTCGATATGTCATCCATTCAAATCAGGCCAGTCAGTAGTACCTCTGGTACCTTTCTGGGAGCACAACAAAAGCTTCAACGGTGTACGCAAGCATGCCACATAATAAAACATGAACACAGACCTTATAATAAAACGTGTAAGAAATACACACCACCACCCCTCCCCCAATCAACTCAACAACAAAAAACTTCATGTGATTTACAGCGAGAAACACGACCGCAACTGTCTCTACTGCAACTACAACAAGGGCGGCGTCAGCAAATGCGAGGAAGACTACGAATGGCAGACGTCTGGGCCTACTGCAAGCCCATCCCCAAACCTCACCCTTACCCTCAACCACACCCGATTCCCTCACCCTCTCCCTTACCCCAAACCCAACCCTGTACCAGAACCCAAACCTTATCCACCGGTCGCGGAACCCAGACCTTATCCACCGGTCGCGGAACCCAGACCTTATCCACCGGTCGCGGAACCCAGACCTTATCCACCGGTCGCGGAACCCAAACCTTATCATCCTCCTAAGCATACCGGTTACCCGGTCGCGGAACCCAAGCCTTATCCAGCGGTCGCGGAACCCAAGCCTTATCCAGAGGTCGCGGAACCCCAGCCTTATCCAGCGGTCGCAGAGCCCAAGCCTTATCTTCCTAAGCCCAAGGGTTACCCGGTCCCCGAGCCCAGGCCCTACCCTGAGAAGGTGTACTACTACCACTACCCAGCCAAGCTGTCCTCCAAGCATTACTACGACCCCTACGCCTACCAGCGATGGAAGCGCAGTGTAGCCCCATCTGGCAAAGTGGAGAAGCTCTCTCTCTATCTGCCCTACCAGTGCAGCTGCAAGACCTTCAAGTGCTGAAAATGTCCGCCAGAGTTGTTTTGTTGTTGTTGTTGCTTTTGTTGTTGTTTTTGTTGTTATTTGTTATTTGTCTGTGTTGTTTTTGTTCTCTTTTGTAGAATGATGACATCTTCTTTTGTTTTCTCTTTTCTTCATGTTGAAAGTTGACTATTGTTTTTGAAAACTTTAGTTGTTGTTGTTGTTTCCTTGTTTTCTTCTAAATTACAGTCGTGTTTTGTTTAGATTTCGTTTGTTCTCTCTCTCTCTCTCTCTCTCTCTCTCTCTCCTCTCTCTCTCTCTTCTCTCTCTCTCTCTCTCTCTCTCTCTCTCTCTCTCTCTCTCTCTCTCTCCTCTCTCTCTCTTTCTCTCTCTCTCTCTTTCTCGTTCTCTCTCTCTCTCTCTCTCTCTCTCTCCTCTCTCTCTCTCCTCTCTCTCTCTCTCTCTCTCTCTCTCTCTCTCCCCCCTTATCAATTTGTTTTATTGGCTAAAAACAATCGTAACAATAAGAGTGTCGGTTTTATCAATCACAATAAAATACGGCTAATTAAACTTTCCCAAAAGCTTAATTTTACAGCATTTTCCATTTAAGACTGAAAGAAGACGCGTGTGCTCTCCTCTCTCTCTCTCCTCTCTCTCTCTCTCTCTCTCTCTCTCTCTCCTCTCTCTCTCTCTCTCTCACTCCTCTTTCTCTCTCTCTCTCTCTCTCTCTCCTCCCTCCCTTATTTGGCCACTATAAAAATCAATAATTGAATCCAGTAGAACCAGGTTTACTGTTACTTTCTTTTAAATGAAAAGACGGAACTTTGAAGCAAGTTTTGCTTTTAAATATCTAATATTGTCATTCTAGATTTTTTTCTTTCAAAATGGGAGGAAATGATATAGACTCATATAACTGGTGAACGTTTCAGAATTTTCCTACTGATGTTTGGAAATGTTGGGGTTATAATTTTTTTTCTTCTATTGCTCTACAAAAGTTAATTTCTCTGACCAAAACTTTATTTGGACAGCTACACTCTCTCTCTCTCTCTCTCTCTCTCTCTCTCTCTCTCTCTCTCCTCTCCTCTCTCTCTCTCTCTCTCTCTCTCTCTCTTCTCTCTCTCTCTCCTCTCTTCCCTCTCCTCTCCCTTCCCTCTCTCTCGTACACTCGTGTTCAAACACATGAAATTAATATATATATATATATATATATATATATATATATATATATATATATATATATATATATATATATATATATATATATATATATAAAGTGTGTCTTTGATGTACATTCATATCATCTTGTGTAGGAAGTGTCTGTTGTGTATATCTTTTTATACTTTGTGTAAATAAAGAATGATAATCAATTACGTTTGATTCTTGCTACGCAACGCAATGCCCTTCTGTGTGTGTTGTGTTGTTGTGTTGTGTGTTGTGTGTGTTGTGTGTGTGTGTGTGTGTGTGTGTCTGTCTGTCACTGTCTGTCTGTCTGTCTCGTCTCTTCTCTCTCTCTCTCTCTCTCTTCACTCTCTCCTCTCTCTCCTATCTCTCTTCTCTCTCTCCTCTCTTTTAGGGACGAGATAGCCTAGTGGTTAGAACATTGCGCTCGCAACATGATCACCGTTCGATTCCCGTTCAAGGAGGATATTTTCCTGGAACAAGTGCAGACTTTACCAAAATCCCTATAACATCGGGACGGTGCGAAGCACCGACACTTACCATGAAATCCCTTTCGTATAGAATAAATGTGCCAATGGGAACAATGACAACCAACAAACCACACATACACACGACATCGGATTCGTAAAAAGCACATGATGCTTACACAATTAACACGATACAAAAATACAAACAACAACACATAAACAATCACACCCACACAACACAAACACACCACACACACCACACACACACCACACACAAACACACAACACAACACACACTCACACACCACAACACACACACACACACACACACACCACACACACACACACACACACACACCACAACACACACACAACACACACACACACACACACACACACCACACACACTCACACACCACACATCCACACACACACACACACACCACACCACACACACACACCACACACACACACAAACCACACACACACACACACACACACACACACACCACACACACACACAAACCACACACCCACCCACCCCCACCCCCACAACACACACAAGACCACACACACACCAACACACCACACACACAACACACGAGCCACACACACACAAGCCACACACACACACACACACACAACCACACACACACACACACACCACACCACACAACACACACACACACACACACACACACAACCACCACACTCACACACACACACACCACTAACACACACACACACACACACACACACACACAACCACACACACAACACACACACACACACACAACCACACACAACACACCACACACCACACACACACACACACACACACACACACACACACACACACACACACACACACACCACACACACACACACACACACACACACACACACACACACACATTGAAGGTCTCTCTGTATTGAAGGTCTCATCACTTAAAAGTAGTAAGTACAGAAAATCTGAAGAGAACAAAAAAGAATATGAAGACCCACTTTCTAATAACACTGAATACATTAATGCCCCAATAACAATCAATGAAGTAAAAGATGTATTACATTCTCTTCCTAATAAGAAAACATCTGTTGGATTAGATGCCATATCCAATGAAATGCTTAAACATTTACCAGAAAAATTCATTTTTCTATTACATAAACTTTTTCAAAAGTGTTGGACTGAAAGTATAATGCCAGTTAACTGGAAGCAGTCTATCATTGTTCCCATTCATAAGCAAGGAAAGCCCCAAAATGACAAAACTAGTTACAGACCCATAGCACTGACTTCTAACACAGGTAAGCTAATGGAGCGAATCATTCTAAGAAGGATTGTGTATTATTGTCAGAAAAATAAGGTAGTTCCAATCAATCAAGCAGGCTTTCAAAAAGGCAGATCTGCAATTGATAATCTAGTTAAACTAACCACACAAGTAAAACAACAGTTTGCAAGAAGAAAAAATTTACTTGCAACATTTTTTGATGTCAGAAAAGCCTACGACCAAGTCTGGCATGCTAAATTACTGCATAAACTGAAGACTATTGGATTATCTGGGCATGTTTATATTATTATATCAAAAGCTTTTTATGTAACAGAAGTATACAAGTGAGAGTAGGGAATACATATTCACACTCTAGGTCTCTCCATATGGGTTTACCACAGGGTTCTGTTATAGCCCCTTTTCTGTTTAATATACTGTTATATGATCTACCCACAAACATGTCTAAAGATATCATCCTAGTACAATATGCTGATGATATATGTATGTGGATGAATGTCGCTATGAAGCGCAGTACAACAAAGAGGATGATTCATTATAACAGACAGATCTATCAAAAAGAGTTAGATAATTTATATAAATATATTTTTGAAAATGGTCTGACATTTTCCACAGAAAAAACGCCACATTATGCTTTTAACAATGGCAGTGATCCAGATACACTACCACAGTTTAGGATTGGAGGGGAGCTAATTCAGTACACAAAATACTGTCAAATTTTTAGGCATCTTACTTACATCAAAATTGACTTGGAATGCTCATATTGGATACATTTTAACAAAAGCGAGAAAATGTATTAATTTTCTTAAAATGGTTACCAGACAGTCTTGGGGACAAGTATGGTCACTCTGAAATGCTTAGCTACGTCACTTGTACGGTCCAAGCTGTCTTATGGACAAGAAGTCTTCTTTAGTGCTCCTAATTATTTATTGAAAAAACTCCAAAGTGTAGACTGTAAAGCATATAAACTTGCACTTGGTGTACCATTCCACACCTCCACCGTAGCAACTTATAATGAAATTGGGGAACTTCCCCTAGCTGAATACCGACAACTTTCATGTGCCAGATATGTTTTACGCAGCACAACAAATGAAAACTTTGTTTCTAGTGAAATAGAAGTCGAAGCAAAAACAAATTATCCTAAAAGGGCTAGACATATTTCGTGTTTAACGCCTATTGGTACTTATGTATCAGACCTTTTTCAAAAGTCTGAACTTAATCATTATGAATTAGAAATGCAGAAAGAAGTTGTGCCATGCCCTTCGTGGGAAATAAATAAAGCAAATTTTGATATAGAATGTACTAATGAAAGAAAGAACGAAAACCAAAATATCATGGTTGCAGATATCCAATCACATATTGAAAATACGTATTCTGACAACTTAAAAGTATATACAGATGGGTCAGTTTTAGAAAATAATGAAGCTGGTTCAGCATTCGTCATACCAGCTCTAAAAACAGAGAAATCATACTATCTTGGTAAACATCATTCAATATTTACAGCTGAACTTGTTGCAATTCTTATGGCTCTTACCTATATTCTTGATTTTGTATTTCCCATCATTCCTATCTTACTTTGTGTAGACTCTAAATCGGTACTGTATGCTATCAAATCCCCAAATTCCAAGAAAGTATCTAGAATAATTTTTGAAATTAAATATGTCATACACCTTTTAAGTTTAAGAGGTATTTCTGTCTCCTTTTGTTGGGTACCTTCGCACGTTGGAGTTTTTTCAAATGAGTGGGCTGACAGAGCTGCAAAAAGGGGCAAGATATCATTTGGAATCGACAGAACTGCATGTTCCATTATCTCTACAGGAGGGATACCGTTTGTTAGAACAAAACAACCGTGGAGTAAGTGAAGAATCAGATCAACTCAAGGAACGATCTTTAAAGAGTTGCCAGACTAATGGCCTTATTTCATGTTATCCTTCTCAAACACATTTAAGTA
>CM054144.1:51036649-51049149 GCA_028751875.1 Rapana venosa
GGGCGGCGCCCCTCTCCTCTCCCCCGCTGCTTTACCTTCCCTGACCCTAAAGAGGGCAGGTACCCAATTTACAGCTGGGTGAACTGGAGAAACTGTACTGAAGCCAAGGCGCGCAAACGGTCACCCATCCAACTGGTAACTACGGTCGATGCTGCTTAACCTTAGCTTGTGGGGGAAAGCGAGTGCCCTGACCACTGAGCTACCCCGTCCCCCAGGTCACAGAAAGATGGGGTTAAAGATGTGGGGCCGGACATTTCTTCAACAAGGGAGACTCTGCATTGTTCTTGAGCCTTTCACGTTCATTTTATTTATTTTTTATTTATTTATTCTTTTATATCGAGGATGATGGAATAAGCACTCATGTGCTTTTTTACATCCAGTCCCCGTGTGTATGCCGTTTTGTAAAATTTTGTCAACTGTTCCCACCGGCACACAATGGCCTACTCTTCCGAAAAGCGGAACAGGATGTAACGTGTGCGCAAGATGTTCTGCATGCGTTCGAAAACGGGGCCTCGGTTTATAGTCTCATCCGTGCACTGGATCTTCAACCGAGGGTGCAAAGACACCAGAAACATCTGGTGAACTTTCAGCTGATAGGCAGAGAGCTTTAGTGATGATGACGACAGCTTCTTCTTCTAATTTAACAACGAGGGCGAACTTGGCAAAACTTGGTTGCTTATCTGAGTGGGAAGCAAAAGGGTGTAAAAATTGATCAGCTAAGGAGACGGGATAGCTCAGTGGTCAGTGCACTCGCTTTCCCCAAGCTAAGGTTAAGCAGCATCTAGCTTCAGTACAGTCCCCCAGTTTACCCAGCTGTAAATAGGTACCTGCCCTCTTTAGGGTCAGGGAAGGTAAAGCAGCGAGGGGGAGGAGATGGGCGCCGCCCTCATTATGCTGGTTCCTAGAGAAGTTGAAGTCTCTGACGCCTCACTCCCCTACGACCACATAGGTTATGGGACACCTTTACCTTTTTAAAAACGTGAAAACAAAACAACAGCACACCCTGAAATAATGTAGGAGAAGGACGACTACCACCATCTCAGAAGAGAAGAACGGGTCATCATTCTGAGATTCTGCACTGGACACAACAGGCTAAATCACCACATGTTCACAAAGCTGAAACTCCTTCCTTCTCCCCTGCGGTAAAGAAAACCAGACTGGCGAACAACATCCTTCAGAGGTACACGCTATACAGCCACCTCGAAGATTGTGTGGCCGACGGAGATAACCCTGCAAACCAAACTGTACGGCCCACGAGAAGAGTTGGAAAGGACATGCCCTTACTTTACCTCAGACACATCTGACGGTGACTGGGTAACGGGGAATGAATGTAAAAAAGCACATAAGTGCTTATTCCATTATCCTCGATATAAAATAAAAAAGTTTTTAAAAATAAAAAAGTAAAGTGTAAAGCGAACGAAAGGAGGAGGAGGAGAAAAAGAAGAATGTAGTAGGTGAACAACAAACAGAAAAGGTTTATCCTAACGAGAAAAAAGCGGGATCAGCATAGTTTTTAAGTTACTTTTTGTTGACAGTGTTGTCAGAAAGAGAATGAAAGAGACTAACACATCAGAAGCCGCATCAACAAAACAAGCCACACTCTCAATACCCTCTACGACCACTTAAAGACCTCTATTGCCTTCATTCCTATTCCAAAACAACCGACTAAACCAATTTTCAACACTGATATGAAGTCTGTTTTATTTTACTTTAATGACACGATAAAAACAACAACAACAACAACAACAGCTAAAACCAAACATATCAAAATCCTGGGCATACTTAGACGAGTGAGCCACACTTCTAAAAATCGAATGGCCAGAAGTCTTGATGCCATGAAACTGATATCAGTACTGAATTGAAACTGCAAAAAGCAGCCGAACAAAGGTTTTAGACAGAGCAATAAAAGGAAAGACGGAAGGGGGGGTAGGGAGGGGGGGGGGGGGGGGGGGGGGGGGGGGGGGGGGGGGGGGGGGGGGGGGGTTGCTGTAAATGGAAAGGACTATCCAAGCATTGAGAAGCCCAAAACCAGGGGACATAACTACATTCGAATTTACAGAGAAAAGGGAAAAGTGGGACAATTCAGGCTGACTTGTGGATGTTGCATGGACAGCGAGGCAACGGCAGACAGAATGGGTACATCAGTGTCATGAAAGCAGGTATCCGTGTTTTTTGGGATAGCTGTTTGTAGCTTGTAGTCTGGAAAATACTTTAAACTGCTGAAAACCTTTCCAGCTGACGGATAAAGAGATAGGAAAAGAGAGTGAAGTTTCCGTGTATTAAACAGAATAATTGGCTCACACACACAGAGTCTAATATCACTTATAGTGATAAAACGTTAAATTGAAGAACTAACACACACACACACACACACACACACAACACACAGCACGCACGCACGCCCACGCACGCACGACACGCACGCAGCACACACACACACACACACACACACACATGACGTGAAGACAAGACAAGACAAGACAAGAAAACTCACACTGTTCCCTTAGCGAGGACTTCACTGAGGTAAGGGTTCTGCTTCATCATTGACTCCACTTCGTCCCTGTCAACACACACAACCCACACCAACATTGTACACGTACACTTTGTCTTTTCGTTCCTCAGCTAGAGCTCTGAGGTTCACCAATGGTGAGATTTTTGCTTATGTATGTTGGTTTCATCTTAACTACATCTCACATTATTTCTAACGCATTTGGACAAAATTCAATTCATCCTATTCATATTTTCAAGAGGGGAAGACAGAACAAGTCATGGATGGACAACATCAGAGAATGGACCAGGATGAATGACTCGGCACTACTGCGCAGAGCCGAGGACCGAGATGGATGGAGGAGCTTACCACGGCATCGTCTTTCGTGTCTCCCCCACGACCGCCAAGGTCACGGGTCTGATGATGATGATGATGATGATGTTGGTTTCTTCCAGTCTGCCTGGTTCTTCTTCTTTGTCGAACGCTCAGACAGCAACTATTGCTGTCTGTCATATGAGCGAAAATGCGTTGTATGCACTGCCTTAAAGCGCCTGACAAGTCAGGTCCAGCACATCCAACTTCGGGCATGGTCTGCCTGATTACGACCAAGTTTTTTTGTGTTTTTTTCACAGAAAGCTGCGTTCATTTTCCACCATCGAAAGCTGGCTTATGAATATGCTCTATATCTGTTCACTATGTAAGAGTTCAAAGACATCTAAAGTTAGCACAGCACAACATTTTCTATCACTGGGTATTGGAATTTATGCTATTTTTGTGAAAACACAATAAAAAAGGATGGGACTGCAAGTACCTCCCTGCTTGAGACCAGTTTTTGAGTCAATATACTACATGTCATTTTTTCTCCCACACCCAACTCCTGCTTTAACTACATCACACATTATTTCTAACGCATTTGGACAAAATTCAATTCATCCTATTTATATTTTCAATAGAATTGACCACAAAAGGTTTATTTTTCCCCCCTCCCTCAGTATTGATTTAATCAAATGCTCTTTCAACATCTATAAATGCTGCAGAAACTTTGCGATTATACAAAAAACTTTCTGTACAAAAGCCAACGAGGTTAGTATGTGGTCTATATTGATTAAACCATTGACGCTGGGGGCAACAGCAAGGTGAGAAGCTGTATGACCAGTGGCTTTCCCACTCATGGAATTCCACTTTACAGCTTAGTCTTTAGTGATCGACTATGACTCTCTGACTAGGAGGCTTAACTCGCACAGTCCTTATGTGCTGTAGCCCTGGGGGCTGGTTGGCCTTTGGAGAGCATCTCCAACGCTGACTGTCCTTATGCCCACTTGGCCGAGAGAGTGGGGATGTGCTGTGGGCAAGGCATCTCCACTATAATCAAATTTCTGCCCAGTTTCCAAAACAGCAGCTGCCTCCTCTGCTGTTTTGGAGGTCATCGTCGGACACGACGGACAAACATACACATACATAGTTGGGTGACTGTTCTTGAAACCAGCTTGAGAATCACATGTACTATTCTTCTTCTCTTCCACCGAGTCTGGCAATTTGCTGTTGATAATAACCATACTAAACAGTTTACTACTATTGTTTTAATAGAGAATTTCCTCCAATATTATTTAGGCTATCAGTGGCACATGTCTTGATTATAGGTAAAAACATAAACTCAGACCAGATGCCAGGAGGTGTGTACCACTCTCAAACGATTTGCCGAGTAGTTTTAAGAACGGTAAAAAGTTATGACATCATTGCATGAACTCTTCAATCACTCACTAATAATGTCCTCAACAAAACTTTACGAGAGAGAGAGAATGCGAATGCGAATGCGAAATGTTTATTCAGATTAGGCCATAGCCCCCAACTGAAAGGGATAGTCATGAAACATACCACATGTAAATCGTTGCATTATCAATCGGAAATTATCAAAGTATATTGTATAGTAAAATAGTTATGATACAGCATCATCCAGACGTTTTAAGGCTTTATAAATGTATAATGCCAAGTTATTCAGCATATTTTCATTTTTCGATGCCATAAGTACATTAAACCCGGAAACGACATGGATATTTATAATATTTTGGTTGGATAAATTTAATCCTCGGGTCATAAAGAACAGGACAACATAACACAAAGTGAATTTCATTTTCTACAGAGTTATGGCATAGACAGCGTATCGTTTTATCCGTTAACCTCCTGTCGTATCTAGAACGATGACAAGCGATAGCTGATACACCAAATCTAAATTTTGTCAATGCACTTTTGACATATCTTTTCATTGAGAGAGAGAAGAGAGAGAGAGAGAGAGAGAGAGAGAGAGAGAGAGAGAGAGAGAGAGAGAGGCGGGGGGAGAGAGAGAGAGATGCAACCACAAACAAAAACCAAAAGCAGAAAGGAAGTGGGGGGGGACGGACGTAAGGGCCACGGCAGTTTTATGACCACCACAGGAGCAACCGACCCAACATCTACTCTCAATAAAACAACAACAACACACACATGACTGACAAACACACAAAAAGAGAGAGTAGGGAGAGGAGAGAGAGAGAGAATAGAGAGAGAGAGTGTGTGTGTAGGGGGGGGGTGTGAGTGAGAGAGAGGAGGAGTGAGAGAAGGAGGAGAGAGAGAGAGAGAGAGAGAGAAAGAGAGAGAGAGAGATGCGAAAAGGAAAGACAGCAAGAAACAAAGACAGACAGAAACCATCAAAAGACAGAGAACGACAGAATGATTAAAAGAAGGAGAAAAGAAAAAAGAAAACAGGACAAAAGAAATGAAGAAAAAGAGAAAGAAACGAAGGGAAGAAGGAAGGAAAGAAGAAAGAAAGAAAGAAAGTAGAGGAAAAAGAAGGAAGGAAGGAAAGGCAATGACTTTTATATGGGGAGAGTAGAAGGAGAGAGAGTTCTTGGAAAGGGGGGGGGGGGGGAGGGGGGAGTGGAGGAAGAAAAAAGAAAGATAGAAAGAAGACAGAAAAAAAGCAATTACTTTAAGAATGGGGAAACAGAAGGAGGGGGGGGGGGGGGGAGGGTATTCTTAGAAGGAAAGAAAAAAGAAAGAAAGAAAGAAAGGTGGAAAAAGAAAGAAAGAAAAGTGGAAAAAAGAAAGAAAGAAACAAAGACAGACATGTGGACAGTTAGAAAGACAGAAAAGAAGGGGGAAAAACAACAACAGAAGAGCGGAAAAAAAAGAAAGGCAAAAAAACCCAAACCCCAACAACAACAACAACAGAAAGAAGAGTTAATGACTTTTAAGTCAATGAAAACGGAAGAGGGAAGGAAGTTGGTGGGGTGGGGGTGGGGGTGGGGGGGGGGGGGGGGGGGGAATTAAATGACCCAAACCAGCCATGAATGGATCTTTAGAATTTTCCCTCCTTCCTACCCTCTCCCCTTCCCTGACCCCCCCCCCCCCCCCCCCCCCCCCAAACGTCCCCACACCCTATTTTCTTCCCAACCCAGTCAACACGAAAGCCATTATGAAGAAGACTTGAAAAGAAACCACAACACAAAAGAAAGACAGAAAGAAAGAAAAGGATGCTGGAAGACAAAAAGTACAAATATAACCAGAGAGAAAGGCAAAAAACACCGCTGCATGAAAAGACAGTAGCAAACGAATAAGATGAGAAAAAAGAAAAAGCAGCAGCAGCAGTAGTAGTAGTTGTTGTTGTATTAGTGGTAGCAGCAGCAGCAGCGGCAATAGCAGTAGTAGTAGTGGTAGTAGTAGAATTTGTAACAGCAGCAGCAGCAGCAGCAGCACAGCAGAGAGTTAGTAGTTGTAGTAGTAGCAGCAGCAGCAGCACAGTAGTAGTAGTAGCAGCAGCAGCAGCAACAGAGCAGGTTAGCAGTGAGTGTAGCGCATACTAAATTCCATATATTAGTATGTATAGTAGTATAGCAGTAGCAGCAGTATGTAGTTAGTAGTAGTAGTAGTAGTAGTAGTAGTGTAGCAGCTAGTAGTAGTAGTAGTAGTAGTAGTAGTAGTAGTAGTAGTAGTAGTATAGTAGTAGTAGTAGTAGTAGTAGCTAGCAGTAGTAGTAGTAGTAGTAGTAGTAGTAGTAGTAGTAGTAGTAGTAGTAGTAGTAGTAGTAGTAGTAGTAGTAGTAGTAGTAGTAGTAGTAGTAGTAACATCGGCAGCAGAAGAAGAATAATAAGGAGGAGGAGGAGAAGGAGAAGAAATAGATGACCACGTTGATGACAACAACGAAGACAAAGACGATGATGGCGATGCTAATGACGTTGACAACGACGGCGATGAGGATGAGAATGACTTCGGTGATAGAGGCTGTGGTAGTTAGGATGCAGGTGCTGGTATCGATTATCATGATGGTCATAACGATTACGACAACAACAACAACGATAACAACCACAAGACAGCTGATGATGATTATAACAACGACTTCAACAAAGACAAGAACAATGACAGCAGCAGCAGCAGCAGCAGCAGCAGCAGAGGATGACGAGGCGATGACGAGGGCAATAGCAGCATAATTGCAGAAGTAGCAGCAGCAGCAGCAGCAGCCAGCAGCAGCAGCAGCAGCAGCAGCAGCAGCATCCTCTGTAAGCCATGTATATAACCCAAGCTAACCTAAAAAAACAACAACAAAGGCTTTCTATATCTCAGTGCCTGCACAGCTTTCCACCATCAAAGCAAATCGCACCCAGACCATTCAGTACAATCCTGAATTAGGATATGTTTGCTTGTGGCATCTAAATACATCGCGTGAGTATTAGCAGCACGCACTGAGAGGATTTGGGGTTTTGTTGTTGTGTGTTGTTTTCTTGTTTTCTTTTCTATCAAGCAAACAGGAGGGAGGAGAATGGGGGGAGGGTGCTGAGATGGATGACGGAGAGAGGAAGGAGGGAGAAATAATAAACATTATTGATGTAACTGTAAGATGCAGAGTTGTTGTTGTTGTTGGTGGTGGTTGGTGGTGGTGGTGGTGGTGGTGGTGGTGGCGGTGTCTTAGGGGGAAATGGGGTCTATCCTGTGTTGGCCAGCAGGCAAATCTGGTGAGGTCAGGGACGGAGCTGTAAAGGGAGCTGTAAAGGGAGCTGTAAAGGGAGCTGTTCTGAGCTTTATGGAGGAGGGAAGGGAGATAGCGGCAGAGGAGGAGGAATGCCTCTTGTAGTCCGCCAGTATCTCTCTGTGTGGACGTTGTTATTACCTTGTTTTCTTGTTTCTTTCTTTCTTGTTTCTTTTTCTCCCTCTCTATTCTTGTTTTTCTGTCTTTCTTTTACTGTGTTTTGTGAAGTCTCCTTTTCTTTCTTCTTCCTTTTTTTCCCCCCTTTCTTGTTTTACATTCTTGTGACTTGTACTGTAAAGTTTGTTCTTACCACCCCCCCCCCCTTTCTTTCTCTGTGCATGTGTGTGTGTGTGTGTGTGTTTGTGTGTGTGTGTGTGTGTGTGTGTTTTGTGTGTGCGTGCGTGCTGTGTATGTGTGTGTGTGTGTGTGTGTATAGGGTAGTGTAGTGTAGTGTATGCGTGTGTTTATTTTTTATTTATTCACATTCTTTAATTTATCTTTTTTATTTAACATCTTTTTTCTATCAAGAATAGTGGAACAGGCAATCAAGTGTTTTTTGCTTTAGATCTAGTCCCTGTGTGCATGCGGTTTGTAAATTCTGTCATCTGTTCCCGCCAGCACACAATAGCCTACTCTTCCCAAAGGCAAAACAGGTTTGAATGTGTGTGCAAGATGTTCTGAGATCTGTATATGTTTGCACAGGACCTGGGTTTAAAGAGACATCCTAAGGTGTGTGTGTGTGTGTGTGGTGTTGTGTGTGTGTTGTGTGTGTGTGTGTGTGTGTGTGTGTGTGTGTGTGTGTGTGTGTGTGTGTGTCTGTATCTGTGTGTTTGTGTATGTGTGTGTGTATGTGTGGTGTGTGTGTCGTCTGTATCTGTGTGTGTGTGTGCATCTGTCTGTCTGTCGTCTGTATCTGTGTGTGTGTGTGGTCTGTATCTGTGTGTGTGTGTGTGTGTGTGCGTTGCGCGCGTGCAAGCACACAAGATAGCTGACAAGGAAGACAAAGGGAAGGTGAGGAAGAACATAGGGAGAAATGCTAAACATTATTGACGTAACCATGAGACACAGAGTTGGTGGTGGTGGTGGTGGTGGTGGTGGTGGTGGTGGTGGTGGTGGTGGTGGTGGTGGTGGTGGCGGTGTCTTAGGGGGAATGGGGTCTATCCTGTGTTGGCCAGCAGGCAAACCTGGTGGAGGTCAGGGAGGGAGCTGTTCTGAGCTTTATGGAGGAGGGAAGGGGGATAGCAGCAGGAGGAGGAATGCTTCTTGTAGTCCGCGCTAGTATCTCTCTGTGTGGACGTTGTTATTACCTTGTTTTCTTGTTTCTTTCTTGTTGTTCTTGTTCCTTGCTCTCTATTTTCTCTCTCTCTCTCTCTCTCTCTCTTCTCTCTCTCTCTCTCTCTCTCTCTCTCTCTCTCTCTCTCTCTCTCTCTCTCTCTCTCTCTCTCTCTTCTCTCACTCTTTCTTCTCTTCTCTCTCTTTCTCTCTTTCTCAGTAGCTAGCTAGCTCTCCTTTCTCTCTCTCTCTCTCTCTCTCTCTCTCTCTCTCTCTCTTTCTCTCTCTCTCTCTCTCTCTCTCTCTCTCTCACTGCTTCTCTTTCTCTCTCTCCTCTCTTTCTCAGTAGCTAGCTAGCTCTCCTTTCCTCTCTCTCTCTCTCTCTACTCTCTTCTCTTATCTATCTCTATCTCTATCTCTCTCTCTCTCTCTCTTTCTCTCTCTCTCTTCTCTCTCTCTCTCTTTCTCTCTCTCTCTCTCTCTCTCTCTCTCTCTTTCTCTCTCTCTCTCTCTCACTCTCTCTCTCTCTCTCTTTCTCTCTCTCTCTCTCTCTCTCTCTCTCTATCTCTCTCTCTCTCTCTCTCTCTCTCTCTCTCTCTCTCTTTCTCTCTGTGTCTCTGTCTCTGTCTCTTTCTGTCCCTCTGTCTCTGTGTCTCTGTGTGTGTCTCTCTCTTTTACCTTGTTTCTTTCTTTCCCTTTTCTATCTGTAAAAAAATTGTCTTTCTCTTTTCTTCTCTTTGCTTGTATTCTTTCTTTTCTTTCATTTTTCTTTCCTAGTTCAGTGACTTGTACAGTGTTCCTACCCCCTTCACCTTCTCTGTACTTGTGTGTGTGTGTGCACGTGCAAATATTTGTGCCCCCCCTCCCCTGTGTGTGTGTGTGTGTGTGTGTGTGTGTGTGTGTGTGTGTGTGTGTGTGTTTGTCTGTTTGTTCTCTCTCTCAGTAGCAGCTTGTGTATACCACCTTTACAAGAACTAATGATCATAGGGTCAGCTCCTAAAGTGCATAACATCATCTTAACAAGACCTATTGATCATAGGGTCAGCTCCAACCGTGCATAATATTGCCTTGATTAACAAGAACTATTTATCAGAGTCAGCTCCAAATTGTGCATACCACCTTAACAACAACAAAAAACTACTGACCATAGAAGCAGCTCCAATTGTGCATAATATACCTTAACTAACAAGAACTATGGATCATAGAGTCACCCCCTATTGTGCGTAATATTGCCTTAAGAACTATGGACCATAGAGTCAGCTCCAAATTGTGCATATCCTTTAATCAAACAAGAACTATGGACCATAGAGTCAGCTCCAAATTGTGCATATCCTTTAATCAAACAAGAACGCTTTGATTTGTTGCTTTACAAGATTCAGCGCTATATAAATTCCATATATTATTATTATTAAGAACTACGGACCATAGAGTCAGCTCCGAATTGTGCATATCCTGTAATCAAACAAAGAACTACTGACCCACAAAGTCAGCTTCCTCTACTTCGTCACGTCGCCTTACATAAGAACTATTGTATAGTATACCGACTTAACAGTCACGGCAGATTTCTCTGCGTGAAAATGTGGGCTGCGCTTTTCCCCACTAAGCGAAGAACGCGTCGCCCACACAAAGAGCATTGAGCCTCGTCTACCATCCACCTACCAGGGATACTTGGGGGCCTGATGGTCCAGGTGATACTGGGCAGCATGGTCTTGGTAGGACCAGCACCGGGGCGATGCAGAAATCTCAGGAGCCCAGAACGTCGCCGAAAGCACCAGTACCACTACCGCTGTCGGCACGGAAGCCTGGAACGTAGGGATGACAGTGACTTGAGGGTGGCATTTGGATATTGCGAGAAGAAGAAGAAGAAGAAGGAGGAGGAGGAGGAGGAGAGGAGGAGGAGGAGGAGAAGAAGGAGGAGAGAGAAGAATTGGAAGAAGAAGAAGAAGAAGAAGAAGAAGAAGAAGAATATAAGAAGAAGAATTATTAAGGAGAAGAAGAAGAGAGAAGAAGAAGAAGAAGAAGAAGAAGAAGAAGAAGAAGAAGAAGAAGAAGAGAAGATGATGATGATGATGATGATGATGATGATGATGATGATGATGATGATGGATGAAGGAGAAGGAGAAGAGAAGAAAAAGAAGAAGAAGAAGAAGAATTGCGAAGAAGAAGAAGAATTGCGAAGAAGAAGAAGAATTGCGAAGAAGGAAGAAGAAGAAGAAGAAGAAGAGAAGAAGAAGAAGAAGAAGAAGAAGAAGAAGAAGAAGAGAGATGAAGGAGAAGGAGAAGATGATGAAGGAGAAGGAGAAGACGAAGAAGAAGAAGAGAATTGCGAAGAAGAATTGTGAAGAAGAATTAAGAAGAAGAAGAAGAATTGCGAAGAAGAAGAAGAATTGCGAAAAAGAAGAATTGCGAAGAAGAAGAAGAATTGTGAAGAAGAATAATGAAGAAGAACAAGAGGAAGAAGAATTAAGAAGAAGAAGAAGAATTAAAAAGAAGAAGAATTAAGAAGGTGGAGGAGGAGGGGGAGGAGAAGAAGGAGAGAGGAGAGGAGGAGGACAAGAAGCAGAAGAATTACGAAGAAGAAGAACAACAACAACAACAGCAACAACAACAACGACAAAAACAAGGAGGAGGGGGAAAAGAGGAGACGATGTTGTCTATAACAAATAAACATTTTTTTAAAAAAGTTTTGCAATAAGATATTAACAGCAGCTTTTTTTTAAAGACTGGGAGAGAAATATAGTAGCATTGTGCATTAAGAAACCGTCATTTACTTCAAAAGAAAGACAGTATTGATAACACAAAAACACCAAAAACTTTAGAATTTCTTTAACGAAACCGAACCCAAACAAAACAAAAACCACCATAACTCAAGCTTTCCACACCCCGTACATTTTTCGAGATGGATTTCGGCCAGGTATACGCACCGCATGCACTCACTACAGATTCTTACTTTGCATTAAAATTGCACAAATCAAACTGTCCTCTTTTTTACACCGAGTTACGGGTATTTTTCTCTCCCTTGCAGTAAGGGTTCTCTCCCCTCCCCGCAATAAATCGCTTTTACATTGACATTGGTTTAATGTTTCTCTTGCATACAGCACAGTATTTACGAGCAGTTTCTTTGTTGTGGTTGGATAAACCCAGGGTTTTTTTTTTTCTCTTTCCCTTAAAAATAGAGGATTTCCATGCAGGATTATAAATCAAATGACACTTACACCAACAGATGCTTTATTTTTTATGTATTTATTTATTCATGGTTTAAGTTATTTATCTGTTTAACCTTATTTCATTGATCTATTTATACATGTGTTCTAAATTTATTTTGTCTTATTTCCGTTGCAATGATAAATTTTAACTTTAAAAACAGCAGCAACAACAACTACAACGGTGTCAGCTTTTCATCTCGCTTGATATCCTTCAGGATTTTTTTGTTGAGGTGCCTTGCATTACTGGTTATTTTCTCTCATATAGCATGTACGTATAGCATGGCCATTGCAACGGTTTCATACTATATATGGGGCACATATAGCGTATCAGTGTTCTGTCTTGATCAAGATTTGTACACGAGTCAGCAATACCAAACAGACTGCAGGATATTTCGAGCTGTTTGAGAACAATGATGACTGATTTAAACAAGCTCTTGTAGCCCAAATTGTGTCTTCATCTAAAATAAAAGACTATTTTCAATTGTAAAAAGTAACTTTAGTATCTAATGTTTTATTTGAAAAGAAGCTTTAATAT
>CM054144.1:51061649-51071649 GCA_028751875.1 Rapana venosa
CTTAATAATAACCCAACACTTATACACTCTCACAGTAGAAACATGGGGAAATAACCCTTTTCAAAGCAGCCCCCCCCCCCCCCAACAACCCCCCCACCCCCAAGCAAACTAATAAAAGAAAACCCTAAAAAACACCCCCCACCCACCCCACCCCAGCCCCCCCCAAAAAACCACAACCAAAACAAACAAACAAACAAAAGAGAAAGAAAAACCAAACCAACAAAAGAAGAAAAAAAGATAAATGTGTGTGAGAGAGAGAGAGAGAGAGAGAGAGAGAGAGAGAGAGAGAGAGGGGGGGGGGGGGGGGGGGCAAGGCAAAGGCAAAAGCAGTTATTTCTTCCTTCTTCCTCCATTCTTTCCTTCCTTCCTTCCTTCCTTCCTTCCTCCTTTCTTTCTTTCTTTTCCTTCCTTCTTTCCTTCCTTCCTTCTTTCTTTCTTTCTTTCTTTCTTCCTTCTTCCTTCCTTCCTTTCTTTCTTCCTTTCTTTCTTTCTTTCCCTTCCCTTTTTCCTTCCTTCCTTCTTTCTTTCTTTCTTCCTTTCTTTCTTTCTTTCTTCCTTTCTTTCTTCCTTTCTTTCTTTACTGAGAGAGAGAGGTTTGTTTGTGTAAGAGTAGAGAATTAATCAGACATTAAAACAGAAAACAGGAGGGCAAAGCATGTCCCTCACTCCATGAACACAGCCACTTAATAATGGTTACTGCTTCCAGTGACGTCATTGTCACGGGGTTACAGAGTGTAACAGCTCTCTCTCTCTCTCTCTCTCTCTCTCTCTCTCTCTCTCTCAAGACAGAGACAAACATGTTTTTAATCATTCATAAAAAGTGGTGTTGCATAGATCCGATGATGCTGATGTTCTTCTGTGCGAATCTGATAACATTGTACTAGAGTTTTCCTGTGATGAACAATCTGGGGGCTGGGTATATTGGTACGTCAAACGGGAAAAGAAAAATATTTATGTTAGATGAAGAATGTGTCAGGCTCGCCAAGTTGCGAAAAGGAAAGCATCTCGGTAACACAAAGTACGCAGAGACAGAAGCACGTGGTTCAGTTGCACGCTCTCCGCCAACATCATCTGTTCCTACCTTGGCTGAATGTGGACCAGGATCGCCGCTGTAGAACATGGTTTCAGTGGCAGTTGCCTCTTTCAAATAACGCCATTTCATTTCATTAACATAGATTAAGGCATTGCCATTGCTGTGGTATTCATGTCAATGATAGTATGCTTGTCCGTCGTGTCCGACGATGACCTCCAAAACAGCAGAGGAGGCAGCTGCTGTTTTGGAAACTGGGCAGAAATTTGATTATAGTGGAGATGCCTTGCCCACAGTACATCCCCACTCTCTGGGCCAAGTGGGCATAAGGACAGTCAGCGTTGGAGATGCTCTCCAAAGGCCAACCAGCCCCCAGGGCTGCAGCACATAAGGACTGTGCGAGTCAAGCCTCCTAGTCAGAGAGTCATAGTCGATCACTAAAGACTAAGCTGTAAAGTGGAATTCCATGAGTGGGAAAGAAAGCCACTGGTCATACAGCCTCTCACTTTGCTGTTGCCCCCAGCGTCAATGGTTTAATCAAGAACTGTGATAATAGACATCGCCTCGAAGCACATGTAACAGCAGCGCTGGCTGTATGACTTGTATAGCTTAAGGGCAATAGAATTCAATTCAATTCATTCAGTTCTCTCTCTCTCTCTCTCTCTCTCTCTCTCTCTCTCTCTCTCTCTCTCTCTCTCTCTCTCTCTCTCCGTTTTTATTGTGAGACTGTATAAGTATTGGGTTATTATTATTAAGATGTATCCCTAACGGGCGGGGACTGGATGTAAAAAAGCACATGTGTGCTTATTCATTATCCTCGAAATAGAAGAATTTGTCATTGTCAATGTCATTGTCTCTCTCAGCCAAACTTTTATTTCAAGATAGTACACTGAAAAAGCAATGCACTTGCTTTTCTTTTCTTTTTGTTGTTGTTGGTCAAGCCATCGATCCAAAAAAAAATTTTAATACATGAAGGAAAGCTCTAAGAAAACGTTAAAACCCGTTCGGCTTTTCGGAAGAGTAGGCCATTGTGTGCCGGTGGGAACGGATGACAAAATTTACAAAACTGCATACACACGGGGACTGGATGAAAAAAAGCACACGAGTACTTATTCCATTATCCTCGAAATGAAAGAATAAAATAATAAAATAAAACTAAATAAAATAAGACTCCAGTGTAATCCCTGACCCACCACCCCTGCCCTTACCACTTATTCTAACCACCCCACCCCCTGTACACACACAACCACACACACACACACACACACACACACATTTTCTCTTTTATTCATCGATTTATTTACATTACTATTATTGATAATATGGTTGCACCTGGACGGATAGCTCAGTGTCGGAGCACTCGCTTTCCCCGCAGTTAAGCAGCGTCGAGCGTGGTTACCATTGATGGTGACCGTTTGCGCGCTTGGCTTCAGTACAGTTCCCCAGTTCACCACTGTAAATGGTACCTGCCTCTTAGGGTCAGGAAGGTAAAGCAGCGAGGGAGAGGAGATGGGCGCCGCCCTCAATATGCTGGCCCTAGAGAAGTGAGGTCTCTGATGCCTCGCTCCCCTACGACCTTATAGGTTATGGGACTCCTTTACCTTTACCTATGGTTTGCACTGCAAAGACAAATCTATCAAGGGAGACTACTTCAACGACTGCTGATTTTAGGGAATTCCCGGAGAGTACTTTCGGTTTCAAAAGACTTCCTGTTGCTCAGTGTGCTACTCTTCACTGGACAAACTCCCGTCAACATTTCGTCGACAGAACACTCAGAACCATGGCTGTGGTATTCATTTCTCTTTCTTTGAAAACTTTGTGCACTCTATTGTATCGTTTCGTATGGTAAAATATTTGTATTTTTTGCCTAAATCTCGAAACTAAGCAGAATTTTTTTTTTTTAACTTGGAGCACAGCATTGAAATTCGTTGTCAGAAATACTTCTTCCGTTAGTATTCAAATTGTATTCAGGTCGTTTGATTCAAACGACCCGAGATTACAGCCCTTGCAGTTTTGGACAAGTTATCAAAAAACACTTCAACAAATGGATAAAAACCAAACAAACAAAATGTCATGGTTATTGTCTATTAGGAGTAGCCTAGTAGTAGCCTAGTAGTAGGCCTAACAGCTTCTTACTGTCTGATTGCTGTTGATGATTTTCGCCTCTAGTGTATGTCGAGACACACACACACACACAGAGTGACAATCACATTGGTGAACAGCACCACAGGCCATTCATAGTTTCACTTTCATATACATGTATACATGTTTTCAGTTACTGTTATGGTTGCTGCACCTGCTTGACTGTTTAGCTACTGCTGTGAATTTCTTGTAAGTGCAGACCCAGAAAAAAAGAAAGTGGGAGGGGGGGTGGGGTGTCAGATAACTCTTGTGATTAAGTTCCTCCAACTGTTCAGTGCCAAGTGCTAAAAAATTACTTATCAAAAGTGATACAGTTTGTGAAGGAAGTGATGAAAAGTTGTGGGTGGATTAGAGAAATCAGCAGAGAGTTGATGTCTCAACTGTTTATTCTCTCCAACTTGTGGCAGTGTCAGGTTCTTCATAGTACATGTCACAGACTGACTCTCCAGCCCCCTTAGTACAACAGCCTCATCACTGTCATCAGCTAGCTCATCTGCATCTTAGACTCTATATTATTATCACTCTTAATTATTTAATATCATTATCATCACCAACATCATCATCACCATTATTGATTTTTTATTATTATTATCATCATTATTATTATTATCATCATCATGATTATTATCATTGTCATGATTATCAGTAATATTCTTTTTCTTTGTTGAATGCTCAGACAGTAACTATTGTTGTCTTGTCATAAAAGAGAAGTGTGTTACGCTGCTGTTAAGCACCTCACAAGTCAGGCCCAGCACATCCAACTTTGGTGAGGGAGAAAATGGTTATCCTTTTAAGTCTTTCTGGGGGAAAGGCAGGAGAATGAACCAAGAAGGCAGAAAACAAGAAGGAGGTGATAGGAAGGAAAAGAACAAGGTAGAAACAAAGAGAGTGATAGAAAAGAGGGAAATCCTAGCACAGAATTTCCAGAAGGTGGGGATGCTATTTCTACTGACAGGACCGCAGCTTCCCCACAGGGGAATTGATATCATCTGATTAATAACTTGCTTAATTTTTTGTTTGAAGCCGACTGAGAAAACTTTGAGATGGAGTTGGTGACTGGCTCACAAAACTGTGCCATTACATTACATTACATTATATCATATCCAGTTGTCTACTTGACTGTGAGGGCATTATGGATGACTGGACAACCAGCCTCTCTGTCTTTCACCTCTCATGGTATCTTTTCTCAGCTTCAGGCTTGTCCAGTCTGAGAAGATGCTCTCCCACCTCCTGCTCTATGATCTGTCTCCCTCTTAGTCTTATTCTCCCACCTTGCACTGTGCCTTGCCCCTTTGAGTAAGAGACACGTATGCCTGTACTGCTTCAGTGGTTTTTTTCCTCTTTACCGTAGTCAAGTGGTGCTTCTTATTAGTTTAATATCTTATTTACTACAGCGTGGTTTAGACAATTGTACATTATATGTTAAGAATGTACAGAAAAAAAGTGGATGAGTGGGAGGGTGGGAAGGTGAGGAATATGATGAATGGTGATAAGTATATAATTAAATTTACAGTAACTCTTCTTATGCTTCATAGGTTGTAATACTGATAGCTTGTCTGCTTCTGTCTCTCACTTCTTTAGTGGAGATTCTGAGGAATTTGTGATAAAATCTCATCTAAATGGTTTGATTGTGCAGTGTGCAGTATTTCTCAGTGTTTGTGTTATTTAGATAATTTGCAGAGTGAAGCAACCTCATAGTTTAACTTAAATACACTTTTTTCTGGGGGGAAAATCTAGATGCAGATCTACAGAGAAGTTAATACTGTTTTAAAACTTTTAACACGATTTGTTGAATTTCCTGTATGCCCTGACCTATCAATCAACAATACTGAACCCACATTATCCTTGTTGTCAAAGTTTCATTCAGCAAGCACAAAACAGCAGCCCTGTTCGGATTGATCTATAGAAATGGAGGAGGTTATTCATCCAAGGAAGTTTTATACCAAAACAGAGTAATGTTTAAGCTTTAAATCATTCTTTTCATTTTTCATAAATCAGTCACTCTCTGCCTCCCTATATCCTGCATCGCATTATCTTTTGCTCATCTTCTCATAACACTCACAGACACACTCTGTCTGTCTGTCTGCTGTCTGTCCGTTTGTCTCTCTGTCTGTCTGTTCTGTCTGTCTGTCTCGTCTCTCTCTCTCTCTCTTCTTCTCTCTCTTCTCTCTCTCTCTCTCTCTCTCTCTCTCTCTCTCTCCTCTCTCTCTCTCCTACTTCTCTCTCTTCCACTCCAGTCTTTTCTCTCTCTCTCTTGTTGGGAGCCTGAACAGTTCTGTTTCCATCACTAAAGTTCTTGATGTGTTCATCTGTCTTTACTTGTCTTTCTGAGTTGATAGCTAGTTGCTGTTGAAATCGTGAGCTAATATTGTTGTTGTCACTCATTTCTGTTTTTCCACTGTTTAATAACTTTCTTTAAGTGTAGAAGTTTTGTTGTTCTTATTATCATTTTTTCAGCTGTAGTACTAGCAGCGTAGCAGCAGCACTACTACTACTACTACTACTACTACTACTACTACTACTACTACTACTACAACACACATACAACACACAAAAACAACAACAACAACAACAACTACTACTACTACTACTACTAATACTACTACTACTACTACTACTACTACTACTCCTACTCCTACTCCTGCTGCTGCTGCTGCTGCTGCTGCTGCTGCTGCTACTACAACTACTACTACTACTACTACTACTACTACTACTACTACTACTACTATACTAGTAGTAGTAGTTGTAGTATGGTAGTGGTGGTAATGATGATGATTTTTGTGGTAGTGATGATGATGATGATGATGATGATGATGATGATGATGATGATGATGAACTAGCATGCTAATGATTCTATACCAAGTGTGTTTGAGTTGAGTGTTTCCAGTCAACAGATTGCTCCTGTATCACACATAATAATATGAGACAGTCAGTGTTCCCATCCTGGTTTGTCCTCAGTCAGCCTTCTGGTATCACCCAATCTCTTTGAGATGAAAGTCTGTCTCTGCAGCAATTCACCCTAACACACAGTCTTCAATCCCAGGCTGCTGGTTTGGAATTTACTGGGTCCTGGTGAATCAAGGGCGATAATCTGTAGATATGAGCTATGTCAAGTGTTTACTTCCCTTTATGTACACACACACACACACACACACACACACACACACACACACACACACACACACACACACACACACACACACACACCACGCATGCACGCACGCACGCACACACACACACACACACACACACACACACATGTATAGAGAAGATAAAATGTGCACTGTAAAGACCCACACACGTATGTATGCATGTACACAATGATGCATGCACGCACACACGCACATACACATTAACATGCACACATGCATGCACCATCTGAAAATAAAAAATTTAAAGTTTGACTTGGCGCACGCACACGCACACACCATGCACACACGCATGCACACACGCACGCAGAACATCTTGTGCACACGTTAAATCATGTTCTGCTTTTCGTAAGAGTAGGCCATTGTGTGCTGGTGGGAACATATGACAGAATTTACAAAACATCATACACACAGGGACTGGATGTAAAAAAGCACATAAGTGCTTATTCCATTATCCTTTATATAAAAGAATAAAATAAATAAGTAAATAAACACACACATACTCTGCTGTATGTAACGTGTGTGTGTGTGTGTGCACGTGTGCATGCACACACAGCATTTTATATCAATATGTTTACTATTATATATCTATGTTTTGAATATTGTAAAGCACCTAGAGCTTGAAAACATAAAGTGATATATAATTTTATTTTATATTTTATTTTTTATTCTATTCTTTTATATCGAGGATAATGGAATAAGCACTTATGTGCTTTTTTACATCCAGTGCCCATGTGTATGCGTTTTTGTAAATTTTGTCATCTGTTCCCACCGGCACACAATGGCCTACTCTTCCGAAAAGCGGAACAGGATTTTAATGTGTGCGCAAGATGTTCTGCGTGCGTTTGCACACGGGGCCTCGGTTTATAGTCTCATCCGAAGGACTTTTGGGGAAAGCGGAGTCTGCACTGATGTTAACTCCAGGGGAAAATGTCCCCTTGAATGGGAATCGAACCCGGGTCGTCAGATTGCTAGCGCAATGTTCTAACCACTAGGCTATCCCATCCCATATATATAAGTATATGTAAGTGAATAAGTATATAATTATATCTATCTATCTATATCTGTCAATCTATCTATCTATCTATCTACCTATCTATCTATCTTATCTATCTATCTATCTATCTATCCTTCGGATGAGACTATAAACCAAGGCCCCATGTGCGAATGCATGCAGAACATCTTGCGCACACGTTAAATCCTGTTCTGCTGTTCGAAAGAGTAGGCCATTGTGTGCTAGTGGGAACAGATGACAAAATTTTTAAAAACCGCATACACACGCATAAATAAGAAAAAGTCATCTGAACGCTTTGATTTGTTGCTTTACAAGATTCAGCGCTATATAAATTCCAGACATTATTATTATTATTATTGTTATTATTATTATTATTATTATTATTATTATTATTATCTATCTATATATCTATATATCTATCTATCTATATCTATCTATTATCGTCTGTCTGTCTGTCTGTCTGTCTGTCTATCTATCTATCTATTTTCAGAGTCCTGACTCTTACCCTTCAAGGGAAGGTGACCCCAAGTGGCATCTCGTGACGGGGGAAGAGGTTTCACTCAAGATGAACTGCGACATTTTTCATCCAGATGGCAGCCTCAAAGGGCACACCCAGTTTTCAGGTAACAGCAAATTTATTTTGTTCTTTTATTCCTGAAGTCAAAATGCAGCTGCCTAAATAGTGGGTAAATGGTCGCATTGGTGAACCTCGCAGCTGTGGCTGAGGAACATCAAGAAAAAAAATCTTTTCATTTTTAAATGTCAACAGTGGTGAGAGTCTTATGGTGGTGGGTTTTTTTTATGACAACATCAGGTGAAAATCTTAATTATTTTTAGAGGAAAGGATTTAATCTTATTCAAGAATAATTTTGTTTATTTTACAGGTAATGGGAGCAAAGTCTGTTTTTCAGGGACCAGAACTTATTTTAGCATTTACTTCAGTATGTTCAGTTTTCAGGTTTAAAAAAAAAAGAGACATTTTTCTCAAGATGACAATGATAGATAATCTGAGTAGCAGCAGTGAATGATCTTATGTATGTTTCCAAATGGATAACAGCCTGTTATCATTCTCAAAGGTAATATGGAGTCCACATTATAGGCTGTTTATTGATTTATTCTTTTATTTTATCCTTTTATTTCGAGGACAATGGATGGATTAAGCCTCATGTGCTTTTTTTCATCCAGTCCCCATGTGTATGCAGTTTTGTCGATTTTGTCATCTGTTCCCACTGGCACACAATGGCCTACTCTTATGAAAAGCAGAACAGGATTTAACGTGTACACAAGATGTTCTGTGTGAGTTCGCACATGGGACCTTGGTTTATAGTCTCATCCGAAAGACTTTTGGGGAGAGTGGAGTCAGCACTGATGTTAACTCCAGAGGAAACATGCTCTTGAGTGAGAATCAAACCCAGGTCAGCAGATCACGAATGCATCACTCTGACCACCAGGCTATCCCGTCCCCCTGTGTGTGTGTGTGTGTGTGTGTGTGTGTGTGTGTGTGTGATACTGTGTTTGTGTGTGTAACTCTGTGTGTGTGTGTGTGTGTGTGTGTGTGTGTGTGTGTGACTGTGTGTGTGTGAGACTGTGTATGTGTGTGTGTGTGTGAGACTCTGTGTGTGTGTGTGTGTGTGTGTGTGTGTTCACACAACGAGCCTTGGTGTATAGTATCACGTCCAGGAAGTATGTTTAAGTTACAGAAACTGATTACCTGTTTGTGTTTTTCCCTATAGCTCTGTTTAGCTTCCTGGATCATTGTTGAGGACACACAATTGACAAAGTAGCCACTGTGCGATAAAATTGTACTTTTAACTAGTTCACCCTGATCTAGTGCAGTTTTGAATGTAAATGTTCATGTGATACTCCCCTCTCCTCTCATCCTTTTATAAAATTGTACTTTTAACTAGTTCACCCTGATCTAGTGCAGTTTTGAATGTAAATGTTCATGTGATACTCCCCTCTCCTCTCATCCTTTTGTGCATCTGAGCAGTGTGGTATTGGGTTTGTGTGGTGTGTGTTGTGTTGTGTTGTGTTGTGTGTGTGTGATTGTGTGTGTGTGTGTATGTGTGCACATGTGCACACGTGCGTGT
Source organism: Rapana venosa (assembly GCA_028751875.1). Lineage (NCBI taxonomy): Eukaryota > Metazoa > Mollusca > Gastropoda > Neogastropoda > Muricidae > Rapana > Rapana venosa. Next base: position 51,071,076 of record CM054144.1, read on the forward strand.
GTGTGTGAGTGTGTGCATGCATGTGTGGGTGTGTGTTGTGTGTGTGTTGTGTTTGTGTGTGAGAGAGAGAGAGAGCATGCATGCACACTCAGAGAGTTTTATATCATTATGTTTACTGTTATATATCTTTATTTTGAATATTGTAAAGTGCCTAGAGCTTGAAAAGCATAAAGCACTGTATAAGTATCCTTTATCATTATTATTATTATGTGAATCTTTATTTTTCTTTATCGAAATGCACTGTTGATTGTGTAGTATCAAAGCAGTATTTTCATAATTAACATCCCCAAAGTCAGAATGCTGCTATCTTAACCGTGGGTTGAAAAAACAACAAAAAGATCACATATGTAAAATCTCACCATTGGCGAACCTCAAAGGTCTAGTCAAAGAGCAGAAAAAGAAAGTTGAACAATATGTGACACTCCCCCACATCATGAGTCGTATTGCACCAAAGGTTAAATTTTAGGTGTTAACGTGTTGTTAATTTTGCAATAAACAGACTATTCAATGGAGAAAGGCAGATTGAAAATTAGGAAATTCTATGAAAAGTTATTACAAACTGAAATGGTAGGCT
>CM054144.1:51074149-51090151 GCA_028751875.1 Rapana venosa
TGCTCTGACCACTAGGCTCTCCTGCCCCCTCATTTATAATAATGAAGGACCAATCTGTTGTGAACAGTAGTGCTGAAAGACTCTTGCACCGGTAGGAAACTATTTATGAATAATCAAACACAATGCATTAATCATGAATCCTTCCGATGAGACTGTAAACCGCAGTCCTGTATGCGAACACACGCAGAAGATCTAGTGCACTTGTTAAAATCTTTTCTGCTTTTTTAGAGGTGTAGGCCATTGTGTGCTGGTGAGAACAGATGACAAAATTTTCAAAACTGCATACACACAGGGACTGGATGTAAAAAAGCACATGTGAATGCTTATACCACTATCCTTGAAAGAAAATAAAGATAAATAAATAAAACCGTGATATAGTATTTAGAATCAGTCACTGCTAATCATCCCTAGATGATGAAATAATCTGAAGACTACATTTAACAATACTTTCATGACATACATATTGGCAGAGGCCAGTAGTTCTTTATGTAAATTGTCTTTTTTTTCTCTCTCTCTCTCTTTCTTCTTTGTGTTTTTAATTTTCTTCACATGGCTTCTATATTTGTCAAAATCATAATATCCTGTTAGGATGCAAATCTGTCTGAATTTTTTTTTCCTTTTTCTTTCTGTCCTTTTTTCCTACAATGTGTGTGTGTGTGTATGTGTGAATGTATAATAATAATAATATATGGAATTTATATAGTGCTGAATCTTGTAAAAAACAAACAAATCGAAGCGCTTGCACTCAATCATTTACAGGCCTGCAACTCTCCTTAAACATAATGAACAACAGATTTCAAATCCATGTGCGCGCACGTACGCACGCATGCACACACACACAAACATACACACACACACACACACACACACACGGAACAACACTTAAAAGGTGAAAGATGCTGTTGAAAATTAGGGACAGGTATGTGGGGCAAAGTCTCAGGTAGGAAATAAGTGTGTTTTGAGGCTGGATTTGAAGGTATCAAGTGAATATGTATGTGTGTATGTGTGTGCGCGCATACATGTGTATGTGTGTTCTGTTTTGTTTGCAGAAAGTTGTGGCAGACTGCAGAGGCAAGTTTCAGGCAAGGCTGCTGTCAATGTCTTGTCAAGAGATTGTGTTCGCGCATGAAGATCGGCTGTCTGCGGAAAGAATGAAGGATTCCAACGAGATGGTGGACATCATGAACACGCTTCTGGCAGATCTTGAGGTGTGGAGTTTCCTCTTCATGGGCTTGTCTGTGAACTTGAAAAAGCATATGTAATGCAAAATGGGGACGGGATAGCTCAGTGGTCGGAGCACTCGCTTTCCCCCAGCCAAGTTAAGCATCGTCGAGCGTGGTTACCAGTTGGATGGGTGACCGTTTGCGCGCCTTGGCTTCAGTACAGTTCCCCCAGTTCCCCCAGCTGTAAATGGGTACCTGCCCTCTTTAGGGTCAGGGAAGGTAAAGCAGCGAGGGAGAGGAGATGGGTGCCGCCCTCAATTTGCTGGCCCCTAGAGAAGTGAGGTCTCTGACGCCTCGCTCCCCTACGACCTTATAGGTTATGGGACTCCTTTACCTTTACCTTTAATGCAAACGTTTGTACATATATACATGTACACTAGGAACTCCCTCACACAAACTTGCAATGGATGCATGATTACTTGGAGTCAGGAACACACACACGCAGATGCAAGTGTACATGTGCACACACACTCTGGGGGGACCGGATAGCCTAGTGGTCAGAACATTGTGCTCGCAATCTGACAACCCAGGTTCGATTCCCGTTCAAGGGGATACTTTCCCCTGGAGTTAACATCAGTGCAGACTCCACTCTCCTCAAAAGTCCTTCGGATGAGACTATAAACCGAGGCCCCGTGTGCGAACGCATGCAGAACATCTCGCGCACACGTTAAATCCTGTTCCACTTTTCATAAGAGTAGGCCATTGTGTGCCGGTGGGAACAGATGACAGAATTTACAAAACCTCATACACACGGGGACTGGATGTAAAAAAACACATAAGTGCTTATTCCAGTATCCTCGATATAAAAGAATGAAATAAAATAAATAAAATAAACATACACATATATACATACGTGCACACACACACACACACACACACACACATATGCACGCACACGTGCACGCGTGCACACATACACACACACACAGACACATATACATTATGATTTTTCATTCTACTTCCTTCTATATTGTTCAGACGCAGTACTCTGACATCATGGTGGACTGGGAGGTCAAGGTCACGCCGGTGAACGTGTCGCTGTCCTATCGGCCTGCCGAGGTTGGGGAAGAGGAGCGCAATCAGTTCGGCAGTTTGATTCTCATGGATGCAGACTCTCCGTCATCACCATCGTAAGTAATAGCTTTTTTTTTCTTTTTTTTCCTCCCCCTTTTCTTTTTCTGTCAGAAATAAGAATGATTATCCGTTTTTGCCTTTGAGGAAGTACAGTGTGATCAAATGACATAGTTTGGAATCTTTGGGGTTTTTGTTTTTTTTAAAAACTTACTTGCTGTTGGGATAGACATGACTTGAGAGGGATTATTCTCTGTTTGTGTGTGTGTATATTATTCTCTGTCTCTGACTCTCTTGCTTTCTCTCTTGCTGTGGCTCTCTCTGTCTGCCTGTTTGTCTGTCTGTCTGTCTGTCTGTCTGTCTGTCTCTCTCTCTCTCTCTCTCTCTCTCTCTCTCTCTCTCTCTCTCTCTCTTCTCTCTCTCTCTCTCTCCTCCCCCCTCCCTCCCTCCTTCCCCTTTTTTGCATTTGGCATTTGTGTTTTTCCTTCTATTCTTCATTCTCCCCCTTCCTCTGGTCTTCTCTTCTGTTCCTTTATTTATTTAATTTTTTATTTATTCTTTTATATCAAGGATAATGGAATAAGCACTCATGTGCTTTTTTGCATCCAGTCCCCGTGTGTATGCGGTTTTGTAAATTTTGTCATCTGTTTCCACCGGCACACAATGGCCTACTCTTCCGAAAAGCGGAACAGGATTTAACGTGTGCGCAAGATGTTCTGCATGCGTTCGAACACAGGGCCTCAGTTTATAGTCTCATCCGAAGGACTTTGATATTCAGTTCGATTTTTTGGGGTCAAACTGGGAAAAAAGGGCGAGGCTGGGAATCGAACCCAGAACCTCACGGTTTACTTGTTGGCAGGCGAACGTCTTAACCATCCTGCCACCTTCCTTGGCTCCATGGTTCACCAATGGTGAGATTTTGCTTGTGCAACCGTTTTTAACCCACCATTAAGGTAGCCACATTCCGCTTTTGGGGGGTGGTGACTAAACACGATCCATACTTTTTTTTTTAAATGTATGCGTTTTTGGATATTTTTTTTGGTCATTTGTTGTTACTGGCATGAAATGGCCTAGTCGATTGAAAGGTGTGATGGGTTTTTAACGTGTGCACAATGTGTTCTGCATACGTTTTGCACACGGGGCCTTGGTTCATGGTAAGTCTCATCCAAAGGACTGAATGTTTATTTTAATGCAGTGTTAATATGTATGTTACAGAAAAGGGGAAGTAACAAAGCAATCACCTGTCTATGCACTTGAAGGTATGTGAACATGCCGTGCTTTAAAATGAGTGAGTATTGTGTTGTATTGTACTGTATTGTACTGTACTGTACTGTATTGTAATGGTTAGACTTGCACAGCATGTATTTGCTTGCGTAGCACTGTCGCTTCAAGAATTGTACTATTTTTAAGGTAGCTTGTGGCGCCAAAGTGGGATGACTTGCAGTTACCACAATCCCTAAATTGGATATTTTCGTTGGGACTATAATATAATCTCAGCCAACCATTGTTTTGTATTGTATTGTGTTGTATTGTGTTGAGTTGTATTGTGTTGTGTTGTGTTGAGTTGGATTGTTTGTATTGTGTTGTGTTGAGTTGTTTTGTGGGGTATCGTGTTGAGTTGTGTTGTATTGTGTTATATTGTATTGTGTTGTGTTGTATTGTATTGTGTTGTACCACTGTCAGTCACTGCAGATTTTTCAGCATGCTATTTGGGCTGCTCTCCATTAGGAGACCATGCGATCACAAGAAGGATACTGGAATAATCACTTATGTGCTCTTTTACATCCAGTCCCAGAGTGCATGCGTTTTTTAAAAATTTGTCATCCGTTCCCACTGGCACACAGTGGCCAACTCCTCCAGAAGGGGAAACGGATTTTAACAGAAGTGCAAGAAGTTCCATATGGGATCGCCCATGGGACCTCGGTATGTAGTCTCATCTGAAGTGTGTGTGTATTCGTTCGTTCCTTCTTCAGATTGTGTGTGTGTGTGTGTGTGTGTGTGTGTGTGTGTGTGTAGTGTGTGTGTGTGTGTGCTCATGCATGCATGTGTATGTGTGTGCATGTATATGAAGAAGGAAGGTGGCAGGAGGGTTAAGATGTTCGCCTGCCAACAAGTTAACCGTGAGGTTCTGGGTTCGATTCCCAGCCTCGCCCTTTCTTCCCAGTTTGACAAAAAAATTGAACTGAATGTCAAAGTCCTTTGAGACTATAAACCAAGGCCCCGTGTTCGAATGCATGCAGAACATCTTGCGCACACGTTAAATCCTGTTCTGCTTTTCGGAAGAGTAGGCCATTGTGTGCCGGTGGAAACAGATGACAAAATCTACAAAACCGCATACACACGGGGACTGGATGTAAAAAAGCACATGAGTGCTTATTAATAATAATGTATGGAATGTATATAGCGCTGAATCTTGTAAAGCAACAAATCAAAGCGCTTATTCCATTATCCTCGATATAAAATAATAAATAAATAAAATAAATAACTTGAATTATCTGCAGGCCTGATAGTGCCATACTCCTCTTTGTACTTACATGTAGGTAGAGGCTCAGGTATGCATGCTAAATTCCAACTGAAAACGGCAGTGGGTGGTTGGGAGGAATTCATTAACACAAAACATACACCCAGGTACCAGTACCCGTACTTTACTAACCCAGTACAGCTTTCCTAGCCTTCATCAGGGATTTCCTAGTCCATCATGGCTGTTAATCCGCTAGCCATGTTCAAACAAGGAGATATGTACTCATTTATTTATTCATTCATTTATTTATTGATCTATCTATCTATCTATCAATCTATCTATCTATCTATCTATCTATCTATCTATCTATCTATCTATCTATCTATCTATCTATCTATCTATCTATCTATCTATCTATCTATCTATCTATCTATCTATCTATTTATCTATTCTTTTATTTCGAGAATAATGGCATTAGCACTTGTGTGGGTGTTTTTTTACATCCAGTCCCCATGTGCTTGTGGTTGTGTAAAGTTTGTCATCCACTCCCACTGGTACAAAATGGTCTACTCCTCTGAAAAGCGGAACAGATTTGTAACATGCGTGCAAGATGTTTGCACATGGGGCCTCTTTTTATAGGTTCATCTGAAGGACTTTTAGGGGAGTGGAGACAGTACTGATGTTAAATTCTTCTTCTTCTTCTTCTTCTTCTTCTTCTTCTTCTTCTTCTTCTCCTATTTTGTCATGTTTCTCCCAGGGGAGGTTTGACATTGATGATCCTTCTCCATCTCTCTCTGTACTGATGTTAACTCCTGTATAAAATTCCCTAAAACGGATGCATCGTGGTGGTTTGATCCTGGGCTGTCAGATCACAAGCACAGTGCTTAAACCACTCGTCTGTCCAGTCCCCAAAGTGATATTCATGTGAGAAAATTCTGAATCTGTTTGTGACATGTGGGCTGCACCAGGTTCAACCTGCCTGAGACATGATGTCTGAAAAATTCAGTGCTGGGCTTTTATTACAACTCCTGAAGAAGTTATGAGAGAAGTCAAGTAAAGTGTTGGGAGGCACCGTGGTCGAGTGGTTTAGGCGGTCAACTCGTGATCCAGAGGTCGCGGGTTCGATCCCCGCTCGGCTCGGTGTTGTGTCCTTGGGAAAGACACTTTACTCCTATTTTCCTCACTCCACCCAGGTGTACAAGTGGGTACCAGCTCTGCTGGGGAAGTATCTGGTGACAGACTAGCGTCCTGTCACAGGGGTGGTGAAAAACCATCAGTTCGCTTAACGCTACAGAAACCGGGATAAGCTCTGGCTCTATGGGCCTTCTGGCTCGAAAGAACATACAAGTGAAGTGTTGGAAGAGATGGAATATCTACAGGCCATGTATCATTTTTTTTTTCTTCTTTCAATATAGGTTGTTGCTTTTCAAGGAATGCACAGTACACAAACAGGAAGTTGTGAGGATTATTTTTTTGTAAATGGAAACGTAAGAAAAGAAACAAAACTGACAACTTATTATCAAAAGAATTCAGGAAGAGTGAAAAAAATAAATAAATAAATAAAGCACGTACAAAATTTATCATTCCTTTAATCTGTTTCTTCCTTATCCTCTCACAGTATCAACTTATTTCAGATGCTCCGCCATACTTTCAACATCTTGTGGACTTCGTGGCATCAGAGAGCAAGAAAACCCATGATGCTTTGCTCAAAATGGCGACAGAAAACACTTACCGTCACCGCATCCTTTGTCAAAAAGTGGAGGAACTGAGAAGTCATATACGCCAACTCAGTCGGGGTGAAGTCTGCATTGAAGAAACACATGAGAACCAGAGTGAGATAGAAACTCATATTGCTCAGGTGGGAGGATTTTAAATGGCAGAAACATGATTTGTTGTTGTCGCTACTGTTGGTGTTGTTGTTGTTTTTGTTGTTGTTGTGTGTTCCCCAGCTAAACGCCTGGAGGGTCACCCAGAATGTGCATGCTGACTCGCTCATCTCACCTGAGAATCTCCCACACACACGCAGACACACACAAGCAGACACACACATACGCACACTCTAACATGCATGCACGCACGCACATCCACACATGCACGCACGCACACACCTTACTAGTCTAACTTTGGAAGAGTAGGCCAGCCATCATGTACCAATGGGAACAGATGACAAAATTGACAAAACCGAATGCAGACAGGGACTGGTTGTAAAAAAAAAAAAGCACACAGGCTTTACTTCCATTATCATCAAAATAAAAGAATAAATAATAAAATAAAAGCACATACACACACACACACACACACACACACACACACACACACACACACACACACACACACACCCTCTCACCCACTCACCCACCTACCCACCCTCCCACAATACTTTTTCTCCACCCACCCACCCACAGGACGGGATAGCTCAGTGGTCGGAGCACTCGCTTTCCCCCAGCCAAGTTAAGCAGCGTCGAGCGTGGTTACCAGTTGAATGGGTGACCGTTTGCGCTGCCTTGGCTTCAGTACAGTTCCCCCAGTTCACCCAGCTGTAAATGGGTACCTGCCCTCTTTAGGGTCAGGGAAGGTAAAGCAGCGAGGGAGAGGAGATGGGCGCCGCCCTCAATATGCTGGCCCTAGAGAAGTGAGGTCTCTGACGCCTCGCTCCCCTACGACCTTATAGGTTATGGGACTCCTTTACCCTTTACCTTTCCTTACCCACCCACCCTCCCACAATACTTTTTCTCCATCCACCCACCCACCCCACCCCACCCAACCAAACAAAACAACCGGACTGGTTGTGTTGATACAGCAGGCAGGCAGCACAGAGGGCAGTATTTCTTCCATCGAGCTGTTCGGGACACATGGAAGTCCACAGCTACCTGAGGACCCCAGCCGTGACGGTGCCCTCAGGAATGATCTGAGTCCCAGGCAGCTGAATCAGGAAGGCCACCAGCCCTCACAAAAACAGGCTGCCGGAAAGAGAAATTCAAGGTAGGTGGAAGTTGAAGTCATTCCGCACACCGGCCGCGGAAGAGCTGTACTGTCAGGGTATGTCAGTTTGCAGCGTAGTTCTGTGTGTGTGTGTGTGTGTGTGTGTGTGTGTGTGTGTGTGTGTGTGTGTGTGTGTGTGTGTGTATGTATGTATGTATGTATATAAGTCCTTCGGATGAGACTATAAACCAAGGCCCCGTGTGCGAACGCATGCAGAACATCTTGTGCACACATTAAATCCTGTTCCGCTGTTCGAAAGAGTAGGCCATTGTGTGCCGGTGGGAACAGATGACAAAATTTTAAAAAATGCATACACACGCATAATTTTTTTTTTAAAAGAAGTCATCTGAGCACTTTGGTTTGTTGCTTTACAAGATTCAGCGCTATATAAATTTCATACATTTATTATTATGTGTGTGTGTGCATGTGTGTGCGCTTGTGATATTTTTATCTGAAGTTATCTTGGAATGTTCATACCAATATGAAGTGTAGCGTTCTTGTGTCTCTCAAGATAAGGATGCGTACCGATGTGCCTGTCAGTATTGTCATTGCCTTTCGTGGAATTATCAAAGCGTTTTTGACTTGACTTGACTCAACTGATTCTCTCAGTCCTGCCATTTTTCTCCCTTTGTTTGTTTGTTTGACTACTTTCTACCAATTTGTAAGAGTTCAATAGGAAATTCACTTCCAACAAGAAAAATAATCTCCCCCCCCCCATCCCTCCTTTCCAAAAAAAAAAAGGTACAGTGAATTGTTCTTCTTTATCATGGAACACTCAGACAGCAACTATTGTTGTCTGTCACTTGAGCGAAAATGCATTGCACTGCCGTTAAGCACCTGACAAGTCAGGCCCAGTGCATCCACCTTTGATGTGCATAGGAGAAAATTGTTATCTTTTAAGCCTTTCTGGGGGGGGAGAAAAGGCAGGAGAATGGACCAAGAAGGCAGAAAATAAACAAGAAGGATGTGACAGGAAGAAAAGGAACAAGACAGAAACGAAAGAGAGGGATAGAAAAGAGGGAATCCATTGCGCAGAATTTGCAGAAGGTGGGGATGCTATTTATACCTGACAGGCCCCTGGCATCCCCAAGGGGGGAAATTTCATTCAATATGGAATAATTGTAATGTCAGGGTATGTCAGTTCGCAACTCAAGTCACTCAGTCCTGCCAGTTTTCTCCCTTTGTTTGTTTAACCACTTCCTGCCAACTTGTGAGAGTCCGTAGAAAACTCACCTCCAACTACCCCCACCCCAAAGTTACAGTGAGTTAGTTAATGACATTTCAAAAACAGTTTATGAGTTAGTTAATGTCAAATGAGACCTCAGCTTCTCTAGGGGCCAGCATATTGAGGGTGGCACCCATCTCCTCTTCCTCTCTGCTTTACCTTCCCTGACCCAAGAGAAGGCAGGTACCCATTTACAGCTGGATATATAGGGGGACTGTACTGAAGCCAAGGTGTGCAAACAGTCACCTATCCACTTGGTAACGACGCTCAATGCTGCTTTACCTTAGCTTAAGGAAAGCGAGTGCTCTGACCACTGAGCTATAATATCCCATCCCCAAGCTATCTCTGACTCTTGGACAGACCTTCTTCTTCTTCATTGTCAAACACTCAGATAGAAACTACCGTTGTCTGTCACATGAGTGAAAATACATTGTGCTGCTTTTATGCGCCTGACAAGTCAGGCCCAGCGCATCCAACTTCGGCATGGAAGAGAATAGTTATTTCATTGACTTTCTGGGGGAAAAAAAGGCAGGAGAATGGACCGAGAAGGCAGAACATAAACAAGGAGGAGGCGACAAGAAGAACAGGAACGAGGCTGAAACAAAGAGAGGGATAGAAAAGAGGGAATTCGTAGCAGGGAATTTTCCGGAAGGTGGAGATGCTATTTATACTGACAGGCCCCCCGGCATCCCCATGCGGGCGTGGGGAGGGTGGGGGGGTGGGGGGGGGGGGTAATGTACAGACCTTCAATGACATTTTTTCTTTGTACGGTTTGTGACTGACAGTGGTCAACGGTTGTCCTGCGCAGGTCAAAAGAGAAGAGGCAACTGGACCAGCAGGCTGCACGCAACGTGGAGAGAACCACAGAGGTTCTGAAGAAAGATTGTGTGAAGCCCTCTGAGACCTTCAGAGAACTGAGTAAGGAGGGAAGGGAGGAGACAGAGAGAGAGAGAGACAGAGACAGAGAGAGACAGAGAGAGAGACAGACAGAGAGAGACAGAGAGAAACAGAGAGAGAGAGACAGACAGAGAGAGACAGACAGACAGACAGACAGAGAGAGAGAGGCAGACAGACACAGAGAGAGACAGACAGAGAGAGAGAGAGAATGCAAATGCGAATAGTTTATTCAGATTTTAGGCCATAGCTCCTTTCTTGAAGGGGGCTAACACATCATCATGAATAACAAGAACCACAGTATATTTTTCCCAGCTAACCACAGTGAACGTAAAGTTGCAACAAATAAGTATGCATTTCTAATGTTATGATAACACAATATCTACCCTCTTCAGTGCATGATAAACATACATGGCAAGATTTGTTAAAGTCGTCTCATGTTTCGTCGACAGAAGAACATTTACCCTAAAGTTACCAGGCTCATTATAATATTTTGGTGTAATGAACTGCATCCTAAGATCGTGTAAGGCTGGACAACAAAACAAGAAATGAATTCCGTCTTCTATTGCGCTATGACATAAACGGCTTTTCAGTTCAGCTTCAGTTCTGTTCTGGTATCTATTTCGGTGACATGCAATATCTGAAACACCAAACCTAAATTTAGTAAGAGCTTTTTTAACATAACGATTATGAAAGAGAGAAGGGGGGGGGGGGGGGAGAGGAGGGGGGGGGGGGGAAGAGACATGCAGACAGACAGACAGGGAGACAAAGGGGGAGAGTCAGAGGGAGAGAGATAGAGATGGACAGAGAGAGAGAGAGCTCTGAAGTCTGATAGAATGTATTCATGAAAGGCCGTTGGCCCACATATGAAGGGGTTACTGATCAATTCTGAGTAATTATAGGGATAATAATAATAATAATAATAATGAATAGCATTTATATAGCACATTTCTCAAAGCAATGACTCAATGCGCTTTCATACCATGCGCATTTATACACATGCACACACAGCACATAATAATAACAACAACAACAACAGCAACAATGATAATGAGCATTTCTAAAGCGCAAATAAATTTACAAGAGATACCTATCGCACTGTAGAGGCACACACTTGCGCCCGGGCACACACTAGCAGGGCAATTAACAGTACACTCAAGAGAAAAGGCACTAGCAATAACATAACTAACAAACAAACAAAAACCCATAACCAACAGCCAGGCATGCACATGAAGTAGCCTACAGTGTGACAAACGGCGACCGTCAAGACAAGCACAATATATTAACTAGCTAAGAAATACATTAAAGAGATGTGTCTTCAATGAAGACTTAAACTGGGATAAAGTGGGAGCATGTCTGACGGCTGGTGGCAGAGAGTTCCAGATCGTGGGCGCAGCAACACCAAAAGATCTACGACCTGCGGTTTTGAGGTTGTAATGGGGTACAACAAGTAAGTTATCATTCGAAGACCGCAGGGTTCTAGTTGTGGTGCGTGTTTTCAAGGCAGCTGACAGAGATGGAGCAAGCGAGCCTTCAGAGTGACGGTATGCCAAGACCGCAACTTTGTACTGACAGCGTGCCCTTACAGGTAACCAATGAAGCTCCCTAAGCATGGGAGTCACATGGTCCCTTTTGCTCTTTCCAAGGATGAGCCTGGCAGCAGAGTTCTGAATTCGCTGCAGGCGTGTAAACTGTCATCACTTATACCGATAAAACAGGAGTTGCAATAGTCCAGTCGCGACAAGACGATCGCTGAAACAAGCTTGATCACTGCATCACGAGGCAAGAATTTCTTAATGTGTGCAATACGGCGCAGCTCTAGAAAGCATGCTCTGCAGACGTTACTAATGTGGTCTTTCATGGAGAGAGTAGGATCTAGCTGAACACCCAGATACCGCACAGAACTCTGAAAAGCTATGTCACAGCCACCCAAGACCACAGAACTCTCTGACACCCGCATAAGACTAGATGGTGAACCAACTGCCATAACTTCTGTCTTGTCTGTATTTAATTTGAGTTTGTTGCTGTCCATCCACTGAAGGACACTGTGCGTGCAATCTGCCAGTGTGCGTGTGGCGTCTGAAAAATTTTGAGGTGTTGCATTTGCCGAAATTTCTGTATCATCTGCATATTTATGAAACTGGCAATCATGTAAGGTCATCACATTAGACAGAGGCTGAGAATATAGTGTGAACAATACGGGACCCAGAACAGAACCTTGAGGTACGCCATACAGGAGGGGGGCAGGTTGTGACTTAACTCCCTCTATCAGCACGCTCTGCGACCTATCAGAGACATAAGAGGTAAACCATGCCAAGGCAACACCTCTTATTCCAAAAGAGTATTCTAGTCTTTTGAGCAAAATAGAGTGGTCAAGTGTGTCGAATGCCGCACTGAGGTCCAACAAGCCCATGACTGACACTCTGCGATCGTCATTCTGCAAAAGCAGGCTGCTGGTGACACTCAGTACGGCAGTCTCCGTGCTGTGACCAGCCCTATACGCTGACTGATGATCTTCCAAAAGGTGGTTACAAGCTAGGTGCTCCTGAAGCTGTTTGAGGACGACTCTCTCCAGAACTTTTGAAATGAAAGGAAGGGATACAAGGTGAAGTACAGTTGTGACAAACAAATGCAAACAAATCTGCAGGAAAAAAATAATCTTACAATCTTTCAACATAATATCTCTTATTTTAAAGGCTTATTTAAATATAAAGCTATATTTCTAATGAAATCAGGATTACTACATGCTAGAAGCAACCAGAGTCTAAATGCATTAGGCCCGTTGGTATATTTTGGTGGGATATATTTTTACCTAATGTCATTAAAGGCAGGACAAACTAAGACAAAATATACATCATCTTCTGTTCCTTCATTACATAAAGAGCATGTTGTATCAGATTCACTATGCATTCTGTATCTAAGTTTATGAACATTTATATCTGGCACACCCATTCTGAATTTTGCCATTATTCTTGTAAAATGCACATCTATTTCAAGCTTTAATTCAGGTTTCATGTCATGTAAACTTATAAAAATTGTCGATAAGTTCTATATCTGTCACTAGTTTGAATATTGTTGCTAATGACAATCAATCGATCTTTGTCTAGAAGCAGCATTAAACTCTCTTAGATTTCTAACACCAAGAGCCAGACGTATTTTTCTTTCCCTTAACATCTAAATCAAAAAGCATCCTATAATATTTGAAAGGTAGTCTGTGCTCTTCCATGTTCAACATTTTAAACCAATACCTAATACATCTTTCAGCAGAATTATTTGTAAGAGGATATCTATTTGTTTCGCTGTAGACAGTCATCTGGCGTTCATCTATCTGTATCTATATCTATCCATCTATCCATCTATCTATCTGTCTGTCTGTCTATCCATCCATCTATCCATCGATCTATCTATCTATCTGTCTGTCTGTCTATATCTCTCTCTGTCTCTCTCTCTCTCTCTCTGTTCTCTGTCTCTGTCTCTCTCTCTCTCTGTTGCCTTACCAGGTGGGGGGGGGGGGGGGGGGGGGGGGCATAGTACCAGGTTTTCTCCTGTGCTTGTAACTCTGCAGGGGGTCTGTCTGCTGGCCTCAGCCAACACAATCCGACTTCAGAGCAGCTCATTTTATTGTACAGGTTGCATGCTGGGTATGTTAGTGTTTCTGTAACCCACCGAATGCCGACGTGACGTACAGGATCTTTAATGTACATATTTAATATCTGCATGTGTATATATACATCAGTGGAATTAAGGCACTGGCAGGTCCGCACTTGAAGTTGATCTGGAAGATCATAAAAATCCCCACCCTTAATTCTTCAGACACCGGCACTGAGGTTCAAACCAAGGACTTCATGGACCCGTGGAATTGAAGTCAGATGCTCCTAACCACTCAGCTATGTTGTCTGTCACAGTGGATTATTAAATGACTTTAGAGATTTTGTGCTTGACAATGTCATTCATCTTTGTTTCTGAAAAAGCATCGTATTCAGTGATTTATTACAGAAGCACAAGTCCATAATGGCATGGTAGGAAAGGAGCATGAAGAAAATAAGTAAACATCTTTTATTGAATATTTGATGACAGAAACACAAGTCCATGATGGCACAACATGGAAAGAACATGAAGAAATGCTAAACAACTTTTATTGAATTATCGATGACAAAAACATCATTTTTCCATTCAGCAAGGAAGAAGATAACATCAAGATAATTATCATTTTCCCTTTCATCAGTTGAGAAGATAACATCAAGATAATTATCATTTTTCCTTCCAGCAGGTAAGAAGATAACATCAAGATAATTATCATTTTTCCTTCCAGCAGGTAAGAAGATAACATCAAGATAATTATCATTCTTCCTTTCAGCAGGTAAGAAGATAACATCAAGATAATTACCATTTTCCCTTTCAGCAGGTAAGAAGATAACATCAAGATATCCTTCTTTCATGAGGTAAGTGAACATCAAAATAATTATCTTTTTTCCTTTCCATTCTTCCTTTCAGCTTCCTTTCAGCAGGTAAGAAGATAACATCAAGATATAATTTCTTTCCTTTCAGCAAGGAAGAAGATAACATCAAGATATCATTTCTTTCCTTTCAGCAAAGAAGAAGATAACATCAAGATATCATTTCTTTCAGCAGGTAAAATCACATCAAGATACCATTCTTCCTTTCAGCAGATAAGTACAGAACATCAAGATAATTATCATTCTTCCTTTCAGCAGGTAAGAAGATAACATCAAGATAATTATCATTCTTCCGCCCAGCAGGTAAGAAGATAACATCAAGATAATTATCATTCTTCCGCCCAGCAGGTAAGAAGATAACATCAAGATAATTATCATTTTTCCTTCCAGCAGGTAAGAAGATAACATCAAGATAATTATCATTTTTCCTTTCAGCAGGTAAGAAGATAACATCAAGATAATTATCATTTTCCCTTTTAGCAGGTAAGAAGATAACATCAAGATAATTATCATTTTCCCTTTCAGCAGATAAGATAACATCAAGATAATTATCATTTTTCCTTTCAGCAGGTAAGAAGATAATATCAAGATAAAAAATGTCTTCCTTCCAGCAGGTAAGAAGATAACATCAAGATAATTATCATTTTTCCTTTCAGCAGGTAAGAAGATAACATCAAGATAATTATCATTTCACCTTTCAGCAGGTAAGAAGATAACATCAAGGTAATTATCATTTCACCTTTCAGCAGGTAAGAAGAGAACATCAAGGTAATAATTTTTTTTTTTTTTCTTTCAGCAGGTACCCTCAGTACCTCAGAGCAGGAGAACAGGAACTTGGATGAAGCAGTGGACAGGGCCTACAGACATGGTAACTCACTTTTTGCGATGAGTGTGTGTGTTCACACGCATTCACACATGCATGCATATGGAAACGGATGACAAAATTTACAAAACCGCATACACACGGGGACTGGATGTAAAAAAAAAAAAAAAAAAGCACCTGAGTGCTTATTCCATTATCCTCGATATAAAAGAATAAATAAATAAATAAAATATTTAAACACACCTCATGCATGGATTCGTGTACGCACACACATGCATGCATGCACGCACACACATATGCACACAGACACAAACACACACACGAGTGCACCCTGTGCATGCATGCATGCATGTGTACACCCCTTTGAAAAACCATGCTTGTGCACATGTAAACACACAGGCACTCACTCACTCACTCACTCATCCCTTGGTCGGGACGACCGTTGGGGTACCCGCACGGACGCTGCAAGTGGACCGCCAAATGGTTCTGTCCTGGGCTGTTTTCAGGAGGTTTGGTATCCCCCGTGAGGTTCCCGGGGTATGCTTGCAAAGCGAACATTGCAAGAATAGGGCCTCTGCCATCCAACCAGGCATGTCGTAAAAGGCGACTAAGGTGGACAAGGGAGCTGAAGTCAGAGGTGATGGGCCTAGCGGCGCTCCCGAGACAACCACATCACCATGCAACTATCGCCAAAATGACGCTTAGGAGGTTTGGTACAGTGAGGCCGGTCCACTCCTTGATGTTGGATATCCAGCTTTTGCGTGGTCGTCCCTGCCTCCTTGCTCCTTCCACCATTCCCTGCAGGACTGTCTTTGACAGGCTGTTATGCCTTGTTGTGTGGCCAAACCACTTCAGTTTCCTCCGTT
>CM054144.1:51090651-51131634 GCA_028751875.1 Rapana venosa
TTCAACAGTGGTTAAAAAAGGTTTTTTTTTAAAAAGGCTGCCTCAATACCCCATGGTCAGTTGTGTTAGCTGTGGGTTTAAAAAGTCAGCCTGTCTTTGTTAGCCTGTGTGTGGTGAGTGCCCGCCTCATGCTAAAGCCTCCCTTGGAAAACCCCTTTCGAGGGGTCAATGGGGGTGTTGTTTACTTTTCCTACCCCTGAAAATTGAGATTGGCAGGATGATTTTTGGGGGCCCGGCCAACAAGCTAACCCTTTTTAAAGATCTTTAAAAGGGTTCCTTTCCCTTAAATGAAAAAATGATAAAAGACCTTCTCAATTTTTCCCTTGCCCTGCACTCTTAAGTAGGGGGTGTTGTGCCAAATACTCAAACAGTTTTGGAAAAATCGTCGTCTAAAAAAATCCTTAAACCCTTTAAAAACGAGTTTTGCCTTAAATTATTCAAAGCTTATCTTGAAAAAACAACAGGGCAATAATGGAGGTTGGGTTTAGTTTTACCCTGTGAACTATAAACTTAACATCAGTACACCCATTTTTTCGGGAAAAGAAGTTTTTTCACGAAATTTCACAATCAGCCCCGTTCGTTACTTTTCTTTTCCATGCCTGTTTTAATTTGTTGTTTGTTTGGGGCCCTTCTTGAACACTGCTTTTTTTTTATTTTTCCACTCTGCCCTTTGGGTTTTTATTTGATTTTTTTAAACACAGCTTTTCCCCCAAAGATCGTTCACATCTTTTCTGTACCACCTTTCCCCCTTCAAGGCATCAACATTTTTGTCAAACTGATCTCGTTCTTCATACACTCCGTTGTTGACTTTAAAGGTTCCCCCCTTTCTCCCTTGGTCGTCTTCGTGGTAAATGTACTTGGGCCCTGTAGGAGAAGCTCCTGTCTACAGTGTAGGTTGTGGTGTGCTGGCGGTCACACTGCATGGTTTTTTTTCCCCTGCCTTTTCCTGCAGGTGCTTCGAAACCAGCCCCACCGTCAAGTGGTTTGCCTAAATTTTGTTTGGCCTGCGGATTTAGGGGAGGGGGGGTCCGGGGTTGGTCCCCCAACACCCCGAAGAAAAAGGCCCCCAGAAGGGGAATAGGTGGGGGTCAGTCCAAACAAGACACCGTCTCGCCGTTTTTAGCTTGTGGGGGGGCCCCAAATGGCCATTTAAATTCTGCCCTTTGGGACATGAAGGGCGAATACTGCCGCAAATGTCCCACGACAGCCTATACAACTGAGGGGGATTCCCATTCCTTTCAAGTATACAACAATGAAAAACTAAGGCCACTTAAAATAGTACTAAAACACAAAAATTAGAGCAATTTCTGTAGTTTCCCTTACATTCATGATCGGCCCCCCCGAGAGAGAGAGGGGAGAGAGAGAGAGAGAAGGAGGGGAGAGAGAGGAGAGGGGGGAGAGGGGAAAAAGGAAGAGGAGGGAGAGAGAGAGGGGGGGGGGGAGGAGAGAGAGAGGGGGGAGGGGGAGGAGGAGAGAGAGAAAGAGGGGGGAAGAGAGAGAGAGAAGAGAGAGGGGGGGAAGAGAAGAGAGAGAGAGATCGATCGATCGATCATCGTCGATCGATCGAATCGAACGATTTATTCACAAAAAAGGCCCTTGGCCCATACATGAAGGGGGGGTTTCCGAATGCTTAGTTTTTTGTGAGAAAAATAAGGGGAAACACAAAAAATTTCCCAAAAAGTTTTGTATAAAATAATAATAAGAAGAAGAAAAAGAAGAAGAAGAAGAAGAAAAAAGAAGAAGAAGAAGTATGGATTTTTATAGCGCTGAATCTTGTAAAGCAAAAAAATCAAAGCGCTAGATTTTTTTTTTTAATATCGAGGTAAAGGAAAAGCATCATGGCTTTTTTTCATCCAGTCCCGTGTGTATGGGTTTTGTAAATTTTGTCATCTATTCCCTTTCGAAAAGCGGAAAGGATTTAAAAGTGTGCGCAAGATGTTTTGCAGCATTCGCACAGGGACCTCGTTTCATCCAAAGGATTTGCATTCGTTGTTTTTTTTTGGGCAAAATGGGAAGAAAAGGGGGGGGTGGGAAGAACCAGAAACCCCCAGGTTTACTTGTTTGGAGGCAAACGTCTTAACCATCTGCCACCTTCCTTCCTATAACCACAATCCCAAATAAAAAACAGTTATAAAAAATGTGACTTAAAACCAAATTCTCTGATTCTAAAGGGTTTTTACACAAATATAAAGCAAAAATGCGCACAATCTCGGGTGCTAGATGCCATGAGTAAAGAATCTAAATAAATTAGGTATCTATATACTTTTCGGAATGTTGGAGAGGGGGGGAGGGGGGAAAAGGGGGGGAGAGAGAGAGAGGGAGAGAGAGAGAGAAGGGGAGAGAAGAGAGGAGAGAGTGAGAGGAGAGAGAGAGAGAGGAGTTAGTTCTTCAGTTTAAGTCCCTTCCCAAAAAATGATATCAGACGAGTGTTGTGTGTGTGTTGTTGTGTGTTGGGGGTGTGGGGTGTGTGTGTGTGTGTGTGTGTTTGTTTTTTGCCGTGCTGTTGGGTGTGGTGTGTGTTGAGGTGTGTTTACGTCCGTGCATGATTGTGTTATGTAGAGTGTTTATGGCGTGCGTGATCCCTGGGGGTGTGGTGTGCGGGTTTTTTTGTGTAAGTTGTTGTGTGAATGGGGAGTTTTGGTGAAACTGTGGGTGAGAGAGAGAGAGAGAGAGGGGAGGAGAGGAGAGTTGAGAGGGGGGGGAGAGGAGAGAGAGGAGAGTGTGTGTGTGTGTGTGTGTGTGCGCGGCGTGTGTAAGAAATATTCAGAGAAATTGTGTTTTTTTGTGTTTTTAAAGTGGTGGTGAGTGCACGCGTGGTGTATGTTGATATTGTGTGTTTGTGTGTGTTGGTTTTGTGTGTGTGGCGCGCTTGTTTGTGGTGAACATGCAAGTAGTGTGGGGGTTTTGCGCGTGCCCCGCGCGCCGCGCGCGCGTGTGTGTTGTGTGTGTGTGTGTGTGTGTGTGTGTTGTGTGTGTGTGTGTGTGTGTTTTGTGGTGGTGTGTGTGTGTGTTGTGGTGTGTGTCCCAGTAAAAAGCCCAAAGCAAAAAACAGTTATAAAAAAAAATTTTTAAAAAAAAACCAAAAAAAAAAAAAAACCCCAACAAAAACAACAAAAAAACCAACAAAAATAAACTATGGGGAATATCAAGAACATGTTTCAAAATCTTTACAGTCATGGATAAAAAAATAGAACAAAAAAAACACCCTAAAAAATAACAATAGATACTATAACTAGCCAAAAATTTTGGGCTTTGGGAACGTTAAAGTATTTTACGTGTATTAGGCAAAGTATGGGGTAAAAAAACAAAGGGCATTAAGGGGTTACAGAACATTTATTTTAAAAAATAAAAATAAAAACAGATGATCAATCACAGGAAAATCCACTGGGGGGTGTAGCAGCTTCAGAAATTTTTTCCCAAAGAAGTATTCTTGTTTAGGATGCTTTTAGCGTTAAGTTTTATTCTAAAAGTAAGGGTCTTTGTGTATAGAAACTTTTTTTTAATTCTGGGCAACGTAAGTGATGTTGAGCTAATTTGTTTTCCACCATGCATATTTTTGTTCTTGCAGTTTTTTGTGCGGGCATTTTAAACGGAATCTTAAGCCCCAAACTTGATTTTCGGAAACAGACATGGTGACTTTGCACGGAAAAAAGCTTTGTGTTTTGTACATCCCTCATATTAAAAAATTTTGGCAATTTTGAGTGTGTAACAATTTGAATTTGCAATTTTTTATGGCCTTTTATAGGAAGTTTGCTTTAAAAGTTATAACCCCCTCGCAAGTCTAAAGGGGGTTTTCTAAAGTGATCCTTCAACATTTCATGTCCCCGTCGCGGCTCTATCACCCATCTTTGCAATGTCCCCCAGTGGGGAAAGGGAACCAGCAAAAAGTAAAACTGATGCCTTTTTAACGAAATAATGAAAAGAAAAGTTTTATTTCGTGATCATTTTACTCTAATATTTTTATTTAAGGGAAATTTTTGCGCACAATACAGATTTTGAATAAACATGTACAATTTCAAATCTTTTTTTTAGGAAAATGGGAAAAAAATAGTTTGGGGCCTCAATATTTTCAAAAGGTTATGCAGTAAAAATAGAAAGCCCCTAGTTATTGATTATTTTTCGTTTGGGTGGTATAACGAAGGGTGCACCTACCCGTTTGTTTTCAAGTTTGATCCGTCTGTGTATATTTTTTAAATGGTCTGATGTGTCAATACCCGAATTCATAAGCTTTCAATTGTAGGGAATCGTTTTTGATAGTTTTTTTTTGAACATGTCAAATTTTGGCTTATTCATTTCAATCGGGATAGCTGAAACAGAGGTTTGTAACAGCAAGAACTTTTTCTCCATTTTAAAATCTTTGAAATATCGAGGGGTACGTCTTTATAGTGTTAGCGATTCAATTGACCCGTCGTTTAACAAAATGTATGTCGATCTTATGCTAATTCTTTTTGTGAATAAATTTTTGTTTAATAAAATCCAAAATATACTTTGCGCACGAATTCTTATGTTGTCAAAAGGGGAGCACCCTGTTTCCTTGTAAAAGGCCCAAAAGATGCATGAAAAAGGGAATCAACTCCAAAAGGGTAACTTGAGTGCTTTTTTTTATGCTTTTCAAAATTTTGTTAAAAAAGTTCGTGGCGGTGAAAAAAAACCTCTTGTCCATTTAAGTCTGGCGACTAAGAAAATAGCTAAAGATATAAGTGATTTTGTATCTTGCCCCCAAAGGGTTTTTTAACACAAATTTTTGAAAATTTAAACTCTTTTTGCTTTTATTCAGTTACAGCTGATAGATTAACTAGACAATTTTGGAGCAGAATAACACCCCAAAAAGAAAATGTTGGGTATATAATATTTTAGCGTCATTAATAGTAAAGAAGGAAAACTTCCCAGGGGGATAACCTGAATTAAAAAAGATAATTTTTTTTTTTTTTTAGGAAAGTAGACGATAAATGAGTAAACCAGAGAGGAAAAGTTTTTATTATTTAAAAGTTTGAAGTGGAGTTTTGTTTTTTTGCCCCTTTTTTTATCCAAAAATTTTCCCCCCCCCAAACAAAAACTAAACTTTTGAAAATTTTTTGGGGTTTCCTTCGGGGGGGGGGAGGGGGGAGGGGTGGGTGGGGGGGGGGGGGGGGGGGGGGGGGGGGGGGGGAAGGGGGAGGGGGGGAGGGAGGCCTTTTGTTGTTATTTATGTTTTTTTGATATTTTTATGGTTGTTGTTGTGTTTTTTGTGTTGTTTTTTTCGCCATTAAATTTGAAAAACCATTTTGGGTTTTGCCTAATAACCATTTGTTCCCCCTTTTTTTTGTTTTGTTGGGAGGGGGGGGGTGGGGGGGGGGGGGGGGGTGGGGGGGGTTGAGGGGGGGGAGGGAGTTGTTTCCCCGGGGGGTTGATTTTTTTTTTATTAGTTTTATTTTTTTTAATTTGGGGTTGGGGGTTTTTTAGGAACGTATTTCCAGAAAAGGTTGAAAATTGAGTTGTATTGTGGATCTTCGGATTCTTGAATTAACGAAAAAAAAGGGTTTTCTTTTTTTGAGAGGAGAGGGGGTTTGAGAGGAGAGGGAAAGGGGAGAGAAAGAGGGAGAAGAGAGAGAGAGAGGGGGAGGGGAAGAGAGAGAGAGAGGGGGGGGAAAAAAGGGAGAGAAGATAGGGGGAGAGAGAAACGCAATAAAAATGACAAATTCTTTTTTTTCGAGGAAAAATTGAAAAAGAAACATGTGCTTTTTTACATCCAGTCCCCCCCCGTTGGGGATAATCAAATAATAATAAACAATATTTTTCAGTCTCAAATAAAAAAAAGGGGGGAAAAAAAACCCTTTTAAAACAGTCCCCCCCCAAAAAAAACCCCCCCCCCCCAAAGCAAGCAAATAAAAGAAAACCAAAAAAATCCCCCAACCCCAAAAACCTTAAAAAAAACAAACAAACAAACAAAAAAAAGAAAAGGGAAAAAAACCAAAACCCCAAAAAAGATGATAAAAAAGGGAAAAACAGACAGCAACAACAACAAGAACAAGAACGAGCAAAAAATAACAAAACCAAATTTAAATAAGTCATAAAAAAATCTAACATTGTAAAATGGTAACATATTTTTTACACAAAATTTTAAATCAATTAATTAAAAAACAAGATCATTTAAAATAACAATGAAATTTTCCCTCAAACTCCATTCAATTAGTAAAAAAATAAAAAATAAAATGAATAAACAAAACCAAATTTAAAAACAAGAAAAAAGCCCCACAAAAAACTCCCTTCCCCAACCCCCCCCCTAAAAAACAAAAACCCCCCAAAAGCCCAGACAAAAATACAAGCGTGCGCGCGCGCGCGTGCACACAACACACAACAACCCCACCACACACCACACACACACACAACACCACACACACACACCACATCACACCACTTACGCACGTTACCCACGTTTGCACACCACAACCAACACACACTTCTCACACATACACACTACACACACATAATCCACACAACACACACAATACACAACACACACACACACACACAACACACACCACACACAAACACACCACACACACACACACACACCACATCCTGGAACTTCCATTCGAAAGACATTTCCTCCCCTAAAGATAATAGACCATGTCATAATTATCAAATTTTCAAAAACCGTAATTTGTACAGAAAAAACGGGAAAATAAAACATTATTTGATGTACGAAGACAGAACCCAAAAAGCATAAGAAAAATGCCAGTCTAACATCAGTATTTCAACAAAAACCACAAACTGTTTTTTCCGCTTCTCTGCACACCCTGTGAATGGGGCTATTATACCACTGACACACCAAATACACCATAACACACTTACACACACACTTTTCAGTTTTGCGAACCCTATATACACATTATTAGAATTGACCCAAAAAGTCCACGAAGTAATGAAATTTGTCCAACAAAAACATTGTAAAAAACAATCCTACCATTCTTTAACAACAAAATACAACCCAATTCTTTGGGGGGGGAAAACTCGACAATTTCATTGTTAACAAAACAAAAAGCAAGTGCAACACACAACACATTATAATCAAAGCAAGCTCATATGTCGTTACAGAGGAGAGAGAGAGGAAGAGGGAGAGAGAGAGGAGGAGAGAGGAGGGGAGAGGAGAGAGGAGGAAGGGGTATTTTGGGTATATGCAAGGGGGGTTTATTTACTTTTTTTCCCAACAGATCATTGTGGTTTTTTTTTTTGAGCTTTAAAAAGTGGATGAAAAAATGTTTTTGAGATTGCAAATGATTGGAGTTGTCTAAATGAGTCAGGAAGGGAGTTCACAGCCGGGCTGAGAAAGTAAGTAGTTTTGAACAAATCTTTTTTGGGGGATTGGGACACAGGGTTTTCGGTATTTCTGGAAGGTTCATTGGGAATTGTCTTTTAAGGATGAGGGAAAAGTCCTGATTATCTTAAAAATATGATGCTTTTTTAAAAATTTGTCTTTGGTGTAGGGGAAGAATATTTAAGGGGGTAAAATTCACTTCTAGTAAGGTGTCTTTTTAGAAGAACCATTTTAAAGAGCACGTTTATACGTTAAAATGGTTTGTAGTGTTTGCACTAGCAGAATCCCCAGGGTTGTAGAAATCTATTGAGATTGTTATAAGCTTAAAAGAATGTTTTCTTGAATGAAAGTCAGAAAATGTTTGATTTTAGTCATTTGGTATCTCTTTGAGACATGTATTTGCCAGATGGGATATGTATGGTACCGCTGAGATTTTACAATTGTTACCCCTTAGAACTTTGTGGTGAGAGGCTTGTTCTATTGTTTCCTTTTCAATATGGATTGGAAAAAATTTTTTAGATGATTTTGTCGCTTTTTTGGTAGTGTAAGCATGATTTTTTTTTTTGGGGGTGTATGGCATGTGATTTTGTTCAGTCCATTTGACAGATATCGTGTATTTTGCAAGTCTTTGCAGAGAGTTAATGTCAGTATGGCTTGTATGTTGGTTGTGTCGTCAGCAAAAAGTTGCATTTTAGATTTGATGGGGAGGGGAAAGGCATTTAGTATAATGAAAAGAGAATTGGTCCTAAGATGGACCTGTGGTCTCCATAATGAAGGGTTTTGTGGTGTGGACGTAGCTATTAAAAACCAATGTTGCTTTTTGAAAGTTAAAAAGCAAAAAAGTTCAAGAGATTTGTAGAGGATTATATAAGTCTGCTTTTTAAATGAGAAGTTTGGTCATTGTATAAAAAGTTTTTTTGAAACTACAAATAATACCCCACAAAATTTTTGTCTTATGTTGACAGCCAATTGTCTCAAGACTAGTTATGCGTATGGCACGGTGATTTTTTCTAATCCAGACTGATTGGGTAAAGTAAGTTGTTAATATCTATATGTGGAAGTGTTTTTTCCCTATTTTTTTCCCAAGGGTTTTAAAAGGTAAGTAAAATGAGTTTGGCCCTAAATTTGGGGGTCAAAAAGTGTCCCCAGACTTGTGGTCGGAACACCTTGCATTTTTGAAGGCGTTGGGGGGAAATGTTTTTATAAAGGGCAAAGGTTTATAGTTGTGTCAGAGTGTCTGTAATAATGGAGCTGGGTTTCGTATTCTCCCCATCTTTTTCCTCAAGCCCAGCGTACTTGATTGTTTGAGGTGAGTCGGTAATCGTGACCTCAAAAAAACAGATAGAATGGTTGTGGATTTTTGAGGAAATCGTTTTTTTGGCAGAATTGTTTTAGTTCATTGGATCTTTGGGCTTCGATTTATCATTGTTAATATGTTACAAGAAATTTTATAAAGGATTGTTTATTTTTTCAGAAAAAAAATATCTTTAATTACTTTTAGATTGGAAGACAATTGGGTATTTTTATTTGATTGATTGCCTTCCATACAGTTTTGAATTTTGTTTGGATGAAAGTGATTTGGAAATATTTTTTTTCCCCTTGCCGTTTTTGGAATTTTGGCATTTCTTAATTTTTTTGCTCCTCAAATATTTATGTTCTTTTAAGAAATCTCAGTGCTGCTTCTTCTTTTCCTTTGAAAACCCAAGGTGGTTTGGGACATGTTTGACCCTTTTATGGTTTTTAAATGGGGATGTTTTTTAAGTTTTCAGAAAAAATTTTTACCCAGAATAAAGGGCAGGTCTGGATCAGTAAATTGAATGTTTCCGAGAGCCTGGAATGCTTAACTTAGTAAGAAAAGCTGCTCATTAATTTTGCAAAAAGCGTTTGGTTATTTTTTTGGGCCGGGGTTTAGGAAATTTTTGTTCCTTTTTTTGACCATGTGGTACAGATGGGTGTGGTCGTACATTTGTGTACAGGGACAAAAGTTTCTAGATGTTTTTTAGGGTTGATACTGATGTGATAAATGATTGTGTTAAAATTTGATGTGCCCCCTTGGGGGGTGAAGTTACTAATTGGTGAAGATTTAAAGAGTTAAAACTTGGGGCATGGTTGTTTCTTTTTCTAGGTCAAAATTAAAATCACCTAGTAAGATAAAATTTTCCCCAGATTCTAAAAGGCTACGTTCATCAGGAGTCAACTTTCTATCCATTTTTTCTTTTTTTGGTTTCTGGCGAACCCCCCCTTTAATAGGCGCTGACCTTTTATGCTCTTCGATCCGATGGTTTATTCATAACGTTAAAAATGGAAAAGAGTTTGAAAAGTTACGACTCACTAATTGATTTAAAGACCCGTTTCTTTGGGCTTTTGCGGATCTTTTTGCATGATTTTTTATCCCGGAATGGAAATGTCAGTGTTGGGTTTTGGTTTGTAAGTCTTGACTCCGAAAGACTGTATTGAAATGGTTTTTCCTTGGTTTGTGTGGTCTGTTATATCTTCGATTTTTTGACTGCTGGGTTTTTATTTAGGTGACAATTCGTAAGCCCTCCTTTGGAGGGCCAGAATTGTGTTTGAAAAATCTATTAAAGTTAGTTTGGGGAAGTATTAATGGTAAAGAAAGGGAAAATAAGGAAGAAAAGAGGAAATGAATAAAATAATAATAGGGGGGGGGAAATACTTGATAGGGATATGTGGTGGAAGGGTGGGAGGGAGAAAAAACAATTACCCCTTGTAGCACCAAAATTTTTTAATCAATCAGTCTGACAGTGCTGACGAGAAAAAAAAAAGAAAAAAAAAGAAAAAATAAAATAAATAAAAATTACGGTGGTATGGGTTTGGGTTTCCCAGAGAAAGGGGAATATTTTTAAAGGAAAAAAAAAAACCAAAAAAACAAAAAAAAAAAAACACAAAAAAAAAAAACAAAAAAGACAACAACAAAACCCCCAAACAAAAAAAACAACAACAAAAGCAAACCCAATCACCCCAACAAGGAGGCGAGACAATACAGTAAAGACCCGTAAATAAAAAATGCCAGAATATGAAAAATAAAACAACTACAATCAGCCGTTCCCGGAAAATTGTTTTTTTAAAAGAGAAATTTAAAAAAATAATAAAAAAAATAAGAAAATAAAAATAAAAAAATAAATAAAAAAAAGGAGAAAGGAAAATGTGGCACAATCGATGTTCCTGGAAGTTGGCCCGGTACAGGAGATTGACATGATTTGTCCGTCTGTTTGTTCACACTGCGCATGGGTGGGGTTTTTCTCGAGCACAGAAACGATTTTTTTGATTACAAATTTAAACTGTCTGCTTCACACGCAGCAGGGGGCGTTTTTTTTCGAGCACAGAAAACGATTTTGATATAAAATTAAAATGTCACCCAAAAGACATTTCAAGGCCATGGGTAGAGAAAAACAGGGTAAGTCCCTTTTAAAATGTTTTTGCAACTTTAACTAATGAAAATGGTTAAGGGAAGTGTTCTAACCCGCATGCAGTATGAACGCAATACAAAACCTTGTCAACACAACACACACACATAACACAGTAGTGCACAATAGGGACCATGGTGTACCTGCATACCCCCCACCCCACACCACCCCCCCCACCACCCGCACACGGACAACACAAACACACACACACACACCTTAAGTGGAAAATTGGTAGGTGAGAAAATTTTTTACACCAGAGTTTTGTGACCTAGCGGAAAAGTTGGAGAGGGTGAAGTCTGGTGGCGGGGGCACTGTGGGTAGGGTGGGGGTGGGGGGGGTGGGGGGGGGTAGGGTCGTCACATTCGTTACGTGGGAGAGTTTGTCTGTTGGCCAGACACCCTATTCAGGGGTTAGGGGTGGTTTGGGGGGGCCTGAAACCGTGATGAAAAAAAGGGGATCCAGGGACATGATACCCTTTTTGAAACGAGGTAAGGGGGGCGTCCTTTGTACGTCTGGGCCGTTGTTTTGGGGGCGTCGGAGAGGCTGTAGTTGGTGTCGGGGGCGGGGGTTTAGGCTGTTCGTCGGTCTGTACCGGGGGGGGGGAAAAAGGTTTGTTTTCTTTGGGGGGACTGGTTTTAAAAGGCAGGTGGCGAAAGGGGTTTTCGCGAAAATTTGGAAAGGGGTATTTGGTTTTCGGCTTTTTTGGGGGTTGTCGTCCCCTTTTGGGGGGGATAATGGCGTGGCGGGGTGGTTGGGGGGGGGGAAAGTTGTTTTTGAAAATTGGTTTTATTTTTGTGATGGGTGGTTTTTCTGGTTGATTCGTTGAAAAATGGGTGGTACTTTTGTTTGGGGGTGTTTGGAAATGAAAAAGGTCTCCCCGTGAGACTGGATGGTGATTTTTTGTTTTTTGGGCCCCTTTGTTTGTTTGATTAGGCGGGCCGATCACCCGGGGGGCGTTTTTGGGGTGTACCTTTGTCCTTTGGGCGTGGGGGTTTTTTGGGGAGGTTGTTTTTGGGTGTTGAGGTGCTTAGAAATTTTTTGGGTGTGTTTGGGGCTTTTTTTTCTTGGGGGGGACGTTTTCCAAACTTTTTGGGGGGGCCTCCCCTTTTATTGTAAGGGTTGTGCCAATTTTTGTTGTGATGTGATTTTTTGCATGTTGTTGTGGATGGGTGTTTTTCATTGTTCGGGGGTGTGTTTGCCAGAGTCTTTTGGTTTGATGTTTTGATTTCTGGTTGTAAAATGAAGTTGTTGAGTCAGGTGGGTTTTTTTCTGGGTGTTTTCTGGTACTTGTTTTGGGGTTGGGGTTTTGGAGAGAAGGAGAATTGTTTGGTGGTAGGGGGGATGTGTAAATTTGTTTTTTTTCTGATGCGGTTTTGAGGGTTTTTTTGGTTGTTGGCTTTTTAAGTGTGCGTTTCTTGTGAGTTTGATTTTAAGTGTGGTTTTTGTTTTCAGGTGGGTAGTTTTGGTAGGGGGCAATGCTTTGGGGGATTTTTTTTGAGCAGGTGAGTTTCTTTTTTTTCAGTGTTGTGATGTTTGGTCTGTTTTTTTGCCCGGGGGAGAAAGGATGGAAAATTTTGGTGGTCGGGAAAAGGTCCGTTTAAAGTATTATTTTTTTTCTTTTTTTTTTTTTCGTTGGGGTTGGGCTGGTCGCTGGGTTTTGAAATTGGTTTTGTGCTGTGTTTTGAAGTGTTTTTGGTTTTGTTTTTCTGTAAGTTCTGGGCTGGCTGTGAAAATGGTGGGGATGGGGTGGTGAGGGAAAAAAGTGGGACTCACGGGTGGTGGGTTTTGGTGACAGGAAAGGGAGCAAAATTTTTGGGGAGGGTCCGGTTGGGGGGGATGTTGGAAATTTTTTGTAGGGGGGGGTTTGGGTTGGGGAGGGTACTGGAAGGAGCAGCCTGTGGTTGGGTGGGCTTTTTTGTGTAGGGGTTTTGGTGGTCCTTGTTGAGTTAAATTCTCTTTTTGAATCTTAAGGTTTGCCTTCACAGTACCCTTCGGGTGGGTGGTGTGGTGATGTTTTTTGAAAAATTTTTTTGGAAATTTTCCGGTTGGTGGGGGGGGATGGGAGGTTTTTTTTCCTGAGGGAAATGGGTTTGTTAGGTTTGGCAAAGTCACCAACCGCAAAAGGCGGGTTTGTTTACAGGATGTGGTTTGTAAGGAACTCTGGGCCAAATTTCGAAAAAGGTTTTAAAAGTTTAATGTTTGGGAATTTTTAGTTTTTGGGGGCCCCTAATGGGGTTTTTGGTTTTTAATTTTTGGGGGGGGGGGTGGTGGGGGGGGGGGCGGGTTAGGATTTATGGGGGAAAATGGGGTGTTTTGGTTTCGTTTCAAAAGGCCCCTGGGGGACGTTACTTTTTGAAAATTTGGGAAACTTCATTATAAATTTAAAATTACCTGGGTTCAAACATAACTGGTATGCAAAAATGGGGGGGGGGGGTTGGAAAAGGAAAGAAAAGGGGGGACGGGGTTTTGGCAGGCCTCAAAATGGCCCGGTCAGCCTGTTTGGATGGGCAATTGTATAATTTTACCAAACAAACAATACTTCCTGATTGGGTAGGCCTTGGCCCAGAAGAGAAAGAATTAGACACCATCAGCTGAACCACACCTGGTGGTGGCCGAGGACACCCCACAAACCCCCACCAGTGAGGCTGAAATCAGCCAAAGGTATTTCTCGAAAATTTCGACGGATCCATGGGCAGTAACTGTGCGGGTTTGGAAGGAATCAGGTAACAAAATGAAGGACAAAAAAATATTTACTTTTTCACCAATATCTCACAAGGACACACCGTTACAAGAAAACCAACAGCACAGGTGCAATCCACATAATGAAAGAGGACCACAGGTCCAAAACTGAATATATTGGAAGACAGGTTCCGTTTTTAAATGAACATTTTTTCCAGAGCACAAGAGAACACGTCTGCACACGTTGGAAGGGAAAAGAGGAGGAGAGAGAGAGAGGAGGAGAGAGAGAGAGGAGAGAGAGAGAGACGAGAGGGAGAGAGAGAGAGAGAAGAGACGACGACAGACAGACAGACAGACAGACAGACAGACAGAGTGAGAGACAGAGAGAGAGAGATACAGAGACAGACAGACAGACAGACAGAGCTAGACAGAGACAGACAGACAGACAGACAGACAGACAGACTGGCAGGCAGATTGGCAGGTAGACTGACAGGCAGACAAACAGGCAGAGAGACAAAAAGGCTGACAGACAGTAACTAAATCAATGATGACGAGGGTAATGCTGCTGCTGCTGCTGCTGCTGCTGCTGCTGTTGCTGCTGTTGTTGCTGCTGTTGTTGCTGCTGCTGCTGCTACTGCTGATGATTATGATGCTGCTGATGACAATGGTAATTATGCTGCTGCTGCTACTGCTGCTGCTGATGATAATGCTCCTGCTGTTGCTGCTCCTGCTGTTGCTGCTACTGCGGTTGCTGCTGCTGCTGCTGATGATGATGATGAAGGAAACCCATAAAACTCTGCTCCTATAGTCTTGTTTTTCTGTTATTCCAGAATGAAATGTTACGCACGAAGGGAAGGAAGAGAGCCCTCTTTTTTCCCCCCAGACACTCCACACTCCATTATGGCATGCACGTTACCAGCAACTCGTGTTCACAGCAGCTGTGTTTTAAGCTGCCTGAACCAAGTGATGGCCCCGACACGCTTTTGAAATTCCGATATACTGTTTGTACACAACGAGCGCTGACGGTTTTGATGGTGATGATGATGATGATGATGATGATGATGATGATGATGATGATGATGATGATGATGATGGAGGAGGAGGAGGAGGAGGAGGAGAAGGAGGAGGGGGAGGAGGAGGAGACCGAGGCGAAGGAGGAGATGATGATGATGTTGATGATGAGGAAGAGGAGAAGGAGCAGGAGCAGGAGGATGAAAAGAAAAATGATGGGAAAATCGCGATGAAGACGACAACTAAACAACTTCGACGACGTTGATGATGGTGACGACAGAGACAATGTCTGGGCGGTTATGACAACGGCACAGACATGGACAACAAGGCAGATGACAGTGATGGTGAAGGCAGCGATGTTACCTGTGATGACAATGATGAC
The DNA here is from genome assembly GCA_028751875.1 of Rapana venosa. Classification (NCBI taxonomy): domain Eukaryota; kingdom Metazoa; phylum Mollusca; class Gastropoda; order Neogastropoda; family Muricidae; genus Rapana; species Rapana venosa. The sequence goes on from CM054144.1 coordinate 51,105,446, forward strand.
GATGGAGGTGATGGCCTCTTCAGGGTGACGAGGTAAGGGATTACGACTGATGAGTTTGGCACTGAGGATGACGACATTGAAAACACCTATTTTGTTTTCTCTCCTAGGTTTAATGTCTGTTCACTACTAGGTGAGTTAGACAAGCAGATTTTTTAACGACATCAACAACAACAACAGTCAACACAGAGGGAAGTATTCAGTGCCCCAGGATAGGCGTTGCAGTAACCTTTCCACTGTGGTATGATGGACGACTTCAGTAATTGGTGTTATGTATTGCTGACAATCGTATAATACACTCTTACCGTCCCGTATTTTGAACTCGTATCAATTTCCTTTCTCTGTATACACGTCTCCACGTGGAGGAGGACTGTAGAAAGTGAGATGAAGGCCATGCAGCACTCTTGGGGATCAGTGACTAGGTTGGCCCAGGATAGGCAGGAGTGGAAGCGCTTTGTTGCTGCCTACACACCACTAGGTGTAATGGTTAATGATGATGATGATACAAGTCTCCGAAATGGGCAATCAATAAGTAGATAATGGACTGTACTAGAATGAGAACGTCGGCATGCCACATTTTAGTCGTATTGTATGTTCCAGACATTTAATCGTAAAAATACAAACCATCATCTCTATTTGACTTGAGGAAGAAAGATTTCCAAAAACCAAATTCTGGAATGTTAAGTACACAGACCTTGTCAACATCGATTCAATTTCATCCGGTGATAACTTTAGACCAGTTCTATGCAATTCCTTAGAACTCTGGAGCTCCTTGTTTTAGCTAGAGAATCCACTGTCTCATTCCAGTACATACATACAGTCCCGCAATGTGACGGTACATCCAGCAAAAAATCTAACTCTGTACCTTGTGAATTAAGAAAGAGCAACAAAAAATCTAATTTCAAATTCACTGTCCTTCCACAATCTACCTTGCCAGTGTTTGATAGTCCTGGCGTCCTCAGCACAGCCTGGTTTATCGGCCTTAAGGAACACAATGATTTAGGTACTGTGTCATTTAATGGTTGGTTTTTTCCCCCCAGAAGGACAGTGTTAGATATTTAAGGTTTTAGGAGGTGTTGGCTTTGACTTTGAAGTGACAGTTACTGGAGCGACTGAACCTGAATAAGGCGACAGACAGCCCTGATATGGCTTTCGTGGTCGGTAGGGCTGTAAACAATAAAGAATGTAAAAAAGCTCACAGGACTTTAGTCTACATTCTTTTTATTTCGACGACAATGGAATAAGCACTCACGGCTCTTTTCAATCAATCCCGTGTGTATGCAGTTTTGTAAATGTTGTCATCCGTTCCTACAGGCACCCAATGACCTGCTCTTACGATAAACCGAACGGGTTTTAACGTGTGCGGCAAGATGTTCTGCGTGCGTTTGCACTCGGGACCTCGGTTTATAGTCTTCTACAAAGGACCTCCTGCACAGTCACAAGCACAAGCGAAGATCTGCAGGCACTACCTACCCACCTGGTAAGGGCCCTAGAGAAAAGGGGAGAGAGAGGGGGGAGGAGAGGGAGAGAGAGGGGAGAGAGGGGGGAAGGGGAGGGGGGGAGGGAGAGGGGTGGGAAAAGGGGGGGAGAGGGAGGGGGGGGGGGGGGAGAGGGGAAGGGGAGGGAGGGGGGGGGGTAAGGGGGAGGGAGGGATGGGGAGGGAAAAAGAGGGAGGGAGAGGAGGGGGGGGAGAGGGAGGGGGGGGAGGGAGGGAAGAGGGGGGGGGGGAGGGGGAGGGGAAAAGGGGGGGGGGGAGATGGGGGAGGGGGGGGGGAGGGAGGGGGGGGGAAAAGGGGGGAAGGGAAGAATTGAGGGGGAGGGGGAGGGGGGAGTGGGGGGGGGGAAGGGGAGGGGGGGAAAGGGGGAGGAGAGAGGGAGGGAGGGGGGGGAAGGGGGGAAAAGGGGAGGGAGAGGGGAAGGGAGGGAGGGGGGGAGGGAGGGGGGAGAGGGGGGGAGGGGGGAGGAGGGGGGAGGGGGAGGGAGGGAAGGGGGGAGGGAGGGGAGGGAGGGAGGGGGGGTGGGGGGGAGGAGGGGGGGGAGGGGGGAAAGGGGAGGGAGGGAGGAAAAGGGAGGAAAAAAGAGAGAGGGAGAAGAGGGGGGGGGGAGAGGGGGGGAGGAGGGGGGGGAGAGAGAAGGGAGAAAGGAGAGGAAGGGGGGGGGAGGAAGAAGGGGAAAGGGGGGGAGGGAAAAGAGGGGGGAGCGAGAGGGGGGGAGAGAGGGAGGGGGGGAGAGAGAGAGGGGAGAGAGAGGGGGAGGAGGGAAGAGGGAGAGGGGGGAGGGGGAGAGGGGAGAGAGGAGAGAGAGAGGCGGAGGGAGAGGAAGAGGGGGGGGAGGGGGGGGAAAAAAGGAGAGGGGGGGAGCGAGAATAAAAAAAAAAAAAAAATTTTTTTTTTTTTTTTTTTTTAATTTTTTTTTTAATGGAATAGGATAGACTTTGTAAATATCCCCGGTTTTATGCAGTTTTTTAAATTTTGTTTGTTTCCCCCGGCACCAATGGCCCACCTTTCCCAAAAAGGAAGGATTTAAAAGTTTTGGCAAAATTTCTGCATGCGCTCGAACACTGGGCTCGGTTTATAGTCTCATCCGAAGAGAGAGAGAGAGAGGAGAGAGAGAGAGAGGATGAGAGAGGATGAGAGGAGACGAAGAGAGAGAAGAGAGAGAGAGGAGAGAGAGAGAGAGGGGGTGGGAGGGAGGGAGAGAGAGAGAGGGGAGCGAGGGAGCGAGGGAGGGAGAGGGAGGAGAGGGAGGGAGAGAGAGAGGGAGGGAGAGAGAGAGAAGGAGGGAGGAGGGGGAGGGAGGAGAGAGAGGGAAGGAGAGGGAGGGAGGGAGAGAGAGAGGGAAGGAGAGGGAGGGAGGGAGAGAGAGGGAGGAGGGAGAAGAGGGAGGGAGGGGGATGGAGGGAGGGGGAGAGAGGGAGGGAGGAGAGAGAGAGAGGGGAGGGATGTAGAGGGAGAGAGAGAGAGGGAGGGAGAGGGAGGAGGGGGAGACAGAGAGGGAGAGACAGAGAGAGAGAGGAGGGAGGGAGGGAGAGGAGAGAGAGGGAGGGAGAGAGAGAGAGGGAGGGAGGGAGAGACAGAGAGAGAGAGGGAAGGAGAGAGAGAGATAGGGAGTAGAAAGAGATGGGGGGGGGGGGGGAGGGGGAGAAGGGGGGGGGGAGATCAACAAAAATAGAATGTTACGAACCCCAAAAATGGAGAATGAAAGATTACACAGGCCATTAAGATTGCACGGAACCCACACACACGCGCGCACACACACGCGCACACACGCACACACATACACGGCACACACGCACACCATACACACACACACACCACACAACACACACACACACACACACACACACACACATACACACACACGCTGAGAAAAACGAAATAAAAGAGACCCGGCAAAAATACATTTACTAAAAGTTTCAACAACAAAAAAAGAGGGAAGGGGGAGCTAAAAAAGGGAAATCAGCAGAGGGCATAGCAGAAATAAAAACAAAGAATAAAACATGCAGTACAAAAAATAATAAAGCGCAAAGGAACGGGGAGAGAGAAGAGAGAGAGAGAGAGGGGAGAGAGAGAGAGAGATGAGAGAGGAGAGAGAGAGGGGGAGAGAGAGAGGAGAAGAGAGAAGAGAGAGAGAGAGAGAGAGAGAGAGAGAGAGAGAGAGAGAGAGAGAGAAAAAAGAGAGAGAGAGAGAGAAGAGAAGAGGAGAGGAGAGGAGAGAGAGAGAGGAAGAGGAGAGAGAGAGAGGAGGAGAGATGAGAAAAAGAGAAAAGGGAAAGAGAAGAAAGAAGGAGTGAGAGAGAGAGAGAAGAAGAAAAAGAGAGAGAAGAGAGACGAAGAAGGAGATGAAAAGAAGAGAGACAAAAACGAGAAAAAGAAAGAAGAGAAAAAGGGGGAGAGAGAACAGAGAGAACAGAAAAACAGAAAAGACAGAGACAGGCAGAGAGAAAGAGAGAGACGGGGAGAGAGAGCGGCGAAGAAGGAGAAAAAAGACAAAAAAGGACGAGAAGAAAAAGAGATGAAAAGGGGGAAAAGAGAAGAAGAAAGAAGGGAGTGAGAGAGAGAGAGAGAGGAGAAGACAGACAGAAGACAGACAGACAGAAAAGACAGAGCACAACAGAAAGAGAGAAGAAGAGAAAGACAGAGAGAAGACAGACGAGAGGGGGCAGGTGTTAACAATCAATCATTATACAATCACTTTAGAAAATCAGTAGAGTGCGTGGGAATAGGGTTAACGAAATAAAAGTAAAAGTTTGGCAAAACAAAACAAAAACCCAAACAAACAAACAAAAATTACTCTTCCCCCCCTATCCCCCCCATCCCTATCCCAAAATTAAAAAAAAAAAACAAACAAACAAAAAATGGACTTTAAGATCCTAAAACCCAAGCAAAAAAAAAGCAACGCAAAAACGTTATAAAATATCCAAAGAAAAAAACAAAAAAAAAACAAAAAAAAACCCCCCCCCCCCCCCAATTTTAAACACCCCCAAACTTGAAACTAACAAAAAAAAAATACACAACGGTACACACACCAAAAACACCACACACAACACACACACCACACACACCACACCACACACACACACACACACACCCCAAAAGGGGACCCAACCACACAAAAACGATACAACATACAAAAGATACACACACAACACACACACACACACACCACCACACCACACACACACCACACACACACAACGATACACACACACACACACACACACACCACACACACACACACCACACACACACACCAACGATACACACACACAACAACGATACACACACAACAAAGATACACATACACACAACGATCACACACCACACCACACACAAAACACACACACACACACAACCCCAACGATACACACAAAGATACACATACACACCCAACAAACGATACAACAAAGACCCCACCACACACCACACACACACACAAAACACACACACACACCAAAATCCACAAAGCTACATCCACAGGCATGCCCCTTTTTTTAAAATAGGAGATTCTGTGTTAGAATAAAAGAAAATTTAAAAAATTTTAGGGGTATTTCTCACCACAAAACTGTATGGAACAATCTATTGAAAATTTTCCTGACCAAAACTAGAAAAGTCTTAAATTGCTAAAAATGGTGAGCAAGCAATATGGGGCCAAGATAGTCATTCTTTCCATTTTCAACAGCCTTGTTCGATCTAGTTAAATTATGCACGGGAAAAATTTTTTTTCTGCTCCTAAATGTTTGCTAAGAAAATGCAGGTTTTAGACAGTAAAAACATTTTAGTTGGCAATTGGTTGTTCTGTACCGCATCAACTTTAAAAATGTATGCTGAAATAAATATCCCCCTTTTGAAGAACAAATTAAATTCCCTCGGAAAAGTTATTTAAAGAAGTTCGAATTCAAAATTCTAATATCAAAAACTTCTTTAAAATCGGATGTAGTTTCCTAAAAGGGTAAATCCATACAACCTAACAACAATAGTTCTTAACCTCGATTTGTTACATTTCAGGAATGAATGTCGAAATGTGCATCGCCCATTTTTCTCCCAATTCCAAAGTGGGAATTAAAGGGGGCTGAGTTTGATATTGTTATTCAAATATCAAAAAAGAGAAAGTCCCCGTGTTGCTAAAATAGCTAGAGTCCATTGATGAAAATAAGGGGTTTTTTTAAAAATTTTTAGATGGTTGGGTAGTCGACTGGGGTAATGGGATCTGTTTTTTTGTGTTCCTCTTAAAGATAAAAAAATCTTATCTTTAGGAAAAGTTTTTTTCGATCTTTATGCGAATTATAGCTGTTTAATGGCCTTAACTTTTTTTTTTTAAATATTATATAATATTTTTAAAGGTGCTGTTTTGTATCATTCTAATGGGTTTTGAAAGTTTTAAAAGCATTTAATCAAAGGAAGGGGGGAAATTAATATTGAAATTTGTCCCCTTATACATTTTTTTTTCCTTTTCGAGGTTTACTCCCTTCCCTTTTGCTGGATTCCGCACATTGGGAACCCAGGGCAATGGGGAAAGTGCCCATTTGCCAAGCTGCTGCCATGGACTGGGATTTCTGAATTTACAGCCCCTCTGCCTTCCCTCTGTCTTAGGGGGCATATTTGCTAAAAAAAGCTTTTTGGGAAACCGTTGTCAACAGCCACAAAAGTTTTCTTTACGTGAACATTCATTAAGTGTCAGAGTGTGTCATTTTCCTAACAGACTGGTTGGAAGTATAATCTACAGGTTCAGATTTGGATGCATTAGGACTAAATTTGTAAAAAGATAACTTGTATATGTGGTTCTGACTTATCACCTAAGCATGTTATTCTTCATTGTGAACTACTTTGACCATCTTTTCTGGTACAGTTTTTAGGTAAGATTTCAAAATATGTCATTTGAAACATTTATTGGCCGATAATGTGGTTATGTTGGAGATAGTTAGTTGTTTAGTTAAAAGCCTGTTGGGGAAAAATTTTGTATTGTTCTTGCTGCAGTTTAAGCTGTTTCAATGCCCCCCTCACCCCGTCCTCCCTAATTTTTGTATTTTTTTTCTTTTTATCTCGTGCACAGAACTAATAGGTAAACACACACACACAAAACACATTTCCGCACACACACACACACACACACCACACACACACACACACACACACGCACGTATGCACACCCCCACACCACACACACCCCATACTCACACACACACGTTCTGTATATATTGTAACACTATCTTTTGCTAATATACCTTGAGTGAACAGACGTTAATTAAAGAAAGTAAAACACACACCCCACACACACACACACACACAACACACACCACACAACACACAACACCACACACACACACACAACACAACACACCCACACACACACACAACGATACACACAACGATACCACACACACACACACACACCCCACACTGAAAAGATAAAAACACCGATACCAAACCCCCCACACAACGAACACCACACACACACACACCACACACACCCCACAACACACACACACCACACACACCACAACACAAAGATTTTCAACGACAAACGATGGTGGTGGTGTTTTTTTTGGGGGGGGGTGGTTAATTTTTTTTTTTTTTTTTATTTAAAAAAAAAAAAAATCCCCCCCCATTTGTTTCCCCCCCCTTAATATCATAGAAGTGAACGACGTAAAAATTTAAAAACAAACGCAGCGCGCAGCAGCGCAAACAGCAGCAGCAGCGCCACACAACACCCACACACCACAACAACACACACACCCCACAACACACCACACCCCACAAACACAAAACACACACACACAGCTAATTTTTTGCTGGTTCCCCTTCACTGTAAAATTTATTCAAAGGGCTGGTCGATTCTTTGGCAAAAAAAGGTCCCTATGAATCAGTATAAAGTTTTGTTTAATCTTTGTCGTTTTGAAATTATTTTAAGTAAAATGAAACATACACTCAAAGATTTTTTTAAAAAAAACATTATCAGCAATTCCTTGCCGGGGAAAATTAAAAATTTAATACATAAACTGAATTAAATGATGGAATACTAAATATTAAAAAAATGAACATGTTGTTGTTCATTCCCCTTTCAACCCTCCATTGTTGTTTGATTGCCCAATTTTTTTTTTGACAGTAAAAAAGAAGGGGTTTAGATATTCATAAAAAATATGAAACTAGTAAAAGAATTTTTAAAGGGATCGCAAATTCTATTCAGTTGCTTAAGTCATATATTCTTCACCCTAAGACCTTTATGTAATTAGTTTATTTTTATTATAAAATATATTTTTATATATTATTTATTATATTTTTTATTATATATATTTATTATATATTATTGTGGGGGTGTGTGTGGGGTGTGTGTTGTGTGTTGGTGTAGGAGGAAGGAAGAGAGAGAGAGAGGGGAAAGAGAGAGAGAGAGAGAGGAGTGGAGAGAGAGAGAGAGATGGAAAGGAGGATGAGAGAGAGAGAGAGGACTTTGGTATGAATGCGGGTGTGTCTAAATCACCATGTAGCGAATAGACATTAAATAAAACAAAAACAAAAACACACACACACACACACACACGACACGTCATCAAGATGGCGGAGAACGCCTGGAGCTAATTGTTAACTGCCAGACTTTATGCGGAATACGCAAACATGAGAGGCGTCCATAAATCTACGCAAGCAGCACCGGTGAAGAATGTGTGCAAGAGTAGGTCCACCACCACCAGTATGGAGAGGAAAAGCAACCTGACCAGGGGCATCCACAACGCCTGTGGAAATGAAGGCCAGACAGACGGTAGCGGAGATCTAGATCTAGCGCGAACAGAGGAATCTTTCAGGTCTAGATCTACCAGTCCTCCTGCGGCTCTTCAAGGAAATTCAACAATGGCAGCCTCACTGTATAAATAGAAGAACTGGGTGGAATACTTCAACTTTAAGTGTTCGGGTTTCGTCACTTGAAAAAACAGTTCAAGAGCAGGAAAGTCAGAAAACGGTGCAAAAAGTCCCAAAACAGGTTAGTGTCGATGCCTGCACGCAATCAAACATACAGGACACGCTTTTTTCTTATGCTGATGCCCTTAAACAACAACCTTGCTGCCAGCATAAACCAGATTTGACAAAAAGATCTACCAACAATAAGAAAATTATACAGTCAAATAGTAGATTCTCAACAAAGAACAAAAAAGAGGAACGTGACCATAACCATAATGACGTCCTCCAAGTAGATGAATAAAACCTTCTGTTGACCAAAGAATCTGTACAGCACAGGAACAAACAACACCAGGTGAACAAACAACACCAGGACCTGGCGGTTTGCTTATCATTAAAGATTCAGTTATGGACAGAAAGACTTGGTTGATCATTTGGAATCAAGGCTTTCAGGAAAAAATTTGTCACACCACAGAAAAGATCCGGGGACTCTGTGCCAGACCTGTTCCAGACTGAGTAAACCCCCCGATGCCATCTGATTATTGTGGAATTAATGATCTGAAGAAGAAGATGAGCAAAGCGCCAGTAAGTCCCTCTTGGTCAGCGTTGACAACATCACCAAGACTACCCCAACACAAAGGTGTTCATCAGCAAAGCAGCACCAACTGCTGATATTCAACTGGAACTAAACGGAATCTTTTAAACGCACTTCACCCTTGCCGATCTGTACGAAAAGTCTCGGATTTTTCATTGTATCCCTGAAAATTTTGAACACCAGTGTTGACCTTTGGAATGACAAACTCCACCCAACCAAGAAAGGAGCCTCTGTTCTCGCCTCAAATATCGGCAGGCACATTCGCAACTTGTTCTGGGAACTACCACGTAGACGACCCATCAAACGACAAAGACACGTACTACCTGCACAGAGACAGCCACCCTCGTTCTGCCTCAACCCACAGCAGGAAGGAAATATTAACCATGGCCAAACCGTTACGAACAGTTGTATAACTATTGCTGACTATCTAGATGTTCCACAATTTCAATCAAGTCTACAATATTGTGATTATAGTGTAATATCCAGCAGTTCCAGTTCTTCAGTTGTGAAGCGTCATGTTGTGTATAACCGCATAAACTCTGATTTTCAAGATATTAGCTTGTCTGTGCAACAGAGCAAACCGTTACATTTGAGGACGCATTTTTTAGTATTATATTCTGGACAGTTTTTTCCCTCCCCCTTTTTCCCTGTGTGTGTTTTGGTATATATTTTTATTACTTTTAGAATGAGCTGTTTTTTTTTCTAGAAATCTAGTAAAGCTGATCCCTTTTTTTCCCTCCTTTTGTAGTATTTTATATAGATAGTTCAGTGGGTTTCTCACAATGAACTTGTCCAATCTGACAGTACTGAAACCTTCATTCAACAAAATCTATATATTTTTGTTAAGGTGTTTTTGTGGAAGACTTGGTGGGGGGTGGGGGTGGAGTTGTTTCATTACTTATTACTGTTTTTGGTGGGGGTTTGTTTGTTTAGTTGGGTTAAAAAATTTTTTGCCTCTTTTCCTTTATCCTACTTGTACAATGGTCTCTAAGAAAAAGCAGGCTATTAAAATCATGCAGTGGAATGCAAGATCAAATTTCCACAAACCTGGGTTTTGATCCACCCCCTTTCAAAAAATGTTTTCCCAGGCCCTTGTTTTACAATATCTAATGTTAACAAAAATAACATACCCAGTTTTACCAGGGTATATTATCCCCCTTACATCAGAAAGTAGGGTCTAACAAAGATTAGTGCAGCTTTTACATTAAAGAAGGAATAGGTACAGCCTGAAATCTCCACCAATACCTGGTAACATCCCCGATCTACATTCATGTGCATACTTAATATCAAATACTTCATAAATCTTTGCGCTTAAGAGGAATTCGTGTTTCCTTTTGCTGGATTCCTTCACATATAGGATTATTTTCTAATGAGTGGGCTGATCGGGCTGCGAAGAAAGGTGCACGTTTAAAGAAAAGGGGTCTACAGTACTGCATGTCCCTCTATCCATTTTCAGAGGGGTTTTCCGTTGTTGAAAAAGCTTCCTTAAACAAATTATGAAAAACATCGGCAAAAACAAGCGGCTTTCACATTTAACTCCGAGTGGGAAGAAAAGTAATTGATACATTGATCACTTAGAGATTCATACAAATGCTGTCAAAGAAAGACAAATCAAGGCATTATTTTTCAGGATAAGATTAAATGCATTCATCAAACAAAATTCAGCAAGGATTTTTAAATGCTTATGTGGTGAATATATTTCAAATACCTATATCATACTTGAATGTGAGAATTTAAAAACTTATCTCCCTGCCTTTTTCTGAGATTACCAATGACGAAGTTTTGAACAATATAAAGCTAACGTTTGACATTACTAAAGGTTTATTGTTAAGTCCTATAGGGCACTCATTGTAGTTGTAGTTCTGTTTGAATTTTAAAAAATGTTGTTCTTGATCTGATTATGTTAAGAATTACTATTTGTGTATTTCCTTGTTTTTACTCTTTATTACACACACACCACACACACACAAACACCAACACCCCACACACACCACAACACACACACACACACACCACCACACAACCCCACGCACACCCCAACCACACCCCCAACCACACACACAACACACACACACACACACACACGCACCACACACACACACACACAAAACACACACACACACCACACACACCCCCACACACCACACCACACAACACACACTCGCACGCACCACACGAGTAGTCTATCTATCTATCCATCCATCCATCCATCCATTCTTTTTTTCAGTCTCCTATTTTAGGGCCGTCTGGTATAACATAAAGTGGGAAGACATTAAAATTGAAGACTTAACACACACACACACACACACCACACACACACACACACACACACACACACACACCACACACACACACACACACACACAAAATATAACACACACACACACCATCAAACACACACACAAACGATAAAACACGCACACTCCCAAACCCCACCCCAACCACCACACACACACACAACAACCACACACACACACACAAAACACACAACACCACACACACACACCCCCACACACACACACACACTGAAATCAGAACAGACTCCACTCTCCCGAAAGTCCTTCGGATGAGACTATAAACCGAGGGCTCGTGTGCGAAAGCACGCAGAAAATTTGCGCCACACGTGAAATCCTGTTCCGCTTTTCGTAAAAGTAGGCCATTGTGTGCCGGGGGGAACAGATGACAGAATTTACAAACCGGCATACACACGAGGACTGGATGTAAAAAAGCACGTAAGTGCTTATTCCTTTAAATCCTCGATAAAAGAATTTTTAAAAAATAATAAACACACACACACAGAGCTCACCTTGCGTGGGACAATTAGGGTTTCATATAGATAAAGGTTCTCTCTCTCTCTCTCTCTCTCTCTCCTCTCTCTCTCCACACACCAACACAAAACACACACGAAACGCACCGCACGCACGCACGCAGCACGCACGCACACACCACACACACACACACACACACACAAAGTTTTCCAAGTTTTAAATTTCCTTTCACCACAAATTGAACATGAGAAAACCTAACAGCAATATACCCAAAAATTATTATAAATTTACAAAACAGTAACACTACACACACACGCGCGCGCGGGTAGTGGAACGAACTTTTGATTATATAATGTCTGTGTGTATGCGTGCGTGCATGTGTGTGCGTGGTGCGTGCGGTTTGTTCTTGTATTTAAGGGTCTTTTTCACTATTAGTGATATTAGACGACCTATAGCAAAGCAATAGAAGACAGAGGGAAGAGAGAACTCGAACTCGAATGTTTTAATGAGGATAATTGGATAAGCCAGCGGCTTCTTTACACCAGGTCCTCAAAAAACAACAACACAACAACATAAAATCCAAAGACAAAAATACAAAAGGCAAACAAACATGAAGAAATGCATAGCAAATACACAATGAAGCTGACAAAAAAACTCAATCACTTAGTTTACTTGCAATCAACTACTCACATTAACATTCAATTATGTACTAAACCAGCCAATCAATACACATTGACTAATTTCATGTCTACACACATCAAAATTTCCCCCACACATAAAGGTACATTCACACTACCACCATCCCCCACTCACACACCATGCATTTTTTAACGGGCCAAACGAAGCAATCAGCCCCACTGTTTTTAAAAAAAATAAAGTCTGGGACAAAAATGGAAACGACTTAGAGAGAGAAAAAAGAGAGAGAGAGGAGAGGAGGAGAGGAAAAGGGGAAGAGATGGATGAGGGAGGGAGAGGAGAAGAGAGAGAGAGAGAGAGGAGAACCGAAACTCGGAACTCGAACTCTTCTCTTTATTCAGTATAGGCCATGGCCCCTTACTGAGGGGGTACAATACACCAGTTTCAAACCCAAACAGTGGCCAGGTGTTCTAATCTTAATCTTAAATGTAAACATGTCATTTTCAATATGTAGATAAACATAAAGCACAAAGTATTTTGATAGCAAATGGTTTATTAACCTGAAAAAGAAAATCTTCATTATTTTGGATTATGTCATTCCAGTTGTGCCATGTATAAACTTTTTACAAATCAGCAGATATTTAAAAACATAATTATTTACACTTTTACCTGTGTTGATATACACAAAAAACCATGATCTTCACTAGCACTTTTACCAAGTTAGAATACATGCATTCAGACTGATACACATTTTTAAACCATTAATTGCTACTATGTTAATAGTCCTCACGGCATCTATAACCAAAAACATGACGTCCTGCAATACTGAAACATTGATAATCTTTTTCCAGAGAGAGAGAGAGAGAGGAGAGAGAGAGAGAGAGAGTGAGAGTGAGTTCCCGGTTTCTCGGTTCCTTGGTTAGAGCTCTGAGATTTACAATGGTGATATTGTGTGTATGCGACAGTTTGCCATCGTGAAGGTAGTTGCATTCCGTCTTTGAGGATGATCGGTAAACATGATACCAGTATGCGTGAGGTGCTTTTGCTTGTTTGGTTGGTTGGTTGGTTGGGTTGTTTGCTTGGTTGGTAGGTTTTTTTTTTTTTTTTTTTGTTTTTTTGTTTGTTTGTTTGTTGTTTGTTTTTTTGTTGTTTTTTTGTTTGTGTGTTTTTTTTTTGTTTGTTGTTTTTTTGTTTTTTTTTTGTTTTTTTTTGGGTTTTTTGTTTTTTTTGGTTTTTTTGTTTGTTTGGGTTTTTGGTTGGGTTTGGGTTTGGTGGTTGGTTGGTTTTTTTTTTTGGTTTTTGGTTGGGTTTGGTTGGGTTGGGTTTTTTGGTTTGGGTTTGGTGGTTGGTTTGGTTGGTTGGGGTTGGTTGGGTTGGGTTTGGGGGTTTGTTTGGTTGGGTTGGGTTGGTTGGTTTTTTGGTTTTTTGGGGGTTGGGGTTTTTTTGGTTTTTGGGAGGGGGGGGGGGGGTTTGGGGGGTTTTTTTTTTTGGGGGGGGGGGTTTTTGGGGTTTTGTTTTTTGGTTTGGTTGGGGTTTTTTAATTTCAAGCTTGTTAGAAAGGAAAGGTTTGTGGGGGTTTTGGGTTTTTTTGGGTTAATTTTACTGTTTCCCCGTGATTTAGGATGTGTGTGTTGTGTTGTGGTGTGTGTTGTGGTGTGGTGGTGTGTGTTGGGGTGTTGTTTTGTGGGTGTGTGTGGTTTTTTTGGTTGTGTGGTTTTGGGGGTTTTTTTTTTTTTTTTGGTGTGTTGTGTTGTTAATTTTTGTTTTTTCCTTTTTGGGTATTGCGAGAAAAACAAAACAAAACAAACACAACAAAAAAAACCAAACCCAAAAACAAACAAACAAAAAACAAAAACAAACGTGTGTGTGTGTGTGTGTAAACCCATTTTTCAAAAGGAAAAAGTTGTGGATGAATGCCCGCAAACAAGAAATTTTATTTGAAATTAAGAGTGGCGTGTGTATGGGTGTGTAGTGTGTGTGTGTAATCCATCCTAAAGGATAAGTTGCGGATAAATGCACACACACCACACAACACACACACAACACACACCACAACACACACCACACACCACGAGGCTTTATCTATAAAACAAATGATGCAGGGTTATGCAACAGCAAGCTTGACACTTTGGGAATCAAACCCTACAGTCCCTTCCACCCTGCCCCCTTTTTTATCCCCATGTAATACCCGAGTATAACTGCATAACAAAAAATGTGTGCGTGGACCAGCCTGGCGCAGTGGTTGCCCCATGGATTTCGGATAAAAGGTCGCGGGTTCGAACCCCAAAAGGTCATGGGATTCCCCGGTGTGGCTCTACATCCATTTTAGGGATGCGAGTTAGGTGTTCTCAAATTACTGACAATACGCAGGTGTTTAAAAGGGAAAAGATGTTTGGTTTTCTTGCAGTATATTGACATTTTCTTAGCAGCCATTTTTTTGTAACTTCTGATGTTTTTTTTTTTGGGGGGGGATCTTAAACAAGGAAGCAGTGTTTACGAGGATTTTGCTATCAATAGAGACAACTATTTATTCAGCCTTTTTAAAAAAACAAACAAACTTGGAATGATTTTGTTTTTCGTTAAGAAAAGAAAGGTTGTTAGGGTAGAACCTTACACCAAGGATAACGACAATTACTGAGACAGAAAACCTAACGACCAGATAAACCGTTCTCCCGGGTGGGGATGCCGGGGCCTGTCAGTATAAATAGCATCCCCCACCTCCTGGAAACTCTGTGCTAGGCATTCCCTCTTTTCTATCCCTCTCTTTGTTTCTGCCTTGTTCCTTTTCTTCATGTCACCTCGTTTTTGTGTACTTTCTGCCTTCTTGGTCCATTCTCCTGCACCCCCCCCCCCCCTCTCTCCCGCCAAGAGATTTAGAAGTCGGATGGGCTGGGCCTGACTTGTCAGGTGCTTTAATTAACGGCATAGGACAGACAATACTTGCTGTCTGAGCGTTCGACGACGATGAGGGACGAGGACGAAGAAGAAAAAAGAAAAGAAGAAGAGAAGAAGAGAAGAAAGAAGAAGAAAAAGAAGGAGGAGGGAAGGAGGAGGAGATGGAAGAGGAGGAGAAGATGGAGGAGAAGTTTGGAGGAGAAGAAGAAGAAGGATGAGGAAGAAAAGGATGAGGGGGGAGGAGGAAGAGGAGGAAGAGGAGGAGGAGGAGGGGGGAGAAGAAAGAAAAAGGGAAAAAGAAGAAGAAGAAGAGAAGAAAGAAGAAGGGAAGAAGAGAAGAAGAAGAAGAAGAAGAAAAGAAGAAGAAGAGGGAGGGGGAAAGGAGGAGGAAGAAGAAAAAGAAGAAGAGGAAAGGGAGGAAGAAGAAGAAGAGGAGGAGGAGGAGAAGATGGAGGAAAAAAAGGAGGAGGAGGAGGAAGATGGAAGAGGAGGAGGGGAGGGGAAGAAGAAGAAGGAGGGGAGAAGGAGGAGGGAGGGGAGGGGGAGGAGATGGAGGAAAAGAAGAAGTAGGGGAAAGGAGAAAAAAGGAGGAGGAGAAAAAGAGGAGGAGGGGAGGAGGAGGAAGAAGAAGAAAAGGGGGAGGAGGAGGAAAAAGAAGAAGAAGAAGAGAAGAGGGGAGGGGAGGGGGGGAGGAGGAGGGGAAGAAGAAAGAAGAAGAAAGAGGGGGGGAAAGAAAAAGGGAAAAAGAAGAGAAGAAGAAGAAGAAGAAGAAGAAGAAGAGAAGAAAAAGAAAAAAAGAAGAAAGAAGAAAGTTCTATAAAAAAATGAAGGTGTATGTCAGCTTTGCAAGGGAAGACCTTTCGTCTCTCTAAAAATATTTAGGTGTTGGGGGATTTTGAGTTCCCCTCGGCACCTCACTTTATCCTCAACTCAAACCACACACACACAACACACCACACAAAACCCACCACACACACACACACACACACCCCAAACACACACCCCACACACAACACCCCAACCACACACACCAAACACACAACATTGTCAAATTCCCTTTTGGTGAAAGAGTAACTCAAAACAAAACAAAACCACCAGAACACCAGCGCCAATACACAACACACACACCCCCCGCGCGTTTTGTGAAAAACCCCCTTTCAGTTTTCGGAAGAGTAGGCCTTTGGGGCCCGGGTTGGGAAAAAGGATGACAAAATTTACAAAACTGCATACACACGGGGACTAATGATGAAAGAAAGATCATTGAGTGCTTATTCCATCATCCTCGATATAAAAGAAGAAAAAAAAAGAGCACACACACACACGCGCGCGCGCACCCACGCACGCACGCACGCACGCACGCACGCAAGCACGAAGCATTCGACCAAGCTGAAGTATAATATTCTGTGTGAAATACATGGACCTTGACGTCTCTCTATACAACAGAAAGTCACATTCCCAGGTTTTGCTTCGTGATGATTCCAAGATAACCTTGCATAGTCTAGTTATAGAGACTAGCCGCTGTGTGTGTGTGTGTGTGTGTGTGTGTGTGTGTGGTGTGTGTGTGTGTGGTGTGTGTGTGTGTGTGTGTGTTTTGTGTGTGTGTGTGTGTGTGTTGTTGTTGTTGTTGTCTTCAATTTAACGTATATTCACTCTCAGTGGGTATTAGACGAGGGATGTGGAAATGTAGTGGAAGTTAAAACAGAGAAAATAGAAGGGAATGGGCAGAGAAAAGAATTTTAAATTTGGTAACAAGTGTGTTGGTATTTTCATGCAATTAAAAAAGTGGGGGGGGGGGGGGGGGGGGGGGATCTTAAAATGAGTAAAAATTTAAAATTTACAATTGTTACATGAAACATGTGTGGGGTGTGTTTACGCGCGCGCTGCGGGGCGCGGTTGTGTGTGTGTGTGTGGTGTGTTCGTGTGTGTGTGTGTGTTGTGTGTGTGTGTGTGTGGGGTGTGTGTGTGTGTGTGTGGGTGTGGTGGGGGTGTATGTGTGTGTGTGTTTGTGTGTGTGTGTGTGGGTGTGGTTTCGGGTGAGTGGGGTGTGTGTGTGTGTTAGTTGTGGTGTGGTTGTTGATTTGTGTGTGGTGTGTGAGTGTGTTAGTGTGTGTGTTTGTGGGTTGTGTGTGTATTTGTGTGTGTGTTGATTGAGTGTGTTGTGTGGTAGTAAGTTTCGTGTGTTATGTATGTGTGTGTGTGTGTGTTTACGTGGTTTTTGTGGGTGAGGTGTTTGTGTGTGTGTGGGGAGGTGTTTGTGGTGTGAGTGTTTACTGTGTGGGGGTTGGGTTGTGTGTGTGGTGTATTTGTGTGTGTGTGTGTGTGTGTGGTGTTTTGTGTGTGTGTGTTGTGTGTGTGTGTGTGTGTGTGTGTGTGTGTGTGTGTGTAATAAAGAGTAATAACAAGGAAATATACAATAGTTTTCTTAACATAATCAGATCAAGAACAACATTAAAAAAAGAAATTAAAAACAGAACTACAACTACAATAAATGCCCTATAGGACTTAACAATAAACCTTTTAGCAATGTCAAACGTTAGCTTTACATTGTTCAAACTTCGTCAATGGTATCTCAGAAAGGCGGGAGATGAGGTTTTAAACTTCTCACTTTAAAGTATGATATGGGTATTGAATATATTCACCACATAAGCATTTAACATCCTTGCTGAATTTTGTTTGATGAATGCATTTAATCTTATCCTGAAAAATAATGCCTTGAGTTGTCTTTCTTTGACAGCATTTGTATGAATCTCTAAGTTTTCAATGTATTCAACTACACTATTCACACTCAAGAGTTGAATGTGAAAGCCGATTGTTTAACGGATGCTTTTGTATAAATTTGTTTAATGATGCTTCGTCTAATAACCGATAACCCTCTGCAATGGACAGAGGGACATGCAGTACTATAGACCCCTTTTCATTACGTGCACCTTTCTTCGCAGCCCGATCAGCCCACTCATTAGGAAATAATCCTATGTGCGAAGGTATCCAGCAAAAGGAAACATTAATTCCTCTTAAACACAGAAGATTAATGAAGTATTTGATATTTAGTATAAGTTTAGCTGATTGCTTATAAGTTATAGACTTTAAGGCATATAATACTGATTTTGAATCCATTGTGTTTAATACATTGAATACAGTGTGTGTGTGGTGTGTGTGTGTGTGTGTGTGTGTGTGTGTGTGTGTGTGTGTGTGTGTGTGTGTGTGTGGTGTGTGTGTGTTGTGTGTGTGTGTGTTTTTGTGTGGGGGTGTGTTCTGTGTGTGTGCAATGTGTGGGTACACGTGTGTGTGTAAATATGTGTGCATGTGTGTGTACATGCGCGCGTGCAAATGTGCATGTGTACGTGGTGTGTGTTGCATGTGTGTGTAAATGCGCACGTGCACGTATATTTTTGTTTGTATTTAAAAATGCACGCGCGGTGTGTGTATGTATGAGTGGTTTGTGTGTGGTGTGGGGGTTGTGTGTGTGTGTGTGTGTGAGTGTATGTAAGCGTGCTTTGTGTGTTTTAAAATGTGTGTGTTCGTGTGTGTGTCTTTCCGCTGTCTGTCTGTCTGTCTGTCTGTGTTAGATGTGAAAACAGGAGAGATTTTGTTTGGAAGGGACAAAAGGAGGTAAAGTAGTAGTGTAGTAGTAGTTAGTAGTAGTAGTAGTGTAGTAGTAGTAGTAGTAGTAGTATTTAGTAGTAGTAGTAGTAGTAGTAGTAATAATAATAATAATGATAATAATTTTTAAAAATAAAAGGAATTTTTTAGGCTATTATCTTGTAAAAAAACAACCCCACAACCCAAATCAAAGCGCTTGCATCCATTCCACTCCACACTGAAGCATACTGAAAGCAAGGATGCGAAGTTCAGCCGCCACTTCAGTTCACCAATGCAATCACCGCTGCATGCAGGGTTTCAGCTCTTGCAACTAGCCCTCATTATTATGATCTGTGTTGAAGGCTGAAGAGTACCTGTGGCAAAGGGCAGTCACCACATACACGCGTTTGTCAGCAAGGATGTTTACCTTTCATTTACATTTTTACTTTTCCCAAAAATCGGGACAATCTATTTCATTACCCCTCCTCCCCACCCCCCACCCTACTGCCTTTGAGAGATAATTCTATAGCTCACTTGTCAAATGTAGAAAAGAAAACTGTTAGGTTGGTTTTGTGTGTGTGTGTGTGTGTGTGTGTGTGTGTGTGTGTGTGTGTGTGTGTGTGTGTGTGTGTGTGTGTGTGTGTGTGTGTGTGTGTGTGTGTGTGTGTGTGTGTGTTTTCTTTTTGGTTAAACATTTCGTTTGGATGAAGATGAGTTAAATGACATTCTTTTTGTGTGTGTTTTTTTTTCTTTCTTTTTTTGTTTTGTTGTTGTTTTAGCTTTTTTCTTCTGTCATTTTAGTAATTGGAAGTTGTTTGGTTGTTTATTAAACATTTGTGAGTGTGAGTGTGTGTGTGTGTGTGTGTGTGTGTGTGTGTGTGCGTGGCGCGCGCGCGTGCGTGCGTGCGCGCGGTGTGTTTTGTGTGTGTTTTTTTCTTCGGGTAGTTTGTTTTAAATTGAGATAGGAAAGAAGGAAAGGATCACGTTGAAACAGCATGGTTAAACAAATAGGGTGACGGAAATTGTGGGTATATTGTGAAAATGAATTATTGAGCAGATGTATCATCAGTAATATTA
Organism: Rapana venosa; assembly: GCA_028751875.1. Classification (NCBI taxonomy): domain Eukaryota; kingdom Metazoa; phylum Mollusca; class Gastropoda; order Neogastropoda; family Muricidae; genus Rapana; species Rapana venosa. Next base: position 51,125,380 of record CM054144.1, read on the forward strand.
ACAGTGAACAACACACACACACCACACAACACACACACACAAACACACCAAACCCCACACACACACACACACACACACACACACACACACACACTTTTTTTCTCCTTCCATTTAATAAGTGTGTTTTTTTAGCGTTTCTTTTTATAAGATAGGAAGGTGGCATGATGGTTTAAGACGTTTGCCTGCCAACAAGTAAACCGTGAGGTTGTGGGGGTTTGGTTCCCAGCCTCGCCCTTTCTTCCCAGTTTGACAAAAAAATCGAACTGAATGTCAAAGTCTTTCGGATGAGACTATAAACCGAGGCCCCGTGTTCCAACGCATGCAGAACATCTTGCGCACACGTTAAAATCCTGTTCCGCTTTTCGGAAGAGTAAGCCATTTTGTGCCGGTGGAAACAGATGACAAAGTGCTTATTCCATTATTCTCGATATGAAAGAATAAAAAAATAAATAAATAAAAAATAACACACACAAACACACACACACACACACACACACGCACGCACGCACAACACATATATAAAACAAACACACTTTTTTTCCTCCTTCCATTTAATAGGTGTGTTTTTAGCGTTTCTTTTTTATAAGAATAATGTTACATGCTGTAGCATATTAGATAAATTGAAACTGTAATTATTTTTGGTGTTGAAAACAGCAGTAATAAAAACATAATTCTTCAGCAATAAGGAAAAATGACACATACAGATTTAATGTATCAAATTCCAATTTTTTTTATGTGAATCTAATATGTAAAATGTTTCTTCCCCAGGGAATTGGAAAATATATCAAAAAGGACAGAACAATAGAATAAGAACTTTGGAGGAGAAGGAGGAGGAGGAGGAGAAGGAGGGAGGAGGAGGAGGGAGAGAGAGAGAGGGGAGAGAGAGAGAGGGAAGAGGAGAGAGGAGAGAGAGAGAGAGGAGAGAGAGAGAGAGAGAGGGGAGATGAGAGAGAGAGGGAGAGAGAGAGAGAGAGGGGAGAGGAGAGAGAAAACACAACGAAGTGCAAAAAAAAAACAAAAAACACAGAAGAAAGACAAAACAAGACCAAAAGAACCATCTTACCAACCAAAACCAAACTACAATTACCCAACCAGCTATCAACCAAACCCAGCCTATAAAACCAAACAACCAACCAACCTATAAACCAAACAACCAATTCAACCGAACAACCAACAACCAATCAAGCAAGCAACTATCAACCAAAACCTATAAACCAACCAACAACCAACAAACAAACCAACCAGGTAACAACAAATACATCCCCCCCAAAAAACAACAACAACAAAAAACCCAAACCCAACCAAACAAAAAAACCCCCCCACCCCCTAAACAACAAAAACACGAAAAATAAACACCACCACCCCATCGCTTAAATCTCTTCAACAAAGAAGCAAGTTCATGCAACGTTCTTTTTTCTTTTCTTTTCGGTTTTTGTCTTTTTTCCACTTTGTTTACTACAAGTAGTTCCCAAATAATCTGCAAATCTCTTCAGCCTCTATGACGACAGAAAAAAAAAAACGTTATGCCCCGCTCGCGTAGCAATGCATGCATGCATGCTTGCATGGCTTAGGTAGGTAAGGTAAGCAAGCCCCCTAGGCCTAGCAGCAAAAGAGTCTTTTGTTCCGCAATGAAGAGAGAACGTACGCGGGTTTGCGAGTAACGCGTGTGCCTGTGTGTGTGTGCCCGTGCTTTCGTCTTAAGCCTAGCGAGTTTTTTAACTAAGAGGAGACGGGAGGTGTTTCTTATATGTGTGTGTTTCGCTGGGTGCAGGGGTTTTGGGGAGCGTGTGTGCATGAAGGTTTTAAAGTGAGAGAGAGAGGAGAGAGGAGAGAGAGATATATAGAGAGAGTTGAGGAGGATACTTTTGTTGTGAAGCTTCGTGAGAGAGAAGAGAAAGGGATTTTTTCCTTCCCTTTTCTGAAGTTTTGAACGTTTTTGTGTGAATAATAGTTTTCTTTATTTTTGTTTATTCTTTGTGTTTTTTGTTTTTTTAAAAACAAACTTTTTTTTGGTTGAAGGAGGAAAAATTTTGCAGGGGCTAAAAGTGTGAAGGAAGGTATGTATGGATGTATGTATGTGATGATGTTTCTGAAGTTTGGTTTTACATGTGGTTTTACATTTTGGTTGTGTGTGTGTGTGTGTTGTGTGTGTGTGTGTGTGTGTGTGTGTGTGTGTGTTGTGTGTGTGTTTTGTGGTGTTTGTGTGTGTGTTTTGCTGTGATTATTGTTGCTGTTATTGTGGTGGTGGTGGTGGTGTATGTGTGTGTGTGTATGTGTGTGTTGTGTGGGTGTGTGTGTGTGTGTGTGTGTGTGTGTGTGTGTGTGTGTGTGTGTGTGTGTGTGTTGTGGTGTTGTGTGTGTGTGTGTGTGTGTGTGTGTGTTATGGTGATGTTCTTTGTAACTTTTTAAAAAATGTCTTTTTTGTTTTGCTTTGCTTGGGGGTTCTTTTTTCTGTCTCTCTGTCTCTTTCTTCCTTATGTCTGTCTGTCTGTCTGTCTGCCTGTCTTTTTTCTTTCTTTCTTTCTTTTCTTTCTTTCTTTTTTTCGTGTGTGTGTGTGTGTGTGGTTGTGGTGTGTGTGTGTGTTGTTTTTGTGTGTTGTGTGTGTGTGTGTGTGTGTGTGTGGTGTGTGTGTGTGTGTGTGTGTGTGTGTGTTTGTGTGTGTTGTGTGCGTGTGTGTGTTTCCCGTGGTGATGTGTTTGGTGTTGTTGCTTCGATTTTACGTCTGTTCACTCAAAGTGATATTAGACTGGAAGGGACTTAAATTGATGGATGTGTGCAGTGAAATGGATAGCTATTCCTAAATAAGTCAACCAGTAGACAGAAAAGCACTAAACAATGATAAGAACAATGAAATACATCAGAAATGCCAATATAGCTTATGATATTTCTATAACAAGTGTGTGTGTGTGTGTGTGTGTGTGTGTGTGTGTGTGTGTGTGTGTGTGTGTGTGTGTGTGTGTGTGTGTGTGTTGTGTGTGTGTGTTTTGTGTGTGAGTGCGTGAGGGAGTGAGCGTGCGTGTGTGTGTTGGGGAGCAAGTGAGTGAGTGAGTGGTGAGTGAGCGTGTGTGCGTGCGTGCTCGCGCGCGTGCGTGTAAATGTGAATGAGAGAGAGAAAGTGTGTTGTGTGTGTTGTGTAAGTGTGTGTGTTGGTGTTGTGTAAGTGTGTGTGTGTATGTGTGTTTTGTTGTTGTGTGTGTGTTTTGTGTGTGTGTTTTGTGTTGTGTGTGTGTGTGTGTTTTGTGTGTGTGTGTGTGTAAGTGTGTGTTTTTTTAATTTGATATATGATAAAGTTAAGCAGTTTTAAAGGTAATGACGGTGAATTGTGGAAATAAAAAACCTAGCAGGGCCCGCAACTGTAACAAAGATCGATATTAAAGTAACAATGAATAAGATAATGTTAAAAAAAAACTATTAAAAATCATCAATGAAAAAGCAAAACGGAACAACCACCAGGAGTTTGAACAAGATTAATGTCCTGATTTTAAAAAATAAATAAAAAAGATAAATTAAAAAAAAATCAAATTAAAAAAAATCACAGGCATAACTCACTACAGCAGAGATGCACTAGGGCATGGTTTCAAGGCAAAACCAATTTCGCACAACAGTCCACAGTTGCTGATAACTTTGTCCAAGGAGTTGTCGTGGATGGCAGGTAAATATTGCTTCCACAACTGACATTCATTTTTATTTATTTATTATTCATTATTTTATATCGAGGATAATGGAATAAGCACTTATGTGCTTTTTTACATCCTGTTCCCGTGTGTCTGCGGTTTTTTAAATTTTGTCATCCGTTCACACAATGGCCTACTCTTACGAAAAGCGGAACAGGATTTAACGTGTGCGCAAGATGCTGTGCGTGCGTTCGCACACGGGGCCTCGGTTTATAGTCTCATCCGAAGGATAAGAACTTTTGATATTGTTCCGCCGCATACACAATATTTTCACGCATTTGTCCGAAAACCATTTAATTTTAAGTCTATTGATTAGCAAATAATTGGCCGTGTAGAGGTTTATCAAATTCATAACCCAAAGAAAGAATATGACGAACCTCATAAATGAGGGGACAAGCTACATAATATGTAAATACCCAGCATCTTCCTCGTTTTTTTCAAATACTTTTCCAGAAAGCACTTTCCATCATGCTGTATCTTTCATGTACTGAAATAAGTATGTCGAGTAAACAAGCGCAGTGGGGAATGCTTTGCGCAGTTTTTCGCAGCTTTGTCAACTTTTTTTCATTGAAATTGTTGCAATGAGATGGTAACCCAACAAAAGTGATACTTGTGCCTCTTAAAACTAGAAAATGTATAGTTGGTTTTACTTCATTTATAATGTTTTTATCTGACTTAAAGACGAGAGCTTTGAAGAGATTTTAGTACTGACTTCGAATCGACACAGTCATAACAGAACTTGAAGTATTGTCCCGGGAAAATGAAGTAAATAATTCAAAGCCATCAAAATAGCAGTGCTCTGCAGTGAAAATAGAATGGTTTTTCCAACGTGGTTTCAAACTGTTCAACTTTTAGAGGAGGAATGATGAAAGCTGCACCTGCCTCGTTGCTTGTGACTTTTCACAACTGCTCGATTTCTTTTTTTTTTTTTTTCTTTTTTATATATTTTTTTTTTGATGATGTGGGTTTCAATTATTTATTTGTTGTTTACTTTTAGTTGTCTTTGTGTCTGTTGATGCTGATGAAAAATCATGATTTTCGTTTATAATTTTGTTTTCTTCCGTTGTGGACCCCTCTGTCTCCCCCTCTCCCTCTCCCCTCTCTTCTCTCTCTCTCTCTCTCTCTCTCTCTCTCTCTCTCTCTTTGCCTCTCTCTACCTCTCTCTCATTCTCCCTCTTTCTTTTTCTGTATCTCTTTGTCTGTTGTTTTGTCTGTCTGTCTGTCTTTGGGCTGTTGTCTGTCTGCTTTCTCTTGATAACACCCACTCCCTCCCATGTTTTTTTTGTTTGTTTGTTGTTGTTGCTTTGGGAAAATATTAGATGTGATCATTAAAGATAGTCCATACTCAAAGCAATGGCCGGATGAAAACCCAAAATGTCAATATTTATCTGTAACCTTTGGGGAATAAAGATTATCAATCAATCAATCTCTCTCTCTCTCACTCTCTGAATGCCTGGTGGTTAGAGTGATGTATTCGTGATCTGTGACCCCGGGTTTCGGGAATCTCGTTCAAGAGGATTTTTCCTCTGGAGTTAATATTAGTGCCCACTCCATTTCCCAAAAGTCCTTCGGATGAGACTATAAACCGAGGTCGCGAGTTTCGAACGCACGCAAAAAATTTTGCGCACACGTTAAAACCCTTTCCGCTTTTCGGAAGGTTGGCTATTGTGTATCGGGGGGGAAAAGGATGAAAAAATTTGCAAAACTGATGCATAAACCCGGGACTGGATGAAAAAAAATACATGAGTGCTAATTCCTCTTCTCGAAATAAAAAGTCCATCACTCACCACTCTTCTCTCTCTCTCTCTCTCTCTCTCTCCTCTCTCTCCTCTCTCTCTCTTCCTCATCATCACCATCACTCACTACTCACACACTCTCTCTCCTCTCTCTCTCTTCTCTTTTCGATGTTTGCAACAACAAAAATTTAAAAAACTTTCTCTCTCTCTTCTCTCTCTCTCTCTCTCTCTCTCTCTCCTCTCTCTCTCTCTCTTTCTCTCTTCTCTGGTTTTGCAAAAAAAAGTTTAACAATACAAAATTATTTCAAAATGGCTGTTTTTCCTTTTTATTGTCTTCATCTTGTACTTTAAATTCACACGTTATCTCTTGCTACTTATATTGTTCTGGATAGCGTAGCAATCTTCCTTTTTGGGGGTTTTTTTCCTATTAAGGGTTTTTTGTTTTTTTTTAATATGTATTTGGATTGGTAGGATATGGGGAAAAAAACCAAGTGTTGTGGTGAGGAGTGTGTTTTGTGTTGTGTGTTTTGTGTGGGGTGTGTGTGAGTTGTGTGTGTGTGTGTGTGTGTGTGTGTGTGGTGGTGTGTTGTGTGTGTGTTTTTGTGTGTGGGTTTTTTGTGTGTGTGTTGTGTTGTGTGGGTGTGTTGTTTGTGTGTGTGTGTTGTGTGTGTGGTTTTGTGTTTTTGTGTTTTGGGGGGTGTGTGGTTGTGTGTGTGTTTGTGTGTGTGTGTGTGTGTGTTGTGTGTTAGGGTTGGGGTATGGTTTTGTGTGGGATGTGTAGTTATGTGTTTGTGTGTGTGTTGTGGTGTGGGTGGTGTTGCGTTTGTCATTTTGGGCCTTTAAG
>CM054144.1:51132134-51319634 GCA_028751875.1 Rapana venosa
GGGAAAATTTTTATGTCAAATACACAAAATCCAAAAAAAGAGAAAACAGAAAAAATCCCTATGGGGGAATTTTCATGTCAAACACACAAAATCCAAACAACAACAAAGAAAAAAAAAAAGAAAAAATCCCTATGGGGGAATTTTCATATCAAACCCACAAAATCCAAACAAAGAGAAAACAGAAAAAATTCCCTATGGGTGATTTTTCATGTCAAATACACAAAATCTAAACAAACAACAAAGAAAAAAACAGAAAAAATCCCTATGGGGGAGGGGGGGAATTTTCATGTCAAACACACAAAATCCACACAAACAACAAAGAAAAAAACAGACAAAAATCCCTATTGGGGAATTTTCTTGTCAAACACACAAAATCCAAACAAAACAACAAAGAAAACAGACAAAAATCCCTATTGGGGAATTTTCTTGTCAAACCCACAAAATCCAAACAAACAACAAAGAAAAAAAAACAGGAAAACATCCTATGGGGGGGAATTTTCATTCAAACACACAAAATCCAAACAAAGAGAAAACAGAAAAAAAATCCCTATGGGGGGAATTTTCATGTCAAACCCACAAAATCAAACAACAAAGAAAAAAAACACCCAAAAAACCCTATGGGGGAGAATTTTCATGTCAGACACACAAAATCCAAACAAACAAGCAAAGACAGAACAGAAAGCATCCACCCTGAAATGGCGTGTGTGTGTGTGAGGGTAGGTGTGGAGGACATCGTCAGTACGATGGGGGTGGAGGAAAATATTGGGGTGGTCACTTTCGGGGGGACCTCCAATGTGGTGCAGAACTTGACCAACGACTTCGCCAGAGTGCGCGACGCTATTGGTCAGTGTGTAGTGTAGTGTGTGTGTAGTGTGTTGTGTGTAGTTTGTGTGTAGTGTGTTGTGTGTAGTGTGTTGTGTAGTGTGTGTAGTGGTTTGGTGTGTGTAGTGTGTTTGGTGTGGTTGTGTGTAGTGTGTGTGTGTGTGGTGTGTGTGTGTGGTGTGTGTAGTTTGTGTGTGTGTAGTGTTTGTGTGTGTAGTGTGTGTGTATGTGGTTTGGTGTGTGTAGTGTGTGTGTGTGGTGTTTGTATGTAGTGTGGGTGTGGTGTGTGTGGTTGGTGTGGTGTGTGTAGTGTGTATGTAGTGTGTGTGTAGTATAGTGTGTGTGGTGTGTGTGTGGTGTGTGGTTTGGTGTAGAGTGTGTGGTTTGGTGTTGTGTGTGTATTGTGTGTGGTTTGGTGTGGTGTGTGTGTGGTGTGTGTGTAGTGTGTGTGTTGTAGTGTAGTGGTGGTAGTGTTTGTGTGTGTGTAGTGTGTGTGTGTGTAGTGTAGTTTGTGTGTGTGTAGTTGTGTGTGTGTTTGTTGTAGTGTTGTGGTGTAGTGTGTGTGGTTTGGGTGTGTGTGTGGTGTGTGTGTGTGAGTGTAGTGTGTGTGTGTGTTGTGTGTGTGTGTGTGAGTTGTTGTTGTTGTGTAATGTTTATTGTGTAGTGTTAGTGTTTAGAGTGTGTGTGTGTGTGAGTGTAGTGTTGTGTGTGTGTAGTGTGTGTGTGTAGTGTTGTGTGTGTGTAGTGTGTTGTGTGTGTGTTGTTGTTGTGTGTGTGTGTGTTGGTGTGTGTTTGGTGTGTTGTGGTGTGTGTATGTAGTGTGTGTGTGTAGATGTGTGTGGATTTGGTGTGTGTGTGTGTGTGTGTGTGTAGTAGTGTGTGTGTGTTTGAGTGTGTGTGTGTGTTTGGTGTGGTGTGTGGTTTGTTGTGGTGTGTGTGTTGTGTGTGTGTGTGGTTTGGTGTGTGTGTGTGTGTAGTGTGTGTGGTTTGGTTAGTTTGGTGTGTGTGTGGGTGTAGTGTGTGTAGTGTGTTGTGGTGTAGTGTGTGTGTAGTGTGTGTGTGTGAGTTGTTGTTTTGTGTGTTTGTGTGTGTGTAGTGTGTAGTGTGTTGTGTAGTGTTGTGTGGTGTAGTGGTTTGGTGTGTGTGTGAGTGTTGTGTGGTGTAGTGTGTGGTTGTGTGGTGTGTGTGTGTAGTGTGGTGGTTGTGTTGTGTGTGTGTTGGTGTGTGGGTGTGTGTGTGTTGATGTGTAGTGTGTGTGTGTGTGTGTGTGGTGGTGTGTGTGTTAGTGTGTGTGTAGGTTTGTGTTGGTGTGTAGTGTGTGTGGTTTGGTGGTAGTGTGTGTTGTTGTGTGTGTGTGTGTGGTGTTGGTGTGGTGTGTGTGTTGTGTGGTGTGTGTTGGTTTGGTGTGGTTTGTATGTGTGTGGTTTGGTGTGTGTGTGTGTGTGTGTGTGTGTGTGTGGTGTGGTGTGTGTGTGTGTGGTGTTGTATGTGTTTGTGTGTGTGTGTGTGTGTTGTGTGTTGTTGTGTGTAGTGTGTTGTGTTTGTGTTTTGGTGTTGTGTGTGTAGTGTGTGTGTGTGTGTGTGTGTAGTGTGGTAGTGTGTGTTTGTGTGTAGTGTGTGTGAGTTGTTGGTGTGTGTGTGTAGTGTGTGTGTTTGTGTGTGTGTGTGTGTGTGTGTTTGGTGTGTAGTGGGTGTAGTGTGTTTTGGTTTGTGTGTGTTGTGTGTGTGTGGTGTATGGTGTTAGTGTGTTGTGGTTTGGTGTGGTGTGTGTGTAGTGTGTAGTGTGGTGTTGTGTGTATGGTTTGGTGTGGTGTTGGTGTGTTTTGTAGTGTTGTGGTGTGTGTTGTGTTTGGTGTTGGTTGGTGTAGTGTGTGTTAGTGTGTGTGTTGGTGTGTGTGTAGTGTAGTGTTGGTGTGGTTTTGGTGTGTGGTGTGTGTGGTGTGTTGTGTGTGGTGTTTGGTTGTAGTGTGTGTAGTGTGTTATGTGTAGTGTGTTGTTATGATGTGTTATGTGGTGTGTGTAGGTTTATGTGTGTTTATTTATTTATTTATTTTTATTCTTTTATTTTGAGGATAATGGAATAAGTACTCATGTGCTTTTTTCATCCTGTCCCCGTGTGTATGCAGTTTTGTAAGTTTTGTCATCCGTTCCCACCGGCTTACAATTGCCTACTCTTCCAAAAAGCAGAACGGGTTTTAATGTGTGCGCAAGATGTTCTGCGTGCATTTGCACGTGGGACCTCGGTTTATAGTCTCATCCAAAGGACTTTGTGTGTGTGTGTGTTTGTGTGTGTGTGTGTGTGTGTGTGTGTGTGTGTGTGTAGTTGTGTGGTGTGTCTGATGTGTGTTGTGTTTGTGTAGTGCGTGCATGCGTGTGTGTATAGTGTGTGTGTAGTGTGGTGTGTGTGCGCAGTACATGCATACATTTGTGTGTTGTTGTTATTTTGATGTTACGTCTGTTCACTCAGAGTGATATTAGATGATTTGTGTGTGTCTGTGTGTGTGTGTATATGTACACACATATATGCATGCACGTGTATGCATCATGCATGCCTGCAAAGAGGGTTTATGTTTTTGAGGGGACAGGGGAGGCTGGTACTGGTATAGTTTTTGCGACACACTATTGACTGCTTCCACAGTGTCCATTGCAGTCTTCTCATTGTCAGTCATGTGGATCGGTGGTCTAGAGGTAACGCGCCTGTCTAGAATGCGAAAAGTTCGGGTCGGATGTGTGCGGTGGTTCGTATCCCGTTTGGGCCCAAAACTTTTCACCCATCCATTAGACCATGAGTGGTGGTCTGGGCGCTAGTCTTTCAGATGAGACAATAAACCGAGGTCCCGTGTATTACACAAAATTTTCAGCACACATTAAAGAACCCACGGCAACAAGAGAGTTGTCCCTGGCAAATTTCTTAGAAAAAAGCCACTCTGATAGGGAAACAAATACAGTTGCAGACCCAAAAGAAAAAAAAAGGGTGGTGCTGCTCTTGTGGCAACGCGCTCTCCCTGGGGAGAGCAGCCCGAATTTCACGCAGAGAAATCTCGTGACTTAAAGTGGTATAAAATTTAAAATAAATAAAAAAATAAATAAAAAAGGTCCAGACTCATTCTTTTTGCACATTCAGACCTTGACGTCTACAGAGAACTGTTGATGTTGAGCCGTCTCGTGGCCACCTCCCAGATGAGGCCCTGCACTATGTAGGAAGCCACCAGCGTTGATGACAGTGAGGACAAACGTTAATGAGGAAGAGGGAGATGTTTATCGGTGGAAAGATTCCCCCCCGGTGGGGTTGCCGGGGGGTGGGGGTCTGTTAGTATAAATAAAGTCCCCGCCTTCTGGAAATTCTCTGCTAGGGATTCCCTCTTTTCTATCCTCTCTTTGTTTCTGCCTTGTTCCTTTTCTTCTTCCTGTCACCTCCTTCTTGTCTATTTTCTGCTTTCTTGGTCCATTCTCCTGCCCCCTACCCCCTCCCAAGAAAGACTTAACAGATAACTATTCTCTCCCACACCAAAGTCGGATGCCCTGGGCCTGACTTGTCAGGCGCTTAACGGGCAGCGCAACGCATTTTTGCTCACATGACAGACAACAATAGTTGCTGTCTGAGCGTTTGATAAAGAAGAAGAAGAAGAAAATTAATGTGATACCTCTATCTTTCTCATGCTGCTGGAAAAACAGCTCTTTATACTGACAGGTCCCCAGCATCCCCATGGGGGAAATCTGTCCACAGACTAACATCTCTCTTACTCAAAAGACTGTTGTCACCTCTCCTCATCATCTCATCTGCTCCCATAACCCCCTCCAGGGTTGTAGAGGTACTGCAGTGACCAACGTTGCACCAGTCGGTTCCATTTGCAGCGGTTGTAGGCAAGTGCCTGGGTTGTGGAGAAGCTCTTCCCGGTCCATTCAGTGATGTTGTCTGCCCATTTCTTCTTCTTCGGCCTGCCTCGCCTTCTCTTCCCCTGCACTGTTCCTTGCAGTATGGTCTTGGAGAGCCCATCTGATCTTGTTTATTTATTTTATTTATTTGTTATTTTATTTATTTTATATTTTATATCGAGGATAATGGAATAAGCACGCATGTGCTTTTTTACATCCAGTCCCCGTGTGTATGCGGTTTTGTAAATTTTTTCATCTGTTCCCACCAGCACACAATGGCCTTCTCTTTCAAAAAGCGGAACAGGATTTAACATGTGCACAAGATGTTCTGCATGCATTCACACATGGGGCCTCGGTTTATAGTCTCATCCGAAGTGTGTTGTCACCATTGTGTTCATAATAATGGTTCGTTTGATGATAAAAGATACAGTTTTGGAGGGGACTTTTCTTTGGATCAAAAGATGTAATGCGTAGTTTGTTTGCTCAAGATTTTCCCTGGTTTCTTTCCAGATAACATCAAGCTTGGCGGGCGGTCTCCCTTTATTCAGGCATTAATGGTTTCCATGGCTGCCTTCGTAGATAAAGGTTTGTGCGATGCAATGAATGAATGAATGTGAAGAAACATATTGTTATTTTATTTGTTTTTTGGTCATCCTTTCTTTCCGGCAAAAAATGACCTACTCTTTTGAAAGGCACAATGGGTTTCATGATGTTCTGTTTACGCTCACACACATGGAGCCTTGGTTTGTAGTCTCATCCAAAGGACTTTTGGGGGAGTGGACTCAGTACTGATAAGTCCTTGTGGGAAAATCCCCTTTCACAGGTGTCTCATTGGTGGCTTGAACCCAGGCCATCAAACTGTGAGAACAACTCTAACCACATGGTTACCTTGCACTTTCCTCCTCCCCCCACCCCCACCCCTACCCAATGCATTGATCTGGTTTTTCTGTAATAGAAGTATCCACAATAACTCAAAAGTCTCACCAAGATTAAGCCCATGTGAAGTGTTGATAGTTGTGTTAACTTCCCGTGTACGGCGAAATATCAAAACGTGTTTATGACGTGTTGATGTTAATAGCCTTATTGATTAGACCAGATCACTGTGGATACAACTTATATAAAGCAGATGGTTTGAGTTATAATGCCTGCTTGAGTATATTTGGGTGGATGAGTGTGTGTTTTTGTGTGAATCTGAACAAATTGTGATAGAAGAGTGATTTGGAAATAATTATGTCAGTATGTTGAAGGAGCTATATGTGATTTTAAATGACAATGTGTATTTTACTTTGTGTAGTGCAGTCGAGATACGTATTTCCAAATGTAAGTGGACAATAAAAGGTTGTATATCCTGCATTTTGATATAAACCAGGTAATCATAGACTGGGCTGCCTGTATTGCAGATGATCTTAGAGAAAGGGGCATAAATAAGGAGGAAGCTCAAAAACAGAGAGAGATGGAGAAGGCTCATGAATGTCAAACCTCCCCTGGGAGAAACATGACAAAAAAGGAAGAAGAAGAAGAAGAAGAAGAAGAAGAAGAATCACAGACTTAAAATGATACATAGGTTTCATTGCAGAGCTGGGTCATGTCTTCTCTCTGAACTCAGCCACACTTTTGTCTCCTTCTTGCAGCTGGGGTCATATCTGTGTCCGGGGTGTACGATGTCCGACCGCGCATCGTCTTCATCAGCGACGGCCACCCCACCGAGAACATGGACGATGGAGGGGTGGACTATGCCTACGACAAACTGCATGTAAGAGTTTGCGGTTGGGTTTTTTTGTTTTGTTCGTGGGGGTTAGGGGGGGGGGGGGGGCGGATGGTTTTGTTTTTTTTAGTACGAGTTTTTGTTTATTTTTTTATTATTATTGGGTATTTTTTTGTGTTGTTTTTTGGTTCCTTGGTTACAGCTCCAAGGTTCATCAGTGGTGAGATTTTGCGTATATGTACTACAGTTTTTACCCACCATTAAGTTAGCCGTATTCCAACTTCTGAGATATTTTTTATATTTGATTTGTTCAAAGTCTGTTTACTTTTGGTGGTATAAGACTATAAAAAAAAAACCCATGAATAACATAAATCACAAATGAGAATGAAAAAGTGTAAAAATAAAATAAATATGTAACAGGGGAAGAGGGAGGGAAGTGAGTTGTAAAGTGTTCCCATAACTTATACGGTCATTCGGGAGCAAGGTGTCAGAGACCGCAGCTTCTCCAGGGGCCAGCATATTGATGGTGGTGCCTATCTCCTCTCCCTGGCTGCTTTACCTTCCCTGACCCTAGAGAGGGTAGGTACCCATTTACAGCTGGGGGGACTGTACTGAAGCCAAGACGCGCAAACGGTCACCCATCCAAGTGGTAACCATGCTCATTGCTGCTTAACCTTTGCTTGGGGAAAGCGAGTGCTCTGACCAATGAGCTATCCTGACCCTGTTAAGGGGACACAAAGTGATTGAACTGTGTGATGATAATCTAAAGATAGAGCAAGAACAGACCTTTGTTCTGTCAGTACCTGTACATGTCTGTAAATGCATTTCAACAGACAGACTCTGCTCACTAAATTCTAAGTCTATCCAGTTTGGATATTGTATGTGAAAATCAAATAAAACTGTTCACCCAGGTGAGGACTTCACTGACGAAGCTCATGGTGGATTTTGCCAATAAGGAAAAGTACGAAAAGATCAAGCCTGTCGTCTACATTCCTGTGGGCAGGGAAGCAGACAAGGTAAGTTTGTGTTCTGTACACCTTGTGAGTAAGTGTTGGTATTGTCGATAAATATTTGTTGTTGATGCATGTCCAAATGTTGATTTAGGTCCTGTGTGGATGAAATTTAATATCTGGTGTAGATATTAGTAGTAGTAGTAGTAGTAGTGGTAGTAGAAGTAGTGGTGGAAGTAGTAGTAGTAGTAGTAGTAGTAAATGGAATTTATATAGTGCTATATCTTGCACGAGGTCAGGTCAGTCAGAGAAGTTCTCTGTTACTGCTACTGGTATCCATGTAACCCAGTACAACCTGTCGCATGTGGGGGAGGAAACCCCAATAGAAAAAAAACCAAAAACATATGGAGACTTGGAGAGGAGATTGGCGCCACCAAGGAATATCCTAAGCCCACAGAAAAAACATGAAAGACAAATGCAAAGCCAATATGATAGCGAATCGGTCGAGGCCCGGGTTACCAACGACCGCGCTTACCATTGATCAACACCAGGGTGGAAGTGACAAGTCAGCTACTGGAGTTAAAACATTACTTAAGCTCCCTAGAGAACAGGTCACCATTGGTACATGGAACGTCCGTACACTCTACCAGTGCGGAAAAATCAAAGAACTAGAGTATGAGCTTAGCTGCTATAAATGGGACATTATTGGACTAGGAGAAGTGAGATGGACAGGATCTGGTGAGACATTGACTGAAGAAGGCAACAAGATCTGGTACAGTGGCCAAGAGAAACATCACCAACATGGAGTGGCATTTATTGTCAGAAAGGAAGTAGTGGGGTACATTATCAGCTGTACACCGGCTTCCAGCAGGATTATCAGCATCCAGGTGTCGGCCAAGCCCAAGAACATCACCATCATACAAATCTATGCACCATCATCTGACCATGCAGATGAAGAAGTAGAAGAATTTTATGAAGATCTTGAAGAGACCATTATGAAAATACCCAAGAAGGACATCATCATCATTCAAGGGGATTTTAACGCCAAAGTAGGTCCTGACTCTTACAACCAATGGGCTGGAACAGTTGGTCAGTTTGGAACTGGAGAGACCAACGACAGGGGACTACGTCTGCTGGAGTTTGCCTGCACCCACAGACTTACCATTGCCAATACCCTCTATCCCCACAAGCAGTCAAGGAGGACAACCTGGCATGCGCCAAACGGCAAGATCCATAACCCAAAAAAGATTTTTTTCTTAAAACCCCGGCGCCTTTTAAATCCAGCTCAAACCAAGGAGCCAGAAAAGGGAAACCCACCCTGGAGTGGAAAATTTTGGGGAGCGAAACGACCTTGGCGCTGGGGATTCAAAAAGAAACTGAAGGAAAAAAAAACCCGCCTGCAAAACCCCCGTATTTAAATTTGACGTGGGGGCCCAAAATTTAAAGATCCAGATGTCGAGGAGATCTTCCAAGCTAAACCCGGCGGATGTTTTGCGGATTAACCCCTGGACAATGACATCCCAAAGGCCTCACCAACCAAATTTTAAAGGGAGGGGCCCAGAAACCGCAAGGGGGAGGGGGACTCCGTCGGGCAGAGGAAATAAAAACCCAGCCATGGGGCTACCAATGGGCATCTTGGGCCTCCCGCGATACCCAAAAGAGCACTGGGAAACCCCCAAACCCGGTTTTTCCCCCCCGAAAGAATACCGGGGGGGGCCAACAATCTTGTGAAAAATGCAAGTTAAAGGCCAGAGAGAAGTGGATCAGTTTATTTAATGGTTGGGATCGAAAAAAAACCCTTGGGAGTGGGGGCAACAGTAAAAAAGGCATCCAAACCCCCCCGAAAAAAAAACTTTAAAAAAACCATTTAAACCCAAAAATCCAATTTAGTCATTGAAGGGGGCAGCTCCGGGGAAACCTCCCCACCCCCAAAACTCGCGGGATTGAAAAAGGTGGTTTTGGAGTATTGTCAAGAAACCCGTAACAATACCCAATACAAACCTGAAAAAGAGATAAAAGGGGAAAAAGGGGGTAGGAAAGTCCCCAGGGCGACAACTACTTTGCAGAGCTGCCCCAAGCATGGGGGCAAAAAAAGTCCTCACACCCTGTTTCAGCTATCTGTTTAGGGAAAATTTGGGAGGGCCCAAAAAAGTGGCCAAAAAGGGGGAAAGGGGCCCAATCCCCTTTCCTTTAAACCCCGCCCCAAAAAAGGGGAATTTTCGCCCAATTTCCAAAACTTTAAAACCAAACGCCCCCTCAGCCACGCCCGCAAGATTAATGCTCAAAGGGAAATTTTTAAACGATAAAAAAAGGAGGCAGAAAAAACACCTTGCCAGAGGAACCAAAAATGGGTTCGGGCAGGGGGAGCCAAAATTTTGAACAGATTTTTTTAAATGCCACCCTCCTGATGGGGAAAAACATCTTCAACATCAGAGAGACCTGTTCCACAACTTCATCGACTTCAAGAAGGCTTTTGACAGAGTATGGCACGAAGGCCTGTGGCAGGTCCTCAGAATGTTTGGCATTGAAGAAGGACTAGTGCAAACCATTCAAGCACTATACAAAACCACAGTTGGGGTCCAACAAGGATGCCTGTTATCTCCAGTCCTGTTTAATCTGTTCTTGGAAAACATTATGAGAGAGACCCTCCATGACTTCCACTCTACCATCTCCATTGGCGGCAGACCCCTCAACAACTTGCAGTTTGCCGATGACATTGACCTCAAGGGCGGAAGTAACACAGAGCTGCAAGACCTTACGACCAGACTTGAGAACAGAGCTGGAGCATATGGGATGGAGGTGAGCTCGGAGAAAAGTAAAGTACTTGTGAACAGCACGAGCAACGCCACTGCTAAAATTTACATGAACGGCCAACAACTGGAGGAGGTAGACGCTTTTAAATACCTTGGCGCTACACTCACAAAGGACGGGCGATCGATGACAGAAATCAAAGTCAGAATAGCCATGGCAACATCTTCCATGACAAAACTCACCACCATATGGAAAAGTAAAGAGATCAGTTTCCCAATCAAACTAAAGCTCTACAAAGCCCTAATTCAGACTATCCTGCTGTACAGAAGTGAGACCTGGACATTGACTGCTGAAACAGCAAAGCGAATCCAGTCATTTGAAACAAAATGCCATAGAAAACTACTGGGCATATCCTGGAGAGAACGAAAGACCAATGAATTTGTCAAGAGTCAAATAACACGGCTGGCAGGTCCACAGGAACCCCTTCTCACCATCGTCAAGAAGAAAAAGCTGACATGGTTCGGCCATGTCACCCGCCACAACACTCTGCCAAAAACAGTACTGCAGGGAACACTCGAAGGTGGCAGAAAGAGGGGAAGACAGAACAAGTCATGGATGGACGTCAGAGAATGGACCAGGATGAATGACTCGGCACTACTGCGCAGAGCCGAGGACCGAGATGGATGGAGGAGGCTTACCACGGCATCGTCTTTCGTGTCTCCCCCACAACCGCCAAGGTCACGGGTCTGATGATGATGATGATGATATCTTGCACAGACAAATCAAAGCGCTTGCACTCAACCCATTCTTATACTGTTATGCAACCAATAACAATTAATAGTCCCAACAAATCCAAAATGTGCACACGCACACGCGCATGCGCACACACACACACACACACACAGTTTATACACTTTGGCAAATTCATGTCCTGTATTGATAAATGTGCTCTGTGTGTGTGTTGATTGTCTTGAGTTTTGTATGTATAGGTGGACTGGCAATGAAGCATTCTGTTTTTCTTTTCTTGCATGAAATGAATGCAAGAATACATTTTCTATGAAACAGGCAGGCACTTGTCACGTAGCTCATATCTTTTTTTTTTCCTTTTTTTTTTCCTTCCTCAGCTAGAGCTCCGAGGTTCATCAATGACGAGATTTTGCTTATGCAACCACTTTTGCCCACCATGAAGGTAGCCGCATTCCAACTTCAGGGATGATATATGAACACAACATCAGTGTGCACGCATTTTTAAAATGTTATCCCAACCAGCATATACAAAGGACTGGTCTTGTGAAAGGTGGAACAGGTTTGTAATGTGTATGCAAGATGTTCTGGATGCACTCGCACATAGGATCATTGATCTTTGATTTGTTTACATTACAAGATTCAGCGCTATATAAATTCCATACATTATTATTATTATTATTGTTAAATATTATTATTATTATTATTATTATTATCATCATGGTCTATAATTTCTTCCGGGGAACTTTCATGGGACTTTCAGTACTGATGCTAACTCCAGGGGAAAAAATCCCCTCCACTGGGTGGTTCAAACCCAGGCCGTTAGATCATGAGCGTAGAGCTCTAACCACTAGGCTGTTCTGCCCCCCCCCCCCCCCCCCCCCCACCATCTAGTGTATCATAAGAAATGGGGTAATGTTTGCTTTGTGAACTTTGTGTTTGAGAGTTCCCATCTCCCCATTTTTACTCTCCCTAAGAAATGCTGGAGGCTTTTTGGGTGTGAACAGTGTCCCCCTTCTTCTCAAAACTCTGTGGCAAAAAACTTCCTCTTTTCGTCTGCCTTTCTTTCGCTTTTTGTTTTGTTCATTTTCTTCTGTTCTTTTCTTCACAGCGCTCAAATCCAGCGTAACTCAGTCAAGGTTGTTTTTTTTTTAACATAGCAAGGGTACACAGAAGGGGAAAAATTCCTTTTTATTCGAGATAACATCTAACCTTGTAGTCGACATAATAAAAAAAAATCTTGAAACTACCCTGTAGATAAACGTTATTGTGTGTTTGTCTGTTATGTTTGGTGATAGGCAGCTGCTGTTTCAGAAAATGGGCATTTATTTATTTATTTATTTTATTTTATATTTTATTTTAGTTTATTTATTCTTTTATTTGAAGGATAATGGAATAAGCACTCATGTGATTTTTTTTACATCCAGTCCCTGTGTGTATGCAGTTTTATCAATTTTGTCATCTGTTCCCACCGGCACGCAGTGGCCTACTGTTCTGAAAAGCGGAACGAGTTTTAACAAGTGCACAATATGTTCTGCATGCGTTCGCACATGGTACCTCAGTTTATAGTCTTATCTAAATGACTTTTGGAGAGAGTGGAGTCGGCACTGATGTTAACTCAAAAGGAAAAATCCTCTTGAACAAGATTCAAACCTGGGGTCAGCAGATCACGAATGCATCACTCTGACCACCTGGCTATCCTGTCCCCCTTTTTCTGTTAAACTGTTTGGTTGGGGTGTTTTTTGAAAAATTGGTATCTGTTGATTTTTCTCCTCCAGGAACTGATGAAGAGTATGGCCACGCTCAGCAACGGTGTGTACGTTGAGCCTGAAGAGGTGGAAAAACTCTGTGGGTACTTCTTAATTCAGGTAAGATTACCTGTGGGTACTTCTTAATTCAGGTAAGACTACCTGTGGGTACTTCTTAATTCAGGTAAGATTACCTGTGGGTACTTCTTAATTCAGGTAAGACTACCTGTGGGTACTTCTTAATTCAGGTAAGATTACCTGTGGGTACTTCTTAATTCAGGGTCAGATTACCTGTGGGTACTTCTTAATTCAGGTAAGATTACCTGTGGGTACTTCTTAATTCAGGGTAAGATTACCTGTGGGTACTTCTTAATTCAGGTAATATTACCTGTGGGTACTTCTTAATTCAGGGTAAGATTACCTGTGGGTACTTCTTAATTCAGGTAATTTGATATGTGGGTACTTCTTAATTCAGGTAAGATTACCTATGGGTACTTCTTAATTCAGGTAAGATTACCTGTGGGTACTTCTTAATTCAGG
The DNA here is from genome assembly GCA_028751875.1 of Rapana venosa. Taxonomy (NCBI): domain Eukaryota; kingdom Metazoa; phylum Mollusca; class Gastropoda; order Neogastropoda; family Muricidae; genus Rapana; species Rapana venosa. The sequence goes on from CM054144.1 coordinate 51,145,271, forward strand.
TAAGACTACCTGTGGGTACTTCTTAATTCAGGTAAGATTACCTGTGGGTACTTCTTAATACAGGTAAGACTACCTGTGGGTACTTCTTAATTCAGGTAAGATTACCTGTGGGTACTTCTTAATTCAGGTAAGATTACCTGTGGGTACTTCTTAATTCAGGTAAGATTACCTGTGGGTACTTCTTAATTCAGGTAAGATTACCTGTGGGTACTTCTTAATTCAGGTAAGATTACCTGTGGGTACTTCTTAATTCAGGTAAGACTACCTGTGAGTACTTCTTAATACAGGTAAGACTACCTGTGGTAAAAGGTAAAGGTAAAGGTGTCCCATAACCTATAAGGTCGTAGGGGAGCAAGGCGTCAGAGACCTCACTTCTCTAGGGCCAGCATATTGAGGGCGGCGCCCATCTCCTCTCCCTCGCTGCTTTACCTTCCCTGACCCTAAAGAGGACAGGTACCCATTTACAGCTGGGTGAACTGGGGGAACTGTACTGAAGCCAAGGCGCGCAAACGGTCACCCATCCAACTGGTAACCACGCTCGACGCTGCTTAACTTGGCTGGGGGAAAGCGAGTGCTCCGACCACTGAGCTATCCCGTCCCCTACCTGTGGGTACTTCTTAATTCAGGTAAGATTACCTGTGGGTACTTCTTAATTCAGGTAAGATTACCTGTGGGTACTTCTTAATTCAGGTAATTTGATATGTGGGTACTTCTTAATTCAAGTAAGATTACCTTGGGTACTTCTTAATTCAGGTAAGATTACCTTGGTACTTCTTAATTCAGGTAAGATTACCTGTGGGTACTTCTTAATTCAGGCAAGATTACCTGTGGGTACTTCTTAATTCAGGTAAGATTACCTGTGGGTACCTCTTAATTCAGGTAATTTGATATGTGGGTACTTCTTAATTCAGGTAAGATTATCTGTGGGTACTTCTTAATTCAGGTAATTTGATATGTGGGTACTTCTTAATTCAGGTGAGCTGATGGGTACTTCTTAGCAGTCATCGTTATAATGCATTAGCTGTTTAATGGGCCACTCAGCCCCCTGTGAAGATGCCAGGAGCCTCTCAGTACAAATAACATCCCCACCTTCTGGAAATTCTGTGGTAGAAACTCCCTCTTTTCTATCCCTCTCTTTGTTTCTGCCTTGTTCGTTTTCTTCCTGTCACCTCCTTCTTGTGTATTTTCTGCCTTTTTGGTCCAATTCTCCTGCCTTTTCTTTTTTTTTTTTTTCCGGAAAAGACCTAAAAGGAAACCATTCCCATGCCAGAAAGTTGGATGTGCTGGGTCTGACTTGACAGGTGCTTAACGACAGCACAACACATTTTCATTCCTATGACAGACACCCAATAGTTTCTGCCTGAGCATTTGATGGAAAAGAAGGAATGGAACAAGCAGGGGTGGAGCTGATGTCACAAAACTGACAGACGTTGCATGAGGCCTGCCTGTGTTTGGTCACTTAGATGGGCCAGTCCCATCATTACTGGGCAGTACTTACCCTGTCCATGGAATTGGTTGTCAGAGCTTTAAGTGCTAAAGGATATTTTCATCTCGATGACGATTTGGCAGCCAAAACCCTCCTTTCCTCTCTCCTTCTTCTTCGTCGAACGCTCAGACAGCAACTATTGTTGTCTGTTATATGAGCGAAAATGCGTCACGCTGCCGTTAAGCGCCTGACAAGTCAGGCCCAGCGCATCCGACTTTGGCACAAGAGAGAATAGTTACCTTTTAAGTTCTTTTTGGAAAAAAGGCAGGAGAATGGACCAAGAAGGCAGAGAATAGACAAGAAGGAGGTGACAGGAAGAAAAGGAACAAGGCAGAAACAAAGACAGTGATAGAAAAGAGGAAATTTCTAGCACAGAATTTCTAGAATGTGGGGATGCTATTTATACTGATAGGCCCCCGGCATCCCCTCGGGGGACTTTCCTCCTTCCAAACCCCCCCCCCACACCTTTTTTTTTTTCTCAAGAATATTACTCTTGCTTGCTGTGCTCTTCTTGCGTCTGTGTGCGAGTGTTGCTATGCTTAGTAGGTGGCCCGTTTGTTTATTTTTTTGTAATCTTTTCACTATTAGTGATATCAGAGTAGAAGGCGAGTGCTTTTAGATGTACATTTATATCCCTAAAGACAGAATGCGGCTACCTAAATGGTGGGTTGGTGTGTGTTAGTGTGTGTGTGTGGGGGGGGAGGAGGGGGGGGGAACGGTTGCATGCGCAAAAACCTCACCATTGGCGAGCCTCAGAGCTCTAGCTGAGGAACAGAAAGAAAAGAAAAAAAAAGAACTTTTTTTCTTTTGGTTTGCTTGTACTTTTTTTTTTTTTTTTAAATCTTTTTGATTGGCACACATATACAGTTCAAAACGAATAAATTAACTTTTCATCCAGACAACAGTACATCATGTCCATTTTTCAGGCGTACAAGACTACTAGCTACACAAAGTACAAAAAGAATCAATCATCATTTTCGTTGTCAAGTCAAGATTTATAGATTACATACCTAATTTTACTAATATTTTGAAATGGTACTCAACTTTCTACAAAGTTTATGTACTGGAACCATTTTTTCTGAAACTTAGTAAACTGCATTTGTTTGCTATGCTCCAGCTTTTCCATTTCATATTTATATTTTAGTTCATTCAGAAAATTACCAACATTAGGTTTTGTTTTACCAATCCGACATTTATAAACATAGAACTTTGCTAACAGTATTATTAAGTCGAACACTTCATCAGTTGTTGTAATTGCATCAGTGCCAAAAATGTACATTTCAGTGTGCATGGATATGAGATGTCTTTACATCTGTGTGTGTGTGCATGTGCATGCGGGTGCACACTTCCTTGAGAGAGAGAAAGGGTGGAAGAGAGAGAGAAAGAGAATAGTTTACACGTTATAATTTTCTTTTGGTTTGGTTTGGTTATTTCTTTTCTATTTATATTTACACGAAACTGTATTTGTGCACAAGTTATACAATATTTTGTTGGAGTTTGCAGCACCAATGGTTTTATCTTCATTTCATGATGAATTATTCTTAAACTATGGATTACCTGAATGTACTGATTCTTAAATTCACATGATCTGTCTCGTTCAGGAAGTCATTGGCAAGACTCTGGCAGTGCTTGACAGAGATGAGCAGAGGTCAGAAGACCACATCAGAAATCTGATCATGGGACTTATGCCAGATTTGAACGAGGAGCAAAAGGTAAAAGCGCTTTGATGCTTTTCCATTCACAATCATCATCATTTCACATTTTAAAAACAGACACGACTGGGTTAGGGTTTAGTCAGGACTGTGATTTTTTAAAGAAAACTTAGACTTGCCTTGTTTGTGGCTGAAAAGTGAGAGCTCCCCAGTGTGCTGAAGAATCATGGACACTATGTTGAGTCTGGGTTGTGGCACTGCGGGATTCCCACTTTTTTTTTTATTACGCTGGTCGCACACAGAAAGTGTTCAGCAGTGGGCCCTGTTGACCAAAACAGACCTGGCACAGAAGTGTTGACGAAGAAACGAAGGCAGCCGGAATGACATGGGCTGAGCTGAAGAGGATCTCCCAAAACCGAGTTCGTTGGAGGGGTGTTGTTGCAGCCCTATGTTCCCCAAGGAACAAAGAGGTATAAGTCAAGTGGGCCCTGTCAGGTGTAAAAAGGTGAAGGAAGGCCACATCATTGAACAGCCTGTGCACCATCACAACTACTGTGTGTAGAACTTGTAGTTTAAACGAACACCATTTCTGTCGGTGTTTCTGATTTGCCAAACATGTCGGCGCTGGCACTTTCTGCCATTTTTCTGTTTTATGCTGTTGTATCTCATGTCCCCCCTACGTCCTTTGGGACATGGGACTGAGTGAGTGAGTGATCTTATTTTAAAGATGGTGGGTAATGCAGAACATTACCAGGAGGTGGGATAGCCTAGTGGTTAGAATGTTGAGCTTGCGATCTGACGACCGAAGCGTGTAAATCCAACATCATGAAGTCAAGAGTACTGAATTCCCTCATGGGGGATGGGATAGCCTAGTGGTTAGAACATTGCGCTCGCAATCTGACAACCCGGGTTCAATTCCCGTTCAAGGGGATATTTTCCCCTGGAGTTAACATCAGTGCAGATTCCACTCTCCCCAAAAGTCCTTCAGATGAGACTATAAACCGAGGCCCTGTGTGCAAACACACGCAGAACATCTTTCGCACATGTTAAAATGCTTTTCGTAAGAGTAGGCCATTGTGTGCCGGTGGGAACAGATGACAATTTACAAAAACACATTAACATGGGGACTGGATGTAAAAAAAGCACATATGTGCTTATTCCATTATCCTCGATTTAAAAGAATGAAATAACAATAAATGTAGCGCACCCCTTCCTTTCACCAAGTCCAAGTGTGGTGACCAGTGCCAGCTATAATCAGCACCAGCTGGCCCATCTTGGCTGGGATGGAATGAAGAGCAGCTGAAAGTGGGAGAAACTGACAGCTGTGCAACCGAGATTTGAGCCATCTTCTTCCTTTTTTGTCATGTTTCTCCCAGTGGAGGTTTGACATTGATGAGCCTTCTCCATCTCTCCATCAAGAAAACTGTATGAGATTTTCCCCTGGAATTAATATAATTACTGACTCAACTCCCCAGAAAGTCCTTCGGATGAGTCTATAAAACTGAGGTCCCGAGTGCGAACACACAGAAAACATCTTGCACACACTTCAAAACCATTTCTACTTTTTGGAATAGTAGGCTATTGCATACCAGTAGGTATGGATGAATTTTTTTTTTTTAAAAACCACATGAACACTGATGTCATGTTTAGACATCATCCCTGATGTCAAAAGGCAGCTACCTCAATGGTAGATAAAAGGTCACATACGCAAAATCTCATCATTGATGAACTGCAGAGCTGTAGGTGAGGATTTAAAAATAACACCCTGACATAACTAGTCTCTCAGAAACTATGAACTAAAGACTGTATTACATTGATGACTGAAACAGAGTGGCAAAGTTTTAAATCTGGTCACAAGTGCAAAGAATTTCTTTTTGCCAAGAAAGATTGCTTCACTTTGTGCTCTGAGCGATTCAATATCAAACAGTCCTCTGTTTCGGTAGGTCAGTTATCTTCTTGATCGGTTGTATAGTTAAATGGAGACTGGAAGATGAAACTGAATTGGAGATTAATAACTTGCAGGAGAGAGTATAGAAGCAATGACACAGAGTTTCTTTGTAGAATCAAACTTGACCCTTGTAGTTGCTGAGAGGTTGTTTTTGTTTGTTTGGGTTTTTTTGTTCATCATCATCATCACTGTTGTCAGCTTTGTCATACTGTCAAGTCTAGTCTCTTCTGAATGAAGTTTGTTAGGTTATCTTGTTCAGCTTTTTCTGTCAAGACTCCACAACTTTTTGTGATTGTTGCTGGCGCCATGGTTTTATCATGTCATTTCTTGCTTGTGACTTCTTCTTTTTTCCCTTTTTTTCTACTTGCTTTCTTTCTTCTTTTTTTTTTTTTTTTTCCGTCTTTCTGTTTGTGTGTCTTTTTTGTGTGTCTTTTTTTTTCTTCTTTTGTTTTGGAGATCACATTTCAGTTGTTCCTCTCAGCAACTACGAAGTGATATAAATGTTTGTCTGTCTGTCTTTCTTTCTTTTCACTCTCTTTTATCTTCTGTCCTGTCCTTTTATCTTCTGTTCCACATCTCTCATTCCAATTTCTCTACACCAGTCATTCCCAGGCTCATCATATTGTAGTCTCAGGGCCAGTAGTCCACAAGGAATGTATCGCTGTAAGGTCACCATGGGGCCACCAGCCTAAAGGAGCCCTGCATTGCTGCTGGCTTACTTTGGTGGGTTTGAATTCTGCCTGAACGTGTTTTCAGTGTTGATAGAGAAACACGGGCTAGGAAATTTAAATTATGGGTATTTTGTAATTTCTTCTTAAGTTCCTGCTTGTTTAAATTATGGGTATTTTGTAATTTCTTAATTTCTTAAGTTCCTGCTTGTTTAAATTATGGGTATTTTGTAATTTCTTAATTTCTTAAGTTCCTGCTTGTTTAAATTATGGGTATTTTGTAATTTCTTAAGTTCCTGCTTGTTTAAATTATGGGTATTTTGTAATTTCTTAAGTTCCTGCTTGTTTAAATTATGGGTATTTTGTAATTTCTTAAGTTCACGCTTGTTTAAATTATGGGTATTTTGTAATTTCTTAAGTTCATTCTAGTTTAAATTATGGTGTTTTTTTTCTTCTTCTTCTTGTTTGTTTTCTACAAGATTCAGCGCTATATAAATTCCATATATTATTATTATTATTATTCTTTCAAATGGAGATCAGATTTCAGTTGTCTCTGTCAAGTGTCAGCAACTATGAAGTGATATAATCACATTCATAATCTCAGGGATACTGAATAGGGAATTTTTGTTTTCCTACTGCTTTTGTAATGGACATGAATAATTGAGCATGCATTATTCTCTTTCTCTCTCTCTCTCTCTCTCTCTCTCTCTCTCTCTCTCACTCAGTGTTGCTTGTAGTTTCCTTTCCTTGCCTCATTCTTCCTTTTTCCTCTGTTCTGATTTTCTGTTCCAAATTATAGGTATTTTGTAATTTCTTAAGTTCATGCTCGTTTGTTTGTTCTTTTTTTAAATTTTGTTTATGTGTTTGTTATTGCTGATGCTTGGTTTTCAGGACCAGGTGTTGAAAGCAGTAATTCAAGAACAGGAGTCACCAACCAAGAAAAGAATTCGACATCGAAAGAGTGATATGGAGGATATGTATGAGAACACAGGTAATGTGTGGCTTTTGTATGCGCGTTTCCAACTTGTACCGATTTTTTTTTTCAACTTATCATTTTTAAAAGTCTTATTGATCGATAAGACTTTTATTCAGGTGCATTCGGTGTCTTACTTTATGTTGTGTTATCTTGGGGTTTTTTAAAGTTTATTTTGATTGAGTTTAAATATCTGTTTGTTTTTGTATCATATTGTCTCTCTCTCTAACACACACACATACACACAAAGACACACACACAATCACACAAACACACACACACAGGGATGGGATAGCCTGGTGGTTAGAGTGATGCACATTGCGCTCATGATCTGCTGACCGGAGTTTGAATCTGTTCAACAGGATTTTTCCTCCAGGGTTAATATCAGTGCCAATCCCATTCCCTCAAAAGTCCTTCGGATGAGACTGTAAACCAAGGTCCCATGTGCGAACACATGCAGAACATCTTGTGCACATGTTAAAACATGCTCTGCTTTTTGGAAGAGCAGGCCATTGTGTGCCAGTGGGAATAGATGACAAAATTTACAAAACTGCATACACATGGTGACTTATTGTAAAAAAAACCCACATGAGTGCTTATTCCATTATCCTCAAAATAAAAAAAATAAAAAAATAAAAAAAAGACACAGATGCAGACACACATGCACACACATACACACATGCCCGTGCACACGCACACACGCACACGCACGCACACAGCACGCACCACATCAACACAACACACACACACACACACACACACACACGCACGTGCAGCAGAAGCCTGTCATGCCTGAAGTAAAAATGTAGCTACCTTTCCAGTGGGTAAAGCGGTCACAAATACAAAGCCAAACCAAAAACTTACTTGCTGATTCAGCCAACATGTTGTTTGGAACTGATTGATTGATTGATAATCTTTATTTTGAAGAAAAACATAAGTATCAACACACCATCACAGCGGTCAGTTACCCCCACTTTCAGCTATCCATTCCATCCCAGCCCAGCTGGAGCTAATCATAGCAGGAACTGACCGCACTTGGAAGGGGCACACTGATTCTAGCATTGAGCCAAAGCCCCTTCACTGAGTCATGGTGGATTTGCGTGCTGTTGTCCGGCCCTTGCCCTGAACATGGATTATCAATGGCGAACCCTGGTTGCAGAGAAGGTGAACGCAGGAGAGATGCTGCCATTGGGAACAAGAGTGACGCGCGGTCCTGACTGGTGCTGGGAGAACCAAGATGGAGGAGGGCCTGGTACTGTCATCAGTCACACGGACAAAGGAGGTTGGCACAATTTTTTTTCTTTTTTGGCGTCATTTTTTTGTTTGGGGTTGGGGTTTTTTGGTTTGGTTTTTTGGTGGGGTTTTTTTTGGCATGGGTGGGGGGGGGGGGGGGGGATCTTTCTTTGCAAATTTCTTCTGCTGGCAAGTTTCCTAACAGCTGTGGAAGAAAGCTTCATATGAGGAATCTGGATACAAATCTGTATGTAGACCCAACAAAATTCCCCAGTGAGGATGCCGGGGGGGGGGGGGGGGGGGGGGGCGCTGTCACTCCTAATAGCATCTCCACCTTCTGGAAATTCTGTAGTAGAAACTCCCCCTCTTTTTTATATCCCTCTCTTTGGATCATTCTTTTGTTTTCAAAAGTTTTCTGTGCAATATGTTCTGAAATGTTGATTATATTCTCAGCACCCTTTTACCCCTTCATAAGGAGCCAAAAGCCCACACTGAACAAAACTTTCGCATTCACATTCTTTGTTTCTGCCTTGTTTCTTTTTTTTTTCCCCTGTTACCCCCCTTTTTTTCTATTTTCTTCCTTCTTGGTCCATCTTCCTGTCTTAACAGTTCTCTCCCATGCCGAAGTATGATACACTGGGCCTTACTTGTTGGGTGGTTACGGCAGCGCAATCCATTTTCGCTCACATGAGAGACAGAAATAATTGTTGTCTGAGCATTCAACAAAGAAGAATGTAGAAAAAATCCAAACAAATAAAGAAAAAGCAACAATTCTTCAGCCAATGAAACCAGTAAAAAGTAAAGGTGTCCCATAACCTATAAGGTCGTAGGGGAGCGAGGCGTCAGAGACCTCACTTCTCTAGGGGCCAGCATATTGAGGGCGGCGCCCATCTCCTCTCCCTCACTGCTTTACCTTCCCTGACCCTAAAGAGGCAGGTACCCATTTACAGCTGGGTGCACTGGGGGACTGTACTGAGGCCAAGGTGCGCAAACTGTCACCCATGCAAGTGATTACCATGGTCGATGCTGCTTAACATTGGCTGGGAGAAAGTGAGTGCTCCAACCACTGAGCTATCCTGTTCCACAATGAAACCAGTAACACCAGGGAAATATCAGAGGTGATGTGAAGTTGATGCAGAAAACTTCTCTGTGAGATAGACAGGTAATGAGTTCTTTCACTATCAGGTTTCATGTCATATGAAGTGGATGAAGCTCGACTGTGTGGTCCCAATCAGCCCACAGCACACTCACTCTGGGTATGAGCTGGCTGGCTGGAATCTGAAAAACGTTTGTATACATTGTGAACTTTTATGCTTGACTGACATTGACAATTTCTTTTATTTCGAGGATAATGAATAAGCACCCACGTGGTTTTTTACATCCAGTCCCCGCCCTTAGGGATATATAAGACAGAGAGAGAGAGAGTGTTGGGGTGGAATTGAACCTAAGACTGTTCGAGTTTTTTGTCCACCTGCTTGACTGAAGGTACATGTGCGTGGTTGTGCAGGGGGAAATGGAAAGGGGGTTGTGTAGATGCTTTTGTATGTGTGCAAACATGCATGTCTGTCCTTCGGATGAGGCTATAAACCGAGGTCCCGTGTACGAACGCATGCAAAACATCTCACACACACATTAAATCCTGTTCCGCTTTTCATAAGAGTAGGCCATTGTGTGCTGGTGAGAACTGATGACAGAATTTACAAAACCGCATACACACGGGTGTGTGTGTGCACGTGCGTGTGTGTGCGTGCGTGTGCTTGTAAAATGGAGTGTTGATACTGAAGCAAAAACAAAACTACTGCAATGAGCTCATTGAAGCTTGCTATTTTATATTTCATCAGGATGGACGTACGTTGCTTGGGACTTTACTGACCGCCACAACCGCTATGGCTTTGGGCCAGAACATGGATATCACATCTGGAAAACAGACGATCATCCGCGACTGATGGGGGAGGACCAGGAAATGAAAATTGGCATGATGGTGCAAAAAGGTATGACACTGCTGAATAGAGACTGATGTTTTACTAGCTGCTTATTGGGTGGTAGGTTTATACACTACTTTTGAAATATTTCATTAAAAAGACAAGTGAGGCATATGGCTTAGTTGTTTAACTTCTTTCTTTTTTGTTAAAAAAAAGGTGTTGCTATTCAATCCAACATAGTATGTACTTTAAGCAAATAACAGAGTGGTTTATTATCTGTCAGTTATGGGAAGTGCTTTACCTAATGAAGTTATGATCTGCTGTATACTATAATCATAATTATAGTGACACTCTGTTTTGGCTTTTTTCTTTCTTTTTGTTTTTGTAATTCAGCAAACATACTTAGTCTGCCAAAACCCAGCATGTCATTCATTCATATATATATATATCACACAAAATGAAAGCAGAACAACCAACATATATAGATGTTCCCCAATATTTTGGCTTTCACCTTCCTTTATTATAATGACGTGATGGAATGACGTCAATCTCAACTATACATCATTGTGAAACTTTGTTATGACATTGTAAATTAAACATCATATATATATATATATATAAAGTCAGAATTCATTTTGTATATCTTCCAGCATAAATCAAGTCAAGGTTCCCAGGCCAAATGCTAAAATTAGCGCGCCCTTTCCTTTTACCAAATCTAAGTGTGGTCAGTTCCTACTATAACTAGCACAAGCTGACCCCAGCTGGGCTGGGATGGGATGGAATGGATAGCAGCTGAGTGTAGCTGAAAATGGGGGAAACTGACAGCTGTGCATTTACACAGTGTTATCGTTCACAAATTTGATATTTAACTATTTTATAAAGAAACTGAACTCGCACAAGTAAACCCTGCGGTTCTGGGCTGAATTCCCAGTCTTACCCTTTCTTCCCAGTCGTTGATGGGAAAATCAGACAGAATATCAAGTCTGTAGGAGACTCATGCCGTTCTGCAATCAGCAGCTTGTACGCAAAGCCACTGCCATTTTGGCCGATCCCTCCCATGCTTTGTTTCCAGAATTTCAGTTGTTGCCTTCAGAAAGCCGTTTTCAGTGTCCCATCAGCAAAACAAACAGAAAAACAAATTCTTTTGTGCCAGTAAGCATTCGAATTCTGAATTCACAATGATGTTGACTACCTAGTTTTTACATTTCTCTGAATTTCTTGCCTGATTGTTCTTGTTATGAGTGTAGTCAATACATAATTATGTGTGTGTGTGTGTGAAATAAGTCTGTCTTCTAGTCAATGGTCTTGAAAACATTGAATTCATACATTGGTTTATGTGTGTGCGTGGGTGTGTATGCACATGCACACATGTGCGTATGTACATGTTGCGTATGTACGTGCGTAAACAATAAGTTTTTATGTCTTCTAGTCAATGTTTTTTTGTGTGGTTTTCAAAAAAATATTTTGTTATAACATTGTGTTCACAATTGGTGTCTGTGTGCGCGCGTGCATGTGTGTGTGTGTGTGCACACGCACACATGTGTTTGTGTGTGTGTTCATGACATTTTAATTTGAAGTCATTTTGGAATGTTTTAACCAATATGAAATGTACCTTTTTTTGCGTCCTTTGAGATTTTTTATACGTATCAATCTGCCTGTCAGCATTGCAATTGTCCTTCGTGGGATGATTAAAGTGTTTTTGACTTGACTCTAAACCAGTCGGACCCTTGTGCTTACAGACTCGCGCGTGTCAAAAGAAGTCAGAACCCATGGCAATTGAACTTTGGAAAGAGTAGGGAGGTACCTTTCGGCTGTCCAGGCAAAATTTGTAGGTTCAGTTCCAAACTGTACCCCTGAAGTTGGAATGCAGCTACCTAAATGGTAGAAGGACGGGTGGTGGGGGGGGTGGGGGGGGGTGGAACCGGTTGCATCCACAAAAACTCACCATTGGTAAACCTGGAAGCTGTAGCCGAGGAATGGGGAGGGGGAAAAAAAAGCCTGTCATCACAGAGATTTGAAGGGTGTGTGGTGGATGTAACAGACTGAGGTGTTACAGGGCCCGACTGGCGTTACCATCACGAGGAGAGTCTGCGTAACGCTGTCCATGGCGTCGTCATCAGAAAGTCACGGTCACAGAGAAGGCTCATGGTCAGTGAGGACGTTCTGTTGTGACCACTTCAAACCTTTATGCACTTTATATGCCATGCGTGGTGCTTCCATCTGTGCATTTTGTTGTGACCACTTCAAACCTTTATGCACTTTACATACCATGCAAGCTTCCATGTGTGCATTTTGTTGTGACCACTTCAAACCTTTATGCACTTTATCTACCATGCAAGCTTCCATGTGTGCATTTTGTTGTGACCACTTCAAACCTTTATACGCTTTACATATCATGCGTGCTTCCATCTGTGCGTGGAAGGTGGCAGGATGGTTAAGACGTTTGCCTGCCAACAAGTAAACCATGAGGTTCTGGGTTCGATTCCCAGCCTCACCCTTTCTTCCCAGTTTGACCAAAAAATCGAACTGAATGTCAAAGTCCTTCGGATGAGACTAAACCGAGGCCCCGTGTGTGAACGCATGCAGAACATCTTGCGCACACGTTAAATCCTGTTCCGCTTTTCGAAAGAGTAGGCCATCGTGTGCCGGTGGGAACAGATGACAAAATTTACAAAACCGCATATACACGGGGACTGGATGTAAAAATGAAAAAAAGCACATGAGTGCTTATTCCATTATCCTCGATTATAAAAAAAAAAGTCATCTGAACGCTTTGATTTGTTGCTTTACAAGATTCAGCGCTATATAAATTCCATACATTATTATTATATTATTATTATTATATTAGTATATATTGACACACACACATGCATGCACACATACATGCATGCACACACACATAAATAAAATAAATAAATAAAACATCCCTGAGACTATGCATGTGATTATATCACTTCATAGTTGCTGACAGGAACAACTGAAATCTGATCTCCAAAATAAATAAATAAATAAATAAAACATGCACACGTGCAATCAAAACAACTGAATGAGCTAAATGAGCATCCACATATCCTTACCTATTGGTCAGAAACAGAAATGTTTTCAGTGATTTCCAAAATGTGTGAAAACAATTTTCTCTGACATTCTTGGGTAGGGCATTCTACATGACAGTGTCATGGTAAAGAATCAAAATTTGCCGGCCAGAGTTTTGTTTTGGTGTCTCATGGGCTAGCGACAACAGAGATTCATTTATTCTTTTATTTCGAGGATAATGGAATAATCACTTGTGCACTATTTTACATCCAATCCCCGTGTGTAAGCAGTTTTGTAGATTTTGTCATCTGCTTCCACCAGCACACAACGGCATACTCTTCTGAAAAGCGGAACAGGTTTTAATTCATGCACAAGATGTTCTGCGTGTGTTTGCACCCGGGACCTTGGCAATGGTTTATAGTCTCATCCGAAGGACTTTTGGGGAAGTGGAGTTGGCACTGATGTTAACTCCAGAGGAAAATATCCCCTTGGACAGGATTCATCAGCTGACAAGTGAGTACAAGAAGGGCTACACCATTGAATCCCACTAAAAACTTACACCAGAAGACGGCAAAAGACAAAAGATGAGTACATGAGTGAGACATCACCATCAGTAGCTGTCGCAAATGAAATCACTCACATGTCATAAAATGGAGAAGAAGAAAAAAACAAGGAGTGAGAGAGAGAGAATTAGGCAAGCTTGAAGTGATTTGCCCATCATTGTTTTGGAAATGGATGACAGAAAGTGAGAAAGGGAATTATGCTTGCTTGATGTATGCCCATCACATTTTGTTGTTGTTTACTAATGGGTGAGAAAAAGCAAGAATTTATGCGTGCTTGAAATTTGTCTGTGACATTGTTACAGATAGGTCATATAATTTCCTATCAAAGTCATCTCCTTCTCTGTACGAACTAAGAAGCAGACATGAACAAGAAGACATTTTGCATTATCTCCATGCTTTTGATGATACACTTCTCACATTTCTGTCATCGAATCGTAGATTTTGATTTTCTTTTCTTTAAATTTGAGGTAGTCTTCAGCTAATGCCTAAGCTTGGCTGCCTGTTTACCATTATCTTTAATGTGTTCATTTTTACTTTTTTGATCTTTCCCTTTTTTTTCTCCCTTTCTTCTTCTTCTTCTTCTCCTCCTCCTCCTCCTTCTTCTTTCCTTGTCTCTTTCTTCCTCGTCTTCTCTTCTTCTCCTTTCTTTTGTGCTTTACTCTTTTTTTTAAACATTTCACGTTTCTTTTCTGTTATTGTTTTGCAAATGCCTTGTTGCTGCGTTTCCTCAACGTGAAGAGCTGTTACAGGTACGATGGAACAATGGGGAACGACAGGTGGTGCGTTGGGGCGCTGACGACAACAAGTACGACGTCATGTATTGGTGAGCAACTCATGGCTTCTTGCACCTGGCGCACTCGCTCACCTGAGTAATGCTGATCACAGAGACAGTCTCCATCCATTTGTTTTTCTTTTTGGTTGTTTTGTTATGTTTTAAAAAAAAAGTTTTGCCTATTTTAATCAATGTGAAAAGTATCTTCTTCTTCTTCTTCCTTTTTTTGTCATGTTTTTCCCAGGGGAGGTTTGACATTGATGAGCCTTCTCCATCTCTCTCTGTTTTGCGCTTCCTCCTTATTTATGCCCCCTTTCTCTAAGATCATCTGCAATACAGGCAGCCCAGGTTTTGCTAGGTCTTCCCTTTGGTCTCTTTCCATCCACTATGAAGTTCATTGCTCTTTTTATGATGTGGTGGGTCTGCTTTCCGTTGAACGTGCCCAAACCAGCGCAGTCTATTGCTACTAGCTACAGACTTCAGAAATTGAGTATATAAGCAGTTATAACGATGAGGACAGAACTCCTGCCTTTCAGGCTTATGTGCAACTTTACTGACAATGTTTGAGCAATAATGCAATATGAATATAGTACAGTACAACACAGTACAGTACAATACAAAACAATACCATACAATACCATACCATACCATACCATACAAGGCATCTTTTTCCTCTGCGTGCTCTTTCATATGGGATGGAATGTGTAGTGCCAGGTCTTCTCCTGTGTTTGTCACTCTGCAGGAGGTTTGCCTGCTGGCCTCAGCCGACACGTTCCGACTTCAGAGCAGCTCATCAGAGAGTTAATAAGAAAAAAATGTTCAGGCTTGCCTGAAAAAAAGGCTGGAGAATGGGCTGGGTAGGCAGAAAATAGGCATGAGAGAGAGAGGAGGGGGGGGATAATAATAATATTAATAATGATGATGATGATGGTAATAATAATAATAAAAATGATAAATGTAATTTATATAGTGCTATATCTTGCACACACAAAAATAATCAAAGCGCTTAAGGGGAAAGTCTTAGGTTTGAAATAGGTATGTCTTGAAGCTGGATTTAAAAGTGTTGTAAGTAGGCTTTTCACGAAGGGAGACTTGACTTACTTGACTTATGCCTCTTGGTTCCTTGGGGAACATAGGGCTGCAGCAACACCCCTCCAACGAACTCGGTTTTGGGAGATCCTCTTCAGCTCGGCCCATGTCATTCCGGCTGCCTTCGTTTCTTCGTCAACACTTCTGCGCCAGGTCTGCTTTGGTCGACCAACTTTCCGCTTCCCTTGTGGATTCCAGTCAAGGGCCTGTCTGGTGACATTTGACGCAGGCTTGCGGAGTGTATGGCCGATCCATCCCCACTTCCTTTGTTTAATGATGGACTCAATTGGGGTTTGTCTGGTCCTGTCCCACAGTTGTTTGTTGGATATGACTTCCGGCCACCTGATGTTGAGGATGTACCTGAGGCATTTGTTGGTAAAAGACTGGAGTTTGTGGGTGTTTGTTTTTGTTACCCGCCAGGTTTCTGAGCCATAAAGTAGGACCGATTTGACATTGGTGTTGTAGATCCAAAGCTTATTTTGAAATGAGAGGGCTGTTGACCTCCAAATTGGCCGAAGGGTGTTGAAGGCGTGACAGGCTTTGTTGATTCGGCACTTGATGTCTTCATCTGTTCCCCCATCTTTACTGACGACACTGCCCAGGTAAATAAACTTGGTGACTTCTTTGATGGTTTCTTGCTGCAGTCGCACTGGGTCATGTGTTGTGTTGTTCACCCTCATGATCTCCGTCTTCCCGATGTTGATTTGGAGGCCAGTCTTTTCAGCTTCGTCAGCAACACGACAAAGCTTCTCTTGTGCGTCTTGTTGCCTGTGGGAGAGAAGGCTGATGTTGTCTGCGAAGTCCAGGTCTTTCAGCTGCTTCATGAGGGTCCACTGTATTGCGGTTCTCCTGCCTGCTGTGGCTTGCCGCATTATCCAGTCAACCACCAACAGGAAGATGGTTGGTGACAACAGACAGCCCTGACGAACACCGGTCTGTACGGAGAAGGCTTCCGTCAGTTTCCCTTCATGGATGACTTGACAGGTGGCATCTCTCATAAGCTGCTGGATGATGGTGAATGAACTTTGGTGGAAAGCCATAGTGATGCATCAGTTTCCAAATGACATCTCTGTCGACGCTGTCAAATGCCTTCTGGAAGTCGACAAAGACTGAATATAGGGGGGTCTGCCACTCCAGGGACTGCTCAATGATGATGCGCATTGTGGCGATTTGATCTGTGCATGATCTGTCTTGCCTAAAGCCTGCCTGTTCATCCCGAAGTGTCTTGTCCAGTGCTGTCTTTAGTCTGTCTAGCATAATCCTTGTAAGTACTTTCCCTGGGATGGACAGTAGCATGATTCCTCTCCAGTTGTTGCAGGAGGACAGGTCCCCTTTCTTTGGCAGCTCTACGAGATGGCCTTTCTTCCAGTCTTCTGGTACACTCTCTTGCTCCCAGATCTTGTATAGGAGTGGGTATAACATCTCAGTGGAAGTTTGGATGTCTGCCTTCAGTGCTTCAGGTGGTATACCGTCTGGGCCTGCTGCTTTGCCTGATTTGAGTGACTTGATGGCTTTGGTGATCTCATTCTTGGTAGGGGGGCCGGTGTTGATGCCAAGGATTTCAGTAGGTGGGGGGATGTCATGCGGCATGGGTGGTGCAGGTCTGTTGAGCGTTTCTTTGAAGTACTCTGCCCATCTTGCTCTCTGGTCCTCCTCACCTGGAATGGTATTGCCATTCTTATCTTTGACAGGGCAGTAGGTTTGTTGTTTTTTCCTGAGAGAGTTCTCATGATCTTGTACAGTTTCTTCATGTTTCTTTGCCCTGCTGCAGTCTCTGCTTCCTGAGTCAGTTCCTCAATGAATTTTCTCTTGTCTCTTCTTGCATTTCTCTTTACTGCCCGGTTTTTGTCCCAGTAGCATGCTTGCAGTTCCTGTTTCTTTTCTTGATCTTGTGTTCGGTTGATCTGATCTTTCAGCTGTTTTCTCTCGGTGATCAGTGCCCATGTTTCTGTTGTCAGCCACTCCTTGTATTTTCTTGTTTTCTTTCCCAGTACTGTTTGGCATGTTGTCTTCCAGGTCTCACGTAGACTCTGCCATTGCTCTTCGACTGTTTCCTCTGGCAGCTGGGAAAGCACACTGAAGTTGTTCCTCAGTTCGAGCTGAAATTCTTCTATTTTTTCTCTTTCCTTCAGGCTTTTGCACATTGAACTTGTGTGATGGTCTTCCTGCCGGTCGTGTAGGGCTTTGAGCTTGGTCTTGAGGATGGCAACAACAAGATGATGGTCTGATGCTGCATCTGCTCCGCGCTTCACCCTGACATCATGCAGGCTCCTTCTCCACTTTCGCCCGATGGGATGTGGGTCAATCTGGTTTTCTGTCTTGCCATCGGGGGAAGTCCATGTGGTCTTGTGGACTTTCTTGTGAGGAAAGATGGTGCCTCCAATGACCAGGTTGTTAAACATGCAAAATTCTGTTAAAAGTTCTCCATTTTCATTTTGTTCTCCAGTGCCATGTCTGCCCATGATCAGTTCTCTGTTTGTGTTGTCTGTCCCCACTTTGGCATTCATGTCTCCCATTAGTATTTTTAGGTCCCTCTTTGGTGCTTTGTCCATGATGGTCTGGACTTGTTCGAAGAAGTTTTCTTTATCTTCTAACTCTGCTGTATTTGTTGGAGCGTAGCACTGAAGGATGGTAACCTTTCTGCCTTTTGAGTTGAAACGTGCTGTGAGGATCCGTGGTGACACTGGTTCCCAGGACAGCAGTGCTTGCGTTGCTTCGGGTCTCATCAGCAGCGCTACTCCATGTGTGTGGGGCTGGCCTTCTTCCTGTCCAGAGTAGATGATAGTGTCTCCACTCGCAAGTTTTGTCTGCCCGGTTCCATTCCATCTAGTCTCGCACAGGCCAAGGATCTTTAGGTTGTACCTGTGCATTTCTCTACTCACCTGTGCTGTTTTACCGGTTTCGTACAGGGTTCTGATGTTCCAGGTCCCTATCCTGGTTGTTGACTTGGTTGTTAAAAGAGTTGTCGGCGCACTGGCTTCCTGAAGGCTTTCACCAGCACACATCATAGGCTCTACCAGAGAGGACTCTTCCCCAACCATGTCACTCGTAAGAGGTACTGTTGCAGTTTCAATAACAGACTGGTTTTTAAGTGAATGGGTCGTTATCCCAATGCCTAACCCCCAACCTGGAGGACCAGGGTGCATCGTTTAGTCTGGCTTCTCCCCCCAGACCTGTTGAGCATGGTTGAACCTGCCAGAGGCCGAAGCCCCCGCCCACATAGCTCTGGGGGTCATTGAAGCACGCAAGCCATCCCACCACGACAAGGTGATACACCATCGGGACAGCACGAAGGGAGAGAGGGAGGTCATTCCAGATTGATGGACCAGAAATAGAGAAAGAGCAACAGCCAATGGTGGATTGGTTGAATCTAGGTATTCAAAAGTACAGGGTATCTGCAGCAGAGGGGAGGGATAAATAGGTAAGGAAAACAACACAAACAAATGAAGCAATAGAAAAGGGGAAATTTCTAGCACAGAATTTCCAGAAGGTGGGGATGCTGTTTGTACTGAAAGGCACCCTGGAGGTGGGTAGGGGGTGGGGGAGAGGCCTGGGGGAAGGGGTGGGGGAAGGAGAGAGAGGAGTCAAGGTGTCTAACTTTGAGAAGTATCCTAAATGGTTTTTGGGGGTTTAACTCTGATACTTGTGTTTAGGTGGCAACTGTATGTGCTGTATGTCTTCTCTCTCCCTCCCTCTCTCTCTCTCTCTCTCTCTCTCTCTCTCTCTCCTCTCTCTTTCCTTACATTTTGTCTTCCCTAGTCAAGTTTTTCTGACTTTCCTTTCCCTCTTTCACTCCGTCTATCTATCTCTATTTCTGTCTGACCCTCTCTTTCCATTTGATTCTCTGTCTTTCTGTCTCTGTTTCTTTTCTCTGTCTGTGTCCTGTCCGTCTCTCTTTGTCCATCTGTCAATGATTTCCGTTTCTTTACATTTATGTCTCTGTCTCTTTCTGTCATGGTCACTGTCTCCCTGTCTGTCAGTCGGTTGCTCTCTCTCTCTCTCTCTCTCTCTCTCTCTCTCTAACACACACTTTGGATGAGACTATAAACCGAGGCCCCATGTGCGAACGCACGCAGAACATCTTGCCCACACTTTAAATCCTGTTCCGCTTTTTGTAAGAGTAGGCCATTGTCTGCCAGTTGGAACAGATGACAGAATTTACAAAACCGTATACACACTGGGACTGGGAGAATTTACAAAACCGCATACACATGGGGACTGGATGTAAAAAAAAGCACACGAGTGCTTATTCCATTATCCTCAATATAAAGGAATAAAATAAATAAATAAATAAATAAAACACAGACACACACAGACACACACACACAGAGTATATACAAGTTTATGCTTTGTTATGTCGTAATTTTGTTTCACAGCGATCCAAGAGAGATCCCGCAGGAAACAGCTCTGGAGTTCAAAACGGACGGTGCCATGCCTGCTCACTCACAGTTCAGCCCACCAGGTAGGACTTTTCTCAGAGATAATTATGTTTTATGAATTTTTATTTTTAAACATCATGCTTTATGGCTGCTAAATCACCATCATCAATGCCTTTGTGCCTTATTGGCACGTAGGGCAGCAACAAATGTTCTCCACTCCTGTCTGTCCTGGGCCAGCTTCTGAATGGTTCCCCGGGTATGTTGGAAGGTCTTCAGCTCTGTTTCGACAGTCCGAGGCCAAGTGTTCTTGGGTCGTCCTCGTTTGCGTTTCCCTCTGGTGTCCAGTGGAGGGCTGTTTGGGCGATGTTTCCCTGTTCCCGACTGCAGATATGCCCTATCCATCCCCATCGCCTATGCATGATGATGTTATCCATGCTTTCTTGGTTGTAACGGGCAAAAAGTTCTTGGTTGGAGATGGTCTCAGGCCAGAAGATGCGCAAGATTCTTCTGAGATTCTTCATGTGGAATGTGGACAGTTTGTCGAGGTCACTCTCAGTCATCCTCCAGCACTCCGAGCCGTACAAAAGGGTGGAAAGTACACAGCTCTGGTATAGTCTTAGTTTGGTTCTGGTGCTGTACTGGGACGATTTCCACACGCTGCTAAATAAGGAAGTTAAAATAAGGTGCCCATACCCAAAGTCAGAATGTGGCTACCTTCATGGTGGGCCAAATAAAAAAAGGTCACAAACGGAAAATCTCACCATTGGTGAAACTGAAAGCTTTATCCTAGGAACAAAAAATCTAACCCCCCCCCCCCTCCCCCCACAAAAAAAAACAAACACAAAAAAAAGATACAAAACCAAACCAAAAAAGCTATGCCTCCTGAAGAATATTTTCCCCGTGGTCACTTTTATTTTGACTTCATTTTGTTTTGCTGTACTTTATTTTTGTTTTATTTTATTTCTAGAGGGCGGTTTGGTTTTTTATTTCATTATGTCTTGCTTTATTTTTATTTTGTTCTGTTGTATTTTTTGTTTATCTCATCTGATTTCATTTTTTAAAATCTTATTTTTCCAATTTCCCTTTTCAACCTATTTCATTTCATTTCATTTCATTTCATTTTGTCTTATTTTATTTTACTCTGTTTCATTCTATTCTATTCTCTTTCATTCTGTTTCATTTTTGTAAATGACCAATCCCAAAGAGTCGGAAATTTACTGCATTTTCTGCTGTAGATTAGTCTGTCTTTGGAAGTACAGACTTGGCAAAGGGAGACAGGATAGCCTAGTGGTTAGAACATTGAGCTGCAATTTGACAACCCGGGTTCGATTCCCGTTCAATGGGATATTTTCCCCTGGAGTTAACATCAGTGCAGACTCCACTCTCCCCAAAAGTCCTTCGGATGAGACTATAAACCGAGGCCCTGTGTGCGAACGCACGCAGAACATCTTGTGCACACGTCAAATCCTGTTCCGCTTTTCGTAAGAGTAGGCCATTGTGTGCCGTGGGAACAGATGACAGAATTTACAAAACCGCATACACACGGGGATTGGATGTAAAAAAAAGCACATAAGTGCTTATTCCATTATCGTCGATATAAAAGAATAAAATACAAAAAATTTGTTTAAAAAAACATTGAAACAATATATTTTTTGTGTAATTATAATATTCCCTAGCTTTTGATGCCATATTCAGTCTGCATTTGCATCTGTAGTGTAGACTTCTCATAAAGAAAAGGTAGAGTAGAAGAAGCCTGCTTTGGTTGTTTTAACATTATAATTGATCGGGGGGTGGGGGGGGTGGGGTAAGCGCTTACCTGATGAGGGAAAAACTAAAGAACCCATTTTCAAATTTATTGTTTGTATGGGTTGACTTAAAGATAAAACAAATTAAATTAAATTATCATTAACTCTCTCTTTGGAGAAGTTAGGGGCTCTTTCATTATAAACCTTGTATCCCCACCTCCTGGTAATCATGTGCTAGAAATCTCCCCTTTTCTGTCACTCTATCTGTTTCTCCCTGTTTCCTTACCTCTCTCTCCCTCTTGCTTATTTTTTGCCTTTCCAGTGATCTCTCCAGCCTTCTAAACCTTTTTTAATAAGAAACATTTTTCCTGAACACATTATGTGGCATTTTCGTGGTACTTTTGTTCTAGAGACCTTTAATGAAATTGCAAAAAACCCTTGGATAACCCAAAAGTTTTCCATTCTCCCTTACATGGCCTTTCAAAGCAGTTTTCTATTTTAAACAAAAAAAGGGGGTTTTTCTTTTTGGGTATTTTTTTAAAAGTATATTTAAAACCACTTTATTCTTTGGAAAATTTCTCCCAAATAAAATCTGGGTTTCTCTCCTCTTTCTCTCTCTGTGGGGAGTGAAATTCGCCCCCAAGAGTAGCGCCACCATTCTTTTTTTTTTTTTTCCTTTTCCTGTCTGAAAACTTATTTTTTTCCCCCTATCAGGGTCCCCCTTTTTTTCTACACTTTTCCCCCCATAAAAAACTCTCTTTTTGCCAGGGATTCTTTTCCCATGCCTAAAAATTTGTAACAAAAACGGGATCAAAGTTTAAACATCTCTTTGCAGAAACCAAAGCAGACCCCCAAAACCTTTGTCTAAGGGGGGGGGGAAAAAGGGGGGGCGGCCCTTTTTTACGAAAAACCCCCCCACAAAAACTTTGAACTAAACTTTTTTCCCTTTTTTGGGTGCAGGTGCGTTACCTCAAAACCACCGTTCTAATAGTTTTTGAAATTTTGGGATGATTAAATAATGCAAATAGCTTGGGAAAATTGAAATCCAGAATTTTTTTGGGATTTTTGAAAAAATACCAGAATAGTTTGGGGGATGTTTTTGACTAATCCAAATTTTTTGGGGATGAATGACCAATTTAAAAATTTTTTGGGATGTTTAAAAACTAATTTTAGAATTTTTTGGGGAATGTTTTCCCAAACTCCAAATATTTGGGAAAAGGATTTTTAAATTTTTTAAAAAAATTTTTATTTTTTTAAATCGTGGTTTAATGGAAAAAACACTCATGTGCTTTTTTTTTTTTCCCAACCCCCGCGTGTATACATTTTTGTAAATTTGTCATCAAATTTTCCAAAAGGGAAACACGGGGCCCTTTCTCTTAAAAAAACTGTTTCTAGAATTTTTTTGGGATAAATTGACCAATCCAAATAACTTGAGTTGGATTTTTGAAAAAACCAATTAATTGGGGGAAGATTGCCCAAAATCAAAACCCTCTTGACCCCAACTTTAAAACCCTTTTTCCGCTGTTCGAAAAAAGTGGGCCCATTGTGTGCGGGGGAACAGTTTGAAAAAACCCTTTTTTAAAAAACGCAAAACACACACACGCAACAACAAAAAAATAAAATTTATAAAACAAAAATTCATCTGGGCGTTTTGTTTTCTTGTTTTACAAGTTTTTCAGCACTATATAAATTCCCCTAAATTATTATTATTATTATTATTATAAATCCAAAAAACATCCCCGGATATGAATTTTTTGGTTTGGGAAAAAGAGTCAGCCTGCTTGGCTGCCAAAAAAACCCCGCCGAGCAAAAGGCCAAAACCCCCCCCCTTTGGAAAAAGGGAAGTGGCAGTGGGGGGACAGCACAGAAATGGAAAACTATCCACCGGGGGACACCCCCCCCCCATCGAAAAACATCTTCAAGAAAAAAGCCAAAAGGTTTTTGTTCATCGCAAAAAGGGGACAGGGAAAATAAATCGTGGCTTTTTTTCTCTGTTGTGTGTGTGTTTGTGTGTGGTGTTGTTTTTGTTGTTGTTGTTGTTGTCCCCCCGATTTAAAGTCTGTTAACTCTCATGATTTAACGATTTTTTGTGTGCGCGTTTTGGTGTTTATTCTTTTTTCCAAAGGGTTATGGGAAAAAGCCCTTTATGTGGGTTTTTTTTTTTCAAAACCATCCCCTGTGTATGCGTTTTTTAAATTTTGTCATCAAAACCCCAAACCCCACACAGTGGCCTACTCTTTCAAAAAGTGGGGAAAAGGTTTTTAAAAAAATTTTTGTGCAAGATAACTGCATGCGAAAGTACACGGGGCCCTCGGGTTTTTAGTCTCATACAAAGGTAGGGTGGTGTGTGTTGTGTTTTGTTTTTGAACTCTGTGTGTAATTTTTGTGGTGTGGGTAGGTGGTTGGTTTTGGGGTAATGATTGTGTGGAACTGGGGAGTGAGTTGGGGTGAGACTCTGTGTTTCATGTCTATGTGTGTTTGGGAAACAGGGCCCTCCGATATGCCTTTCCCAAACTGTTTGGAAAACCCTTTTTAATTTATGTACAAATTTTGGGATTTCCCCTTAAATAACAAAAAAAACTAATTCAATCCACTGCAGTAATAAAACCCAACCACAAAATTTGCTCATTTGTGTGTAAAATCAATCTACTATCTATCTAATTATATTAAAAATTATATAAAATTTTAAAAAATAATCATCAACAAATCATGTTTACTAAAAGTTCAATTCAAATTAAAACCACATATATCATTTTTTTTTTTTTTCTTTTTTCTTTTTTTTTTGGGTAATGAAAAAAGCACTTCGTGCTTTTTTTAAAAAAAAGCCCCCTGTGTATGCAGCTTTGGATTTTCCCTTCCCCCGCACACAATGGCCCACTCGCCAAAGGGGAAAGGGTTTTAAGGTGGCCAAGATTTCTGGGTTATTCGTAGCAAAATACTTTTTTTCAGTTAAAAACCTGAAACATAAGTTTTTTTAAATTTTTTTTTCGTGTGCCAAAATGTTCTGGTATTTGTATGCAAAATGACATTCTTTCCCCTTTTAAAAAACCGAAACATCAAGTTTTTAAAATTTTGTGTTCTGGTTATTCGTAAGCAAAATGACATTCTTTCACGTTAAAAAACCTGAAACATCAAGTTTTTAATTTTATGTTTGCGTGTGCGCAAGATGTTCTGGTTATTCGTATGCAAAACGACATTCTTTCACGTTAAAAAACCTGAAACATCAAGTTTTTGATTTTATGTTTGCGTGTGCGCAAGATGTTCTGGTTATTCGTATGCAAAATGACATTCTTTCACGTTAAAAAACCTGAAACATCAAGTTTTTAATTTTATGTTTGCGTTTTTGCAGCCGGCGCATCATGTTTCGCCGCTTCACGGAAAAAACTGTGGATGGTGGTGCAGAGTGTCCTGTTCAACGCGTCCAAGTGTAGAGAATGTGTGCACCTGAGAAGGAGAGAATGTGTGCACCTGAGAAGGAGAGAATGTGTGCACCTGAGAAGGAGAGAATGTGTGCACCTGAGAAGGAGAGGATGTGTGTACCTGAGAAGGAGAGGATGTGTGTACCTGAGAAGGAGAGAATGTGTGTACCTGAGAATGAAATAATGTGTGTACCTGAGAATGTTTGCACCTGAGAGTGAGAGAATGTGTGTACCTGAGAATGTTTGCACCTGAGAATGAGAGAATGTTGTTACCTGAGAATGTGTGTGCCTGAGAATGGGAGAATGTGTGTACCTGAGAATGTTTGCACCTGAAAATGAGAGAATGTGTTTACCTGAGAATGAAAGAATGTGTGTGCCCAAGAATGAGAGAATGTGTGTGCCTGAGAATGAAAGAACGTGTGTACCTGGGAATGAGAGAATGTGTGTACCTAAGAATGAGAGAATGTGTGTACCTAAGAATGAGAGAATGTGTGTACCTAAGAATGAGAGACAGTGTGTGTGCATGATTATTTATTTATTTATTTTATTCTTTTATATCGAATATAATGGAATAAGCACTTATGTGCTTTTTTACATTCAGTCCCCATGTTTATGCGGTTTGGTAAATTCTGTCATCTGTTCCCACTGGCACACAATGGCCTACTCTTACGAAAAGCGGAATGGGATTTAACGTGTGCGCAAGATGTTCTGTGTGCATGTGCGCATGGGACCTCGGTTTATAGTCTCATCCAAAGGACTTTTTTGGGAGAGTTGAGTCTGCACCGATGTTAATTCCAGGGGAAAATATCCCCTTAAACAGGAATCAAACCCGGGTTGTTAGATTGCGAGCGCAATGTTCTAACCACTAGGCTATTCCATCCCCCTGTCTGAGACAGTGTGTGTGAGTGTGTACCTGAAAATGAGACAATGTGCTCACCTGAGAATGTGTACACCTGAGAATGAGAGACAATGTGTGTGCCCAACAATGAGAGAATGTGTGTACCTGAGAATGAGAATGTGTGTACATGAGAACGACAGAATGTGTGTGTCTGGGAATGAGAGAATAGGTGTACATGAGAATGAGGGAATAGGTGTAATATGGGAGTGGGTGTGTACCTGGGATGAGAGAATGTGTGTGCATGAGAATGGGAAAATGTGTGTGCCTATTGATGAGAGATAATGTGTGTATCGGAGAATGAAAGATGTGAGCACCTGAGAATGAGTGTACCAGAGAATGTGTGTACCTGACAATGAGAGAATGTGTATACACCTGAGAAAGAGAGAATGTGGTGCACCTGTAGATGAAGATGCTTGGGAGTCATATCAGTTGACATGCCGAAACGGTGCGAAGCATCAACAGCTTTAAATTTATTTTGTTTTCTGATCTGTAGAATCGACTGTGTTGATGTGTCAGACGATTTGTGGAGAAATCATTGTGTGCAAGGAAGACGGAGGAGGAAAGAGGAGGAGGAGGAAAGAGGAGGAGGAGGACAGCATCTCAGATTGGACAGGCCTAGAGAAGGAAGCACTGCAAGAGGTGGAAGGAAGATAGAGAAACATGAAAGAAGCTGGCCCCTGGACCTTAAAATGAAAAGAGCTGATTGTGGACTCATCTATAGCACTCCTACATGATTTAGAAGACTATGGTATCTCATCTCGTCTCACCTGCTCCCATAACTCCCTCCAGGGGTCGTAGGGGCACTGCAGTGTTGGACGTTGCACCAGTTGGCTCCATTTGTGGCGGTTGTAAGCAAGTGCCTGGGCTGTGGAGAAGCTTTTCCATTCAGTGACACACTATGGTGTATGTAACAACAGAATGTAACTATTCATTCCATTCCATCACAAACTGCGTTTTATTACATTCTGCGAACTTCTGGTTGCTGTCTGGATGGTCATTATGCTGCAGTGTCTGGGCATTCAGCGACAGATGTCGTGACGATAATCAAGTGGACATTCAGTGAACGTCGTGACGCACATTATGCGTGTCTCTGGTGCACCTCTTCCTTACTGGAGGTGCAGCTTGGCTGACTGTGATAGAGCGAGTTAAGACTGTACTACACGAAAAGGTTTGAGAGGACGAATTAGTTTCTGGTCAGGTGCTCAATACAATATAGGCAAAGTGTATGTGATGTGAAGGAAAACTGTTCAATCATTTTTGGCAGTTTTATAGCCGATTTTATATATATACAGTGGACCTCTGATATAAGAACACCGCAGGGGCAAGCATTCTGGTGTCCTTATAAGCGAGGGTCCCTTATAAGCATAACCTCGGTTATAAGGTCAGTTGTGGAAGTGTGTGTTCTTATAACCGAAGAAAGAAGAAAATAGCATGGACAAGCTAAAAAGAGTTGTATATCGGCCTCTAATGGTCTGTGTGTGTGTGTGTGTGTGTCCACGGCAATTTCTTGCTTGTTTATGCGTCAATGCAATGGAACTTGCTGGTTGGGTTGAAAAGTTGAATATCTCGATGCAATCTCGTTTACGTTTTTGGTGTATTGCAAACAAAAACATGAATTCAATTCAAATAACACTAGAACGTATGTAACAGTAGCTGTCTGAATGAATTAGAGAGAGAGGGGAGAGAGAGAGAGCGAGAGAGAGAGAGAGAGAGCTCACCTTTTCACAGAAAACCACTCCAACAAAGCAGTGTCAACAGTGCCATGCCCGGAGCCTCTTGCACGCTTTCTGGAAATATCATTCCTGCCGCTTTCAAACTGCCCAATGTATTTGGCCTTTTCTCTTACAATATTGAGCAAAGTCGTCCTGGGAACTTTCATTTCAACAGCGATGAGACTTTTGCTTTTGTGAGGGTTCCGCTCGACCTCCCTGATAATTTCTACTTTTTGTTTGAGAGACAATGCTTTTCTCTTACGCTCCGCCATCATGCCTTTCTGGAAGAAAATTTCTTGGAAGTGACTCATACAGGTAACAAAACGAGCATAACTTCTACTTTCTGTTCTTATATCCGAGGGGATGTCGTGTCGGGAACAAGCAAATGGTGTTCTTACAAGCGAGGGTTCTTTTAACGGAATAATCTGACTTCCTGGAAATGATAATTCCTACTTTCGGTTCTTGTATCCGAGGGAAGTTCGTGTGGGGACCTTGCAAGTGCTGTCCATATAGGCGATGGTTCCTATATCAGAGGGTTCTTTTATGCGAGTTTTAATAAGTGATCACAAAGAACAACTTTGGCAGGGACATGCTTTTGGGTGTTCCTATAAGCGATGGTTCTTATATCGGAGGTCCTTATAAGTGGGGTCCACTGTATATATATATATATATATATATATATATATATATGTTTATTACAGCTGATTCACCAAGCCACAAAGGAACAGTTTCAAACTGATTATCACTATGTTTATGTTCCAGCTGATATCCGACTTAGGATTTCAAACTGATCTTCCACAGACACACACATACACACACACAACACACACACACACACACACTACACACACACACACACAGACCACACACACACACACACACACACACACACAGACACACACACACAGACACACACACACACAGGTCTTGAGGACCAAGAACTGATGAATGAACAGGAGAGGTGATCACCCAGTATGTAGTGTCTGTGCTAACTGTATATATATGCATTGTGCCATAAACTGTTCTTGGACTCGTTGCTTGGGGATTGCACCAAAAATAGATTCTTTTATTATATAAGAAGAGTGCACCAAAACGGTTATGAATGTTACGTTTTATTTTCAACTTCAAACCATATGAATTATTTCCCTATGCAGAGCAGCAACACATATTTTCTCTCCGGATTCCTGATGCAAGCCATCAGCAATGAGAGACTCCCTGCTGACATCGTGATTTTGGCTTTTTTTTGGTCTTGTCGTAGCAATAGTAGTAATGGGGCTGGTTCAAACCTAAACCTTACGGCTTACAGAATGTCCTGTCCATGATGATTATTTTGCTTACATGTCTATTCATTTGTCTCTTCGTTATTTTAACCACATTGAATACGTTGATTATGTGTTGAAGCCAATAGCAAAGCCGTTTTCCACTATGGTAAGCAGATGATACAACGTGTGTGTGTGTGTGGTGTCATTAAGTGATTTGTAGGTCGCTTACTGGATCAAGATGGAAACAGATGACAAAATTTACAAAACCGCATACACATGGGGACTGGATGTAAAAAAGCACATGAGTGCTTATTCCATTATCCTCGATATAAAAGAATAAATAAAAATAAATAAAATAAATTAAGATGGTCAGAAAGAAACAGGACAGTATCATTTCTGTTCAGCTTGTCCATTTCTTTTTTTTTAACTACAGCCGCTGCACTTAAGGGCACCCCATAAATGGCATGCTAGTGAGCCAGAGCCGAACAAGTCCAAAGTAGAGGGTTACTTTGTTTTTGCATCGCTATGAACATCTAGCTGGACTTTAAAGTGTGCTAGACCATAGGAGTGATCCTCCAAGCTGTAAGACCAGTTTCTTTGGTTTGACCATGACTTGACTTATGCCTCTTGGTTCCTTGGGGAACATAGGGCTGCAACAACACCCCTCCAACGAACTCAGTTTTGGGAGATTCTCTTCAGCTCGGTTTGACCATAATTAATGGTTTTAGTATAGGAATCGTTTTGATGTTTCTACACCAAGATGGTGCCTAGTATGAAGAGAGGAGTGTAGCCGTTCTGTACAGCAGCATGCCCTGTGTTGGCTCTGGAGCAAAAAATTGTAGCGCACAGTTGTGTGCCCTGAGTTGGGGTAAAAAGTTAACATTGTTTATAACAACAACAACAACAGAAAAA
Source organism: Rapana venosa (assembly GCA_028751875.1). Taxonomy (NCBI): domain Eukaryota; kingdom Metazoa; phylum Mollusca; class Gastropoda; order Neogastropoda; family Muricidae; genus Rapana; species Rapana venosa. The sequence continues at coordinate 51,174,937 of CM054144.1, forward strand.
GTTTGTTGAAGAAGGTCATTAACACACCAAATGAGGTTCATGAAAGGTGAAAACAAATTTTTGTCTTAAAAAAAAAAAAGGTTGCATGCTAAATAATAATAATAATAATAATAATGTACGGAATTTATATAGGGCTGAATCTTGTAAAGGAACAAATCAAAGCGTCTACATTCAAAATCATTTACACTTAAGCAATCATTCATGAATACAATAAAACAATATCATTATATCACAACACACACACAGATGTATGCGGGCACAACGTGCGTATACACGGAGATGGAGATGGGGGTGGGAGTATGGATAGATAATTAGAGGGAAGATTTTGATAAGGAAATAAATGTGTTTTGAGGCTGGATCTGAAAGTATGAATGTAGGCTTTTGGCGAAGGGACAGAGGGAGGTCATTCCAGATGGATGGACCACAAATAGTGAAAGAGCGACGGCCATCAGTGGTTTGCTTAAATCTCAATGTTCGGAAGCACAGAGTATCCGCAGCTGAACAAAGGGAATGAGATGGAGTGTACTGATGAAGACAGTTGCAGAGATAAGAGGGTGCAGATTTGTGGAGACATTTGAAACAGAGGGTAAAATCATGTATTGGTAGAAGCCACAAAAGGCCTTCAAAAGTGCTCAAAATCAATTTTGCTTGGGGAGCTTTTTGCTCGAGTTTGAGAAATGCATAAAATTTAGTTTGTTGAGTTAGAGGAATGCATGAAACTCAGGTTTTTTTAAGTTAGAGGAATGCATGAAACTTCGTTTTTTAGTTTGAGGAATGCATGAAACTTCGTTTTTTAGTTTGAGGAATGCATGAAACTTAGTTTTTTTTTTAGTTTGAGGAATGCATGAAACTTAGGTTTTTTGTTAGTTTGAGGAATGCATGAAACTTAGTTTTTTAGTTAGAGGAATGCATGAAACTTAGTTTTTTTAGATTGAGGAATGCATGAAATGTCGCTTTTGAGTTTGAGGAATGCATAACATTTTAAGTCATTCTGATGAAATCTACAATTTTCTTTTTCTTTTTTAACAAGAAAAATGAGTCTGTCAAAATGAAGGCCCCCCCCCCCCCCCCCAAAAAAAAAGGCGATGCTAACATCTTAAAAAAAAGAAAAATGATGCTTGCTTTCCTTCATGGAGGGAATTGTGGGTGGTGAATCAAAATTAGTCATCTTTCAGATAAATTCCGTTTCCTATTTTGCTGTTGCGTTTGCATCTGTGTGAGCACAGTCTAACACAGTGCGCACAGGACCCAAGTCGAAGGTATCTATCACTGACTCATTCAGCTTTCAGTGATTGCCTGTGGCTTTATCTTCAGGATATGGAGATTGTCACATAAACACTGAAGCTGCCTCAACATTGCGTGAAAGAAAAATTTTTGGGGAAGAAGATGGTGGTTTGGCATGATGAAGAGAAGATATCGTCTTCGACAAAGAAGTGTTCATTTTTTTAAATTTTTGACTGACATTTTTGGTGAAAATTTTATATTTGTGATTGTGTGTGTAATACATTTATATGTGTATATTTTGGAGAAAAGTGTGTGTGTGTAATGTGTGTGTATATTTTGTTGAAAGTTTATATATGTGTGCATGCGTGCACGTGTGTGTGTGTAATTATGATGAAAATTTAGTGTGTCTATGTGTGAGCATGTGCGTATGCATAATATATATGTGTATATTTCAGGGGTGATTTTCCCAAAAATTTCCAATATTTAACTTCTTTTTTTTAGTTAACCCTAGCCAGCACATACATGCTAGTCTTTATCAAATAATCATAGCAAACAAAGATGGTTATCTTAGGCTACAAGTGAATACCTGAAACATGCACTACATGAATAACAGAGCAAAGCAAGCAACCTTCTTAGAATCAAAGTTAGGAATATTACAGTGGATGTGCTTTAGGGAGTGGTGTGACCCCTTCACCTCTTAAAAAGAGGGGTCAAGGGGATGCACCAACTGAACCAAAGGAAGGAAGGTGGCAGGATGGTTAAGACGTTTGCCTGCCAACAAGTCAACCATGAGGTTGTGGGTGCAATTCCCAGCCTCGCCCTTTCTTCCCAGTTTGACCAAAAAATCGAACTGAATGTCAAAGTCCTTCGGATGAGACTATAAACCGAGGCCCCATGTGCAAACGCATGCAAAACATCTTGCGCACACGTTAAGTCCTGTTCCGCTTTTCGAAAGAGTAGGCCATTGTGTGCCAGTGGGAACAGATGACAAAATTTACAAAACTGTATACACAGGGGGACTGGATGTAAAAAAAGCACATGAGTGCTTATTCCATTATCCTCGATATAAAACAATACATAAATAAATATAAATAAATAAATCCAAACCTGATGCCTTTTTTTTTCTCAATCTAGACAAACTTTCTCCTGAAACGAAAACCTATCACATGTGAAAATATCTTTTTAAAAACCTTTACCGTCTAAAAATAACCACAGTAAAAAAAACAACAACAAGTGTTGGCAGCATTGTTGTGTGATCGTGAGCAGAACTCTTTTCAAAATGTGTGGGATTGTCAGCATAGGCCTGAAGACTTTTTCCTTAACAGATATGTACAGGGTGCATACAGACCTCTCCGTGTAAAATTTAAACACTTTTCAAAGAGTTTTTAAGGAGCTTTTTATTTTTTAAAATAATTGTTTATTTATTTATTTTATTCTTTGTATATCGAGGATAATGGAATAAGCACTTATTGCTTTTTTACATCCAGTCCCTGTGTGTATGCGGTTTTGTAAATTGTCATCTGTTCCCACCGGCACACAAGGGCCTACTCTTACGAAAAGCGGAACAGGATTTTAACATGTGCGCAAGATGTTCTGTGTGCATTTGCACACAGGGCCTCGGTTTATATTCTCATCTGAAGGACTTAAGACATCCACATGTGACTTAAGACATCCACATGTGTGAATCATGCAGTATTATCTTTTTTATTATGTAGTATTATCTATCATAGACTGCCACCCAAGACAGAATTGTTATGTGTGTGTGTGTGTGCATGGTTGGGGGAGGGAGGGGGATGTCAAATCTACTAACAAATGATTACCATAGCAGCCTTGTCTTATCCAGTTTGTTCTTTGACAGACTATTACTAGACTATTTTGTTTAATTTGGCAATAAACTAAGAACTCATGAACATCTCCCATTTTGTTATGAATGCATAATTAATTGTGTGTGTGTGCCTGTGTGGTGTGAGAGGATAGAGGGTTTCATTTACAACACTTTTAGGCAATAACGCCTGGATTACTGTCAAACTTTTAAGCCATGTTTATACTGGTATTAGTTTGACTGTTTCAAGGGGGAAAAAAACACAATTCCAAGTTTAAAATTATTTAATAAAAAAACCCTAATATCTATGAAGTTCACAACTGTCTCTTCATAAAGTTGGATGCCACATCTACTGATTTAGGCAGCAAAAGAATGCAGCACTTGAGACCAAATGCCCTCATAGGTGGAAACCAAAAGTACAAGGATCACTCCCCTTGATCATGTCATTTTATATAAGTACAAAATGCCATTTCGTGTAGAGCCGAACACTTCGTTATATGTAAAAATATGCATACAGTTACGTTTTTTTATATATCTACACACACACACACACACATATGGAGGCACCGTGGTCGAGTGGTTTAGGCGGTCAACTCGTGATCCAGAGGTCGCGGGTTCGATCCCCGCTCGGCTCGGTGTTGTGTCCTTGGGAAAGACACTTTACTCCTATTTTCCTCACTCCACCCAGGTGTACAAGTGGGTACCAGCTCTGCTGGGGAAGTATCTGGCGACAGACCAGCGTCCTGTCACAGGGGTGGTGAAAAACCATCAGTTCGCTTAACGCTACAGAAACCGGGATAAGCTCCGGCTCTATGGGCCTTCTGGCTCGAAAGAACATACTACTTTACTACACACACACACACGATTAACTGCAATGATAGTTATTTAAAGACAAATTATTTAAGGAGCCAGTATCACCAAGTGAGGGGATCATTTTTTCTGTTTCTCAGCAATGAGACATCTGATTGTGTTGAAACTTTGTCAGTATGCAGAAATGGTGTGGCATTTCTACAAAAGTCCTGTTTTGATCATATTTTGTACTGATTTGTCTAATTTTTTTTTTAAAGAAATCTGCACACCCCCAAAACTCCCTATCTCTTTATCACCTCTCTCTCACACTCTAATTAAACTTCATACTACACACAAGGACTGGTTTAAAAAAAAAAGATTTAACTGAATCCTGCTCTATAGGTAAGTGGGTAGAGGAAATAGTCTTTTAACATTGGGTCCCTGAAAACAAGTTATAAAAAATAATTCTCTTCAATTTAAAAACATCATAACCCGTCTTCTATAACCACGACAGTGTTTATTATAAAACAGGTTTTAGCACTGGTAATCCATGCCAAAATTCATAGCTCTATCTTAAAAAAAGACTAACTTTTTTTTTTTTAGAGATGGGTAAAAAAACACCTTTAAAACAGTGTCGTTTTCAGTGGAAAATGGACACACAAAAAAATCACCATTTTGTTCTTACATGACAATGTCCACAGTGTCGTTCTCAGTGAAAATGGTAAAGGAGGTAAGGTAAAGGAGTCCCATAACCTATAATGTTGTAGGCGAGCGAGGCGTCAGAGACCTCACTTCTCTAGGGCCAGCATAGTGAGGGCGGCACCCATCTCCTCTCCCTCACTGCTTTGAAAATGGACACACAGAAAATCACCATTTTGTTCTTACATGACAATGTCAGTGGCCCCCAGCCTGGTATGGGGGAATCCCTCCCTTTCTGCCTGATCTTCTTCCCTTCCAAGTCTGTTCAGTCTTCTCCTTCCTCTGGCTTCTTTGTGGCTGCATGTGGAGCCTAGTGTTGTGCTGTTATAACTGGCTAAGAGTCTTTGTCACTGAGGAAAGCCTGTGAAGTCTGCAGGAGAAATCTCCAAGTCTACTCCACCCATCATTAAAAACACACACAGCTATTGCCAGCCACAGATGTTTGCACAGATGATGCTTGATCATTGGAGAAAATATCCACACCAAATTGTTTATACTTTAAATTACATTTTGGGTGCGGAATGCGGCTACCTTTATGGTGGGCAAAAAACGGTCGCATACGCAAAATCTCACCATTGGTGAACCTCAGAGCTCTCGCCCGGAACACACACTTTTTGTTGTTGAAAATATACCCATAGGCCATAATTATAATTATCTACTCAGATGTTCTACCAAATGCATCGACAAGGTTACTGCCTAAGCCTGGGGTACCTGAAGAGTGTTTGTCAGTTTCCGCACCCCACTGACCGCTGACATGGCCTACAAGGCATTTCATTGGCATCCTTTACTGCAGCCATCATACATGTATGTTGGAAGGAGAGGGGAGGAGGGGGAGTATCACGCGAGATCGTTTCCTGTAATTTTACATTCCCTAGCGGGTTCACGCCTCTCTGAGACACCCGTTCAGAGGATTTCTCAATACTAACTTCACTCCCCCTGAAGTCTTTCCGATGACCCAGGCCCTGAGTACGAACGCACAGAGAACATCTTACCAACACGTTAGAACCCGTCCCTCTTTTAGTAGAGTAGGCCATTTTATGCATGTTAGAGTAGACGACAATTTTTGTTTTTTAATGGCATGCACACTAGAGTGTTCAGACATCCCCCAAGTTGGTATGCGGCAACTTGGTAGGTAAACGACATGTATATGAAATATCAACATCAGTACACCCTGGAGCTCGAGCCGAGGATCGGGGAAAAAAGTGTGACTTTTTCTCTGATCCTGTCCTGAAAAACTTATCCCTGTGTGAGACCAACGCTATAGCGACGAGGTGAAGACGTTGGACTTCAATCAGGGGACGGGGTAGCCTAGTGGTTAGAACATTGCGCTCGCAATCTGACAACCCGGGTTCCATTCCCGTTCAAAGGGATATTTTCCCCTGGAGTTCACATCAGTGCAGACTCCACTCTCCCCAAAAGTCCTTCGGATGAGACTATAAACCGAGGTCCCGTGTGCGAACGCACACAGAACATCTTGTGCACACGTTAAAATCCTGTTCCGCTTTTCGTAAGAGTAGGTCATTGTGTGCCGGTGGGAACAGATGACAATTTACAAAACCGCATACACACGGGGACTACATGTAAAAAAGCACATAAGGGCTTATTCCATTATCCTCGATATAAAAGAATAAATAAAAAATAAATCCCACGGTTTCGAATCTGGATGGCTTCTGACAAATGAAGAGTGGGAATTTTCACAATCTCCAAGGTTAACTTCAAGTAGGCCTACAAACCAGCCAGAGCATATGTGCCTGCAGAAGATCTTGATATGCACGTTAAAGATCCCGTCATTCATGTCAGCGTTCGGTGGGTCACGGAAACACGAACATACCCAGCATGCATTCCCGACGTCGGAATGCGGCTACTTTACTGGTGGCAAAAACCGTCTCGTGCGCGCCTTTGTATTTCTCAAAGCTTGAAAGGTTATAAAAAGAACAATACGAAACAAAACCGAGCATTTAACTACTCCAAGAACGGCTCATTTTGTTGCTGCAGTTTTCCCATCAATGGATGACTGATCATGACATATAACAAATAATACAAGCTGGCCAAACAGCAAAAAAGGAAGGGAAGGGGAGGGGGGGGGGGGCAAATCACAATAGGACAATAGGCTATAGGGACAACCATTTGAGTCGGAGGGGTGGGGGGTGGGGGGAAGTAGGAGTCCATGACCTCTTGACAAAACACGCACACCCTTTCCTTGACAGCGATCAGGAGAAATTTTCACCTCGGCCTGCGCCTTTCACTTTCGGCCAACAACAGAGTGTACCTTAACTAAAGCACCCAATCAATTTCCCAGGGCTTGGAAGAAAGACTTCCCTTTTGACCAGTTTGGCACTTTGGGTACATTATTCTAAAGACTGATCTAGGATCAAATCTTCCTCTTCAGTAGGTCACCTCCCAGGGACCGGTTCCAAAGCATTTTTTTAATCCTTGGAGTAAAGATTAGTTCCGACTCTCCTCCCCCAAAAGTCCTTCAGATGAGACTTATAAAACTGAGGTCTCGAAGGCACACAGAACATCTTGCGTACACCCGTTCTGCCTTTCAGGCCTTTGTGCCGGTGGGAATGGATGACAACAACAACAACAAACAAAAAAAATCACAGCCCATGCACAGTGGTGTGTTTCGACATTACGCCGGAAGTTGGAAAGCACTACATCAACAGTGGACATAAACGGTCGCACACACACAAAAATCCCACTAGACCTATAGGTTAACAGGGGAGCTCTAGACAAGAAACACCCCCTCCCCCTCCCCCCAACAAAACAACAACAAAAAAGCAAAAGCTATAATCAACTTCCAGAATACAGCCAACTTATGTACATCAAATCCAATCCAATCCTGGTGTTTACTTAGGCACATGATAAATCTATCTTTGGTAAAGTGTTCACTGCAGCCTTTAAAGGTATGGGTTCAGGGTTATTCAGCTTGCTCAAGACACTTCATGAAAACTTCAATGCAGTGGCCCCAGCAGACTCCTAAAAGAGATCACACTAAAAGTCAAGTCACAGGAGAGGGAGCCCATGGAAATCTTGCCCCACCTTGAAAGTGTAGTCCAGTTCTTTTTTGGAACCCTAAGAACACAAGAAAATCAATTAATCTTCTAACCTTTTAAAATGTTTTTATCTTACAATGTAAAAGTAATAAGAATACTAAGCAAATTTGCATAAATAAACAATAGTTACCTGTAGCCTCAGGTCAAAGTTGCCCAACAGGTAGTTTCTTCCCTTGTAACACTGGTCTTGTATGGCCACCTTTAAATGAAGAGTGTCCTTACTGCTGCTGCTGTTGTTGTTGTCTGGAAAATAGTGAAGTGTATGTGAGGGTACTGCAGTACTTATACTTAACCCTTTGTGAGTGGAACTTGTACTTAACACTTTGTGAGTGAACAGTCATCATGAAGTGCATGATGGGTCATCAGCGCTGACGTCACACCAGAGCTAACTCTCTCTCATGCATAATTCCCTTTTCCTTCTGAGTCTGTGACATATGTTTTTATAGTTTGGTATTGGACCCTATGAGAACCTTCTAACGATCGTGAAAAAGCGTAAACTTAAGTGGTATGGGCATGTCACAAGATCCCAAGGAATTACAAAGACAGTTTTGCAAGGCACTGTCCAAGGAGGAAGAAGAAGAGGCAGACCAAGGAAGAGCTGGGAGGATAACATCAGTGAATGGACAGGCCTAGAACTCAACAAAACCCTGAGAAAGGCAGAACAGAGAGAAGAATGGAGGGAACTGGTTGCTGAGTCTTTGAGGGTGCCCCCACGGTCGTCAGACTACGGGACAGATAGATAGATAGATTGGTAGTACTGCTTCTTTCCCATAATGATAATAATTATTGATTAAGTGTCCTCTTTTCCTTTTACTACCAAAATATGATTTTTATGATTTGTTTTGATAGATGGTGGTTGGAAATGTTTTCAGTTCCTCAAATCCTGACGTTTTCTTGTTTGCCCCTTTTTTGTTCCTCATTTTATTTGTCTGTTGGTGTTTTTAAAATTTTTTTTTTAGTTCTCTCTGTGTGTGCTTTTGTTTGGTTGTTGTTTTCTTGCTTTTTTGTTTGTTGTTTTTGTTTTCTATTGTTGCTTTCTATCAAATTTGATTTTGTAAAAATCTTGATGTTATCCCCGATAAGGTGAGAACTGGATGTAAAAAAAAGCACATTAACCTCAAAATAAAAGAACTTGATTTGATTTCACCCCCCTGTGTTAATAAGGAGGGGGGGGGGGGATCCTGAGCTCTATGGCTGATTTATGCTCACACACACACAACCACACACTCACTAATTCGCATATAGGCAGGCACATAATCTGTCTCTATATTTATCTGTCTGTCTACCTATTTACGATTAAAGCTATTCTAGAAAGTAGCATGATCGATTTTCCCTAAATGTTGAAAATGATAAAATGAATGGTAAAGTTGACAAGAAAGTTAATGGGAATGTTGAAGGGAAAGTTCACCATACATAAGGGACGTCTATGGAAGAAAAGGGACTACTGATCTAAGAGTGCAGGTTCAAGTCTGAACAAGGGGATTTTCCCCTCTGGAATTAACGTTGGCTACGATTTCATTCTCTTACAATTCTGGATGAGACTGTAAACTGAGGTCCTGTGTGCGGCGAACCCATGCAGACCATCTTGCACACATGCTAAAACCCCGACCTTTTCGTTTTGCAGACCACCTATGGCAGGTGTAGTGGTATGACTTTGTTTTTGTTCCTCAACTATGGTCCCCAGGTTCACCTATGGTAAGATTTTATGCATGAACAGACAAAACAGAGCATCATTTCATTGTCATGGAAGCCCAGAAGCCCTATAGACACACACAAACAAATTTGTTAGGAAAAAAGTCTCTAAAAAAGTATGCATTCAAAATGATACTTTGCTGATGGAAGCCCAGAAGACCTATAGACACACACACACAAATTTGTTAGGAAAAAAGTCTCTAAAAAAAGTATGCCTTCAAACTGATACTTTGCTGATGGTTCTTGAAGTTCGTCAAATAGTACTAAATCACTTAGAACAAAATCCTTTGGATAAGCCTATAAATTGAGGTCCTGTGTGCAAACGTAAGCAGAACATCTTGCGCACACAAAAAGCCCGTTCTGCTTTTCGGAGGAGTAGGCCATTAAGTGCCGCTGGGAAGGGATAACAAAATATTAAAAACTGCATACACATGGGGACTGGATGTAAAAAGCCCACATAAGTGCTTATTCCATTAATAATAATAAATGGAACTTATATAGCGCTATATCTTGCAAACACAAATCAAAGCGCATGCATTCAACCTAATCTTACAGAGTCATGCAATCAATGATAAATAATCAATAGTTTAAACAAACAGATATTACAAACATGGTGCGCTGCAGACCATTATCCTAAACATAAAAGAACCAGATTATTGAAGCACATTAGTTGGACTGGTACACTTAGTAAGCAGCTAGATTGTTGTACCTCTTCAGGCTTATTGCTGTGTAAACCATGGAGCAACATACAGGCATCCTAAAAAAACATTTAATTCATCCTCTATAATTCTATACATATTACACAGTTTGTTTTTCTTGGGGTGCCTATATATCCACCATGCTTAATATCTAAATCGTGAGCACTTACTCGTATACAAAGTGCTTGTTTGTGGGATGGGTCTGTGTCTGCAGTTAGATAATAATTATTCTAGGTGATAAATCTTTTTGGTTTTGTTGTAAAATTAGTCTGCTTGTTGTAGTTCTTTTGTTTTTTGCTCCAGAACTTTACATATCTTTTTTGTACTTGGCGCAAAGAAAATTTAAGCCTGCATTTGGTAAGTGTTGATTGATTGTTCCAAAAGTGTCCTAGCTCGAAGTTATGAAGAATACTTTTTAACAAACGATATTGAAGGAGCTTTAACTATATCCTCTGGTTCAGCACAACATTGTACAATCTTTTTTATGAAAGTACTATGATGTGCATCTAAGAAAGTCCATCAACTAAAAACTTACAGCTGGAAATCTTCCTAATTCTGCTAGTGTTGGCAGGTTCATTGAGTTGGAGCGTAAGCCCAAAATTGATTTACAAAATCCCCAAAAGTGGATGTTTAGAAGAAAGACAGTTTTTCCAAGAAATTGGAGAAGTTTGACACTCAGCGTCCATGCATCTTATAAACATGCACACAGGTAAAAAACACATCAAGTGAATGATGAAATGATGGCATTTATTACATTGTCACACTTTTCATCACACAATGAAATGAAGGCATTTATTTACATTGTGGCAATTTTCATCAGATAATGAAATGATGGCATTTATTAAATTATTACATTGTCACACTTTTCATCACACAATCAAAATGACGGCATTTATTACATTGTCACAATTTTCATCACACAATGAAATGATGGCATTTATTACATTGTCACACTTTTCATCAGATAATGAAATGATGGCATTTATTACATTGTCACACTTTTCATCAGATAATGAAATGATGGCATTTATTAAATTATTACATTGTCACACTTTTCATCACACAATCAAAATGACGGCATTTATTACATTGTCACAATTTTCATAACAAAATGAAATGATGGCATTTATTTACATTGACGCAATTTTCATCAGACAGTGAAATCATGGCATTTATTACATTATCACAATTTTCATCAGACAATGAAATAATGGCATTTATTACATTATCACAATTTTCATCAGATCGTATAAAAGGAATAAGGTTCTGTGTATAGCATGTGTCATTACTTTGGCTCACATTTTCATAGGAATAGTGTGTTATTGGCTGTATTCTTTTTTGTTGTTGTTTTTGTTGATCTGTTTTCTTGCTGTTTTAGTATGTTCTCATGAATGATATAAGTAACATTATAACATAAACATCATCTCCTTTTTCTCTAAGTGTTTGGCTTGTATGGTCAGAGAGGTAGTGTGCTGTGTGTGTGTGTGTGTGTGTGTGTGTGTGTGTGTGAGAGAGAGAGAGAGAGAGAGAGAGAGAGAGAGAGAGAGGAGAGAGAGAGAGAGAGAGGAGAGAGTGAGAGAGTGTGTGTGTACGTGTGTGTGCATGTAAATTCAGAAATGTAAAATATTTCAACAATTTATTGAGTATAACTCTATCCCAAAACTGCTGAATCCAAAGCAGGGATCAAAACTAACTTCAGAGGAATGGTCTGTACATGAATTAGAACATGGATAGAAATAATAATATGTCACAACAACAACCATTTCATGATGAAGAGTCATCTCTTGCATTGGTTTATTCATGAGTAGCAGGAATCTCTCTCTCTCTCTCTCTCCCTCTCTCTCTCTTCTGTGTGAAGGTATAAGCATGAGTGCATGTGCTTGCATGCTCATATGGGTACATATGCCGTACACACACATGCACACACACACACTCCCTCTCTCTCTCTCTGCCCCCCCTCCCCCTCCCCCCACACACACTCACATATTTCATGAATTTGTTCAGGAATGAATGTCATTCATACACAGCAAAGAGTTCATCTTTTGGCAAAACCAAACAACAACAAAAATACATAACAAAAACCCCCCATCTTGTGACAGGCTTGAAATGGTATTTCTCCAGACATTACAACCAAAACAACATAACATCATGGTAGTACTATTTCACTTTTGTGGAGAAATTCATTAACAAAGTATATGCACACACACATGCTCGCACCTCCCCCCCCCCCCCCCTCAACACATGGAGACACACGCACGCACACACACACATGCACACACACACACAAAGGTGCAGAAACACACATTTAGATGAATTCATCCCCTGGAGTTAAAACCAGTAGGGACTCCATTCCCCATCAAAAGTCCTTCGGATGAGACTTTAAACCTAGGTTCCGTGTGCAAATGCAAGCAGAACATCTTACACACACATTAAAACCTCTTTTCACTTTTCAGAAGAGTAGGCCATTGTGTGCTGGCAGTAATGGATGACAAAATTTACAAAACTGCATACACATGGGGACTTGATGTAAAAAAGCACACAAGTGCTTAATCCGTTATCCTCAAAAGAAAACTAAAAAAAATTTAAAAAGTAAACACAAATCCCAAACAACCCAGCTCCCTTACTCCCAAAATACACAGACATGCACACTTCTTTGAATATAAACATATCCCAGCGACAAAAATCACATCTTAACAGCATATTAATGCAGGTTTTGATCAGGTTTTAAGAACAGTTACTTTTGGTTAGTACTTTTGGGGAGAGAGGGGCAAGGCAGAAACAAAAAGAGGGATAGAAAAGAGGGAATTCCTGGAACAGAATTTCCAGGAGGTGGGGATGCTATTTTATACACACAGACAGACCCCTTGCATCATCACCACAGGGAAATTTTCAGATCCAACATTTGTCTATACTTAAATTCCCTTTCAGTCCTTCAATATTGTCTCTATACTGAGGGCACAATGTGTGAATGCTTTCACTACCTCACCTAGTCAATTGTCTCCATCGCTGCTGTCGGTGCAAGGAGATCCACATACCACCATCAGACTTCCCCCATCTTTCTCACTTCACTATCTTGACACACCAAATCCCATTAACTTTTTGAAAAGAGTTAAGTATTGTGTACTGGTAGGAACGAACGAAATAATAAACATTACATGCACACTGATGTCACACTTATACAACACTCCTGAAGATCAAAAATGGCTGCCACTCTAGGATTAAAAACAGTTGATTGTACAAAATTTCAGTAATGAATGAACTTACAAGTCTGCAGAAGTGTAATAAACGAACTTAGGAGTCCTACCCAAATAATGCAGAAATGTAATAAATGAACATAGGATTCCTAGCTAAATAATGCAGAAATGTAATAAACGAATATACAGAAGTCCTTGCTAAATGGTGCAGAAATGTAATGAATAAACTTAGGAGTCCTAGTCCGTCCAGAGTTGACCCTTATGGTTGGCCGGGGTGTTGATACAAGGAACGACAATAGAGATGGTTTTATACCCTATTTTAATCTGTATATAGCTGCACAGTTTTAATCTGAGATTTAAAATTGGACGAGGTGATAGCCTTGATATGGCCTCTGTGGTCAGCGGGGCTGTAAACAACAGGATTGGATTAAAAGAGTCCTTTGGATGAGACTATAAACCGAGGCCCCATGTACGAACGCACGACGAACATCTTGCGCACACATTAAATCCTGTTCCGCTTTTCATAAGAGTAGGCCATTGTGTGCCGGTGGGAACAGATGACAGACGTCACAAAACCGCATACACACGGGGACTGGATGTAAAAAAGCACATAAGTGCTTATTCCATTAATCTCGATATATAAATAAACAAAATTAAAAAAAACAAAAAACAAACAAAACCAGAACTGGATTGGATTGGATTAGCTAACTAATGCAGAAACATAATAAATGAACTTAGGAGTCCTAGCTAAGAAGTCCTAGCTTAAACACTGCAGAAAAATTACCTCAAAGTACAGAGGACTTAAGACTGTAATTGCAGAAAATATGAAATAGATTGGCTATAAAACTTCAATGTTCATATTTACTACGTACACACAAAACAAGTATCGTTAAAGCGTCACCGACTAGTTTACCTTTGTCTCAATAGACAGCAAACGTGGCATTTCCAATATTTACCATATAATGTTGTCAGGTTGCAGGTCCGCCACATATCCATGTCTAAAAACACATAAAGCCCATACTGGAATCTTCTTTATACGTCTTTTCACCTAAAACAATAAATAAATTCACAAATGGCAGACACAAAGTGGTGCTCCAACGGTCTACTAGACTACAGAACAGGAGATGTGAAGTAAGGAGACACAAACAGTGAAAATGCATCCAGAAAATCCATACTCAGAATCATCCTTTTGAAGAAAATCATCCTGGTATAGTTCCAGACTGAGCAGTGAGGCACGCAGACGGAAAATCCACGACACAATCTAGGCACTGTTTCCACAGTTTTTCAAAACTAGCGTAGAGAAGTCCTTGGTGAGAGTGGGTGAAACAGGCAGCACATCAATTTCAACTACACTTTTCCCTTGTTTTTTTGTGCTGGTGAGAATAGATCTGAACTGTTCAGGGTCAGGTTTGTTTTGGAATTCTTCTGACGTTGAATTCGTGTCCTTCATTGACTGCTTTTTCCACCAACTTGCGGAATATCACTCGGCGCCTGACAAAGAAAAAGGTTCCATTAACATCAAATTCAATAAGAATGTGCTGCACACAAAAAGAACACATTTCATGATCACAAAACTTTAAAAAGATTACACTTTCAGTAATTCGTATCTACATGAATGTGAGAAGCTCATAAGGAAAAACATGCCACATCAGCAACGATGGCAAATGAAAATGAAACTGTATCCATACAGGCACCTTTTCTAAAAATAAAAAATAAAAATGTTTCTCAGACAATAGTCCCATATTGTTAACCCCTGATGCTCTGATCTTTAAGTGTACCCCGTTTTGCTTTCTAAGTCATCCCTGAGTTTGTGTAAGTTCAGAACAGGCATCACTGAACACCACCAAAATACCCCGACAGCTTGGCAGAGACCCTTCTAGCTTGTGGCCTGTTAGCAGCCTGGTGCCAGTGATTCCCTACAGACTGCTGACTCAAAGGCTATTGGCTGAATGTGATGGAGTCAGTCAAGCGGCATAGGAATATCAGTATGCAGACATCGAAGACACCAGCTTTTACCTGTTAAAATTTTGCTACGTACAATGCACATACTAGACTTTTCTCTGGAGTCACTGGGACACTGCACTGAATTCATTAGGCAAGTTGAACCTGGTGGAGCCCATCCCTCTCCAGGAAGCAGGGTGCATGCTGGGTATTTAACACTCTAACTACAAAGGCACCTATTTGAGGGGATGCTTCATCTGGAATTAACATCTGTACCGACTCTACACCCCCCCAGCCCCCAAAAAAGTCGTTCAGAAAAGACAATATATTGACATCATGTATCCAACTGCATGCAGAACATCTTGCACACATGTTAAAAACCTGTTCCACCTTTTGAACAAGTAGGCCATGAGAATGGATGACAAAATTTACAAATCCGCATACACGCTGGGACAAGATGCAGAAAAGCACATAAGCGCTTATTCCATTATTTCTAAAACAAAGAGAATTTGAAAAAAAAAAACCCTTAAAAAAACCCCACACAACTGACAAAGCTTCTAGACTGAGCCCATCTTCTTCTCTCATTCACTTTTTCCCCCGTCAGATGTGCCTGGGGAAAAAAAAAAAAGGCTGTATGTCCTTTCCAGCTCCTCTCGTGGGCCGTACAGGTTGGTTTGAGCCAATGATGCTCATGAGAATTCATTTATGTGTGTCAGGCATTCCCTTAAGTCTTTCCTTTCTTCTCAGTCTACTGTTTTAAGGAAGAGTTTTCTTTACCTATGTCTATGGCTATCTTTCTACAGGTAGGCAGAAAGATTGATGGACAGCTGGCTAACTTACCCAAAAGAAAAGAAACTAAAACCAAAACAAAGCAAAAAATTACAAAGAGAGAGAGAGAGAGAGAGAGAGAGAGAGAGAGAGTAGAGAGAGTGACATACAGAAAGAGAGAGAGAGAGATACAGACAGACAGAGCGAGAGAGAGAGACACACACACAGAAAAGAAAGAACACACCTTTAAAACTCATTTCCTTGAACAGACAACACCCCCCCCCCCCCCCCCCCCAAAAAAAAAAAATCCCAAACAGCCACACTCACTGTTTGCCATCTCTCTCAATGAGACAAGTGCGGTAAGAAGCCTTTTTGCACTCCGCCTCAAGCTGTGCGTTGGCTTTTGCATCATACGAATGCCAAGTCGACTTCTCGTCACACCACTGCCATATTCCCTCTCCCTCAAAGATGTGGCTCGTGGATTCAGCTTTAAACAAGCATGGCAGAAAGGTCAGGTTACTTGCATCTGTATCCCGCTTTAAGTCACAACAGATTTATCTGCAAGGATTCAGCTTTAAACAGACAACATAGTAAGGTCAGGTCATACGTATTTTTAAACAAGTTTTAAGTCACGGCAGATTTCTCGGCGTAAAATTTGGGCTGCTCACCCGAGGAAGCTGCAAACTTACCAAAAGAGAACGAGAGTGAGACTCCTGACCCTAAAGAGGGCAGGTACCCATTTACAGCTGGGCGAAGTAAGGGACTGTACTGAAGCCAAGACGGTCACCCATCCACTTGGTAACCACGCTCAATACTGCTTAAGTTTAACTTGGGGAAAGCGAGTGCTCTAACCACTGAGCTATCCCGTCCCCAGGGTTGGTGGGAGCAGGAGAAAAAAATCATTAAAAATCGTATGGACACAAGTGTCACTTTCAGATACCGCCTCTGCAGTCACAATATGGCTACCTTGCTGGTGGGCAAAAAACGATCGAACAGGCAAAACCACGATACTGGGAAAACCTTGGAGCTGCATCCGAGGAATGAGGAGAAAACTGTCAAGCATTACCTGAAACACTCAGTGCAGCTCATCACAGGAAAAGTCATGTGCTACCATGAAAAAGTCAGTGCAGCTCATCACAGGAAAAGTCGTGTGCTACCACGAAAAAGTCAGTGCAGCTCATCACAGGAAAAGTTGTGTGCTAGCAGCTCATCACAGGAAAAGTCATGTGCTACCACAAAAAATTCAGTGCAGCTCATCACAGGAAAAGTCGTGTGCTACCACGAAAAATTCAGTGCAGCTCATCACAGGAAAAGTTGTGTGCTAGCAGCTCATCACAGGAAAAGTCGTGTGCTACCACGAAAAATTCAGTGCAGCTCATCACAGGACAGTACATCTTGCACACACGATAAAACCCGTTTCGTTTTACGAAAGAGTAGGCCATTGTGTTCCAGTGGGAACGGATGACAAAATGTACAAAGCTACATACACATGGGGATTGGATGTAAAAAAGCATGTGAGTGTTTATTCCATTATCTTTGAAATAAAAGAAAAAAAAGAAGAAAAAAAAGTGCTACCATGAAAAATTCAGTGCAGTACACCACTAACTTCTCAAGAAATCATGGGAAAGGTTGAGTTACATTTAAAACTGGTAACCCCCCTCCCCCCCTATAAAACCATAATAAATTAATCCACAAACAAAGCTAATCAAATACTATCAGTTCGAAAGAGTCATCTTAGTGAACATCACAGTAAAAATCTTTAAAAAATCCTCTGCGATATGTGAATACAATCTTTATCAATGCTAACAGCAGAAAAGATGGAATAATCTCTATCTCTCTCTCACACACACATACTTCAACTAAGAAACCAAAACAGACTAGGTGAAATTGTATAAAAACAAAAAAAAACCAACCCAAAACCAACACTCGCCCCCCCCCCCCCCCAATAACAACAACAAAATCCAACAACAAACCAAAAACTGAACTTTCCACAAAAACAAAAGAAAAAAAATGAAACAAGATAATTCACATCAATCACCCCCACCCCCAACCCACCCCCACCAAAAACAAAAAAACCCCACAAACTTTTGGGGCAAACACACTGATAATGCACGCTAACTAAAAACTTACTACATTTTGATCTTAGCCAAAAGGCTGAGAGGACCCTTCTCCCTCTCCCTACCGCCCCCCCCAGCCCCCATCTCCCTTTCAAACCAACCAACCAACCCTTGCTATGACCATGCATGCCCAATAAAGATCTGCGCCACTTACAGAAGCCCTTAGAATACGGCTTTGTCATGGACGTGTCGTCCAACTCGCTGTCTGGAGGGCTGCAACAACAGTGATACCACTCATTTTGGGCAACTGCAGTACCATCACAGCAAAAGTCAGCACAGCAACAACAAATGAAGAGTTAACATTTTGCAGGTCAGAGTAAAAACAAGTAAAAAGTAAAAAGTAAAAACAAGAGTTAACATTTTGCAGGTAAGAGTAAAAACAAGTAAAAAGTAAAAACAAGAGTTGTCATTTTGCAAGTGTCGAGTTGCGATGCTCACTGACTGCGAGAGAACCTTTGAGTTTCACTAGAGTGCAGCTAGCATGCAAATCCAGCATAACTCAGTCAAGGGTCCTGTGCTAAAATTAACGTGCCCCTTCCTTTTACCAAGTTTAAAAGAGGTCAGTTTCTGCTATAATTAGCTCCAGTTGGGATGGGATGGGATGGGATGGATAGCAGCTGAGAGTAACTGAAAGTAATAATAATAATATATGGAATTGATGTTGTGCTGAATCTTGTAAAACAAACAAGTCAAAGCGCTTGCACTCAAATCATTTACACGCATGCAACATTCCTCAAATAACATAATATATTTCAAAGTTATGTACACACACATACACACACACACTCACACACATACATGCACACACACACACGCATACTTAGGTGGTGATGAGGAAGATGAAGGATGCTGTTGAAAAGTAGGAACAGATATGAGGGGAAAGTGTCAGGTAGGAAATAATAAGTGCGTTTTGAGGCTGGATTTGAAAGTATCAAGTGAAGGCTTTTGGCGAAGTGAAAGAGGGAGGTCATTCCAGGTGGATGGGCCAGAAACAGAGAAAGAGCGACAGCCAACAGTGGTTTGTTTGAATCTGGGTGTTCAAAAGCACAAAGTATCTGCAGCTGAGCGAAGGGAACGGGATGGAGTATACAGGTGAAGACAGTTACAGAGATAAGAGGGTGCAGATTTGTGAAGACATTTGAAACAAAGGGTATTGGTCTTATACTTCAGTCTCTGTGAGACAGGCAGCCAGTGAAGAGATCGCAGAAGAGGAGTGTTGTGTTCAGATTTTTTCTTTCTTAGGACCAGTCGAGCTGCAGAGCTTTGTATGCATTGAAGAGAGTGGATGGATGATGCTGGAAGGCCAACCAAAAGAGAATTACAATAGTCTAAATGTGAAAGAATGAGAGATGTGACAAGCTTGGATGTTGCGTCATTGGACAGATACTTGCGAATTGCGCTTATGCGTCGTAATTGATAGCAGCAAGACTGGCAGGTCTGGGTGATGAATTTTTTCATAGAGAGTGTGTTGTCGAGAACTACACCTAAATACTTCACAGAGTTGGCCAAAGGAACTGACATATTGCCGAATTCTATTGAAGATGGGGAGAAAGTGGTGGAAACTGACAGCTGTGAGAGCTTTATCTCAAACTGTGTGGTGGAGGCAGCGCTTGAGTCAGGAAGTTCAGTCGATTTGTTGAGTTCTTCATCATGACTTGGAACTTTGAATCTGTTCTGATATTAGGAGGAAGAGGAGAAGAAGGGGGATGGGAGAGCAGGAAGAGGGTGGGTGGGGATGGGGGGTAGCAGAAGAGCTGTAACATTAAAAGCCGAGATGTTTGTTTACATTGGAGCACCCTCAATGGAAGAAACAATGAACATTACCCACTTTAAGGCTGGTTTGAGAGAAACTGAGGGTCTAACCCTTCACTCTCCTCAAGCTGAGGGTCTAACTCCTCAAATCTCCCAAAACTGAGGGTCCAACACAGCACTCTCTCAATGTTGAGGGTCCAACACAGCACTCTCTCAATGTTGAGGTTACAACACAGCACTCTCTCAATGTCTAACACAGCACTCTATCAATGCTGAGGGTCCAACACAGCACTCTCTCAATGCTGAGGGCCCAACACAGCACTCTCTCAATGCTGAGAGTCCAACACAGCACTCTCTCAATGTTGAGGGTCCAACACAGCACTCTATCAATGTTGAGGGTCCAACACAGCACTCTACTATCAATGCTGAGGGTCCAACACAGCACTCTATCAATGTCTAACACAGCACTCTATCAATGTTGAGGGTCCAACACTGCACTCTATCAATGTTGAGGGTCCAACACAGCACTCTCTCAATGTTGAGGGACCAACACAGCACTCTATCAATGTCGAGGGTCCAACACAGCACTCTCTCAATGCTGAGGGTCCAACACAGCACTCTCTCAATGCTGAGAGTCCAACACAGCACTCTCTCAATGTTGAGGGTCCAACACAGCACTCTATCAATGTTGAGGGTCCAACACAGCACTCTACTATCAATGCTGAGGGTCCAACACAGCACTCTATCAATGTCTAACACAGCACTCTATCAATGTTGAGGGTCCAACACTGCACTCTATCAATGTTGAGGGTCTAACACAGCACTCTATCAATGTTGAGGGCCCAACACAGCACTCTATCAATGTTGAGGGCCCAACACAGCACTCTATCAATGTTGAGGGCCCAACACAGCACTCTATCAATGTTGAGGGTCCAACACGGCACTCTATCAATGTTGAGGGTCCAACACGGCACTCTATCAATGCTGAGGGTCCAACACAGCACTCTATCAATGTTGAGGGTCTAAACACAGCACTCTATCAATGTTGAGGGTCCAACACGGCACTCTATCAATGTTGAGGGTCCAACACAGCACTCTATCAATGTTGAGGGTCCAACACAGCACTCTATCAATGTTTGAGGGACCAACACAGCACTCTATCAATGTTGAGGGCCCAACACAGCACTCTATCAATGTTGAGGGCCCAACACAGCACTCTATCAATGTTGAGGGTCCAACACTGTGCTCTATCAATGTCTAACACAGCACTCTATCAATGTTGAGGGCCCAACACTTGCTCTCTCAATGTTGAGGGTCCAACACATCACTCTCTCAATGTTGAGGGTCCAACACAACACTCAAAACTGAGGGTCCAACTCCTCAAGCTGAGGAGGGTCTAACAATGATTCCCAGGTGGGATAAGTAAGACAGAGGGCATATTCTGGGTGACCCCCAACGCATTAAACTTTGGAATGCCCAACAACCACCACAACAACCACAACAACAACAAGACTTTTCACCCAGCCATTCTGCTTTCCCAAACTGCACGTCTGACTTGGTCAAGCCACTTACCTTTAAAAATGTAACTGAGAATACATCTCTATATAAAGCGTACTGTAGGCATCAGAATGGACCAAGAAGGCAGAGAAATAAGACAAGAAGGAGGTGACTGGAAGAAAAGGAACCAGGCTGAAAGAAAGAGAGGGATAGAAAAGAGGGAAATTCCTAGCACAGGGTTTTCAGTCGGTTGGGCTTTACGTCCTCCTGCGTTTCCCCATGTGGGACATTTTAGGGTTTTCAGAAAGAGGGGTTGCTATTTATACTGACAGCCACCCCCCCCCCCAGCATCCCCAGGGTAGAGTACTGTTTGAGTATTATTGTGTCCTTGTGTTTCATGAATTAATATACAGGCCAACCCATGTGTTGTTATGAAATTGTCTGCTGGTGTGTGTGTGTGTGTGTGTGCATGTTGTTGTTGTTGTCTTTAATTTAACGTCTGTTCACTCTAAGTGATATTAGACGATTGTGTGTGCATGTGAATGTACGTGTGTGTGTGTGCGTGTGAGTGTGTGGCGTGTGTATGTGCATGTGTGTATGTGCATGTGTGTGTGTATGTGTGTGTATGGGTGTGTGAGGGTGTATATATATATATATATATATATATATATATATATATATATATGTGAAAGCGTCAATGCGTATGCACATACCTGCATGACGCATGTACACACGTGTCATTCTAAAACACACAACAACGACAACAACAAAATATAAAAACAACAAAACCCCTCATCCACTGACCAGTAGTCCACTTCCTGAGGGCCAGCAGGTGACCACTTACAGATCTGCATCACTCCGTTTGCCCACCTCACCTGTAAATAATAATAATAATAATAATAAATGGAATTTATATAGCGCTATATCTTGCAGAGACAAATCAAAGCGCTTGCACTCAACTCATTCTTACACAGTCATACAACCAGTGACAAGTAATAGTTCCATCAAGTCCAAATGTGCACACACGCACACACACACATACACACACACACATACACACACACACACACATCACACACACACACACACACACACACACACACACACACACAGAGGTCACACACCCTGGCAGGGCAATAGAATCTTGGCTGTTGAAGGCAGGGAAAAACTATGAGATGAGGCAGGAGAGGAAAATCTTAGGTTTGAAATAAATATGTCTTGAGACTGTAACAGGTATATTGTCCAGCACTTGGTGACTTAAAGGTAATGTGTCCAGAGACAGCTCTAACACACATCCTGGGCTGGAATCCAATCCAATCTGTTATCTTAACTTTTCGCTAGCAAGGCTGCTAGAATGTATCTTTTCTGTGGGTTTTTTTTTTTTTTTTCATTCCTCAGCTAGAATGGCGAGATTTTGCGAATGCGACCGTTTTTGCCCACCATTAAGGTAGCCACATTCTGACTTCAGGGATGATGTCTAAACATTTACACCAGCGTGTATTAAAAAAAAAAATTGTCATCCATTCCTACCGGCACGCACTGGCCTACTCTTCTGATAAGCGGAACAGGTTTTGACATATGCGCAAGATGTTCTGCGTGCATTTGCGCACGGGATGTCAGTTTAGTCTCATCCGAAGGACTTTCAGGGGAGTGGAGTCGGCACTGATGTTAACTCCAGGAGAAAAAAATCCCTTCAAACTGCTGGAAATGGTCTGAAAGTCGGTGTTAACAGTATGAAGCACGATCACAACCGCCGTAACTATTCAACAGCACATTGGCAATCTTTTCTGCTTTCACTCCAAAATTCGGGGGGACGGAATAGCCCGGTGGTTAGAGCATTGCAGCTGCAATCTGAGGTCCTGGATTTGATTCCAGGTGTGAGCTATCACTGAGTTGCCTGTTCAATGGGATTTTTTCCCCTAGAGTTAACATCAGTGCTGATTCCAGTTCCCCTGAATTAAGTCCTTTGGATTAGACTATAAACTGAGGTCCCTTGTACAAAACGCATGCAGAACATCTTTTGCACAATTAATACTTGTTCCACCTTTAAGAAGAGTAGGCCATTGCCAGCCGATGAGAATGGATGAAAAATTGTAGAAAACGGTTGCGTACGCAGAATCTTACCATTGGTGACTCTCAGAGGAAAGGTCGCATATGCAAAAGCTTCTCATTGGTGAACTTTGGAGGAATGGAGAAAAAAAACAAACAACCCAACAAAACAAAAACCAAAACCCCAACTCCCCAGATCAATACTGACTCAGGCCAAGAACTGTGTCAGTGATTGATGTAAGCAAAGTGCCAAGGCCTATATAATAATAATAATAATAATAATAATAATAATAATAATAATAATGTATGGAATTTATATAGCACTCAATCTTGTAAAGCAACAAATCAAAGCGCTCAGATGACATTTTTATTTATTTAAAATTTTTTTTATCGAGGATAATGGAATAAGCACTCATGTGCTTTTTTTTACATCTAGTCCCCGTGTGTATGCAGTTTTGTAAATTTTGTCATCTGTTCCCACTGGCACACAATGGCCTACTCTTTTGAAAAACGGAACAGGATTTAACGTGTGCGCAAGATGTTTTGCATGCGTTCGCACATGGGGCCTCGGTTTATAGTCTCATCCAAAGGACTTTGACATTCAGTTCGATTTTTTTGGTCAAACTGGGAAGAAAGGGCGCGGCTGGGAATCGAACCCAGAACCTCATGGTTTACTTGTTGGCAGGCGAACGTCTTAACCATCCTGCCACCTTCCTGCATTATTATCCTTTGAAAGGTGACATTGAGATTATCTTCATCCTACTTTCTCCGTCAGCGCCTGGGCTTTATCACAGTTCTTGATTAAACCATTGACGCTGGGGGCAACAGCAAAGTGAGAGGCTGTATAACCAGTGGCTTTCTTTCCCACACATGGAATTCCACTTTACAGCTTAGTCTTTAGTGATCAACTATGACTCTCTGACTAGGAGGCTTGACTTGCACAGTCCTTATGTGCTGCAGCCGTGGGGGCTAGTTGGCCTTTGGAGAACATCTCCAACGCTGACTGTCCTTATGCCCACTTGGCCGAGAGAGTGGGGATGTATTGTGGGCAAGGCCTCTCCACTATAATCAAATTTCTGCCCAATTTCCGAAACAGCAGCTGCCTCCTCTGCTGTTTTGGAGGTCATCGTCAAAAACAAAGGACTAACATACAAATACATACACATCCCCTACCTAAGAATCACTGTAAGATTGTAACAACCATCACCGTCACATCGATCCCTCAGATTCTGAATCCTTTGGGGCGCCTTCGAAGCTTTGTCAACCACCTTTCTCAACAACGCTATGCATTAAAGTTTGTATGTATGACTGTTTTCAATCACCTCACCAAACAGGCAGCCACACTCCAACTTCAGAGTGGTTTTTTTGTTTGTTTTTCCTTAAAGAAGAGTGCAGGTTACTATGGTAAGAGCTGGTCATGTCATGGCTGAAAACAATATCAATGTAACATTTTCAAGAATAACAACAGTTTAATGTAGGCCTTTGCTTCTAGCTTACATCAGTAAATGATGAAGTTTTTGGCTTGGGCCAGATTACAATTTTACAGACATATGCAGGTAAACAGCACTGTGAAAAGGCAATGCTTCTGTTTCTGTTTAAAAAAAAGGACATATTAGTTTGCCAGTATTGTTAATAAAGCTTTAAAAATCAATGTTGTACTTTGTTTTTGTAATATAGATACATAACACGCAGACACACACACACACACACAGACACACACACACACACTCCTGAAAAAAGAAAACAAACCTCAAAAGCAAAAAAACCCCAAACCCCACCAACTTACACACCATGTCAGAACTTTTTTTTTTTTAATTGCTGTTTTACCTTTCACAAGAAATCATATTTCATTTCAACTTTCTTTCTGCTATGTTCTCATACTTCATCCCATAGACCTTCCCCAAACACCCAACCCGTAACGTATCCTACCCATCCTAATCACAGTCAATCTATACTTTATTGAAAAAAAGATAAGAAGAAAAAACCAGGGACAAAACATAAAACAATGAACTATCTGAACATGAACAGTCCACATAATTGTAGTATTGCATTGTATTGTATACCGCTTTAAGTCATGGCAGATTTCTCTGCGTGAAATTCAGGCTGCCCTCCCAGGGAAAAGCATGTAGCCACAAGAGCAGGACATTCATATATTAACTTTTCATGTTTCTCTATAAAGCAGTGATATGGACATACATTTGAAAAGAATTATGTATAAGTTTAGACTTGGTGTATCAGACATAAATGTTCATAAATTTAGATATATGGAACATGATGATGATGACCTCAGGTTGCTATGCCCATTATGTAAGCAAACAGTGGAAGATGAAGTTCATTTTGTGCTGTGCTGTCCAATATTAGAAGATGTAAGACAGAATTACATTCCGGTAAAGTATAGTAGACTGCCTAATTTATTTAGATTCTGTCTACTCATGGCATCTAGTCACCCTGAGATTGTGCGCAGCCTTGCTTTATATTTGTGTAAAGCCTTTAGAATAAGAGATATCTTGGTTTCTTAAGTCATATTTTTGGGAACTGTGGTAGTTGTGGGTATACAATAACATTTTGGTTGTTTGTGTTACTTATTTTTCTCACTTAAATACTAAGCAGTTTGGCAACCCCCCTTCATGTATGGGCCAATGGCCTTTTTGTGAATAAATCTTTTGAGTTCGAGTGTGAGTTCTATAAAGCAGTAAAAAATAAAATTCCTACTCATACACACTGTTCTGTGCAAATCTGTTTTAAAAAATGGGAAAAACGATTCAGCCATCCTTCAAAAATTGTTTGTTTGGTTGTTTTTTCCCCTGGTTCCTTGGCTTCAGCAATGGCGAGATTTTGCGTACGCGACTGTTTTCACCCACCGTGAAGGCATAGCATTCTGACTTTAAGGATCACAAACTGTTTAAAAGCTAAGCAAAAATAACAGTCCACCACTTTGCGAATCAGTTGGTAGACGAGGAAAAACGACTCACCATGACTTTGGTGCTTGTCTTGCGAATGATGACACCTATCCCCTCGCCCTGCTCTTCCACATCCTCCGCCGGTGTCCATTCTCTACCTGTGATTTCCAAAAAAAAAAAAGTTTTACCTGTCTGTGACAGGGTTCTCTTCATTTGCCTCCCTTGCGTAAGAAGCAAAGCTGCAACACACTGTGTTACTAAAGTGGGAAACAGAAAACTGCACGAGGTTCTGTTTCCTTGGGGGGAGGGAGGGGAGGGGGGAGGGGGGTAGGGCTAACTGTTCTCATCATGCACTTTACCTGGAACTGATATAGATGGACGCCATAGCCAAGTGGTTAAAACCGTTTGAGTTCAATCCTGTGGTTCCATGAAGTCGTGGTTCCAAATCTCGTTTGCGTCTGGTGAATTAAGTGTGGGGTTTTTACCCACCTTCCAGGTCAATTTCAAAAGCAGACATGCAAGTGCCTTAATTGCCTTCATGTATATACACATGCAAAATACGCACGTTAAAAGATTCCATAATTCGTGTCAGTGTTTGAGGGGTCACAGAAACACAATAATTCGTGACAGTGTTTGAGGTGTCACAGAAACACAAACATACCTAGCATACATCCATGAAATTGGAATGTGGCTACCTTCATGGGGAGGGGGGGGGGGGGCCAAAAACAATCACATACGCAAAATCTCACCACTGGCAAACCTTGGAGCTCTAGCGGAGGAATGAAAAAGAAAAAGGAAGAAAAAAAGAAGAAGTGCTGTAGCCTTTTAATAGAGGAGGCCACATTCCCCAGTGTTCTGACTGTGCTCTGTAGCTCGAAGTGTGCAGCAGAGATGGAGGGGGGGAGGGGGGGGGGGCTAATCTATCTCCACTCTGTTACATGTACATACATTGGCTTGCATGAGAAGCGCACACACACACACACTCCACAGATTCAACAAACTAAACCCTTACGTAACAGATACTGTGCTCACTTTACCCTAATGAACAATCCAGCCAGTAATTCACTGCCCTTCTGCGGCCGACTCATAATCTTTCTTAACCTTTTCCTTATGGGTAGCCCACTACGGGGTAACCAACCATCTACAACCCTTCCTTCTCTATCACCCACTACTGGGTTACAGAAGCATACAAATGTGCACAGCGCACGTGTTACTGGGAAAGAAGGGTTCTCTCCCTTAACGTGGGGATAGTGTTGAACACCAACCGCTTTTCATCCATACAACCTTCCCTGAAAGGCCCATCTCTTTCAGTCCAACTGACCTTCCTCAACAATCACTTCAGCCTCTTTATCATTCAAACCTCTTTAAAGTCAAACTAACCTGTCCGCATAGTGTTCCAACCTCTCTATTCTCTACAGGTTAATTTTCTTAACGTCTGATCTCTCGGTGGTCTAGAGGTAACACACCTTTTCAGAAAGTGAAAAGTCCGGGTTTCATGTGTGTGTGGTTGTTTGATCCCTGTTCGCAGCCATAACTTTCCCCCCTCCACCAGACCAGACTAAGAGTGGTGGTCTGGGCGCTAATCTTTAGGATAAAAACCAAGGTCTCGAGTTCAACACTCATTTAGTGCATGTAAAAGAACTCATGGCAACAAGAAGAGAACTGTCCTTAGCAAAAGTCTGCAGGAAAAAAAGCCACTCTGATAGGGAAACAAATACAGTTGCAAACCGAAAAAAAAAAAGGGTGAAGCTGCTCTCGTGGCGACACTTTCATCCTGGGCAGAGCAGCCCAACTTTCACGCCGATAAATCTGCCTAGACTTAGAGTGGGGTACAACCACTTTTAAGTCACACAACCTTCACTGGAAGGCCCAGGTCTTTCAACCCAATTCACTTTCCTGAACAATTATTTCAACAAACTCACGGCTGTCAGTTTAACCCACTTCCAGCTGCTCTCAGCTGCTATCGGATGAGACTATAAACCGAGGCCCTGTGTGCGAATGCACGCAGAACATCTTGCGCACACGTTAAATCCTGTTCAGCTTTTCGTAATGGTAGGCCATTGTGTGCCGGTGGGAACAGATGACAAAATTTACAAAACCGCATACACACGAGGACTGGATTTAAAAAAGCACATAAGTGCTTATTCCATTATCCTCGATATAAAAGAATAAAATAAATAAAATTTAAAATTAAAAAAAAGAAATATCCATCCCATCCCAGCTGGGGCCAGCTGGTGCTAATGATAGCAGGAACTGACCACACTTGGACTTGGAAAAAAGGAAGGGGCATACTCATTTTAGCACAGTGCTCTCCACCCTTCACTGAGCTATGCTAGATCTGCGCGTCATGACCTCTTTATCTTTCAAACTTCTTTAAAGTCTAACTAACCTTCTTCATAGTTTTCCAAACATTTTTTTTGGGGGGGTCTACAAGTGATCTTTCCTTAGAGTCTGATCTCTTTTTACTCCAATGTAAAACTTTTTAACAATCGTTCCAGTTTCTCCTAGTAGAAGTGACCTTTTTGCTAACGATCATTTCAATCTCTTTCAGTCAAACTTAGTCCTTTGGATGAGACTATAAACCCCATGTGCAAACGCATGCAGAACATCTTGCGCACACATTAAATCCTGTTCCGCTTTTTGAAAGAGTAGGCCATTGTGTGCCGGTGGGAACAGATGACAAAATTTACAAAACTGCATACACACGGGGACTGGATGTAAAAAAGCACATGACTGCTTATTCAATTATCCTCGATATAAATAAATAAAATAAATAAATAAAATAAATAAATAAATAAACTGACCTTTTCTGACAGTCATTCCTATCTCCAGTGGCTCATTGCCCTTTCTGAGGCGTGGGAAGTCACGAGTCTGCATGATCTGATAGCCGCGGTTTTCGCTGTACCCGTAGCAGTTGTAGTCCCCATGGTCCCAATGCACCCAGTGTACAGAATCTGTAATCACAGTACAACTGCAGAGTTCTGTTGAGGTAGCAGATTAGTTCAGCTCACCTGGGAATGGATTGAAAGTCTTCACTGTAACTAAGGATATTTGGTATGAAATTTTATTAGAACATTTTGATGGTTTTTTCAACGTCTGTCTTTCCATTTCCCTCCAACTAAAATCACCTGGGAATGGATCGAAAGTGCCCATTCCTAAATGAGGGTATTTGGTATGAAATTTTATTGATATGGTTTGATGGATTTTAAATGTCTGTCTTTCATTTATTACTCTCTTCTCAAGCCACTATGTCTTGGCTGTCAGTGTGTTAGCTTTGTCTCTACTTTTGCTGACCTTTACTTTATCTGATCTTTACTTTATCTGATCTTTACTTTTGCTGATCTTTACTTTATCTGATCTTTACTTTATCTGATCTTTACTTTTGCTGATCATTACTTTATCTGATCTTTACTTTTGCTGATCATTACTTTATCTGATCTTTACTTTATCTGATCTTTACTTTTGCTAATCATTACTTTATCTGATCTTTACTTTATCTGATCTTTACTTTTGCTGATCATTACTTTATCTGATCTTTACTTTTGCTGATCATTACTTTATCTGATCTTTACTTTTGCTGATCTTTACTTTATCTGATCTTTACTTTTGCTGATCATTACTTTATCTGATCTTTACTTTTGCTGATCATTACTTTATCTGATCTTTACTTTTGCTGATCTTTACTTTATCTGATCTTTACTTTTGCTGATCTTTACTTTATCTGATCTTTACTTTTGCTGATCTTTACTTTATCTGATCTTTACTTTTGCTGATCTTTACTTTTGCATGTATTCTTACTTTTGCTGATCTTTACTTTTGTTGATCTTTACTTTTGCTGATATTTACTTTTGCTGATCTTTACTTTATCTGATCTTTACTTTTGCTGATCTTTACTTTATCTGATCTTTACTTTTGCTGATCTTTACTTTATCTGATCTCTACTTATGCTGGTCTTTACTTTTGCATATATTCTTACTTTTGCTGATCTTTACTTCTGCTGATCTTTACTTTTGCTGATCTTTACTTTTGTTGATCTTTACTTTTGCTGATCTTTTGTTGATCTTTACTTTTGCTGACCTTTACTTTTGCTGATCTTTACTTCTGATGGTTTTCACTTTTGCTGATCTTTACTTTTGCTGATCTTTACTTCTGGTGACCTTTACTTTTGCTGATCTTTACTTTTGTTGATCTTTACTTTTGCTGATCTTAACTTTTAATAATATTTGCTTTTGCTGATCTTTACTTTTGCTGGTCTTGGCAGTGTGAATGCGTGTGCGTGCGTGTGTGAGTGTGCGTGCATGTCTTCTTCTTCTTCTTCCTATTTGTCATGTTTCTCCCATGTGCATGTATGAGAGTGAATTGACTTATATGCCTTTGAATTTTGCTGTAGTTTTTGTGCATATTGGAAAACACCTCAATATTGTTACCCTGGCAAACTCCTAGAAAAAAAGAAGAAATATAGTATTTCTTTCAGACCCTTACAAATGAGCAAGAAGTGGTGAAAAGCAAGGAAGAAAACTTGCCGGACAGAGTGAGTTAAATTAGAACTAAACACTTTCAAATGAGAACTACATGCTTCGGAATAAGAACACATCTTAAATGTAACAGAGTGAGCATATCTGATGTCCCATCTCTGCACAAACCTCGGATACAAGGCACAGTCTCACAGTCAGGATGTGGCCTCTATAAAGAGGCTGCAGCATAAACTCTACATTTCACTGTGTAGGCGAAGTGTATGCAACGGACGGTGTTCAACCACCACCCAAGGAAACAGAGCGCTGCACAATTTGCAGGTGTGTCCCAAAATAGTAACACGTCGCTCTGATCCCAGCGGAGGCAACATAACATAAAGAAACTTGAACCACAACTCTAAAAAATATGTAACAAACTGAGAGATTTTCTTCTTCTTCTCCTCTGTCGAACAGTCACACAACAACTACTGGTATCTGTCATATGAGCAAAAATGCATCGCACTGCCGTTACATCATCATCAATGCCTTTGTGCCTTATTGGCACGTAGAGCAGCAACAAAAGTTCTCCACTCCTGTCTGTCCTGGGCCAGCTTCTGAATGGTTCCCCAGGTGTGTTGGAAGGTCTTCAGCTCTGCTTCAACAGTCCGACGCCAAGTGTTCTTGGGTCGTCCTCGTTTGCGTTTTCCCTCTGGTGTCCAGTGGAGGGCTGTTCGGGCAATGTTTCCCTGTTCCCGACGGCAGATATGCCCTATCCATCCCCATCGCCTATGCATGATGATGTTGTCCATGCTTTCTTGGTTGCAATGGGCAAAGAGTTCTTGGTGGAGATGGTCTCAGGCCACAAGATGCGCAAGATTCTTCTGAAAATTCTTCGTGGGGAATGTGGATAGTTTGTCGAGGTCACTCTCAGTCATCCTCCAGCACTCCGAGCCGTACAAAAGGGTGGAAAGTACACAGCTCTGGTATAGTCTTAGTTTGGTTCTGGTGCTGTACTGGGACGATTTCCACACATTGTTCAGATTTCTATAAGCATTTCTTGCTTTGCTAATGCGGTCTTGATGTCGCTGCCTGCTCCGCCGTCATGCCTAACAGTGCTCCCGAGTACGTGAACTCTTCAGTTTTTGGTAAATCTTCTCCATTCACGGGTGACCGGTGAGGGGTTCTGAACGTTCAGTGTCATCACCTCTGTCTTCTTCTGACTGATTTTCAGGCCTACTTGCTGTGTGAAAGTGCTGAGACGGGATGTCTTCTCTTCAATGTGATGGTGGTATGTGAGAGCAGTGCCAGATCGTCGCAAAATCTAGGTCTTCAAGCGTTGAGAAGGGGTCCATCTGATGCCTCGTGACTGGTCAGTTTGTTGTTTGTCTCATCACCCAATCGATTGTCAGGTTGAAGAGTAGTGCTGACATGGGCAGCCTTGTCTGACGCCGTTTGTACACTGAAACTGTTTTGCTGTTTCCTACTCTGCATGTGAAGTTGTTGTAGAAGCTCTTAATGACTTGGATAATCTCCTGTGGAATTCCATATGCTGGGAGTATGCGCCATACACTTTCTCGATGAATGCTGGTCAAAGGCTTTTTCAAAATCTACGAAGTTGATATACAGCTGTCTCTGCCATTCCGTGCACTGTTCGATGATGTTGCGCAGGGTGAAGATCTGGTCTATGCATCTTCTTCCTGGTCTAAAACCTGCCTGTTCCTTTCCGAGTTGTTGGTCCACTGCCTCTGAGATTCGTCCGATGATGATCTTTGCCAGAATCTTGCTGGGAACAGATAGCAGAGTGATTCCTCTCCAGTTGTTACAATTGTTCAGGGCTCCTTTCTTTGGGATCTTCACGATGATTCCTTCTGTCCAATCTGCTGGTAGCTGTTTCTCCTCCCATATAGCTGCAAAGAGTGGCTGTAGAACTTAAGATGCAAATTCTGGATCTGCCTTGAAAAGTTCTGCGTTGAGGTTGTCCTGGCCAGGGGCTTTCCATTTTTGAGAGAGCTGACTGCTGCTATAATCTCTTCCTTCTTTGGTGGTGAGCTGTTCACATTGAGATCAGCATCAGGATCTTGTACATCTGCCTCTTCAGTTGGTGGTGGTCTGTTGAGAACTTCGCTGAAAAGTTCTGCCATCTTGCATCTTGTTCTGCTTCTGTGGTAAGTATTTGTCCTTTTTTTATCTAGGATTGGGGTTTCGGTGTTGCTCCGGTACTTGCCACTGACAGTCTTAGTGATCTTATACACCTGTCCTTGTTCTCCCTTTGCGGCGGCCTCCTCTGCTTGTCTTGCAATATCATCCATGTAGGTACGCTTGTCTGTTCTTGTCATTCTCTTCACAGTTTGGTTTGCTTCTCTGTACTGTTGTTTGTACCTCTCTCTTATCCGCTCTGACTTTGTCTCTAGGATTTTCTTCTTCAGTTCTCTCCTGTTCTCAATGGCTTGCCAGGTGTCTGCTGTAATCCACCTTTTTCTCTTCCTCTGTCTCTGTCCTAAGCACGTTTCTCTGGCTTGTGTGTAGGCTGTCCTTACTTGTTTCCACATGGTGTTTATATTAGTCGTGTCAGGAGGTGTGTAGTTTTCAGTATCCACCAGTGCTTGGAACTTGTTTTTGAGCTGGAGGGTGAAAGCACTCTTTACTTTGGTGTTGCGCAGCTTTTCCACATCAAAATGTTGTTGTCTTGGTTTCCCAGATCCATTTTTTCTCAGCTTCACTTTTAGGGTTGCAGTGACAAGGTGGTGATCACTGCCAACATCAGCTCCTCCCCTTACTTTTACATCTAGGAGTGATCTCCTCCATGTCCCATTGATCATCAGGTGGTCAATCTGGTTTTTGTCTCTTCCATTGGGGGAACACCAGGTAAGCTTGTGGATCTCAGGGTGTGCAAATAATGTCCCTCCAATGGCCAGGTTGTTTGTCATGCAGAATTCCACCAATCTTTCTCTGTTGTCATTTATGCTGCCACATCCTTCTTTTCCCATGGCTCTTTCTTGATTTGTGTTGTCTTTTCCGACTTTCGCATTTAGGTCACCCATCACTATCCTCATGTCATGGTTTGGTGTGCTTTCCATTTCAGCCTGTAATTGTTCATAAAATGTATCTTTGCTTTCTTCTCCACTGTCGTTGGTTGGTGCATAGCACTGTATGATTGTGGTATTAGCATGCTTACCTTTCATTCTTATCCTCATCATCCTGCTGTTGATAGGTTTCCACTCCATCAGGCATTTCTCCATTCCTTTCTTCATGATAATTGCTACTCCCTCATGGTGTTGGCTGTCATCTCTACCACTGTACAGCACTGTCTCTCCTGTGCTGGCTTTGTATTTGCCTGATCCTGTCCATCGGCTTTCACTGACTCCGAGAATATGCAAATTGTAGCGTCTCATCTCTGCTGTAACTTGCGCTAGTTTTCCTGTTTCAAACATTGTTCTCACATTCCAGAATCCTATTTTGGTCTTATTTTTGGCCCTTAAGACTTCCATCTTCCTGTCAGTGGCTTCCTTTCGGCTTTCACCACTGACATTCATACGAGCATCTTCCGATGCTCTGGAAGCCCGTCACACCCAGTACTGTTTATTTCTTTTGTTGCTGTTTCCGTAACAAATGTTTTTTTACAGAACAGGGTTGTTAGCCCTGTGTCTAACCCCCTACCTGTGGGAAGGGTTCCACCTTAGTCGCCTTTTACGACATGCCTGGTTGGAGGGCAGAGATCCTATTCTTGCAATGCTCGCTTTGCAAGCATACCCCGGGAGTCTCACGGGGGGCACTGCCGTTAAGCGCCTGACAAATCAGGCCCAGTGCATCTGACTTCGGCGTGGGAGAGACTTGTTATCTTTTTTAAGTCTCTCTGTGGGAAAAAAAGCCAGGAGAAATTACCGGGAAAGGCGGAAAATCAACAAAAAGGACGAGGCAGGAAGAAAAGGAAGTAGGCAGAAACAAAGATAGGGATAGAAAAGAGGGAATTCCTAAAACAGAAGGTGGGGATGCTAGTTATACCGACAGGCCCCTGGCATCAGGGGAGAGCGGGGGGTTTTTTGGTTAAAAATAAGGGAAAAGTCAACTGACGGCCATCAGAATGCTGATAAACGGTCCCTGGTCCCCCTTTATCCTGGTCGTCATGCGTCCAGTTTGGTCCCCGAATAACCCGTGTCCCCAGTGGCAATCGGTTGCCCCTCCTCACTCTCTCTGCAATGCAAAACACACTGGAAGCATTAACCCACTCCATCCAAGGAAAGCATTAACCCACTCCATCCAAGGAAAGCATTAACCCACTCCCTCCAAGGAAGGATTAACCCACTCCCTCCAAGGAAAGATTAATCCACTTTCTTCAAGGAAGAGTTAACCCACTCTCTTCAAGGAAGAGTTAACCAACTCCCTCCAAGGAAGAGTAAACCCACTTCCTCAGAGGAAGGATTAACCCACTCCCTCCAAGGAAGAGTTAACCCACTCCCTCCAAGGAAGAGTTAACCCACTTCCTCCAAGGAAGGATTAACCCACTCTCTTCAAGGAAGAGTTAACCCACTCCCTTCAAGGAAGCATTAACCCACTCCCTTCAAGGAAGAGTTAACCCACTCCCTTCAAGGTAGAGTTAACCCACTCCCTACAAGGAAGAGTTAACCCACTCCCTCCAAACGTTCTAGACTGGCAATGTTCATCACATAATTAAAACTATTGTTACATAAAAAAGTTCTTGATCATACTTCTCCTTCTTCTTCTTTGTCGAATGCTCAGACAGCAACTATTGTTGTCTGTTACATAAGCGAAAATGCGTCGCGCTGCCATTAAGCACCTGACAAATCAGGCCCAACCCATCCGACTTCGACATAAGAGAGAATTGTTATCTTTTAGGTCTTTCTGGGAAAAAAGGCAGAAGAATGGACCAAGAAGGCAGAAAATAGACGAGAAGGAGGTGACAGGAAGAAAAGGAACAAGGCAGAAGCAGAGAGAGTGAAAAAAAAGTGGAAATTTCTAGCACAGAATTTCCAGAAGGTGGGGATGCTATTCATATTGACAGGTTCCCTGGCATCTCCATGGGGGATTATGCTGATGATGATAATAATAATGAATCAATAATCACTAGCAGATTAATGAATATCACTGATAATAATGAATCAGTAATCACTTATGGATCATTGATGATAATAATGAATCAGTAATCACTAACGGATCACTGATGACAATAATGAATCAGTACTCATTTATGGATCATTGATGATAATAATGAATCAGTAATCACTAACGGATCACTGATGACACTAATGAATCAGTAATCACTTATGGATCCCTGATGACAATAATGAATCAGTAATTACTAATGGATCATTGAATATCACTGATTGTGACAATAATGAATCAGTAATCACCTACAGATAACTGAATATCACTGATGGTGATAAAAATTAAACAGTAATCACTGAATATTGCTGTAAATAAAATATCAAATTAGTAATCTCTAATGGATCACTGTATATCACTGATGATAATAATGAATCAATAATCACTACTGGATCACTGAATGTTGTCGAAGATAGAAATATTGAATCAGTTATCACTAATGGATCACTGAATATTGCCGATGATGATAATAATAAATCAGTAATCATTAATGGATCACTGGATAATATTGATTTAGTAATCACTAATGGGTCATTGAATATTGCCGATGATAAAAATACTGAATCAGTAATCACTAACGGATCACTGTATATCAATGATGATAATAATGAATCAATGATCACTTACGGATCACTGTATATCAATGATGATAATAATGAATCAATGATCACTTACAGATCACTGTATATCAATGATGATAATAATGAATCAATGATCACTTATGGATCACTGTATATCAATGATGATAATAATGAATCAATGATCACTTACAGATCACTGTATATCAATGATGATAATGAATCAATGATCACTTACAGATCACTGTATATCAATGATGATAATAATGAATCAATGATCACTTACGGATCACTGTATATCAATGATGATAATAATTAATCAATAAATCCCTAATGGATCACCGAATATCATTGATGATGATAATAATTAATCAATAAATCCCTAATGGATCACTGAATATCATTGATAATGATAATAATTAATCAATAAACCACTAATGGATCACTGTATATCACTGATGATAATAACAATGAATCAGTAATCACTTCGGATAATTGAATACCACTGATGGTGATAATAATGAAACAGTAATCACTGTATATCGCCGATGATAAAAATACTGAATCAGTAATCACTAATGGATCACTGAATATCACTGATGATAATAATGAATCAATGATCACTAATGGATCATTGAATATCACTGATGATAATAATGAAAGAATAATCACTAATGGATCACTGTATATCACTGATAATACTGAATCAGTAATCATTCATGGATCAATGTATATCACTGATGATGATACTGAATCAGTAATCACTAACGTATCACAGAATATTGCTGTTAATGACAATAATGAATTAGTAACTATTCATGGATCACTGAATAATATTGAATCAGTAATCACTGATGGATCACTGAATTTCACCAATGATAAAAATGGATCAGTAATCACTTAACATATCACCGAATATCCCCGATAATGACAATACTGAATCATTAATCACTAATGTATCACTGAATTTCACTGATGATAAAAATGGATCAGTAATCACTTAATGCATCATCGAATATCCTGGATAATGACAATACTGAATCAATCATCATTAATGGATCACTGAATTTCACTGATGATAAAAATGGATCAGTAATCACTTAACGTATCACCGAATATCCCGGATAATGACAATATACTGAATCAGTCATCATTAACGTATCACCGGATATCCCCGATAATGACAATATACTGAATCAGTCATCATTACTGTATCACCGAATATCCCCGATAATGACAATATACTGAATCAGTCATCATTAACGTATCACCGAATATCCCCGATAATGACAATATACTGAATCAGTCATCATTACTGTATCACCGAATATCCCCGATAACGACAATATACTGAATCAGTCATCATTAACAGATCACTGGCTATCACCGATGATAAAAACACTGAATCGGTAATCACTACCAGACCACTAGATTATCGACGACGACGATGATGATGATGATGACGGCAATAACGAAGTAAGAACAGACGATGATCACCTGTGTCCTCATACACGTGGCTCAGATCGTTCGGCTTGGTATGATGAGATCGCGCTCTGTTGGGATTGGCCAGTTCTCTGTGGATCACTCCTCTGATTTCTTCTTTCTGTTCCTCGGTCAGACCAGGCGTGAGAGCTGTTATGGTGGCGTCGATCTTCAGCATGCCAAGCTCGGTGTTTTGAGTCCGCATGCAAGCCAGTACTTTGCCAATGGTTTCCTGCAGGGTTATGGCAGGCATTGTTTGTCGTTGTGGTTGTAATGGTGGGAGAGAATGTGTTGGCAAACTGTGTGGATTGATGTGTTACATGTCGACTTTTTAAAAGTGTATGGAGTGTTGTTTGGTGTTAGTAGTGTTGTGGGGTGGAGTGGAGTGGTGTGGGGGTGAAATGTAATGTAGTGTAGAAAAGTATAGTGCAGTGTTGTGTAGTGTAGTGCAGAGAATGGTGGTGTAGTGGAGTGGAGTGGAGTGGAGTGGAGTGTAGTGTAGTGTAGTGGAGTGGAGTGGAGTGGAGTGGAGTGGAGTGTAGTGTAGTGTAGTGTAGTGTAGTGTAGTGTAGTGGGTGTGGTGTGGTGTAGTGTAGTGTAGTGTAGTGTAGTGTAGTGTAGTGGAGTGAAGTGGAGTGGAGTGTAGTGGAGTGGAGTGGAGTGTAGTGGTGTGGAGTGGAGTGGAGTGGAGACTATTTTCCAAGTAGACCAGAAAATCTGGGTACTACATGAGCCCCTAAATTTTGTTTTCAATTCTAAAACGAATTAGCTGTTTACGTAAATCTGCATAATGTGGACTTTGCTTTTACTTTTGTACAAGAATTACATTAATTATAAAAATGACAGAAAGTATACACAGGTTGGCAGCAACCAAAATCTAAACATCATAAATCGCAATCCTTCATTAAAAAAGATAACGCAGTTAGAAAAACAAAAACAACAAGGATAAGGAACAATGAGATTGTGAAGATCATACACTAGATGAATGCGGTTTGCAATCTAAAAATTCAATTCAATCCAAGAAAAAGCTGTCAAACCCTCTGCACTGCTGTCCCCATGTTGATTCAGGTGGCTCATGATCTGGTCAATCAAGCCCCAGTGTGAAGGGTTTTGTTGTGAGTTGCTCTCAAACTTACATAGTCATTTAATTTAGTTATTTACTTATTCTTTTATTTATCTCTTCTTTTATTTCAAGGATAATGGAATAAGCACTCATGTGCTTTTTTCAAATTATTTTTTTTACATCCAGTCCCATGCATTTTTGGGGGTCAATTTTGACATCCGTTCCCACTAGCACACAATGGCCTACTCGTCTGAATCTCGTTCAAGGGGATATTTTCCCCTGGAGTTAACATCAGTGCTGACTCCACTCTCCCCACAAGTCCTTCGGATGAGACTATAAACTGAGGTCCCGTTTGCGAATGCACACAGAACATCTTGAGCACACGTTAAAACCAGTTCCACTTTTCAGAAGAGTGTGCCAGTTGGAACGGATGACAAAATTGACAAAACTGCATACACACAGGAACTTGATGGTAAAAAAAAGCACATGAATGCTTACTCCATTATCCTAGAAATAAAAGAATACATCATTTTAAAAAAAACAACCTCTCACCTGTACTCTGAAATAATGACACAACTGTTTCACGTTCTCTGGCTCCAGGTACACCCCATCACACAGCTGCGACATGTTCTTCATGTATCTCTGGTAAACAAACAAAACAATACAATGCAAAACACGCATGCACGCGCGCATGCACACTCGCACACAGGCACACACACACCCGGTATCACTTTACGTGGAAGGAGGTAAAGTTGAAGACTACTACTACTACTATACACACACACACACACACACACACACACACACGCACAACTCTCCCTCACTCACTCATACACATACAAACTGAACAACACACAGATACATACATAAAACTGAACAACACACACACACATGCACACACACGATAATATTGTAATTTACATGAATATAGAAATGTTGTATCTCTTATCTACAGGTTTAAGCTCAATGCCTTTAGAACTAAATTTTCAAAAAAAGCAACATGTATCTGTGGTGAAAATCTTACCAATGATCACATTCTTTTACGATGCAGAGATCTCAAAAAACATCTTACCTGCCTTACCAGTTTGTAGCTTACAGCAAGTTCTAAAAGACATTCCATTAATGAAAGAAATTGTATTGTCATTAAGCCATACTTCTATTTTCAGACTCCTTTAATATAAGGATAGCTTCAAGTTATATGAATTGGAAAGTTAGTATTTTAGATGTTTGATGTTTTTTGGTTTTTGTGCGTGTGTTTTTGTGTGTTTTTTTCATGTTGTTTTTCAGAATTCTTGTTTATGCTTTTTTCATAATAGTTGTTTCATTGCGATTGATTAGTTATGTGCATACCCCTTCCCCTACACACACACGCATGCGCACACACACACACACTTTCCCGTCTGATATCACTATTTAGTGGAAGGACGTTAAACTGAACTACTACACGCACACACACACGCACACTATACAACCCCTACCCTGTTCTCCTTTCTGCCCTCACACCCCATACCAGGCCCGCTCCAAAAAGTGTCGTCAGTTACTGATGTAAAGCTAAGGGCCAAAGCCTACAATACAGCGACGTTATACTTTTAAAACATTACGTGGAGACGGTCTTTCTCCATCCAGCCATAACAAGCTCTAAGCATAACAACCTGCACTCTCCTTCACAGGATGAAAGACAAATCCTCTGAAGGCAAGAGCATGGTAGCTTATATTTTTCTTCTTTTTTTCTCCATTTTTATTCATGGCAGATTTCTCTGCGTGAAATTCAGGCTGCTCTCCATAATAATAATAAATGGAATTTATATATCGCTATATCTTCCAGAGACAAATCAAAGCGCTTTTTTCCATGGGGAGAGAGCGTCGCCAGAAAAGCAGCGCCACCCTTTTTTATTTTTTGTCTTTTCCTGTCTTCAACTGTATTTGCTTCCCTATCAGAGTGACTTTTTGTTTGTTGAACGTTTGTTGAAGAGCTGTGAAAACCGAATGTTACACTACATGACAAAGATCAAATGGGAAGACAGGATCACGATTGAAGAACTATGGAGAATGTGCAAAGTTGATGATCTGAAGTCTGTAGCCAGTACCAATAGACTGCGCTGGTTTGGGTACGTTCAACAGAAAGCAGACCACCACAT
Organism: Rapana venosa; assembly: GCA_028751875.1. Lineage (NCBI taxonomy): Eukaryota > Metazoa > Mollusca > Gastropoda > Neogastropoda > Muricidae > Rapana > Rapana venosa. Next base: position 51,215,968 of record CM054144.1, read on the forward strand.
CATAAAAAGAACAATGAACTTCGTAGTGGATGGAAAGAGACCAAAGGGAAGACCTAGCAAAACCTGGGCTGCCTGTATTGCAGATGATCTTAGAGAAAAGGGCATAAATAAGGAGGAAGCTCAAAACAGAGAGATGGAGAAGGCTCATCAATGTCAAACCTCCCCTGGGAGAAACATGACAAAAAAAGGAAGAAGAAGAAGAAGAGTGGCTTTTTTTCTACAGAATTTTGCCAGGGACAACTCTCTTGTTGCTGTGGGTTCTTTTGCGTGCGCTTAATAATTTTGCGTAACACACGGGACCTCGGTTTAAAGTCTCATCCGAAAGACTAGCGCCCAGACCACCACTCATGTTCTAGTGGATGGAGGACAAGTTCAGGGCCCAAACGGGGATTCGAACCACCGCACACTTCCGACCCAGATTTTTCGCTATCTAGGCAGGCGCGTTACCTCTAGACCACCGATCTATACGGCAAAGTACTTGACGATATTTGTCACAAACGTAAAATTCTCATCCAGCATGTACACCCAGTCTCGCAGTGACTCCAGGCTGGGCAGAGCGAGACAGAGTGCATGTTCTAGGTCACATCATACAGTGTCTTATGCTGGGGAACGCCCAACAATATATATGTTTGTCCGTCGTGTCCGACGATGACCTCCAAAACAGCAGAGGAGGCAGCTGCTGTTTTGGAAACTGGGCAGAAATTTGATTATAGTGGAGATGCCTTGCCCACAGTGCATCCCCACTCTCTCGGCCAAGTGGGCATAAGGACAGTCAGCGTTGGAGATGTTCTCCAAAGGCCAACCAGCCCCCAGGGCTGCAGCACATAAGGACTGTACGAGTCAAGCCTCCTAGTCAGAGTCATAGTCGATCACTAAAGACTAAGCTGTAAAGTGGAATTCCATGAGTGGGAAAGCCACTGGTCATACAGCCTCTCACTTTGCTGTTGCCCCCAGCGTCAATGGTTTCATCAAGAACTGTGATAAACCCCAGGCCCAACAATAACAACAACAACAACACCAATATACCATACCGTGTCAGCTTTTTGTCCCACGGGGATAAAAACGATGGGGTGGACCTTGTTCGTGCTATCACTCTTTCTGAAGCTCATCAGAACATTGGACAGCGACAGACGAACCTGGCAGAAACGAAAAGACAGACGGACAGAAAAAACATGACCGCAATAGAAAAAGATTTGTTTGTTTTTTTGTTAGCACACACACACACGAGTGCACATGCATGCGCGCATGTGCACACACACACACATACACCGGATATTGTGAGCCCGTGGGAACGGATGACAAAATTCATAAAACCGCATGCACACAGGGACTAGCCATAAAAAAGCTCATGAGCCCTTATGTTATTATACTTGAGATAAAAGAATAAGATAAACACACACAACACCTCACACACACACACCTACAGACACATTCCAACACACACACAAACACCTACACAAACATACGCACACACACACATCCCTTCTCCCCTTACCCCCCACCCCCCCCACTCACACAAATACGTGGACACACATTTACCTTCTCCTTCCCCCCCCCACCCCTACACACAGGCAGACAAAAACTTACATTATCAATATCACCCGGGTAATCCTCCCCCCACCCCACACCACAGACAAAACTTACATTGTCAATATTACCCAGACGATCTTCCCCCACATACGCCCCCCAAAAAAACCCCCTTACATTGTCAATATTACTAGGACGTTTCCCCCCCCCCCCCCCCTGCCCACACCCCCCCCCCCTCACACAGACAAAAACTCACATTGTCAATATTACCCTGATGATCCCCCCCCCACACCCGCCCCCCCCCCCCCCCCCCCCCCCCCCCCCCCCACAAAAACTTACATTGTCAATATTACCAGGACGGGCCTCACCCTCCTCCCACACACACACAGACAAAAAATTTTATTGTCAATATACCCAGACAATCCTTGCCCCCCCCCCCCCCCCCCCCCCCCCCCCCCCAAAAACCACTTGTCAATATTACCCAGATAATCCTCCCCCCCCACACCACACACAAAAACTTACATTGTCACTATTACCCAACAATCCTCCTCCCCCCCCCCCCCCCCCCCCCCACACACACACACGACAAAAACTCACATGTCAATATCACCTGACATCCCCCCCACATACACACACCTACCCACCCACCCCCCCCCCAGACAAAACTCACATGTCAATGTTACCAGGACGATCCTCCCACACACACCACAGACAAAAACTACATTTAAATTACCACGGACGGGCCCCCCCCCCCCCCCCCCCCCCCCCTGCCCACACACACCCCCCTCCCTCCCCCCCCCCACACCCACAGACAAAAACTCACATTGTCAATGTTACCAGACGATCCTCTCCCCCCCCAACCTGCCCACATCCCCCCTCCCCCCCCCCCCACCACACAAGACAAACACTCACATTGTCAATAATACCCAGACGATCCCCCCTCCCCCCACACCTGCCCACACCCCACCTTCCCTCCCCCCACCCCCCCAGACAAAAACTTCACATTGTCAATATTACCAGGACGATCCTCCCCTCCCCCCCCCCTCCCCTACCCCCCACAGACAAAACCTCACATTGTCAATGTTACCAGGACGGTCCTCCTCACTGTTCCCCACGCTTTCCGTGGGCAGACCGTCGCTGATGAAGATGATCCGAGGTTTCACCTGCCACTCTCCAGACACCGACACGATGCCGCCTGCAACCACAGCGCGCCAATTCCAACATCCCTCCGTCAAGAGCGCTCAATTTAGCGCGCCCCTTCCTTCTGCCTTAAGGAGACGGGATAGCTCAGTGGTCGGAGCACTCGCTTTCCCCCAGCCAAGTTAAGCAGCGTCGAGCGTGGTTACCAGTTGGATGGGTGACCGTTTGTGCGCCTTGGCTTCAGTACAGTTCCCCCAGTTCACCCAGCTGTAAATGGGTACCTGCCCTCTTTAGGGTCAGGGAAGGTAAAGCAGCGAGGGAGAGGAGATGGGCGCCGCCCTCAATATGCTGGCCCTAGAGAAGTGAGGTCTCTGACGCCTCACTCCCCTACGACCTTAATATAGGTTATGGGACTCCTTTACCTTTGCCTCCTTTGCTTCCTTTTGCCTAGTCCCAAGTGTGGGTCAGTTTCCTGCTGTAATGATCGGCACCAGCTGGGCTGGGATGGAAGAATAATAATAATGTATGGAATTTATATAGCGCTGAATCTTGTAAAGCAACAAATCAAAGCGCTCACATGACATTTAAAAATTTTTTTTATATCGAGGACAAGGGAACAAGCACTCATGTGCCCTTTTTTTTTTTTTTTTTTTTTACATCCAGTCCCCGTGTATATGCAATTTTGTAAATTTTGCCATCTGTTCCCACAGGCACACAATGGCCTACTCTTTCGAAAAGCGGAACAGGATTTAACGTGTGCGCAAGATGTTCTGCACACGGGGCCTCGGTTTAAAGTCTCATCCGAAGGGATGGAATGGATAGCAGTTGGGAGTAGAGAGGAAACTGACAGCGGTGGTTAACCAGAAAAGTCATTTGTGGCGCTTCGGTTTGTTTGCTTTACAAGATTCAGTGCTATACAAATATCATACATTATTATTTGGTTTTGTTTTATTTGGGGGGGGGGTATTTTTACCATTTTGTTTTCTTTATTTCATTTTATTTATTATATTTTTGGGGGTTCCTAAACTACAGCTCCGAGGGGAGATTTTTGCGTACGCCACCAGTTCCACCCCCCCCCCCCCCCAAATTTAGGTAGCTGCATTCTTACTTCAGAGCTAAGTGTCTAAACACAACACCTGTGTTCATGCATTTTTTAAAATTTTAATTTGTCATCTGCTCTACTGACATGAAACAGCCTACTCTTCCGAAAGGTGGAACAGGTTCTTAATGTGAGTGCACAAGATGTTCTATGTGCGTTCGCACATGGGGCCTCGGTTTATAATCTCACCCGAAGGACTTTGACATAAAGTTCAATGTTTTTCATCAAAAGTGGGAAGAATGGGTCAAGGTTGGGAATCGAACCCAGAACCTCATGCTTTACTTGTCAGGCATAGGAATGTCTTAACCATCCTGCTACCTTCCTTCTTATAGTGTGGTATTATTAATGGGGCAACTGGGGTACATACAGGGAGAAGAACAGTCTGCTGCCATTTTAGAATTCAAACCATCGACATTGGCCCAGGCCAAAAGCTGGTGTCAGTTATTGATGTCAGCTAATTGCCAAGGCCTACACCAAAATGTTATGTTGTAAAATATTGTGTTGAGATTGCCTTCAGACAAGACAAGCTCTTAACATAACAACCTGCACTCTCCTTTAAAGGAGAAAAAAACCTCTGAAGTCGGAGTATGGCTGCCTGTGTGGCGAAGTACTTGGAAACAGTCATACACGCAAACTTTTCATCTGGTGTACTTCCTATCTCACAGTGATTCCCAGGTAGGATGAGTGAGTCAGAGTGTGGCATGTTCTGGGTGACCCCCAGGGTGAAAAGCTGGGGAATGCACAGCAACAACAACAACAACAACAACAAATAAACCATAGATTCCAAAAAAAGGAAGGTGGCAGGACGGTTAAGATGTTCACCTGCTAAACAAATAAACCGCGAGGTTTCTGGGTTCAATGGTCCTTGTTTCATATGTGTACACAAATAGGGACATGACCAGGGAATGCAAATCAGTCTGATCTTGAAGCTGATGACTCTGGCTCTGCTCGACATATACACACACAAATTTCTTTTCTTTTTGACACATACAAACACTATTTTCTTTTCTTTTTGGACAGATACAAACACTATTTTCTTTTCTTTTTTGACACATACTATGTTCTTTTCTTTTTCGACACATACACACACTATTTTCTTTTCTTTTTCGACACATACAAACACTACTTTCTTTTCTTTTTCAAACATACACACACTATTTTCTTTTCTTTTTCGACACATTACACACGCTATTTTCTTTTCTTTTTTGACACATATAAACACTATTTTCTTTTCTTTTTCGACATACACACACACTAACCACTCTGCATTTGTAGTCCTTCACTGAAATAGGCACCGTTGTGTTTGACTGATCTCTGGTGTTCACAAAGTGTTGTTAACCCTTCTTCTTCTTCCTTTTTGTCATGTTTCTCCCAGGGGAGGTTTGACATTGATGAGCCTTCTCCATCTCTCTCTGTTTTGTGCTTCCTCCTTATTTATGCCCCTTTCTCTAAGATTATCTGCAATACAGGTAGCCCAGGTTTTGCCTAACAAACAAAAATGGGAAAAAGAATTCTTGTCAAACCTTTCTTCACGAAGGCAGCCATAGCCACGAGAAGCGCTTCCATGAACGGAGACCTGCCACCTGGTTGCATGATCTCTGAAAGACAACACCAAAGATTTGCACTAAACCCTCTCCCCGTTCTGCTTGACAAGAACAAGAGAAAGAGCACACACACACACAGACTTGCGCGCACACGCGCTCACACACACACAAGGAAGGAAGGTGGCATGATGGTTAAGATGTTTGCCTGCCAACAAGTAAGCCGTGAGGTTGTGGTTTCGATTTCCAGCCTCGCCCTTTCTTCCCAGTTTGACAAAAAAACAAACTGAATGTCAAAGTCCTTCAGATGAGACTATAAACCGAGGCCCCGTGTGCAAACGCATGCAGAACATCTTGCGCACATGTTAAATCCTGTTCCGCTTTTCAAAAGAGTAGGCCATTGTGTGCCGGTGGGAACAGATGATCGGTGGATAGTGGATCGGTAGTCTAGAGGTAACGCGCCTGTCTAGAATGCGAAAAGTCCGGGTCGGGTGTGTGCATGGTTCGTATCCCGTTTGGGCCCGAAATTTTTTCCCCCATCCATTAGACCATGAGTGGTGGTCTGGGCACTAGTCTTTCGGATGAGACGATAAACTGAGGTCCCGTGTGTTACACAAAATTTTCAACGCACGTAAAAGAACCCACGGCAACAAGAGAGTTGTCCCTGGCAAAATTCTTAGAAAAAAGCCACTCTGATAGGGAAACAAAAACAGTTGCAGACCAAAAGAAAAAAAGAAAAAAGAAAAAAGGGTGGCGCTGCTCTTGTGGCGACGCGCTCTCCCCGGGGAGAGCAGCCCGAATTTCACGCAGAGAAATCTCGTGACTTAAAGTGGTATAAAATAAAATAAATAAATAAAATGACAAAATTTACAAAACCACATACACACGGGAACTGGATGTAAAAAAGCACATGAGTGCTTATTCCATTATCCTCGATATAAAAGAATAAATAAATAAATAAATAAACACGTGCACACACATTTCATTACATCACAGTATATACATACCTATTCAATAAAATAAAAAAACCCAAACCAACAAACCACCCAGTCTTCTTCGAGAGAGCATGGATCATTAAAACAAAACACACAAAAATCAACATACACAAAAAAACCCAACCCACCCATACTTCTCTAACAAGCTCACTACTTTCTGTTTACATCTTCCATTTCTATATAATCTCTTTCTTCTTCTTCTTCTTTCTTTCTTTCATCTGCCGCTGGTGCCTTTCGGCGTCGCGGGGAGACACAGATGTCTGTCTGCAGCAAGGCGGGAGGCTTGATGTAGTGACAGGTCATGGGCTCGCAGGGTGTCAGCCACGAAGTCGCTCCATCGTCTCCTTGGTCTACCTCTGGCTTTCCAGCCATTGTGTTTGGTGGTGCATGCCCGTAGGGCTGGTTGGTTGGGCGGCATTCTAGTGAGGTGACCAAACCACTGATCCTTTGTTGTTCGATATGGTGGAGAATTGGTGTTAGTCCGACATGTCTTGATCACTCATTCTTGATCTTGTCGCGTCTGGTCTTGTTGACAGCTTTTCTCAGGCAGCGCATTTCACATGTGACCAATTTTCTCTCTAAGGCTTTTGTTAGGGCCCATGTCTGACACTGGTATGTGAGTGTTGGAACGAAGATGGCGTTGATGAGTTTTGCCTTGGTGCTCATTGGGATGCTGGAATGTTTTAGAAGGGGGGCGAGTTGGTAACTGACTGCGTTTGCTTTCTGGCATCTTGTTTCTATCTCTCTGTCCAATTTTCCATCTTCAGTGAAGAGGCTGCCAAGGTATTTAAATTCTTTGGTCTGTTTCAACTGGGTGCCGTTGATGTTGATTTCCAGCTTTCCTGGATTTCTGCTGACAGACATAACTTCTGTTTTGGTGATACTGATCTTCATGTCATACCTCTCGCAGCTTGTGTTGAGTTGGTCTGTGTGTTCTTGAAGAGCTGCTTTGTTCGGATTCATTAAGGACTGGTCGTCAGCAAATAATAGTTCATTCAGGGCCTCAAGATCTGGGTTGGCTTCCTTTGTGATCTGGTCCATGTAGATCACGAAGAGAAGGGGAGAGAGTACGCAGCCTTGCCTGACCCCTGATGTAACCGGGAACCAGTCGGATGTTCCACTGGCTGTTCGGACTGCGCTCATACTGTTGGCATAGATTGCTCTGATGTTGCCCCTTCACGTCGTACTGCTCCAGGATCTTCCAGAGCTTGTCTCTGTTGACTCGGTCGAAAGCTTTCTCTTGATCAACGAATACTGTATGCAGGTCTTGGTTGTATTCGATGGCTCTTTCACACAGCTGTCGGAGTGCGAAAATGGCATTTGTGCAACCTCTTCCTTTCCGAAAGCCAAACTGGGCAATGCTCAGTAGGTGTTCTGCTTTGGCTCTTGTGCGCTGTTCCAGAATCTTTGCATACATTTTCCCTACATGGCTGAGAAGTGAAATGCCTCTGTAGGTGCTGCAGTCTCTCTTGCTGCCCTTCTTCTTCCAAATTGGCACCACTATTGCATTTTGCCAGTCCATTGGTACTTTCCTCTCTTCCCATGCTTTCTGGAAGATGATGGTGAGCCACTTAACTCCCGTTTCTCCGCATGCAAGGATGGCTTCAGTTGTTATGCCGTCATTGCCTGCCGCTTTGCCCTTTGGGCTGGTCTTAATTGCTTTTCTTGTTTCAGCTTCAAGGATTTGGGGCTCTAACTGGTCTTTATAGCGTGGTGAGAACTGAGAGCTGGAGGCCTGTGCTCCAGATGGGTTTAAAAGATCTTTAAAATAATCTTTCCATCGTTTCAGAATTTCCTCTTCTTTGTGCAGTGCCTCTCCATTTGCATCATTTACTACTGTTGTTGGATTGAATGGCTCATCTCTTACTCTCATCGTCTTCACACTTTTGAAAAATTCTCTTGGGGAGTTCTTGCAAATTTCACTTAACTTCTCTCCATAAGTCGCCCAAGATTTTTCTTTTGAGGCTTTCACAACACGGTTACTATGTCTTCTTGCGATTTTGTACTTGACGTAGTCCTCTTCTGTCTTGGTCTTGACCCAAGCTTTATATAGCTGCTTTTTATTCTTGATGGCTTCCTTCACCTCTTGGTTCCACCAAGCTGTAGCTTTCCTGTTTTTACCTCCACATTTCTTTGTCCCGCAAACTTCCCTTAAGGTGTTCAAGAGAGCTGGTTTGAAGGTGTCCCAGACTCTCTTTCACTCCACAAAACCCACACTCCTTTCCATGTGCCTACCTACACAGTTTCATTCTATCTACCCAGCATCAGGACAGCCTGGTGGTTAGAGCACTGAACTCACCATCTGATGGCCTGGGTTCGAGCCACTCCCAAGACACCTGCTTGGGGTAATTTTTTCTCCCCTGGAGTTAACATCAGTATCAACTCCACTCCCCTGAAAGTACTTCACATGAGACCATAAACTGAGGTCCTGGGTTCAAATACATACAGAACATCTCACGCACACGTTAGAACCTGTTCTGCCCTTTGGAAGAGTAGGCCATTGTGTGCTGGTAAGAACGGATGATGATTTAAAAAAAAAAAAAGCATGCACACTGGTGTTGTATTTGGATATCATCATCTCTGAAGTCAGAATGTGGCTACCTTAATGGTGGCCAAACGGTTGCATAATCAAAATTTTCACCCTTGGTGAAACGAGGCTGGAGTGAACTCCCTTGAAGGTAGGCAGGAGGAAAATTTTGCTGAAAAAGTCTATTTCATCCGACACCATGCCCGTTGTCGGCCTGCCAACAGCGTTGGAAGCGACTTTGGATGCCCTGCTCCAAGAATAGCACCTCACTTCCTGGAAAGTCACTGGAAGTGGCGACAATACAGTCGCTGTGTTACGACTGAAAGCCAGCCCAGCCAACAACAGCAACATGGTGCAACAACACACCCCTGTCATCTCCCACAGTTACAGTAGGAAGCCTCCCAGTCAGACAGACAGAGACAGAAGAAGGACAGAAGAGAGGAGAAGGACAACACAGAGGCAAGAAGAAATGGAGGCAAGTGAGAATGTTATGACAGAGAAATATTCTCCATGTTTGTTTGTGCCCACACCTCCTTCAAGCTGTGCTGTGTCGCACACTGTCACACCCCCTTCTGCCAACAACACACTGTCGCAAGAATGTGCACGTGAAATCCGTCATTCACCAAGTGCTGTCAAAGAGTTGGACAACGAAAAACATGCTGACGTGTAACTTCTTGACCTTGCCGATGTGTTTACGACGGAAACCTTGGACAGTGACGACCCCCTGGCGAAAGTTCAGGCAGTTGGAACTAGTGCCGACGTCATCAAGAACTATGTGGCTAAACTGACAGATCCTTGCAGAGGAAGCTAAGGGACAGGCATAGGAACCAAGACTTTCACTAGGTGTTCAGTAGTAAACGGAATCCAGACACGATGGTTTGTGAAACTGACAATCTTGTTTTTCGTTTTCAATGGTTTGCTGATGACACACCCACATATTTGTTTTGGTTTGTGAAAAGGAACACCAGGCTGATGACCCAAGAGGAATGCTTTGTCTATCAGAAGCTGGAGCTATGGTGCCCTGTTGACCGCAAGAACATGAAAGATCGAATCAGTGCCGGACTTGATATGATGCATGTATTAGTGGACGCAGTTCGATTCTTGCTTGGATAACCCCTGTGTGTGTGTGTGTGTGTGTGTGTGTGTGTGTGTGCGAGCGTGTGTGTGTGTGTGTGTGCATGTGCATGTGTATGCCCATGCGTGCGAGTGTGTATGTATGTGTGTGAGCACGTGTGTGTTTGTTATGAGCACACGTGCGCTTGTGTGTGTGTGTTTGCGTGTGTGTGTTTGTGTGTGTATGTGTGTGTGTGAGAGAGAGTGTGTGTGTTAGAGATGAGAGAGAGAGAGAGAGAGAGAGAGAGAGAGAGAGAGAGAGAGAGAGAGAGAGAAGGGGACAGCTGTAAGCTACATGCCACCTGGATCATCACAAATTTATCACGTGTTAGGAGTGTAAAGTTGCACAAGCCATGGAGAAAAGTGAAGAAGAGACATTGTGACGTAGTTTCCCTATCGCAGACCAGTCTGTTGTAAGATGCCGATTTTTCATTTGTACACTTTTGTGGAAATTCCTCCATCCTACCAGTTTCTTTGGTAAGGGCTTACCAAAGCTTATGACAAAAAGTATCTGAACCTGTCCTTTAACCATGTTGTGGAATCCATGCCATGATGACTATTTCATCAATGCCTTTGTGCCTTATTGGCACGTAGGGCAGCAACAAATGTTCTCCACTCCTGTCTGTCCTGGGCCAGCTTCCGAATGGTTCCCCAGGTATGTTGGAAGGTCTATGATGACTATTTGGGATGTTATAAACTAAGTTTTCTAAATATGCCACTATGTGTTTTGTGCCCAGTCCCCTTTCCCGCTGTCCCCTTGTAAATGGGCATCCTGCTTATTACAATAAACTATTGTCATTGTCACCCTTGGTGAAACTCAGAGCTCTTGCCAAGGAGCAAAAAAACCAACAACAGCAACAACAAAAAATCCACCTACCAATCTGATCAAGGATCAAATTGAAGTCGTTGGTCAGATTCTGAACCACGTTGGCTCGCCCGCCAAATGTAACCAGGCCAATGTTTTCCTCCACGCTGAAGTTGGCCACAACTTCCTCAACACCTGTCAACCATAGCACAAATAATAATAATAATAATAATAATAATAATGTATGGAATTTATATAGCGCTGAATCTTGTAAAGCAACAAATCAAAGCACCCCGATGACTTTTTTTTCTTTTATATCGAGGATAATGGAATAAGCACTCATGCACTTTTGAAAATTTTTTTATTTTACATCCAGTCCCCATGTGTATGCGGTTTTGTAAATTTTGTCATCTGTTCCCACCGGCACACAATGGCATACTCTTTTGAAAAGCGGAACAGGATTTAACATGTGTGCAAGATGTTTTGCATGCGTTCGCACACGGGGCCTCGGTTTATAGTCTCATCCAAAGGACTTTGACATTCAGTTCGATTTTTTTGTCAAACTGGGAAGAAACAGCGAGGCTGGGAATCGAACCCACAACCTCACGGTTTACTTGTTGGCAGGCAAACGCCTTAACCATCATGCCACCTTCCTTCCTTATAAACACACACACAAAAAACCCCACTGTCAACAAATTGCAACCAATGCTACATCACACAGATGTGTGTGTGTGTTTTAGTTATTTTGCATACAGTCTGGAATGGTGGCAAAACAACCCCTCCACCCACCCCCCACCAAAACTCGATTAAAAAATAGAACAGAAGGTAAAAGGTAAAGGTGTTCTCATAACCTATCCGGTCGTTGGGGAGTGATTTGTGAGAAACCTCAGCTTCTCCAGGGGCCAGCATATTGAGGGCAGCGCCCATCTCTTCTCCCTTGCTGCTTTACCTTCCCTGACTCTAAAGAGGGAAGGTACCCCTTTACAGCTGAGTGAACTGGGGGACTGTGCTGAAGCCAAGGCATGCAAAAGGTTACCCATCCACATGGTAACCACGGTCAATGCTGCTTAACCTTGGCTTGAGGAAAGCGAGTGCTCCGACCACTGAGCTAATTTGTTCCAATAAAAAAATGATAATTTAGAAAAAAACAACAATAAAATTTCCCCCAGCCAAGTTAAGCAGCGTCAAGCGTGGTTACCAGTTGGATGGGTGACCGTTTGTGCGCCTTGGCTTCAGTACAGTTCCCCCAGTTGTAAATGGGTACCTGCCCTCTTTAGGGTCAGGGAAGGTAAAGCAGCGAGGGAGAGGAGATGGGCGCCGCCCTCAATATGCTGGCCCTAGAGAAGTGAGGTCTCTGACGCCTCGCTCCCCTACGACCTTATAGGTTATGGGACACCTTTACCCTTTAACAACAAAATACCGCTACCAAAAGCAAACAGGGTGCCCAGAATGTGCGAAAACAAAAATGAGGAATTATGAATTTAAAGTTTCAAGGAAACAGAAAGCAGATATATATATATATATATATATGTAATCAAATAGTGATATTCATTCAACCATTTCTTTTATGGGACGCTATATCCGAACGGTTAAGACCATTCAACTTTAACCCCATGAAGTCATGTGTTCGAATCTTGGTAGCGTCTGGTGAATTAAGGGTGGGGATTTTTACAATCTCCCAGGTCAACTCCAAGTACACACCCGCCAGTGTCTTTATTCGTTTCATGTCTATACACATGAAGAAGATAAAACATGCATGCTAAAGATCCCATAATTCATGTCAGCGTTTGGTGGTTACAGAAACACGAACATACCAAGCATACATCTCTGAAGATGGATTGCAGCTACCTTTATGGTGGGCAAAAAATGGTTTCTTACTCAACATCTTACCTCTGGTGAACCTCGGACCGCTAGCCAAGGAACAAAGAAATAAATGTTTAAAAAAAAGAAAATTTTAGCATTAAGAATCATTAGGATGGTACCATATTCGGAAACTCTGCTATTTGGAGAGAAAAAAGTTTTAAGTGTGGTATCACAAGTGCAAAGTTTAAAGCTAAAATCCACATGATGCAGCGCAAAACCATGACAGAATTTATGAAACGTGGCAACACGCGCACAAAGTGAAAATTCATGAGTAAACGATCTGACACCTTTGAGGGTTATTTATTTTATCACCACCTTGTTTCACCTCTCAGTACAACATTGATAGTTTGATATTTTGTTTTATCTCCCCGTTTATTATTTCAACGAGGAAACAGCAGTGAAAAAAAACAAGTGCAGGTAACCACTTACCATCAATTATTTCAAGTTAGAAACTGCGATTCTGCTAAACCAAGATCCATCTCATTCTATCAATCCCCTTCCCCCCCCTTCCCCCCCCACTACCCCCCTCACAAAAAAGTATCCAAAAGCATATGGATCAGTGTATGTTTCATGCAATGCTTTATTGAATTATTTCAAGTTAGAAACTGCAATTCTGCTAAACCAAGATCCATCTCATTCTATCAAGAGAAAAAGACATTGTCCAAAAGCAGCTGGTTCAGTATGTGTCTCATGCCATTGACAGTTTTGCAAGGCACTGTCCAAGGAGGAAGAAGAAGAGGCAGACCAAGGAAGAGCTGGGAGGATAACATCAGTGAATGGACAGGCCTAGAACTCAACAAAACCCTGAGAAAGGCAGAACAGAGAGAGGAATGGAGGGAACTGGTTGCTGAGTCTTTGAGGGTGCCCCCACGGTCGTCAGACTACGGGACAGATAGATAGATAGAATAGATTTATTGACACCACTTTAAGTCACGAGATTTCTCGGCGTGAAATTCGGGCTGCCCTCCTCAGGGAGAGCATGTTGCCACAAGAGCAGCGCCACCCTTTTTTTTTTTTTTGGTCTGCAACTGTATTTGTTTTCCTATTAGAGTGGCTTTTTTCTACAGAATTTTGCCAGGGACAACTCTCTTGTTGCCGTGGGTTCTTTTATGTGCGCTGAATAATTTTGTGTAACACACAGGAGCTCAGTTTATCGTCTCATCCGAAAGATTAGCGCCCAGACTACCACTCATGGTCTAATGGATGGGGAGAAAGTTTCGGGCCCAAACGGGATTCGAACCACCGCACACTTCCGACCTGGACTTTTCACTTTCTAGACAGGCGCGTTACCTCTAGACCACCAATCCACATTTGGTCTAGGTAAAAGGAGACGGAGCACAAAATTTAGTGCATGTGACTGAGTGATGTTGAATTTGCCTGCTGTGGAGATGTCATCGTCACAAATGTAACACACCAACCTTCCAAGAAATCTTTGACGACCACTTTCATCTTATCAAATGCTCCACCTTCCTTCATGCTCTCAGAGATATCCAAGCACAGCACAGTGTCAAATGATTTGGCCTTGGGTGATTTCTTCGTGTCTGAAATTAACAAAAAAGTGGCAATGTTTATGACTGTCATTCTTGCACACAAAAACTTTTTCCCATCAAAATGTAGGTCTGGTTAGTATTCTTACCCTGTCAGACTACAATGATCTTAAGCAGAAGTTTTCCAGTTGGCCAAAGTTACAAACAGAATTCCGATATGAACATGTCCTCATGCTAGCAATATCTATACAACACATATTGCTAGAAAATATATTTTTATCAAGAGTTTTGGCTGTAGGCAACCACGAGGCTGCGCAACATCAACGCCAACCTGGTCGAATATATACCATGCAAGTAGTTTAGAATGAATGCAGCTACCTAACTGGTGGGAAGAAGAAAAAACAACCCACTGTCACATGCATAAATATTTCACCAGTGCTGAACAATGGAGCTCCGACTGAGGAACACACACACACACACATAACACACACACATACACACACACCACACACACAGACACAAACATACACACACACATACACACACACACACATACACACACACATACACACACACACACACACACACACACACATACACACACAATCATACACACACACAAACAAACTACAACATCACATCAACACACACACATATACACACACACACACACACAACACATACACCATACAACACATCATACACACAAATCACAACAACACACACACACAACAACAACACACACAACCACATACACACAACATACACACACCACACATACACACACATACAACAACAAAACACACACACACACAACATACCAATACACACACATCACAACACACACACACACAACACACTACATACACACACACAAACACACACATCACACACAACACACACACAATACACACACACCACACACACACATACACACACACAACACACCATACACACACCACAAATACACACACACATACACACACACAACACACAACATACATACACACACACACACACACACACTACACACAACCATAACCACTACACACACTACACACACACATACACACACAACAACACCACTACACACACACATAACACACACCACACATCACACACATACACACAACATCAACACACACACCACACACACACACATCAACACACACACACACATATCACACACCACACTCACAACACACACACAACAACACCCATACAACACAACAACACACACACATACCAATACACCACACACCAACAACAACACACATACACACACACATACACAACACACATACCACACAACACACACACACACACACAATACACAACCAAACACAACACACATACACACACACACAACACACACACATACACACACCACACATACATACACACACAACCACACACACAACACACACACACACAACAACACAACACACACACAACACACACACACACATACAAACAACATACACACACACATACACACACACACATACACACACACAACAACACACACACAACCACTAACACACACATACCACAACACACACACACATACACACACATACACACACACACACACACTAACACATACACACACACACAACACTAACACACCACATAAACACAGACACGCAATTCACATCACCTGGCAGGTATGCTTTCTCCAAGGCCTCTCGCAGGTGTTGTCCCTCTGTGCTTGAACCTACCAGTAACTTCACACAATCCTGAGATTCTGAAACACACACACACACAATTCTAGAGTCCTTCAGATGAGACTACAAACCGAAGTCCCATGTGCGAACACACGCAGAACATCTTGCACACACGTTAAATCCTGTTCCGCTTTTCGTAAGAGTAGGCCATTGTGTGCCGGTGGGAACAGATGACAGAATTCACAAATCCGCATACACACGGGGACTGGATGTAAAAAAGCACATAAGTGCTTATTCCATTATCCTTGATATAAAAAAAAAAAAAAAAAAAAGAAAAGAAAAGACTGTATCAGCGTCCTGAGGTTTTATGTCATATAAATACTTGAATCCCAGCAGTAACAATAAGAAACAACCGCAAGAACTACAAAATGTCAGCGTCGTGTGATTTTACTTCAAAATATTTACTAGTTTCATTTCATGCCGTTTATAGCACTACCAACCACGAAAATCCATGCCAGGGCTGTCACATCACCTCTTTCAGTTTCAGTGGCTCCAGTAACATTCACTTCCAAGTTCAAAACCATCACAGAAGTACTGGCGAGTGACAGGATCAACTTGCTACACTTAACAGGAGAAGGGATAGCCTAGTGGTCAGAACATTGCGCTCGCAATCTGATGACCTGAGTTTGATTCCCGTTCAAGGGGATATTTTCCCCTGGAGTTAACATCAGTACAGACTCCACTCTCCCTAAAAGTCCTTCGGATGACACTATAAACCGAGACCCGTGTGCGAACGCACGCAGAACATCTTGCGCACGCGTTAAATTCTGTTCTGCTTTTCATAAGAGTATGCCATTGTGTGCCGGTGGGAACAGATGACAGAATTTACAAAACTGCAAACACATGGGGACTGGATGTAAAAAAGCACATGTGCTTATTCCATTATCCTCGATATAAAAAAGAATGAAATAATAAAAATAACTGCCAGAGAAGTTCAGCGCAGTGCCTCAATGAGTCCTTGAGGAGTTAAGGAAGTGCCAGAAGTTACAGTAAAGGTGAAGGTGTTCTCATAACCTGTGCGGTTGTAAGGGAGCTAGGCGTCAGAGACTTCAGCTTCTCCAGGGGCCAGCGTATTGAGGGCAGCGCCCATCTCCGCTCCCTCGCTGCTTTACCTTCCCTGACCCTAAAGAGGCAGGCACTTATTTACAGCTGAGGGAACTGTACTGAAGCCAAGGTGCGCAAACGGTCACCCATCCACTTGGTAACCATGCTCGATGCTGCTTCACCTTAGCTTGGGGAAAGCGAGTGCTCAAAGTTAGTTACAGGGAAGTCACAGTACTGTATTGAAAACAAAATCAGGCAGCTACAACTTACCTGATCTCATGTGGCCACCATCAAAACGGGGATTACTGTTTACCCCAGCATCCAATGACCTGGAAACGAAAACGTAACAAGATGGTGCAGACACGTTTGTGGATACAGATACACACAAAAACATGCACTTGCACACACACACACACAAATATATGCGAAAGTATACAAATACATACACACACACTCACACACACACACACACACATGCACAGACACACACGCTTACACACATACACACACATGGGGGATGGGGATAGCCTAGTGGTTGGAACATTGTGCTCGCAATCTGACGACCAGGGTTTGATTCCCGTTCAAGGGGATATTTTCACCTGGAGTTAACATCAGTGCAGACTCTACTCTCCCCAAAAGTCCTTTGGATGAGACTATAAACCGAGGCCCCGTGTGCAAACACATGCAGAACATCTTGTGCACATGTTAAATCCTGTTCCGCTTTTGTAAGAGTAGGCCATTATGTGCCGGTGGGAACAGATGACAAAATTTACAAAACCGCATACACACGGGGACTGGATGTAAAAAAGCACATATGTGCTTATTCCATTATCCTCGATATAAAAGAATAAAATAAAATAAATAAAACACACACACACACACACACACACACACAGAGAACACATACGCATAAACGCCACACACACGAAGCACATTAAACACGTGCGCATGTGCAATGCGCGCACACACACACACATACACACACTATCATGAATACATGAACAAACACAGGATGAATCACACACACACACACCCCCACTTCCAGAATATGACTGTGTCATGCATTCCTCAGCTTAACATCCTGGGCATTACCCAGAACATGCACCCTACCTTACCTGGCAATCACCACGAGATTGAAAAGTATATGATGGACGAGAAGCTTGCGTGTCTGACCGTTTTATTTATTTATTTAATTTATTCTTTTACATCAAGGATAATGGAATAAGCACTCGTGTGTTTTTTCACATCCAGTCCCCGTGCGTATGCGGTTTTGTAAATTTTGTCATCTGTTCCCACCGGCACACAATGGCCTACTCTTTCGAAAAGCGGAACAGGATTTAACGTGTGCGCAAGATGTTCTGCGTGCGTTCGCACACGGGGCCTCGGTTTATAGTCTTGTCCGAAGGACGGTTTCAAGTACCTCGCCACACTGTGGGCCATACTCCGACTTCAGGGATTAAATTCAAAAAAAAAAATCTCTTTCAAAATAACGTGCAGGCGTAAAAGCTGCAGGGGGGAGGGTTACTCATGTAACATTTGCCCAACAAACAACGTTGTTGCTTTTTTGTTGTTGTCCGGTTTAGAGTCTGGCCAAGTGTTTGCGTACCCGTTCCCAGGCCCCTCCCCCCCACTTTGTCCCCCCCCATCTGTTTCACCCCCCCCCCCCCCCCCCCCCCCCCCCCTCCCCCCCCCCCCCCCCCCCCCCCCCCCCCCCCCCCCCCCCCCCCCCCCCCCCCCCCCCCCCCCCCAAACATTAGGTAGCTGCTTTGATTTCGGGGATTGTGTCTACATATAACACTCTGCGCATGCTGGTTTTTTTTTAACTTGTGCACAGGATTTCTGCGTGCGTTCACACACGGGGCCTCGGTTTATAATCTCATCCAAAGGACTTTGACATTCTCTTTGAAATGTTAAAAAAAAAAAAAAAAAAACTGGGAAGAAAGAGTAAGGCTGGGAATCGAACCTAGAACCTCATGATTTACTTGTTGGTAGGCGAACGTCTCGACCATCCTACCACCTTCCTCTTTAACCCGTACAGCGCGATGGGCCAAGATCGTGGCTTCCCGGTAGACTGCGATGGGCCACGATCGAGGTCTTCATAAGTCAAGGTTCAACATCAGGTTCATATATAGTAACTTTAGGACATGCCTCCTTATTCTTTGGTAGGTCCCTCAGTGTCTAACTCCGTTCTTTGTGTGATTCAGGTTACTAGAGTGATATATCTGGACAAGCCTAATGTTGTTGACACCACCCTTAAAGAGTCTTTTGTGAAGATGATAAGCATAAGTGGCCAAACCTAACTGATGAAGTGGATCTTACCACCATCAATGCCATAAACAGCATGTTTGCCTTCGCCTTGTTGATCAATCTGTTCTGGCTACTCAGCCATGAAAGGTGTAGTTTGCAAGCCAAAGATAGAGGTTGGGATGCGCTATAACTGTCAAGAGTTTTTTATCAAATACAACTTTGTGGATATCCCCTGCTGCATAACTAAGGTATGTCTTTTATGTTTTGTATCCACATCACCATTTCTATAACTTTTCCACACCAAATGTAAAGTTTTTACCATCTAGTAAATCATAAACGTGTAAAAACTTCCAAAACAGAACAAGTACCACCGATAAAAATCTTTTTTAAGGCAATTCCGAGCGCCAATAATGATAATCAGCACGTGGAAGGTTAAACAACACTTTTGATGGAGGGCAGGGTACTTGGTTTATAACCATAACTGATAAAAGCTTTTTGGCCACAGCCAGCCATAACTGATAAAGCCTTTTGCCACAGCCAGCCTTAACTGATAAAGCTTTTTGGCCACAGCCAGCCATAACTGATAAAAGCTTTTTGGCCACAGCCAGCCTTAACTGATAAAGCTTTCGGCCACAGCCAGCCATAACTGATAAAAGCTTTTTGGCCAAGCCACCATAAACTGATAAAGCTTTTGGCCACAGCCAGCAATAACTGATAAAAGCTTTTTGGCCACAGCCAGCCTTAACTGATCAAGCTTTTTGGCCACAGCCAGCCATAACTGATAAAGCTTTTGGCCACACCCAGCCATAACTGATAAAGCTTTCGGCCACAGCCAGCCATAACTAATAAAGCTTTTTGGCCACAGCCAGCCATAACTGATAAAGCTTTTGGCCACAGCCAGCCATAACTGATAAAGCTTTTTGGCCATAGCCAACCATAACTGATAAAGCTTTTGGCCACAGCCAGCCTTAACTGAAAACGACACTTAGTCTCTATAACTGATAAAGCTTTTGGCCACAGCCAGCCATAACTGATAAAGCTTTTGGCCACAGCCAGCCATAACTGATAAAGCTTTTTGGCCATAGCCAACCATAACTGATAAAGCTTTCGGCCACAGCCAGCCTTAACTGAAAACGACACTTAGTCTCTATAACTGATAAAGCTTTTGGCCACAGCCAGCCATAACTGATAACGCTTTTTGGCCACAGCCAGCCTAACTGATAAAGCTTTTTTGGCCAAGCCAGCCATAACTGATAAAGCTTTCGGCCACAGCCAGCCTTAACTGAAAACGACACTTAGTCTCTATAACTGATAAAGCTTTTGGCCACAGCCAGCCATAACTGATAACGCTTTTTGGCCACAGCCAGCCTTAACTGATAAAGCTTTCGGCCACAGCCAGCCATAACTGATAAAAGCTTTTTGGCCACAGCCAGCCATAACTGATAAAGCCTTTGGCCACAGCCAGCCATAACTGATAAAGCTTTTGGCCACTGCCAGCCTTAACTGATAAAGCCTTTGGCCACAGCCAGCCATAACTGATAAAGCTTTTGGCCACTGCCAGCCTTAACTGATAAAGCCTTTGGCCACAGCCAGCCTTAACTGATAAAGCTTTTGGCCACTGCCAGCCATAACTGATAAAAGCTTTTTTGGCCACAGCCAGCCTTAACTGATAAAGCCTTTGGCCACAGCCAGCCTTAACTGATAAAGCCTTTGGCCACAGCCAGCCATAACTGATAAAGCTTTTTGGCCACAGCCAACCATAACTGATAAAGCTTTCGGCCACAGCCAGCCTTAACTGAAAACGACACTTAGTCTCTATAACTGATAAAGCTTTTGGCCACAGCCAGCCCTAACTGATAAAGCTTTTGGCCACAGCCAGCCCTAACTGATAAAGCTTTTTGGCCATAGCCAGCCATAACTGATAAAGCTTTCGGCCACAGCCAGCCTTAACTGAAAACGACACTTAGTCTCTATAACTGATAAAGCTTTTGGCCACAGCCACCCATAACTGATAACGCTTTTTGGCCACAGGCCCAGCCTTACAAACTGATAAAGTTTTTGGCCACAGCCAGCCATAACTGATAAAGCTTTTGGCCACAGCCAGCCATAACTGATAAAGCTTTTTGGCCACAGCCAGCCATAACTGATAAAGCTTTTGGCCACAGCCAGCCTTAACTGATAAAGCTTTTTGGCCACAGCCAGCCATAACTGATAAAGCTTTTGGCCACAGCCAGCCATAACTGATAAAGCTTTGGCCACAGCCAGCCATAACTGATAAAGTTTTTTGGCCACTGCCAACCATAACTGATAAAGCTTTGGCACACCGCTAACTGAAAGACACTAGCCATAACTGATAAAGCTTTTGGCCACAGCCAGCCATAACTGATAAAGCTTTCGGCCACAGCCAGCCATAACTGATAAAGCTTTTTGGCCATAGCCAACCATAACTGATAAAGCTTTTGGCCACAGCCAGCCTTAACTGAAAACGGCACTTAGCTCTATAACTGATAAAGCTTTTTGGCCACAGCCAGCCATAACTGATAAAGCTTTTGGCCACAGCCAGCCTAACTGATAAAGCTTTTGGCCATAGCCAACCATAACTGATAAAGGTTTCGGCCACAGCCAGCCATAAACCCCTTAGTTAAGGGCTTTTGGCCACAGCCAGCCATAACTGATAAAGCTTTTGGCCACAGCCAGCCATAACTGATAAAGCTTTTTGGCCATAGCAACCATAACTGATAAGCTTTCGGCCACAGCCAGCCTTAACTGAAAACGACACTTAGTCTCTATAACTGATAAAGCTTTTGGCCACAGCCAGCCATAACTGATAAAGCTTTTGGCCACAGCCAGCCCTAACTGATAAAGCTTTTTGGCCATAGCCAACCATAACTGATAAAGCTTGCACAGCCAGCCTTAACTGAGAATTAGAAAGCTTTTGGCCACAGCCAGCCATAACTATAAGCTTGGCCACACCCCATAAGATAAAGCTTTTTGGCCATAGCCAAGCCATAACTGATAAAGCTTTCGGCCACAGCCAGCCTTAACTGAAAACGACACTTAGTCTATAATGATAAAGCTTTTGGCCAGCCATCCATAACTGATAAAGCGTTTGGCCACAGCCAGCCATAACTGATAAAGCTTTTTGGCCATAGCCAACCATAACTGATAAAGCTTTCGGCCACAGCCAGCCTTAACTGAAAACGACACTTAGTCTCTATAAATGATAAAGCTTTTGGCCACAGCCAGCCATAACTGATAAAGCTTTTGGCCACAGCCAGCCATAACTGATAAAGCTTTTTGGCCATAGCCAACCATAACTGATAAAGCTTTCGGCCACAGCCAGCCTTAACTGAAAACGACACTTAGTCTCTATAACTGATAAAGCTTTTGGCCACAGCCAGCCATAACTGATAAAGCTTTTGGCCACAGCCAGCCATAACTGATAAAGCTTTTTGGCCATAGCCAACCATAACTGATAAAGCTTTCGGCCACAGCCAGCCTTAACTGAAAAGACACTTAGTCTCTATAACTGATAAAGCTTTTGGCCACAGCCAGCCATAACTGATAAAGCTTTTGGCCACAGCCAGCCATAACTGATAAAGCTTTTTGGCCACAGCCAACCATAACTGATAAAGCTTTCGGCCACAGCCAGCCTTAACTGAAAACGACACTTAGTCTCTATAACTGATAAAGCTTTTGGCCACAGCCAGCCATAACTGATAAAGCTTTTGGCCACAGCCAGCCTAACTGATAAAGCTTTTTGGCCATAGCCAACCATAACTGATAAAGCTTTCGGCCACAGCCAGCCTTAACTGAAAACGACACTTAGTCTCTATAACTGATAAAGCTTTTGGCCACAGCCAGCCATAACTGATAAAGCTTTTGGCCACAGCCAGCCTTAACTGATAAAGCTTTCGGCCACAGCCAGCCTTAACTGATAAAGCTTTCGGCCACAGCCAGCCATAACTGATAAAAGCTTTTTGGCCACAGCCAGCCATAACTGATAAAGCTTTTTGGCCACAGCCAGCCATAACTGATAAAGCTTTTTGGCCACAGCTAGACAAAACTGAACCAACACTTACTCTTTCTTATGGTTTTCCTTGCCCGCTCCTTGCTGATACCCTGAAGAAAATGGCGATCCCTGTGGTGTTGCAAACGGTCTCTGCTGAGAGGTCGTGGACCGCGCACCCCTAGTAGCATCCTCCCTGAAACTGTGTGAGGCAGACGACCTACCAGGTGGCTGGTTTCCTGCAGACGTCTGCTGGCTTGCTGGCTTGGAAGCTTGATGCCTGCTGGGTGTGAATGGTTGAGTCGGAGCAGGAGGTTGAGGTCTGGGCGACGAGGGACGAGGCCCTGATGCAGATTGTTCAGACAGGTTGTTCAGAGGCGCATTGGACTTTGATGATTTCCACGAGGGTGTGTCTGATGACGATGATGACCTGTGTGGCGATGTGCTCGTTGAACGAGCGCTCTGAACGTTCCTGGCTGCGTTCCTATTTGACGATGATCTGGAAAAGAAAACCAACATCGAACGCTGTGCAGAGCGGGTATCATAGATTAGATCTACTCTGGTTTCAGCTTGCTGTTAAAAGTTAAAACTCTAGATCTAAAAGTCTTTGTGTCTAGCATGCCATGAATAAAACAGATTATCAACAGAGCAATCAGTCTCCATTATTAAAGTAAACCCAACTCTTCATGTTATCATAATTCAATAAATGAAGAACACTATTTATGAGTTTTGTGGATCTCTCTCTCTCTCTCTCTCTCTCTCTCTCTCTCTCTCTCTCTCTCTCTCTCTCTCTCTCTCTCTGTGCGTTCCCATATCAGGCAGGGTGCATAGTGTCTGTTCTTCTCCTGAGCTTGTCAGTTTGCAGAAGGTCTACCTACTGGCTTCCGCTGACATATCCTGACTTCAGGGCAGCTCATTTCATTGTACAGGTTGCATGCTGATTACGTTCATGTTTCCGAAACCCATTGAATGCTGACATGAATTCTGGGATCTTTAACGTGTATGTTTAATCTTCTGCATGTGTAGATACACAAAGGGAATGAACCGTTTCCCTATGGGTAACCCGCAATACGGTAACCATCAACTCTAACCAATCATCTACTCCATCAACCTCTTGAGCTCTCCTTGGGGAGAGCTGCCTGAATTTCACGCAGAGAAATCTGCCACGACTTAAAAGTGGTAAAAAATAAAATAAAACACTAACTCTTCCCTCCGTATCACCCACTACTGGGTTACGGTAGCATACAAATGCACACAGTGCACGTGAAAAAGGCGTTCTCTCCCTTAACGTAGGGATAGTGTTAAAGAAATGGCAGGTCTGCACTTTTCCTGGGAGATCGTAAAACCCCCCACCCTTAATTTGCCAGACGCTGTCGGGGTTCAAACCAAGGACTTCACGGCCCCACAGGACTGAAGTCAAAAAGTCTTAACCACTCGGCTGTAGCGTCTGTGGATATTAGCCTCAAATTTCTTTCCCATCCCACCTCCCACAAGAAATCAGGAAAAAGTTTGAAATCTTACCGAGTCGATATTCTCGTTTCATTTCATTCCTTTCTCCTCTCCCTGCTTTACAGGGAGGAAAAAAAATCCTCTGAAGCTGGAGTACGGCTGCTTGAATGGCGAGGTAACTGGAAAACGGCCATACATGCAAACTTCTCATCCAGCGAGTACTCACAGTGATGGGGATGAGAGAATCAAGAGTGCATATTCAGGGTGACTGCCGGGTAATATAACTGAGGAACGTGCCACCTCAACATACACCTATCTTAATTTCATCCAGTTTCCTCACAGGCAGGAGAAATTTTTTAACGGTTTTTCTGAACCGCGTGCCAGAGGCACCATACTCCTTTCAGAATTACACCCAAAAATGTTAACGGGATTCCCCCCCCCCTTTTTAAAAAGAAACCACCGAAAAACTTACCTGATTTTTTCACTACATCCTAAACTTACATTGTTGGCCTGTTTGGAACTATTGTTGTTAGCCTCCCCCCCCCCCAAAAAAAAAGAAAAGAAAGAAAGTTTTTATTTTTAAAAAACCAACCCCCCCCCCAAAAAAAAAACATACCTCGTTTCTTCATTACGTCCGTAACTTAGATTGTCAGCCTGTTTGGAATTATTGTTGTTATTGTTTTCTTTGATGCTGGGTTCCTTTTTCTTCAGCGTAGTGGAGTTGTCGTCTTGAGCGAACAGAGTCCCGTTCTCCAACCTGTCCGTGGATTTTGCTTTCCTCCTGGTCTCTCTGTTCGGGTTGTTTGTGGCACCGACTTACTCTCTGCCGCCTTGCTGGTATGGTTTGGCATGGCGGCAGGACCGTTGGGTTGTCTGCTGCGTGGTGTTTGATCTCGCCCGCGTCTTTGCTGTTGCGGTGTCGGTAATGGGTCCTGTGTTCGGACCGTGTCTGGTCTTGCTGCTGGACGACCTGGTTCTGCTGGACCTGGTCTTTCTGGAGGTCTGAAGTTACTGCGACTGGTGTTGTTTTGTGCTGGAGTTTGAACCTGCGGAACAAGAAAGCATGTGTCTGTCTGTATGTGAGGGATGACAGCAGGATAATAGCCTGGTGGGTTAGAGCAACGCACTCGTGATCTGCTGACCCGGGTTTAGATCTCGTTCAAGGGGAGTTTTCCCACTGGAGTTAACCTCAGTGCTGACTCGGCTTCCCCCAAAAAGCCCTTTGGATGAGACTGTAAACTAAGGTTCTGTGTGCAAACACACGCAGAAATCTTCCACAAGTTAAAACCTGTTCCGTTTTTCAGAAGAGCAGGTCATTGTGTGCCGGTGGGAATGGATGGTAAAAATTTACAAAACCGCATATACATAGGGAATGGATGTAAAAAAAAGTATACTTGAGCGCTTGTGCTGTTGTCTTTGAAACAAAAGAATAACAACAAACAACAAAAAAAGGACAGTGCTGTGGGATGAAAAAAGTATGCATAGTGTATGTGAGGGATGACAGTGATGAATGTATCTGCTTGCACATATGATGCATGGATGCAAGCATGAATGTCTGAATGTACTACTACTACTACTAATATATGGACTTTATATAGCGCTGAATCTTGTAAAAAAACAACAACAACCCAACAAATCCAAGCGCTTATGCACGGATATTGCATGAATTCAAAGACACAGACACGCACAAACAACATCCCCCCCCCCCACACACACACAAAACCAAAAAACCCACACACACACACACCTGTTCAGGACGTCCAAGCATCGAAGGTCCATCGGTGTCCTCAGGATGGGGCAGGTTCTCTGTTGTTTGATGGAAGCCCCTGTCTCCTAAATACTGCCAGACTTCCCGGTGGTGCTGGTACACTCCCTGCTCCAGTCTGGTCAGACACTGCTGTAACTCCCGCACCCCCAACAGCACTTCCCGCAACACGTTCCTCTGATCTGTCAAAGAGGGAGCACATACATATAACGCGCATCTGTCACTTACCCCCCCCCACTTCCAGCTACTGCTACAGCCGCAATCCATTCCATCCCATTCCAGCCGGTGCTAATTATAGCGGAAACTGACTCCCATTCCAGCCGGTGCTAATTATAGCGGAAACTGACTTGGACAAGGAGGGGGGGGGGGGGGTAATTCTAGCACTGGTCCCTAGACTGAGTTATGCTAGATTCGTGTGCGTGCTGTGACTGCCCTTTTCAATTCCAAGATTTTATATAAAGTTTCTCCTTCTCTGCCCCAACTTTCTTTACCAGGTAGGATGTGTGGTGCTACCTGGTCTCCTCCTGTGCTTGTGGCTCTGCAGGAGGTCTGCCTGCTGGCCTCACTGGTGCATTCTGACTTCAGAGCAGCTCGTTTTTTATGCAGGATTCTTGCTAGGTATGTCTGTGATTCCCCGTAACACCGTCAGATGCTTACGTGAATTATGGGATCTTTAACGTGCATGTTTGATTGCAATACACGAAGAGATTAAAGGCACTGAGTGAAAAGACTCGACTCGTTGGAGTTTGCGTTGTAGATAGAGCTACATCAGTTCCTGATGTCACAAAATAATGTGCTGTAGCCTTAAGTACAACACTTTTCACTGTAAAAAAAACAAAACAAACAAAACCCCAACTAAAAGGAGTTCAATGAAAGGGAAACTACTCATACCTTTATCCTCATCCCTCATACCCTTCCTCTGCCGACAGCGCCTGGGCTTTATCACAGTTCTTGATTAAACCATTGACGCTGGGGGCAACAGCAAAAAAGTGAGAGGCTGTATGACCAGTGGCTTTCCCACTCATGGAATTCCACTTTACAGCTTAGTCTTTAGTGATCAACTATGACTCTCTGACTAGGAGGCTTGACTTGCACAGTCCTTATGTGCTGCAGCCCTGGGGGCTGGTTGGCCTTTGGAGAACATCTCCAACGCTGACTGTCCTTATGCCCACTTGGCCGAGAGAGTGGGGATGTAATGTGGGCAAGGCATCTCCACTATAATCAAATTTCTGCCAAGTTTCCAAAACAGCAGCTGCCTCCTCTGCTGTTTTGGAGGTCATCGTCGGACACGACGGACAAACATACACACATAGTTTTGACTCTGCACATTTCAGAAAAGAAAAAAGAAAAAAAAAAGTCAACACAAAAGAAGTTAAATGATTTTTCAGTGAATATGAAAACTTTTCACTTCAAAACTATTTCTTGAGGGAGAGGAAACTTAACCCGTGTGTAAAATCAGCCATTCTTTGTTCTATTTTTTTTTTCTTCCTTGGCTAGAGCTCTGAGGCTCACCAAGGGTGAGATTTTGCACGTACGACCGATTTTGCCCACCGTGAAGGTAGCCACATTCCAACTTCAGGGACATATGCTGGGTATATTTGTGTTTCCGTAACCCACCAAATTCTTACATAAATTACAGGATCTTTAGCGTGCATATTTGATCTTCTGCATGAAGAGGAATAATGCACTGGCAGGTCTGCGCTTGAAATTGACTTGAAAGATCACAAAAATCCCCACCTTTAATTCACCAGGTGCTGCTGCCGAGATTTGAACCCATGACTTCATGGACCCATGGGGTTGCAGTCAAACGGTCCTAACCACTCGCCTATGGTGTCTGTCAGTCATTCTTTTCAGTGGTTCAGCTGTTAGATTCTTATACCTTGTCAAGATCAGTATAATAATAATAATAATAATAATGATAATAATAATAATAATAATCATAAATGGAACTTATATAGTGCTATATCTTGCAAAGACAAATCAAAGCGCATGCATTCAACCTAATCTTACACAGTCATGCAACCAATGACAAATAATCAATAATTTAAACAAACAGATATTACAAACATGGTATGCTGCAGACCAAATCTATGAAATAAAATTGCAATAGTCAAATGTTTTTCAAAAGCACACACACACACACTCACACAGGTCATATACTTTAGCAGGGTAATGGTTAGTGAAGGTGGGATAGTTCTGTTATGAAACAGGAGGAGGGAAATCTTAGGTTTGAAATAAATATGTCTTGAGGCTGGATTTAAAAGTGTCATAGCTAGGCTTCTGGCGAAGAGAGAGAGGGAGCTCATTCAAGGTCGATGGACCTGAAATAGAGAAAGAGCGGCGGCCAATGGTGGATTGGTTGAATCTAGGTAATCGTAGGTAGTGTGTGAGTGTCAAACTTTTGTGTTTTTAGCATTCGCTGACTTGCTTTAAAACAAAATACACAAAGATAACAATAATAATAGTAATATATCAAATTCATACAGCGCTGAATCTTGCAAAGCAAACAAATCAAAGCTCTTGCACACAAGTCATTTACTTGCATGCAACTTTCCACAAATATTATTTAACAGAGGTGATATACATTCATATTGACAAGATTATTTGTAGAGATCAACGGTACACAAAATAAACCTTTAAACTGAAACATATGTTTGGTTTTATAAATTTTATTGCATTTGCTGATTAAAAAAAAAGAAGTCAAAATAGTGTGTTACAGAGTAGCTATTGCCAAAAAACTTTAAAGCAGTTCTAATGAGTTGGTCATAGGCCAAACATGTGCAAAGATTTTTGACTCCTCACCCTCCCACCCCCCGGAAACAGTCCCCAACATATTGATAAATTAATTTTTTGTTTAAATCTTAATATTCTGAAATATTATGTAAGATTCAAAGTTGAAAACAAGAAGATGGATCCATGTGTGTGCGTGTATGTGTGTGTGTGTGTGCGTGTGTGAGAGAGGAGAGAGAGAGAGAGAAATATTTTCCTACTGCCTGTATCTATGAGTGATCTTTACAGTTAATTGTGTGTGTGTGTGTGCGTGCACACGCGTGCGTGCATGTGTGTGTACGTGCACGTGTGTTTATGCATGATGTGTGGGTGTGTGTGCATGCATGGGAGGGTGAACAAAACGTTTTCTTATTGCCTATTATCTATGGGTGATCTCCACAGTAAATGACATGGACACAAATTAAAGCCTGCATATCTATCAGTACTTCAGTAGACAAACAATGGCCTTCTCCTACCTGTATCCAGCCTATCTATCAGTACTTAAGTAGACAAACAATGGCCTTCTCCTACCTGTATCCAGCCTATCTATCAGTGCTTAAGTAGACAAACAATGGCCTTCTCCTACCTGTATCCAGCCTATCTATCAGTACTTAAGTAGACAAACAATGGCCTTCTCCTACCTGTATCCAGCCTATCTATCAGTACTTAAGTAGACAAACAATGGCCTTCTCCTACCTGTATCCAGCCTATCTATCAGTACTTAAGTAGACAAACAATGGCCTTCTCCTACCTGTATCCAGCCTATCTATCAGTGCTTAAGTAGACAAACAATGGCCTTCTCCTACCTGTATCCAGCCTATCTATCAGTACTTAAGTAGACAAACAATGGCCTTCTCCTACCTGTATCCAGCCTATCTATCAGTACTTAAGTAGACAAACAATGGCCTTCTCCTACCTGTATCCAGCCTATCTATCAGTACTTAAGTAGACAAACAAACAATGGCTTTCTCCTACCTGTATCCAGCCTAAGTAGACAAACAAACAATGGCTTTCTCCTACCTGTATCCAGCCTATCTATCAGTACTTAAGAAGACAAACAATGGCCTTCTCCTACCTGCATCCAGCCTATCTATCAGTACTTAAGTAGACAAACAATGGCCTTCTCCTACCTGTATCCAGCCTATCTATCAGTACTTAAGTAGACAAACAATGGCCTTCTCCTACCTGTATCCAGATTTTCTGGCTGGCTGCACTCCTGACTGCTCCTAAAAAAATATAAGAGAAACATATACAGCATAATGATTGACATGAAGAGAAAACACTGCAGTCCACACAGAGAAAATAATCCACATCTCTCTCACTCTACACACACACACACACACACACAATATATATATAATATATATATATATATATATATATATATATATAATATATATATATATATATATATATATATATAATTATATACATACACACACATATATATACATCTATAAATATATGTATCAAGACAGAGATATCAAATCTGCTGCTATGTTGAATTTGAACATACACCATTGTGACCTTTCTATGGCTTGTATGTGTGTGTGTGTGTGTGTGTGTGTGTGTGTGTGTGTGTGTGTGTGTGTGTGTGTGTGTATGTGTGTGTGTGTGTGTGTGTGTGTGTGTGTGTGTGTGTTTTGTTCCTTGGCGAGAGCTCTGAGGTTCACGAAGGTGAGATTTTTATGCATGCATCCATGTTTACCCACCGTTAAGGTAGCTGCATTCCGACTTCATGGATGGTGTCTAAACACGACACTAGCGTGCATATGTTTTTAGTTTGTCATCTTTCGGTACTGGCACACAACGAGACCTCCTCTTCCTAAAGGTAGAATGGGTTTTAAAGCTAACAAGATGCAACTCACCAAAAATGGTATTAGAATAAAAAAACAATAGACAATGAATGAGATGATCATGATACAATACAATAAAAGATATGATACAGAATTAAACATGTGCGCGTACACACCAGCCACCACACCATGCACACAAACGCACAATTTTATATCACATCCTCAGGGTCAGAATTCAACACAGAGCCCAATCAGTGTCAGGCTGCTGTCAGGCCCCTAGCCAGAGAGGCCCTGCACCACCGCTGGATCACTTACGAGGGTTTTTGGTGGCACCTGTTTTGAGCTAACATATGCAGGGACACCACCAGATAGGCCCCTTACTGATGACAACAATATCTCACAGTTGTGGAGCCAGACGAGTGAGATAGATACCCAGGGTGGCAATCACCACAACATCCCTCCAATGACCTTGTCCTGGGAACCTCCCAACCCTGAAGGCTTTGACACAAACTCACCACGGGCACAGAGGTGCACGGGAAACCAAAACTGAGGTCTCCATGAGACCAGAGCCTCTGGGGACACCAAATCAGAGACCCCTTTTTTTCATTTCATTTCATTTTATACCACTTTAAGTCACGGCAGATTTCTCTGCGTGAAATTCGGGCTGCTCTCCCTGGGGAGAGCACGTCGCCACAAGAGCAGCGCCACCCATTAAAAATTTTTTTCCTGTCTGCAACAGTATTTGTTTCCCTATCAAGAGTGGCTTTTTTCTACATAATTTTGCCAGGGACAACTCTCTTGTTGCCGTGGGTTCTTTTACGTGCGCTAAATAATTATGTGCAACACACGGGACCTCGGTATATCGTCTCATCCGAAAGACTAGCACCCAGACCACCACTCATGATCTAATGGATGGGGAAAAAGTTTCGGGTCCAAACGGGATACGAACCACCGAACATTTCCGACCCGGACTTTTCGCTTTCTAGACAGGCGCGTTACCTCTAGACCATCGATCCACCTGTTGTTGGTGTGCTTTGGGACTTATGTGACAGGGATGTGCTCTGTGCTTTTCATCTTAAAAAAATACCCCAGCATAAACCGGGTCTGCAAGATACAGACACCAGCAGTGTTGGTCAGATATTTGTATTGTATATCACTGTAAGTCACGGCAGATTTCTCTGTGTGGAATTCGGGCTGCTCCTCCCTGAAAAGAGTGTGTCACCACAAGGGCAGATAATGTGAGCAACACCCTCAAAATCGTATCCCTCAAGTGGACGAAGCTCAACTGCGTGGCCCCAGTCTTCCCAATGAGCTCATAGCAAGCTCACTCTGGGTGGGAGTGGCTGGATCCCCTCCCCCACAAAAAAAGAAAAGACCCTACTATGACTCTTATGGGATGCGAACCGACAACCTCCCAGTGCTACCCACTGCGCCATGGTGGATGGTACACACACACACATTTTCTAATATCACTAAGTGGAAAGACGTTAAAGCGAAGAGCACACACACACACACGTAAGTACAATCTGACGACCCGGGTTCGATTCCCGTTCAAGGGGGATATTTTCCCCTGGAGTTAACATCAAAGCAGACTCCATTCTCCCCAAAAGTCCTTTCGGATGAGACTATAAACCGAGGCCCTGTGTGCAAATGCACGCAGAACATCTTGCGCACACGTTAAATCCTGTTCCGCTTTTCGAAAGAGTAGGCTATTGTGTGCCGGTGGGAACAGATGACACAATTTACAAAACCGCATACACACGGAGACAGGATGTAAAAAAGCGCATCAGTGCTTTATTCCATTATTCTCGATATAAAAGAATAAATAAATAAATAAATAATATCACTTAGTGGAAAGACGTTAAAGTGAAGAGCACACACAGACACACACTTATGTCAGATGTAAGTACAACACTACATGACTTAGCACAACCTGTGTTGTACGTGACTTAGCACAACCTGTGTTGTACGTGACTCAGCACAACCTGTGTGACTTGGCACAACCTGTGTTGTACGTGACTTGGCACAACCTGTGTTGTACGTGACTCAGCACAACCTGTGTGACTTAGCCCAACCTGTGTTGTACGTGACTTGGCACAACCTGTGTTGTACGTGACTTAGCCCAACCTGTGTGACTTAGCCCAACCTGTGTTGTATGTGACTTGGCACAACCTGTGTTGTACGTGACTTAGCTCAACCTGTGTGACTTAGCACAACCTGTGTGACTTAGCACAACCTGTGTTGTACGTGACTTGGCACAACCTGTGTTGTACGTGACTTGGCACAACCTGTGTGACTTGGCACAACCTGTGTTGTATGTGACTTGGCACAACCTGTGTTGTACGTGACTTAGCCCAACCTGTGTTGTACGTGACTTAGCCCAACCTGTGTTGTACGTTACTTAGCACAACCTGTGTTGTACGTGACTTAGCCCAACCTGTTTTGTACGTGACTTAGCCCAACCTGTGTTGTACGTGACTTAGCCCAACCTGTGTTGTACGTGACTTGGCACAACCTGTGTTGTACGTGACTTGGCACAACCTGTTGACTTAGCCCAACCTGTGTTGTACGTGACTTAGCCCAACCTGTGTTGTACGTGACTTAGCCCAACCTGTGTTGTACGTGACTCAGCACAACCTGTGTGACTTAGCCCAACCTGTGTTGTACGTGACTTAGCCCAACCTGTGTTGTACGTGACTTAGCCCAACCTGTCTTACCCTGCAGAGTAACAGGCCAGCCGTGACCCAGGACCAGAGGGGCAGAGGACACCCTGGCTCTCAGGCGGCAGTGATTCCTGTACAGGGAGACCCTCTACGTCCGGGAGGAGGGAAAGACTGCAAGTCCAATGGACCATCACATCACGGAACAGATACTGCAACAAAACGTTCCCTGGTCTTTAACACTGTACGGCGACTCTGAACAGTTGAACTGATTTGATGATGATGATGATGATAACAAGAACAATAATGATAATAATAATGATAATAAATGGAATTTATACAGCACTGAATCTTAATAATAATAAAAAATGATAATGATGATAATAATGATAATAATAATAACAACAATAAAAATGTATGGAATTTATATAGCACTGAATCTTGTCAAGTAGACAAAATCGAAGCACTTGCATTCAAATCATGTAGCATGCGATGGTGTTAATGTGAAGAACCAAAAAACCCCTACTGCAACTAATATTTACTGATACCAAAGTGAAAACAAAATATTGCAACAATATACATGTGAAATACATAGCTCTTGACACAGCTTTGTTCTATGGTAGCCACACTCTGTCCTTGCACTACTTGAGAAGAATTCTCTCTATCTGTATGTCTGTCTGTCTCACGCACACACACACAAACACACACACACACACACACGCACTCACACAACACACACTCTCACACACACACACACACACACTCACACAACACACACACACACACTCACACACACATACACACAACACACACACACACAAAAACACACACGCAAAATCTTGCCTAAGACAAATAAAGCAAAAACCCCCCCCGAGAAGTACCCTGCTAGGGAACAAACCTCCAAATCAGGAAACAGGTACATCAAGGCAGACGTCACAGCCTTGGCATTGTCACCACCACCCCGTGCAGCCCCCTCAGTCTTGTACCCCAGAGTGACACCCCAGAACGACACACCCAGCAGGTAGGCGTCAAATTTCTTCTGGCAATCGTCCATCACAGATTTCACCATTTCCCACCGTTCGTATCCCAGCTCCATCACCATGTGTTCAGCAAACTCGCGCTTGCGTTCCGACGAACGCGCGCCGATTTTCGGAGTCCACGTGACCAAAGCGGTGAGTCTGACGTCTCCCGGCCATTTGAAAGAGAGCAGGTTTGTGTTGTCCACCACTGAGTAGGAAATTTTGTGAGAAAAAAAAAAAAAAGAATGATTATTCGTAGATGCAGAATGGAAAACCTGAAAATCTTTTATCAAAACTAGAAATGTGAACGAGTGTTCACAAAATATAAAAGTAATAATCAATATGCGAGAAAGGGATACGTAAGGAGCTATTACTTGTGCACACATGTATGCAGTTATTATAGATTATATTACAAAGTGTTAATGTGCACATGGGTGTGCATGCACATGCATGCACACACAGAGCTTACAATAATTAAATGTTAAACGGAACAAACAATGTGAAAATACAGACACAGAGTCTATCTCTCTCTCCCTCACACACACACTAGATGTTGAACTGAACATGCACACGCACACACACACACACACAGACGAACACACACACACACACACACACGCACACAGACATACACACAGACGACACACACACACAGATGACACACACACACACACACACAGACGACACACACACACAGACACACACACACGACAACACATACACACACGCGCACACACACACACACACACAGACACGCACACACACACAGACACACACACGCACACACACATGCACACACACACACACACACACACACACAACACACACACACACACACACACTCAGCATCTGACAGCAGATGGCAGGAACTGCCTAGTGTTAGCATGAAGAAACGTAACCATGTAAACTATAATGTACCAAAAGTTTAGTAACAATTACTTTTAGACTGCTGCTCCTGTGATTGACTGCAAATGCAATACAATAGCCTGGTTGTAGCCAAGATTCATTATTTTGTGAAGATGATCCCAAAAAGGGAACATGAACTGTGAATTCTTTAAAGCACATCATATTATACAACCTGACAAAATTTACAAAACTGCATACACACGGGGACTGGATGTAAAAAAGCAAATGAGTGCTTATTCCATTATCCTCGAAATAAAATAAAGAAACCAACAACCTTCTGCTTGCGTGTGGGCACAAAAGGAATGACAGGTATATAAGCACACTTAAAGTCACCAAGAGAGATCACGCAGTTCTCCATCCAATTTCTGTCAGATGGTGCAGAGATTCAACCCCCCCTAGCCCACAACCACAGGACTATTAGGATTAACCAAAGCCCACTGTCTTGCCCACAAAACTAGGGTGCCAGGTTGCAGACACACAGCAACACCCACCATAAGTTACCTTAGTTCAGGATGTATTGGGCTTCCCAGCGTGCTGTTTCTTTTTCCTTAGCATACTGGGTTTCTTAGCATGCTGATTGTCGGGTTTGCCAGCATGTTGATTGTCGGGTTTGCCAGCATGTTGATTGTTGGGTTTGCCAGCATGCTGATTGTCTGGCATGCTGACTGTTGGGTTTGCCAGCATGTTGACTGTTGGGTTTGCCAGCATGTTGGGTTGGGGTTTACCAGCAAACTGAGTTTCCATGCATTCACTGATATTAGGTTTCTTAGCATCTTGGTTTCTTAGCATTTTGGGTTTCTAACATACTGGGCTTGAGTTTCCATGCATACTGTGTTTCTCAGCATACTGTGTTTCCCAGCATATTAGTTTGGGTCAGTTATTTATCTATCTATCAATGCTATCATTTATTATTACTCATGTACTTTTATACATTATCAAATATTTGGTGTATATATTCATTTTCAACT
This sequence comes from Rapana venosa, assembly GCA_028751875.1. NCBI lineage: Eukaryota > Metazoa > Mollusca > Gastropoda > Neogastropoda > Muricidae > Rapana > Rapana venosa. The sequence continues at coordinate 51,252,424 of CM054144.1, forward strand.
AATTATGAATTGCTAATTATTCAAACCAACCTCTAAATTCTTGATCCTTTTTCAAAGCTCCATCTGAAGTGAAGATATCTTTGTTAACCCACACTTCGATGACTTTGCCAGATGATAAGGAAATGGTTGTGTCCTTTGGTCCGGAATGCTGCTCAGTCTGAAACCAGACACCACATTCACTTTAAGGCAAAGCTCAAAGGAGAACAAACGAATGAATATACGATACATTCATTTCAAGGCAACGCTTAAACTAAGTTAAAGGAGAACAAATGAATGAATCTATGATACGTTCACTTCAAGGCAAAGTGTAAAGGAGAATAAATGAATGAATCTATGATACATTCATTTCATGGCAAAGCTTAAAGGAGAAAAAATGAATGAATCTATGATACATTCATTCAAAGGTGAAGCTTGAAGCCAATAAAGGAGATTTAGTGGATCGGTGGTCTAGAGGTAACGCGCCTGTCTAGAAAGCGAAAAGTCCGGGTGTGAAGTGTGCGGCGGTTCGTACCCCGTTTGGACCGGAAATTTTTCCCCCATCCATTAGACCATGAGTGGTGGTCTGGGCGCTAGTCTTTCGGATGAGACAATAAACCGAGGTCCCGTGTGTTACACATAATTATTTAGCGCACGTAAAAAAAACCACGGCAACAAGAGAGTTGTCCCTGGCAAAATTCTTAGAAAAAAGCCACTCTGATAGGGAAACAAATACAGCTGCAGAAAAAAAAAAAAAAAAAAGGGTGAAAGGGTGGCGCAGCGCTAAGTGGCGACGCGTTCTCCCGCTCTCCCCGGGGAGAGCAGCCCGAATTTCACGGAGAGAAATCTGCCGTGACTTAAAGTGGTATGAAATAAAATCTGAGCGCTTTGATTTGTTGCTTTACAAGATTCAGCGCTATATAAATTCCATACATTATTATTATTATTATTTATAAAGTGCATAAAAAAGACTATCCACACTAAATAGGTATGATTGTAGCAGGGGGAAGAGAAACTTACTTACTTAGGATTTATAGGGCAGTGGAGTGGAGAGGAGCTGAGAAAAATATGAGTAACAACCACACAGTTGTATACAAAATCACACACACACACACACACACACACACTCATTCACTGATTTATCAAGTCCCAAAATTGCTGCAACAGAGTCACACACACATAAGTTCAGTCACACACACATTTTTACTGATTTAGCAATTAACAATCACTGCGCACATTGCAAAGCAGTGTAACTGCTTAAGGCCCATGGTATTGATGACTGTTTTAAATAGCACTTGATAAGCCCTACTTGAGCTCTGCAGTAAGATTTTTCTTCTTCCTAAGCCAGACCTCTGAGGTTCATCAGCTGAGACTTTGTGCATGTAACCAGTTTTACCTACCATTAACTTTAAGGTATCCACATTCTGACTTCAGGGATGCCCGGATGGTGTCTAAGATGGATCGGTGGTCTAGAGGTAACGCGCCTGTCTAGAAAGCGAAAAGTTGGGTCGGAAGTGTGCGGTGGTTCGAATCCCATTTGGGCCCGAAACTTTTCTCCCATCCATTAGACCACGAGTGGTGGTCTGGACGCTAGTCTTTTGGATAAGACGATAAACCGAGGTCCGGCGTGTTACACAAAATTATTCAGCACACATAAAAGAACCCACGGCAACAAGAGAGTTGTACCTGGCAAAATTATTAGAAAAAAAGCCACTCTGATACTGAAATAGGGAAACAAATACAGTTGCAGATCAAAACCAAAAATAAGGTGGTGCTGCTCTTTTGGCGAGGCGCTCTCCCTGGGGAGAGCAGCCCGAGAATTTCACACTGAGAATTCTCATGACTTAAAGTGGTATAAATAAATAAAAATAAATAAATAAACATGACATCTGTGTGCATGCACTTTTTTGTGGGAAATGTCATCAATTCCTGCCATCATTAAACTGCCTACTCTTCCAAAAGGCGGAACAGATTTTTAATGATTTTAAGTTATTCACTGGGCACATGGGGCCTCAGTTATTATGGTCTCATCGGAAGGACTTTTGAGGGAGTCTATACTGATATTAGTGATAAGTATAAATGTTAACTCTAGTGTAAAATTTCCTAAAACGGGAGCCTTGGTGGTGGCTCAATCAGGATGGTCAGATCCTGAGCCCAACGCTCTAACCTTAAGGCTCTCTCTCTCTCCCCCCCCCCCCCCCCCCAGTTAGAATTTATAATGTGTACATTTGATGACAGAAAATGAATAAATTTGACTGAAACGAATCTAAATCAAAAACGAAACTAAACATAAGGAACGTCCAAACTCTCTAACTTCCGAGACTATGGCACGAGATCTAATAATCACACAAATATATCAAACTGCTGAACTGGACGACTGAAATCCAGTTAACGACAAGAGTAATTACAATGATACATATTCTTAATCAGTTAATGTTAAGAAAAATGACTTGAACTGATTTTATTAGTAAATATTACCGACTGTGATGTTCTGGTACGAGTCATCGTTTTTTCACTCAACTTGTTTGAAATAGTGTACTAAAGTCGTTTCTGCCAAAACCATTACACGTAGCAATCCACAGACAAGTGACCAATAGCTGTTCCTATCTTTTCTCTGTTGTTTTCCCAACTTTTACTTGATTTTTCCTAGTCTCTAGAAGCTCAAACCACACACAAGTAAAATCTTCCTCATTCTCTTCTTCCGGGAAGTTAGAAATAGTTCACTAGGCCTAGACCTAGGACGCACTCCAGATTTAACTTATCAGCAAAGAAGTGTTTTCAGGGTTCGAATCAGAAAGATAGCTTAGTTTTAAATATATATTATATATATATATATATATATATATATATATATATATTATATATATAATGTGTGTGTGTGTGTGTGTGTACAAAATACGATTGGAAGGGGGGGGGGGGGGGGGGGGTGCTGAGGAAATAGACATGCCAGGTAGTCATCAGAAAATTGGAAGTTTCATTAGCCTAGCAGTCCACAAAGAAATAATCGGTTACAGAGTTGGCTGAAACGTTTAAAAATAAATGAAATTTACTAAATTGTGTGCATAGTCGCATAAGCTGTGAATCAAAGCCGGTTTTTCACAGAAGTTTAAAAAGAATGTGGGCACAAAGGCTGTATGAAAAATAATATAATTATATTGGAAGGGGGGGGGGGGGGGAGGGAGCAATAAAAGTGGAGTGCGGCCTATAGTTTTTGCTTAAAAGTGAGTAGGCCTATTCGGGAATTATATATTGCAAACAAAATCAATCACATGGATAATAATTGTCTGTTTGAGTGAGATAAATCTTAAACATGTAAAATCTTTGACCACATTAGGCTAGTTGTCGAAATTGTGTTTTGCCCAGTCTGACGGTATAGTTCCATAATAATTATTAGGCCTATCGGAAATTCCCGCTCTTTGGGGGCTTTTACTAAGGCTCTAGAACGTGAAAGGCAAACTGGAGGTGTTGTGGATGTGGTATACAAACAGAAACAGTTGGTAAGTAATGTATGTCATTATTTCTTTTCGTGAATTCATCACCATCCCTTTTGTTAACCAAGATAAGAAATGAAAAACCTTTTAAAGTTATTTTTAAAGCCATTTTCTGTATGGTGTAAATCTGGCGTCAGCTCATTAGATTTTTTATGAAGACATGAATGTTAAATTAATTGGCCTACAATATAACACTGCCGCCATTAATATTGATAAATATATTACATTAAAATGATAGATAAACTGTCAGTATTTTCCAACACAATGATCTGTGCCATGTACTGATGTAGGCCTAGTACTGATTCCCACCAGCTTCTTTCATGGTATCAGATGATACACCAGTTAGATGTTTTTATTCATGTGGTGAGAACAGAAAGTTACTTCTAAACTTGTAGTAATGTGTGTGTGTGTGTGTGTGTGTGTGTGTGTGTGTAATGAATGTCTAGAAGCCTAATGAATCTCTTGAAGACAAAAAGTACCCTAGGCATTTTACAAAAAGAGTCTCATCTCAAATCACCTGTCAGCATCACCAAGTTATTTGCTGCACCCAATGAAACTGACATGATCCTCCTTCTCCATTTAGTGATTTACTCTGGTCTTTGCTGGCCCTGCTGATTTCATGGATTTTCATGCGGCAGGATTCGGAAGTGTTGCCAATGAGAGAAGCTGGGGGTCTGCCTTTTTCTTTCTTTTTGAGTTTTTCCCACAGGGTCTTGCCTTGAAAGATAGTCTTCATGAGGTCTGTATCTTGGTTTCATTGCGTATAGCCTACATATATATATATATATATATATATATATATATATATATCTTAATTTCCTTTCATTTATCAATGTAAGAAGTTTTCTTGTTGTTTCCAGTTTGTGTAGTAGAGACTAGTACTTATATTGTATGCTTTCATTTGTTCTCTTATCTGTTCAACTGACCTTGAGCAGCCTTCTAAAAACACACACCTCAACTGCTTTGATTCTTTTTTTTTTACCATCTTTTCTTTGTGTCCAGGATTCACAGTCATATAGCTTGATGGATCATACTAAGCATTTCGTAATTTCTTTTTTTCAGCTGGTAACTCAGGTAAGGAATGCTGCAATATTTCCAGATGTTCTTTATTTGGATCTTTCTTCATTTTAGCCATGCTTATCGAATAAGCATAACTCCCCCTAAGTTATCTTATTGAATAAGCATAAGTTAATTTGTTATCTTATTAAATAAGCATAAGTTTATCTTATTGAATAAGCATAAGTTATCCCATTGAATAAGCATAAGTTATCTTATTGAAAAAGCATAAGTTATCTTATTGACTAAACATAAGTTCTCTTATTGAATAAGCATAAGTTATCTTATTGAATAAGCATAAGCTATAAGAATAAGTTAATCTTACTTAAACTATGTCTTTGGTATGTAGTCCATCATTTGTTTTGACTGTGCCGAGATATTTACAGTTTTTGACATTTTCTAATGTATAAATCAAAATGAAGAACTTTTTATCATCTTCTCAGACTAAAGCAAAGCCTTTGACAATGTGATTCACCACCATCTTTTTGACTCAATGTATAAATTAATATAGGCTTTTTAAAACACATCACCTTGTGAATTAAGTAATTTCCTTTACTTTAACATTACTTTATTCTTTTATATCGAGGATAATGGAATAAGCACTTATGTGCTTTTTTTACATCAAGTCCCCTTGTGTATGCACTTTTGTAAATTCTGTCATCTATTCCGTCTGGCACACAATGGCCTACTCTTATGAAGAGTGGAACAGGATTTAACGTGTGCGCAAGATGTTCTGTGTGCGTTCGCACACGGGGCCTCAGTTTATAGTCTCATCCGAAGGACTTTTGTGGAGAGTGGAGTCTGCACTGATGTTAACTCCAGGGCAAAAATATCCCCTTGAACGGGAATGGAACCCGGGTTGTCAGATTGTGAGCGCAATGTTCTAACCACTTGGCTATCCCATCCCCCTCACTTTATGAAGACCAAAAGGGCACTATCACAGCATCAGATGGGGCAATCAAAAGGCGAGGATGCATCCTCTCACCTCCCCTTCTCTATTGTATATATTTTACACAGAGCAAGTCATGAGAGTGTCTGATGTTGAAGAAATTGGCCTCAAGATAGATCTATGGCAGAAACATAACAGATCTGTGCTACACTGATGATACAGCACTACTACTACTAGCCAGTAAGATTAGGGTCAGCATGAAGAGAGTATTACACAGAGTAGATCATGCTAAAAGACCTGGTTTGAAGAAAGCTTGAAGCCAGATCCATGAATTTTGTTCTCACACAGTCACATTAGAAGTTTATATATATATATATATATATATATATATATATATATATATATATATATATATATATATATTCTTTTTGTTATTAAGTTTTTTGTGACTTAAAAAAAAATCTCAATATTGATTTGCTTATTATTGTAACAGAATAGATTCATGAGGATCACAGATCTATATCAGTTTGCTATATATTGGTCTGACTGGACATGTTTACCCTCATTTGTGTGGTGTGTGTGTGTGTGTCACTGTGTGTGTATGTGACTGTGTGTGTGTGTGCACACGCACACATGCGCTTACGTGTATGTGTGTGTGTGTGTGTGTGTGTGAGACTTTCTTGTTTTTTTGTTTAAGAGCATTTTTCGTTTGCAAATGTGTGCTTGACAGGACCTTGCAACATTACATTGGAGTACAATGTAGCATGCAAGGCTGATGGCATGGCATGCTGTTTGTTTTGATACAGGTTAAATGAACACACTTGCCAAAGGAGAAGACCATTCATTCTAAGGAGACTGGATCTTGAGGTTGGATCCACTGCCCCCGCCCTACAAAAACAATTTTCCAACAAAATTTCCTTTACTCACCAAGTCCTGCACTTATCCAGTTTAACTGTTCAGACAATGAACTGAACACCTTAAACAAACACACTACTTGTTAGATTTCATTCAGGATTCTTCAAGCGTTTGTTTTGCCATCACTCTACTCAGTTTCCATGCCAGGATCTATATATGGCTGACTTTTTCAGCAGTACCACGGTTTAGCCTATATATATAACTAAGTGTGAAGATATTTTTCTGTGCCCCGTAATTAGTCCGTCCTTCGTTCATTTTCTGTGAAAAGGTCCTGATGAAAATTTTACGAGATCAGACATCTTCGTACCAGCGTGAAAGGAGGAAGCATGTCTTCACAAGACAAACAGACGAGCTTGACATCGTCAGCCAGAGATGATGACAACAGAGATGGGAAGCAGAGGCCCTCTGTGGGTGCTTCGTCGGGGCCTGTGCAGGGGATGGTGAATTCTGATAGTTCCAGTGCACAAGGAGACTATGATGACGTGGAGAAAGAGATGGATGATGACCTGCCGATGCTTTCCAATGCCAGCTACAAAAACGATGCCGCACTTTCAGGGGAGAGGTGTGTGTGTTTGTTTTCTGTTCGGAGTTTACATTGCTAGTGGTTACTATTATGCAGATGGTTTGCTTTCTTTCTCTCCGTGTGTTGTGGTTTGGTTAACGATGCGGCACTTTCAGGGGAGAGGTGTGTTTGTGTTCGTTTTCTGTTCGAAGTTTACATTGTTAGTGGTTATTGTTATGCAGATGGTTTGCTTTTCTTTCTCTCTGTGTGTTGTTGTTGTTTGGTTTGTTTGTTCATTACTACTAAGTGGGGGATTGGGTCTTTTTCTGTGTGTGTCTTCTCTTTGTCTCTGTTTCTCCGTCTCTGTTTTTCTCTTTCTGTCTGTCATCATACACTTGTCATATCATATCTTGTATCTTGTCCTGTCATTTTGCACACACACATGCACACACACACCTATGCACACACATATGTGCATGTACTCATGCACACATTCATACACACACGCATGCACACTCACACACATCTACCATGTACCATCTGGAAATAAAAATTTGACCTGACTTGACACACACACACACCCCCATACATGCACACATGTATGCACACACGCACTCACATACACCCACACCCACACACACATGCGCGCATGCATGCATTCACACACACAGAGTACGTGGAATATACGATGTCTGAAGATGACAAAAGCACACAAGTTTAGAAGTTCCATGTTTACTGCGGACAGGTGGGAAAATTACCAAAGGCAAGAAACCAAGCAGCTTGTTGGCTCACAAGATCTTCCCCCAAAGTCAGGTGATAAACATTATGTATTTCAAAGTGTGTATATATTGCAATGCGTGCGTGTATGTGTGTGTGCGTGTGTGTGTGCATTGTGTGCATGTGTGTGCGTGTGTGTGTCACTGTGTGTGTGCATGTGTGTGTGTGTGTGTGCATGTGTGTGTGTGGTGGTGTGTGTGTGTGGGGGGTGAGAGAGAGAGAGAGAGATTGTATGGCTACATTGAAAAAGCTTTTGAGAGGAAAGATAAAGTGACATTGCAAGAGAGAGACAATGACAAATTCTTTTATTTCGAGGATAATGAATAAGCACACATGTGCTTTTTTACGTCCAGTCCCCGCCCGTTAGGGATACATCTTAATAATAATAACCCAATACTTATACAGTCTCACAATAAAAACAAGGGGAAATAACCCTTTTCAAAACAGCTCCCCCCCCCCCCCCCCCCCCAAAGCAAGCAAATAAAAGAAAACCCTATGTTCTTTCGATCCAGAAGGACCATAGAGCCGGAGCTTATCCCAGTTTCTGTAGCGTTAAGCGAACTGATGGTTTTTCACCACCCCTGTGACAGGACGCTAGTCTGTCGCCAGATACTTCCCCAGCAGAGCTGGTACCCACTTGTACACCTGGGTGGAGTGAGGAAAATAGGAGTAAAGTGTCTTTCCCAAGGACACAACACCGAGCCGAGCGGGGATCGAACCCGCGACCTCTGGATCACGAGTCGACCGCCTAAACCACTCGACCATGGTGCCTCCAACACCTCCCCAAAAAAAACCACAAAAAAAACACTTAACCAAAACAAACAAACAAACAAAAGAGAAAGAAAAACCAAACCAACAGAAGAAGATAAAAAAAGAGAAAAACAGACAAACAACAACAACAAGAACAACAACAGAGCCAAGAAAAATAACACAACCAAACTTAATAAGTCATAAAGATAAACATCTACACATTGTCAAATGGTACACATACTTGTTACACATAACTATAAGATATTGAAATAGGGCACTCATTAAAACTTAAGTACAGAGGCAAGTCCAATAAAGTATTGAAAATATAAAATATGAATCCTTCATCAGGATACACTATAACTATAAGCAAGACGATAAAAAGTGAGAGAGAGAAGAGACAGAGTGTGTGTGTGTGTGTGTATTTCAGAGATAATATCCAATATATAATTCCCAAAACAGTATGCGATCCCATCAACACTCATTTTAGATTATATTCGTTTCAAATTATATGTCATGATAATGAAACAAATTCAATACCCATACATCCACACAATAAAAACAAGAAATAAAACAAAGAAGAAATCCAAACCTGTACAGTCATTGAGGGAGAGAATATGAGTGAGTGAGTGAGTGAGTGAGCGCGTGTGTGTATGTGTGTGTGTGGGGGGTGTGGGGGGGGTGGGGGGGGGGGTGTTTCAGGGATAATACTAAATATGTAATACTCACATAGCACACGATCAACACAAACATTTTTTAATTATACTCATACAAATTAAATGTCATGATAATAAAATAAGTGCAATACCCATACACTCACATAATAAAGAGGGGGGAAAAGCCAATAAAGTCATAAAAAGAACATCTACACAGTGTAAGTAATAGAAACAAATTCTTTTTTGTTTTGTTTTGGATAATGAATAAGTACTCATGTGCTTCATGTACTCATGTGTGTGTGTGTGAGAGAGAGAGAGAGAGAGAGAGAGAGAGAGAGAGAGAGAGAGAGAGGAGAGAGAGAGAGAGAGAGAGAGAGAGGAGTGAGAGAGAGAGGAGAGAGAGAATGTGTGTGTGTGAGAGAGAGAGAGAGAGAGGAGAGAGAGAGAGAGAGAGAGAGAGATATTGTGTGGTTACATTGAAAACACTTTTGAGAGGAAAGATAAAGTGACATTGCAAGAGTGTGTATGTGTGTGTGTTGTGGTTGTGTGTCCTGAGTGTGTGTGTGTGTGTGTGTGTATGAGTGTGTGTTTGTGCGTGTGTGTGTGTGTGTGTGTGTGTGTGTGTGTGTGTGTGAGAGAGAGAGAGAGAGAGAGAGAGGGAGAGAGAGAGAGAGAGAGAGAGAGAGAGAGAGAGAGAGAGAGAGAGAGAGAGATTGTGTGGTTACATTGAAAACACTTTTTGAGAGGAAAGATAAAGTGACATTGCATTGACATGTGCTTTTTCACATCCGGTCCCTAAGAAAAGAAAGAGAGAGAGAATGAGAGAAAGAAAGAAAGAAAGAGAGAGAGAGAGAGAGAGAGAGAGAGAGAGAGAGAGAGAGAGAGAGAGAGAGAGAGAGAGAATGAGAGAGAGAATGAGAGAGAAAGAAAGAAAGAGAGAGAGAAAGAGAGAGAGAACTTTTTATGCAACCATTTACTCATTCTTGCCCATCAGTAGCTGTAATCCAACTGTGGGGCTGATAGCACAACACCATTGTCCATGCACTTTTTATTTTTTGTTTTTTTCCCCCCGTAATTTTGTCATTCGGCAATGCAGTGGCCTAAAGGCAGAATGGGTATGTAACATTGCGCAAGGTGTTCTGTTCTGCGTTCACACATTGGACCTCATGTCTCATCTGAAGCACTTTCAAGGGAGTGGAGTTGGTACTGCTGTTAACTCCAGAGGAAAAAATATCCCCTTTAAAACATGTGGGGACTCAAACCTGGGCCATCAGGTTGCGAGCTCAATGCTCTAACCACCAGGTAAACCCCCCCCACCCACCCTAGGAAAATGCGGCATCCTTTCATTACATATTTTGAAACATTGCGTTGTTACTTTCACAGTGTTTGTCAGTTTTGTAGTCTTACTAGTAATATTATGCACAGCATTTTCTTTTGAACAAGAGTCGTGATCCTACAAAATGTCTTGGAAGGGAATCATGTCTAGCTACGGGATAGGGATAAGGGTTTTCTGCTTGGATTGTGTTTGCAGAACCTGCTCCAGACATACTGCACAAGCTCTTGGCGGCTATTGAAGAGCAAACAAAGGTCATCAGTGGGTTATTGGAATCTACCAAACACGGTATGTATCTGTTATTATCGTTTATCATTCTTTTATTTCAAGGGTAATGCAATAACAGCTTTGTCAAAAGTAAACACCATCTGGAGAGATAAAAATATCTCACTTATCTCCAAGATCAGACTAATGCGCTCCCTTGTCATATCCATATTTCTGTATGCCTGTGAATCATGGACCCTGACTGCAGATTTGGAGAGAAGAGTATAGGCGGTGGAAATGAGATGCTTTCGGAGACTCCTTGGCATCTCCTACAAAGACCACATAAGCAACGAAAGCGTGCATAACAGAATCCAGCAAACCATTGGACCCTATGAGAACCTTCTAACGATCGTGAAAAAGCGTAAACTTAAATGGTATGGGCATGTCACAAGATCCAAAGGACTTGCAAAGACAGTTTTACAAGGCACTGTCCAAGGAGGAAGAAGAAGAGGCAGACCAAGGAAGAGCTGGGAGGATAACATCAGCGAATGGACAGGCCTAGAACTCAACAAAACCCTGAGAAAGGCAGAACAGAGAGAGGAATGGAGGGAACTGGTTGTTGAGTCTTTGAGGGTGCCCCCACGGTCGTCAGACTACGGGACAGATAGATAGATAGAATGGAATAACCAGCCGCCATGGCGCAGTGGTTAGCGCCTTGGGTTACGGACTGGAAGGTCGCGGGTTCGAATCCCATAAGAGTCATAGGGATTTTTCGGACTCCGGCCGGCTCCTACCCAGAGTGAGTGTGCTGTGGGCTCAGTGGGAAGACTGGGACCACACAGTCGAGCTTCATCCACTTAACGGATGCGAGTTTGAGAGTGTTGCTCAAATTACCTGACCAACACTGCAGGTGTCTGTATCCCTCGGGCCCAGTTGACGCGGGATATATTATGATAGTAAGCGTAGAGTACAACCCTGTCAAGTAGTCTCAAAGCATATGCACTTCCACAGCAGCATAATTACGTCATCCTCATTGTCATTGATCATCATGCAATTAAAAAAAATTGCCTCTGATTCGGTGGTCCCAGTTTCTCTGGTCTCATGGTGACCTCAGATTCGGTTTGCCCATACACTTCTGTGGCTGTGGTGAGTTTGTGTCAAAGCCTTTGGGGTTGGAGGTTCGCGGTGGACGGTCGTTGGAGGGACGTTGTGGTGGTTGCCACCTCGGGTGGGCAACTCACTCAGTCTGGCTCCGCGACTGAGCTAATACTGTCGTTAGTAGGGGGCTTAGTAGGTGGTGTCCTGCGTATGTTAGCTCAGAACAGGCACCACTGAACACCGCCAAAGTGACCCAGCAGCAGTGCAGGGCCCCTCTGGCTTGTGGCCCCGCGGCGGCCTGATAGTGATTGGCTCCCTGTGGGCCTCCGACTCTGAGGATGAGACATAAAAAATCTGGGTATGGTTGTGGCGGGGAGATTGGAATGAGCGGCGTGGGAACAGCAGGACGGGGGACGTCACAGAAGATGAGGCAGCAAAAAAAAAAAAAAAAAAAAAAAAAAAAAAAAAAAAAAAAAAAAAAAAAAAAAAGATAGAATGGAATAAGCTTTTGTGTGCTTTAAATTACATCCCTGTATATGAGCAGGCATGCAGGCAGGCATGCAGGCAGCAGACAGGCAGGCAGGCATGCAGGCAGGCAGGAAGATGTCCTTTTTTTTCATTCTTCATTGAGAGCTCTGAGGTTCCCCATTGATAAGATGTTTAGATATGCGTCTCTTTTTGCCTTCTTATTAATTTTTTTAAAATTCTTTTATTTTGAGGATAATGGAATAAGCACTCGTGCGCATTTTTTCATCTAGTCCCCGTGTGTATGCAGTTTTGTCAATTTTGTCATCCATCCCCACCGGCATACAATGGCCTACTCTTCCGAAAAGCGAAACGGGTTTTAACATGTGTGCAAGATGTTCTGCGCACGTTCGCACACGGGACCTCGGTTTATAGTTTCATCTGAAGGACTTTTAGGAGATGGAGTCGGCACTGAGGAAAAATCCTCTTGAACGAGATTCAAACCCAGGTCAGCAGATCACAAATGCATCACTCTAACCACTAGGCTGTCCTGTTCCCATCCATCAAGGTAGCAGCATTCTGACTTCAGGGAAGAAGTCTTTAACATGATGCCGGTGTGCATGCGTTTTTAAAACATTGTGTCACCCGGTCTTGTCATAATGGGCTACTCTTCTGAAAGAGAGGGCAGGTTTTAATGGGGTGAACGAGATGTTCTGCCTACACTCACACACAGGACATGGCCGGTTTATAGTAGTCTCATCCACAGGTTTTCAAGGAGATGGAGTCAATGCTAATGGGAACTCCAGGTTTAAGAATCCCCATGAATGGGTGCCACAGTGGTGGCCCAAAACCAGGCTGTCAGATTGCAAGCTCTAACCTACCCACTAGGCTATCTTGCCCTGGAAGATTTCTAAAAACAAAAGAGATTTCATGCCAGCTTTGTTTGCCCTGTGATAAAAGGCCTGTTCACAGCTTTTGTCTGTGTGGTGTGAAAAATAAGATACATGTATATATGTGTGTGGGGGGAAATGGGGGTGGGGATGTTGGAGAGAGGGGGGAGGGAAGAAATATCCAGGGAAACCATGACAAGATCTCAGAAGATGGCTTATGTTTCACGTTTGGGGTAGGTGATGATTTTGAACAACTACTCAGTAATCCACTAGTTTAAAAGATGGTTTTATCATTATGTTATCCATTCACTTTGACTTGACTTGCCTGTATTGCAGATGATCTTAGAGAAAGGGGCATAAATAAAGAGGAAGCTCAAAACAGAGAGAGATGGAGAAGGCTCATTAATGTCAAACCTCTCCCCTGGGAGAAACATGACAAAAAAAGGAAGAAGAAAGAAAAGACGTTTTGACTTGACGTGGTAGAAGTAGCACTTAGACTGACAAAATCAAGTCTTGTTCAGTGTACAGTTTTATTGATTTTGTTGTTGTTGTTGTTGTTGAAAATGTGAACAATCGTGAGGATTCCTTTTCAGGAAAATGCTTAGGATTTGTTCCCATGTACAGTTCATATGCCGGCTTGTTCCTCAATCTGGAGACAAGTGCCTTTCTCTCTTTGATGAACAATGTGTGAAAGTCATCATACTTCAACAGACACTAGAGCCAAGTGGTTATGGCTGTTTGACTTCAGTCCCACGGGTCCATGAAATCGTGGGTTTGAATCTCGGCAATGTCTTGGGGAATAAAGGGTGGGGATTTTTTATGATATCCTGGGTCAACTTCAAATGCAGACATGCCAGTGCCTGAATTCCCTTCGTGTATATATATATATATTATAAAAATACACATGCAGAAGATCAGATTTGCATGTTGAAGATCCCGTAATTCATATCAGCGTTTAGTGGGTTACAGAAACACGGACATACCCAGCATACATCCCTGAAGTCGGAATGCGGCTACCTTCCTGGTGGGCAAAAAAATGTTCACGTACACAAAATCTTGCCAGTGGTGAACCTCGGAGCTCTAGCCGAGGAAGGAATATATATATAGATAGATATATAGATATACATACATACATATCTATCAATCGGAGGCACCGTGGTCGAGTGGTTTAGGCGGTCAACTCGTGATCCAGAGGTCGCGGGTTCGATCCATGCTCGGCTCGGTGTTGTGTCCTTGGGAAAGACACTTTACTCCTATTTTCCTCACTCCACCCAGGTGTACAAGTGGGTACCAGCTCTGCTGGGGAAGTATCTGGCGACAGACTAGCGTCCTGTCACAGGGGTGGTGAAAAACCATCAGTTTGCTTAACACTACAGAAACCGGGATAAGCTCCGGCTCTATGGGCCTTCTGGCTCGAAAGAACATACTTTTTATCTATCAATCTATCTATATCTATCTATCTATCTATCTATCTATATCTATTATCTATATATATCTCTCTCTCTCTCTATATATATATCTATATATATTTATCTATATTTATATCCATATCTCTATATATCTATATCAATCTGTCTCTATCTATCTATCTATCTATCTATCTATCTGTATATATATATATATATATATATCTCTCTCTCTCTATATATATATATGTATCTCTATCTATATCTATATCTATCTATCGCTATTATCTATATATATTGATATCTGATTGGTGGATCGGTGGTCTAGAGGTAACGCGCCTGTCTAGAATGCGAAAAGTCCGGGTTGGGTGTGTGTGCGGTTCGTACCCCGTTTGGGCCCGAAATTTTTCCCCATCCATTAGACCATGAGTGGTGGTCTGGGCGCTAGTCTTTCGGATGAGACGATAAACCGAGGTTCCGTGTGTTACACAAAATTTTCAGCGCACATAAAAGAACCCACGGCAACAAGAGAGTTGTCCCTGGCAAAATTCTTAGAAAAAAGCCACTCTGATAGGGAAACAAATACAGTTGCAGACCAAAACAAAAAAAAAAAAAAGGGTGGCGCTGCTCTTGTGTGGGGAGAGCAGCCCGAATTTCACGCAGAGAAATCTGATGTGACTTAAAGTGGTATAAAAAAAAATAAAAAACTGAGCGCTTTGATTTGTTGCTTTACAAGATTCAGCGCTATATAAATTCCATACATTATTATTATTATATCTCTATATCTCTCTCTATCTATCTATCTATCTATCTATCTATCTATCTATCTATCTATCTATCTATCTATCTATCTATCTATCTATCTATATCTCTATATATCTCTATCTATCTATCTATCTATATAGCGCCTCGATTTGTTTCTTTTACAAGATTCAGCGCTATATAAATTCCATATATTATTATTATTATTATCTGTATATAAATATCTCTCTCTCTCTCTCTCTATATATATATACACTTGTTTACCAGGAAACATTGCACATCTTGACCATTGTCATCTGGTTCGTTTCCGTAGGTTTCCAAGAACTGCAGAGCTTTGCCAGTACTGTGGTGACTGAAGTGAAACTGTCGAACATTCTCCTTCAGAAGCTGTCAGGCGTAACTGAGAGGCCGCACAAAGGAAGCAGCTCTAACAACGGCAACCCTGGAGCAAGTGAACTGAATCAGCAAGTATATCAGACTCCAAAAGACGGTATTTCAGAAGTCGAGGAGAAGCTTCGTACGTGGGAAAAAGGGGGTGTAGGGACAAAGGAGGTACCATCAAAAGATGTGGATAAAGGCATACCAAAGGTCGACCCTGCAGGTGTTTCGGAGCATTGTAAAGATGTTCTAGAGCAGTGCACTTATCG
Source organism: Rapana venosa (assembly GCA_028751875.1). Taxonomy (NCBI): domain Eukaryota; kingdom Metazoa; phylum Mollusca; class Gastropoda; order Neogastropoda; family Muricidae; genus Rapana; species Rapana venosa. The sequence continues at coordinate 51,268,238 of CM054144.1, forward strand.
TCCGCATGATCACACAGGGCCACTGCCTGAAAGACAAGAACCAGAATGTGAGGACAAGGCTGAAGGGACATCAGAAAGGCCAGCTTCCTCGGAGCGAGGCGGTGAAACGACTGTTTTCAGCGTATTCCCAGGCAATCAAGATGCGCAGCGATCCAGAATGAAGAAGGAAAAATCTAAACTGAGCTTCTCCGAAGGCGAAGCAGAGAAACTGCCATCGAATATTCCAGAAAACAGGTTTGATGTCTGTTTGATAGGGAGGGAGGGAGGGAGAGAATGAGAGAGAGTGAGTGTTGCGTGTGTGTGTTATTGTGTGTGGTGTTATTGTGTGTGTGTGTTTGATTCATTTTAGTATCTTCACAAATGTGATATTAGACAAGTGTGTATGTGTGCGTGTGTTATTGTGTGTGCTGTGTGTGTGTTTGATTCATTTTAGTATCTTCACAAATTGTGATATTAGACGTGGGTGTGTGTGTGTGTGTGTCTTCTTCTTCTTCCTTTTTTGTCATGTTTCTCCCAAGGGAGGTTTGACATTGATGAGCCTTCTCCATCTCTCTCTGTTTTGAGCTTCCTCCTTATTTATGCCCCTTTCTCTAAGATCATCTGCAATACAGGCAGTCCAGGTCTTGCTAGGTCTTCCCTTTGGTCTCTTTCCATCCACTACGAAGTTCATTGCTCTTTTTGTGATGTGGTGGTCTGCTTTCCGTTGAACGTGCCCAAACCAGCGCAGTCTATTGGTACTGGCTACAGACTGTGTGTGTGATTGACTATACCACTTTCAACCATAGTAGACTTCTCTGCATGACATTTTTGTCTTGTTCCTTCCTGAGAGCAGCACCACCCATTTTTTTCTCTCTCTCTCTCCCTTACTTTATGTGTGTGTTTTATCTCTACCAGCCCAATCCAATCTTCTTGGTTCTAGCCCCACCGACCACAGAGGCCATATCAGGGATGTCACCTCGTAAAATTTTAAATCTCAAGAATAAAATTGTGCAACTGTATACAGATTAAAACGGGGTTGACAACCAACTCTTCTATCGTTCTTTGTATCAAACGCCCTGGTCAACCATAAGGGTCAACCCAGGATGAGCACCGCCTTGTGGGTGTCGCGGTGTTTTATTCCTATGAGAGTGGCTTCTGTCTACAGGACAACTCTCTTGCTGCCGTGGGCTATTTTACGCACATGAAATGCATGTTGCACCAAGGACCTCGGTTTTATAGTCTCATCTGGAAGACGAGTACCCATACCACCACTCCATGTCTAGTAGATAGGTAAAAATTGTCTGGGTGTAAGTGGGGCTTAAACCCGCGACTTGTCATTTCCAAGCTGAGTGTGATAGATACCCAGAGACCGCCATAGTCATTGTGTGATAACGCCCTCCCACCCCACTTCCCACCACCTTCTCCTCCATTTTCGTCCCTCCTAGCATTGCACGTGAACCTGCAGGTGTGGACATTTGTAAGTACTCTTGATCCATTCATTTTTCATCCTTGAAGTCGGAATGCGGCTACCTAAATGGCTTCGGGGGGGTGGGGCAAAAATCACACACTTGGTGAACCTAGGAGTTCAAACTGAGGGATGAAGAAGAAAAAAAATCATTTTTCTTTTTTCACTTTTTTCCTCCATCCATCCATCCATCCATCCATCCATCCATCCATCCATCCATCCATCCATCCTTCTCCATCCATCCATCCATCCATCCATCCATCCTTTCATTCACTTATTCATTCATTCACTCATTCATCCATCCATCCATCCATCCATCCATTCATTCCCTCACTCATTTTCATACCTAGTTGCTATGACAGTATGAGGTATTTCAACTTGAACAAAATGTTTTTGGTTTTCTTTCATATCCTTTTACAATTTTTTGGAAAAAAACAATTATTTTTGTCATGTACAAATCCTCATGTTGCTTTTGTAATGCCGTGGGTCTCTATTCTGTTGTTACATTAGGCGTACTACTTATTCTGTATCGTTATTGTTTAACAGGCAACCATCCACTAGCCCCAAAACTCGAGATGCACACCCAGATGATTCCAGATCTGCTTCCAGGTATGTTCTTATTTATAAATATTCTTTAAAGCGTATTTCGTAACGTTATTATGGTGAGCAAGAAAAATACCATCTTTCTCTCTCTTTTTCGCTTTCTTTACTCTCTCTCTCTCTTGCTCTCTCTCTCTCTCTCTGGGGGATAGGATAGCCTGGTGGTTAGAGTGATGTATTTGTGATCTGCTGACCTGGGTTCGATTCTTGTTCAAGAGGATTTTTCCTCTGGAGTTAACATCAGTGCCAAAAGTTCCTCAGATGAGACTATAAACTGAGGTCCCATGTGCGAATGCACGCAGAATATCTTGCGCGCACGTTAAAACCCGTTCCGCATTTTGGAAGAGTAGGCCATTGTGTGCTGGTGGGAACAGATAACAAAATTGACAAAACTGCATACACATAGGGACTGGATGAAAAAAAGCGCATGAGTGTTTATTCCATTATCCTCAAAATAAAATAATAAAATGAGATAAAATAAATATCTCTCTCTTTTTCATATCTGTGTGTGTGTGAGAGAGAGAGAGAGAGAGAGAGAGAGTGTGTGTGTGTGTGTGTGTGTGTGTGTGTGTGTGTGTGTGTGTGTGTGTGTGTGTGTACATCGATGAAATGAAATATACATTATGTAACTTCATGTTGGTTACAGTGATGACTTACTTTTGATGTATTAACATAGTCTGTAATATGCATTCTTTCACATTATAAAGCCCTTTGAATGATAGGAAGCACAACACACACATGCGCACACACACAATTTAGCAAGGATTTTAAATGCTTAAGTGGGGAACATTGTATCTCAAATACCCATATATGATATTGCCAGAAGTTTTTCAGTCCCATAGGGTGTTTCTTGTAGTTACTGTTTTGAATGTTTACTTTGAGATGGGTGGGGTTTTTCCCACCGCTCCACGTCTTGTAGATAGGGAAAAATGTCTGCGTGTAAATGGGGCATAAACCCGCGACTTTTCATTTCCAAGCTTAGTGGGTTACCCAGAGACCACCATAGTCATTGTGTGATAACCCCTGTCCCTTCCCTGTTGGTTATTTTGTTGTTGTTTTTTTCTTTCATTACGCTATTAAGGTTAGTGATAATGTTTCACTTAATATAAAGAAGATGTATTCAAACACATAAGTATTAGGTGCTTAGGTGTACATACATCCGTCACCGATCCCTCAGATTCCAAATCCTTTGGGGCGCCTTCGGAGCTTTGTCAACCACCTTTCTCCAGTCCTCCGTCTCTCAGCTCCATGTTTGTCCACTCTCGAATGTTGTCCTCCCATCTCTTCCTTTGTCTGCCTCTTCTTCTTCCTCCCCTCACTGTGCCTTGTAGGATTGTTTTAGCAAGACCAGAGGAGCATGTGACATGACCAAACCACTTCAGTTTTCATTGTCTGATGAGTGTTTGAAGGTCAGTATAGGGCCCGATTTCATTGCAGATGCGTCTCTTGACTTCTTCATTCGTGATGTGGTCTTTGTACGAGATGCCTAAGAGTCTTCAGAAGCACCTCATTTCTACAGCTCTTATTCTTCTCTCTAAGTTCGCTGTGAGGGTCCATGATTCACATGCATATAGGAAGATTGACATAACCAGAGAGCTCATAAGTCTGATTTTGGAACTGATGGCAATTTTTCTGTTGCTCCAAATGGGTTTGAGCTTAGTCATTGCAGCTGTGGTCTGGGCAAGTATTGACAGTATTTCTGGTTTTGACAGACGAGGGTACATACATACTTGCATACAAATATGCACATACATGCATGCACATGCACATACACACACAAACACACAATTTTGCACACACACTTTTACACACACACACACACACACACACACATACACACAACACACATACACACATGCATGCTCGCACACACACACACACACACATCAGAATACAACCCAGCCACACACGCACACGCACAAACTCATACACACAAATAATCCAAAAACATGGGTGTGTATCTACTACTAGCGCAATGACAAGAAAATAAAACAACATGTGGAACGACACAAACTAAAGCACTTTAAAAAGAAAACGTCTTGTGATTATGCAACTGCATGTTGTTAACTCTGCAATGCTTTGATATACTTGATATTATCTATCATTATTGTTTTACAGGGCGTCATCCACTGACACCAGACCTCGGGATGTTCGCCCAAAAGAGCCCACATTTAAATCCAGGTGAGTTTAATACTTGTCACTCTTTATCAACCCTTTTGCCTTTACTTCAGTCAATCTAGCCCCCCTCCCCCTGACCCCTGACCCCCTGACCCCTGACCCCCTGACCCCTGACCCCCCCCATCCCCCCTTTCGTGTTGTCCATCCACTGCAGGGTGTAGTGTCTGTTCTTTTTTTTTTTTTGGCTTCATAAAAAAATTCGGGGGGGGGGGATGGAGAGGAGGGGGTCACAAAATTATCCAAAACATGGGTGTATTCTACTACTAGAGCAATGACCAGAAAATGAAACGGCATGTGGAATGACACTAACTAAAGCAGTTTAAAAAGAAAACATCTCGTGATTATGCAACTGCATGTTGTTAACTCTGCAATGCTTTGATGTACTGAATATTACGCAGCCGTCAATTTCCCTCACTTTTAAGCACTTTGATTTCTTTTTGCAAGATATAGCGCTATATAAATTCCATTTATTATTACTATATAAATTCCATTTATTATTACAATATAAATTCCATTTATTATTACTATATTAATTCCATTTATTATTACTTTCATTTCCTCTCACCTGCTATCCTTTCCAACCCAGCTGGTGATAACTGTAACAGAAACTGACCGCACTTGGCCTTGGTAAATTGAAAGGAAGGGGCGTGTTAAGTTTAGCACTGGGTCCTTGACCCTTGACTGACTTATGCTGGATTTGCGTGCCGTGATTATCTCTCATTATTGTTTTACAGGGCATCATCCACTGTCTTCAGATCTCGGGACGTACGCCCGAAAGAGCCCATGCCCAGGCAAGTTTAATTCTTTGTGAATTTTTCTTAACCCTCTCGCCTTTAAAAGGTAAAGGTGTCCCATAACCTATGTGGTCATAGGAGAGGCCTCACTTCTCCAGGGGCCAGCATATTGAGGGCGGCGCCCGTCTCCTCTCCCTCGCTGCTTTACCTTCCCTGACCCTAAAGAGGGCAGGTACCCATTTACAGCTGGGTGAACTGGGGGATTGTACTGAAGCCAAGGCGCGCAAACTGTCACCCATCCAAGTGGTAACCACGCTCAACGCTGCTTAACTTGGCTTGGGGAAAGCGGGTGCTCTGACCACTGAGCTATCCCGTTACTCGGGCCAATATTGGCCTTAGCCCAAGCGCTTAGCTTCCTCCCTCCCCCTCCCTCCCCCATCCCTTAGGCATTGTCTGTCCACTGCAGGATGCAGCCTTCCCTCTGTAGCAGCCCTCCCTCCCTCCCTCCTCCATCTGTTCCTGTCTTGTGCCTCTCTGTGCCATGTCACTCCCATGATGGTTGGTCTGCCAAAGGTTCTGTACCTGTATCTTGGTTGTCATTCTGTGCACAAGTTTGTCTGTTTACTGTCCCAAGCTCTTAGCGTGTTATGTTAACACGCCCATAGCATGAAGCTCTCCTCTTGACTAAGCGCTTTGATTTGTTTTTGCAAGATACATCGCTATATAAATTCCATTTATTATTATTATTATTATTATTACTAAGTGCATTGATAACTCTGTTATAATATTATTTGTGCTTGTAAAGTCTTGCTTCAGGTTTTCTAATGGCCGTATATAGAAAGTTCCAAAATCTTGGGATAAGTCAATTTTGGGTTCTTAGTTGTTGTTTTTTTATGAGATGAGAATGCAAGAGAGTGAAGATAAAGAGAGTTAAACTATCCATACATCCAATAATTGGTGGATGAAGAAAAAGTTTGATGTGCTTGTTAATCATGTAGCATTTGAATGTGGATGAATATAAGGTCTGATCAGTGTTTTATATTTTACCGTATCAAATTTCATCACTTCTTTTGGTGTGGTTGCGTAGTATTTTGTGAGTAATCATGTGTGTGTGAGGGTGAACGAGTGAGTGAGTGAGTGTGTGAGTGTATGCGTGTGTGCAAGTGAGCGTGCGTGCATCTGTGTGTGCGCATTCGTGAGTGTGTGTTGGTTTGTTTGATTAGTTTTTACCTCTTTTTAGCTGACTCTTTTTTCGTCTTAAAGTTTTTCTGCTTGAAGTGATATCAGGCAACAGGAAGAAAAATGAGACAAGGAGAATATGGGAGGGGAAAGTAAGTTTGTGTGTGTGTTTATTTTTATTTTGTTTATTTATCTTATTCTTTTATTTCGAGGATAATGGAATAAGCACTCATGTGCTTTTTTTCATCCAGTTCCCGCTTGTATGCAGTTTTGTCAATTTTTGTCATCCATTCCCACGGCACACAGTGACCTACTCTTCCGAAAAGTGGAACGGGTTTTAACATGTGCGCAAGATGTTCTGCATGTGTTCGCACATGGGACCTCAGTTTATAGTCTCATCCGAAAGACTTTTGGGGAGAGTTGAGTTGGCACTGATGTGTGTGTGTATTTATTCATTCTTTTATTTCCAGGGTAATGGAATAAGCACTCATGTGCTTTTTTACATCCAGTCCCCGCATGTGTGTGTGTGTGTTTATCCAGTTGTGAAAACTGTTGTGTTTCGCTGTTTGTTTTCAATATGTTTGCATATTCTGGATATTACATTTTCTAACACTTCATTGTGATAACTTTCATAGCAGATCTTCCAGGCACCAAAACAGGGTTGCAGGTGAGAAATTGTCAATGGTTAATGCATTGTGTGTGTTGTTGTTGACTTCAATTTTACGTCTGTTCACTTCTAGTGATATTAGACGAGGGGGAACAAATGGAGGGGTGGATGTCTTATTTACAACAAAAAATAGATAAATTAAAAAAAATAAAAATTAGCCCCCCCCAAAAAACAACAACACCAACCATGCTTTTACAAAAAAATCACATAAAGAAACTTGGCAATGCAACAGGAATTATAAATACCTAAAAACATGTCATTAACGCTAATGCAACTATAACAAATGTCCTAAGGGACTGCGATAAAGGCCTTTCACAATTTCAAATGCCAGTTTTAAATTATTGAATATGCATTGTGTGTGTGTTTGTGTGTGTGTGTGTGTATGTGTGTGTGTTTGTATTTTTGTGTGTGTGTTTCACCTTAAATGAGTTCATATGATAAATTTTTTTAAAAAAAAGTTTGACAGTAATCTCTGTTTGTGTCTCTGTCTCTGTCTCTGTCTCTCTCTCTGTCTCTCTCTTTCTCTTTCTGTCTGCCTGTCTGTCTGTCCATCTCTCTCTCTCTCTCATACACACACACAACACCACACACACACACACACACACACACACACACACACACACACACACACACACACACACACACACACACACACACACACAAAAACACCACACACGCACGCAAACACACACACATATATACATACATACATACATACATACATACACACACATACATACATACATACATACATACATACATACATACTTACATACATACATAAATACACACACATAGCCGCCAACCGTTCCTTTTTTCCTGGGATTTTTCCTGTTTTTAGCCACTATTCCGGTTTGTACGAAAATTGTTGGGTTTTCAAAATTAAACACCACAAAAACAAAAGCTAAAAAAGAAAAAGTGTAAACGAATACGATACCAATGTATGCGCTGGTTCCTGCCACCTAGATACCATCAAAGAAAAGCATAAAGTATGAAAGCTGTGCCTATCAGAAGTTTGTTCTCACATACAAGGAAGATTGTCCATACATTGGTCAGTCTCAAGGCAAAAGATATGCGTTCTACTGCACTATGTGCCAGTGCAATTATAGAACTTCACATGGCCGATGAAATGACATGCAGATGAGGGGAGTAACTTACCGCTACGGTTTTGGTGTATCTTTTCCGATTTCAGCTGTCTTGCTGCTGTGTTGCCATAGCAGTAGTGGGGAAGGAAAAAAACTACAATTTGTTTTGAGTTTGTAATGCCAATTTAAATGCATGCAAATGCATGTCAAAATCAAAGTTCAAAAACCACAGAGCAACAGATGCCACAGCCAACTTGAATTCCATGGGTCCATGAAGTCATGGGTTTGATTCTTGACATTGGCGTCTGGTTATTAATTTAAGAGTGGGGATTTTTATGATCTCCCAGGTCAACTTCAGGTGCAGACCTGCCAGAGCCTGAATTCCCTCCGTGTATAATACACATGTACAAGATCAAATATGCACATTAAAGATCCAGTAATTCGTGTCAGTGTTTGCTGGGTTATGGAAACAAGAACATACCCAGCATGCAACCTGTATATGAAAATGGGCTGCTCTGCACAAATACTTTCATTAGTACATGGCGAAAGTTGTCTATGATACATAATGGAAAAACAAAACAAAAAGAAAATAATGTATGCATCATACAAGCCCAAAAAAAGTTTTAAACGTCGAGTATTAATACTCTCATTCAACTTAAAAAATTTTTTTTTTAGAGCTTTCGTTGCTCTGATTTCTCTCTATATAAGCGCTTCGATTTGTTTGTGTTTACAAGATTCAGCGCTATATAAATTCCATATATTATTATTATCTGTTGTTAGCTGTCCCCCATAATCATGTGTGTGTTTAAAACAGGGCATACTTTGACCATTGATGGCGGAACTGACTCGGAGTCCCGGCGCCTGCATGAAGCTTTGGAGCGAGCCCGTGCCCCAGGTAAGGCTTAACGTACAAAGGTGTAAATGTTTTCAGTTTCGGAATTAGAGGTGCCTAACAGTTTCAGAAGCTTCTTCTTCTTGTTCTTGTTCTTCTTCTTGTTCTTCTTCTTGTTCTTGTTCTTCTTCTTCTTCTTCTTCTCCTTCTTCTTCTTCTTCTTCTTCTTCTTTTTCTTCTTCTTCTTCTTACTCTTCTTCGTCAACCACTCATACAGCAGCTGTTGTTGTCTGTCAGATGAGCACAAAGGTGTTGCGCTGCTGTTAAGCACCTGATACATTCATACATACACACACACACATATCTTCTTCTTCTTCCTTTTTTGTCATGTTTCTCCCAAGGGAGGTTTGACGTTGATGAACCGTCTCTATCTCTCTCTGTTTTGAGCTTCCTCCTTATTTATGCCCCTTTCTCTAAGATCATGCGCTTTGATTTGTCTTTGCAAGATATAGCGCTATATAAGTTCCATTTATTATTATTATTATTATTGTCATCTGCAATACAGGCAGCCCAGGTCTTGCTAGGTCTTCCCTTTGGTCTCTTTCCATCCACTACGAAGTTCATTGCTCTTTTTATGATGTGGTGGTCTGCTTTCCGTTGAACATGCCCAAACCAGCGCAGTCTATTGGTACTAGCTACAGACTTCAGATCATCAACTTTGCACATTCTCCATAGTTCTTCATTTGTGATCCTGTCTTCCCATTTGATCTTTGTCATGTAGCGTAGCATTACACACACACACACACACATTATATATACATACATACTAAACCTAACCTTAACTCACTCGGGACAGCCAATTCTCTTCCTTGCTTTTCCCCACAGACGGCCCATTTGTAATGGTTAGTTAAAAAATCATAAAAAATACAAAACACAGAGTAAGAAAATGAAATGTTCTGAACTTATGAGTAACATGCTGGGTTACTACATAAAAAAAAATTGAAGCTCTCACTTTAGTAAAACGCCGTCGTGGAGACCTAATCTGATCCCTGCTATTTTGGGCTGAGTTTGCTTCTGACACCATAGACAAAAATGCTGGGCATGTCGGCTACTCTCTGCAACCGCGAAAAAAGAGCTCGGAACACACGGAATCACCCGACAACGCACTGCTATGTTTAGCTGCACGAGTCATAGTATCATGTGGCGGCCATGTGAAAAATCTGCAAACAGCAAATCTGCTATAGTGGACAGCCATCCTCTGAGAGTTAAGTCAGAACCAGCGTATCTGACGTTGGCATGGGAGAGAATTGTTAACGTTCAAGTCTTTGTGGGGAAAAAAAAGCCAAGAGAATTGACCAAGAAGGCAGAAAATATACAAGAAGGAGGTGACAGGAAGAAAAGGAACAAGGCAGAAACAAAGAGAGGGATAGAAAAGAGGGAATTCCTAGCACAGAGTTTCCTGAAGATGGGGATGCCATTCATACTGACAGGCCCCCGGCATCATCGCCAGGTGGTGGTGGTGGTGGGGGGTGTTTAGAAACAGAGGTGCTCATTAGTTTCAGAATAAATGGTACCTATCCCATTTCTCTCTTTCTTTCTTTTTTATGCTCCTTAGTTTTAAAAGCATAGTTCCTTTTTTGTTGTCTTTTTCTTCTCCTTTTCCTCTTCTTCTGTTCATCTTTTTTCTTTTCTTCTTCCCTTTCCTTTTCTTTTGCATCTTCGTCTAATCTTCTTTTTGTTGTTATTATTGTTGTTGTTGTTCTTCTTCTTTTCTTCCTCTGTTCTTCTTGCTCAGAAGTCATACAGTCACTCATTTTACAAAAGCATGTACTGACTTCAAAATCTGATCGATCAGTTTGCAGCATCTTAAGTTTGGATTTATGATGGAATGTTGACTGCTAGGCCGATTGTTTGCTTGGATAGCAGATTGCTTGGATAGCAGATTGCTTGCTTGGATGGCTGAATGCTTGCTTGGATTGCAGATTGATTGCTTGGATTGATGATTACTTTTGGCCAATTACTTGCTTGGATGGCTGGTTGAATGTTTGATCGACCCACCTGAATCGTTTTCTTATATTTGAGATGAAAAGGTTTCCTTCAGACGAGACTATAAACCGAGGCCCCATGTGTGAACGCATGCAGAACATCTTGCGCACACGTTAAATCCTGTTCTGCTTTTCAAAAGAGTAGGCCATCGTGTGCCGGTGGGAACAGATGACAAAATTTACAAAACTACATACACACGGGGACTGGATGTTTAAAAAAAAAGCACATGAGTGCTTATTCCATTATCCTCGATATAAAAAAAAATTAATCTGAGCGCTTTGATTTGTTGCTTTACAAGATTCAGCGCTATATAAATTCCATACATTATTAGTAAAAGGTTTCGTATTTATGTTGATCTGGGTTAGCAATGGTACGCTTAACTTATTGTTTGTGTATTGATATTTCAGTGGAAAAACCAGCCCCCAAAGCCAGATCCTACGACACAGTTCTGTGCTTGGACATCTCGGAAAGCATGCTAAAGGGAAACGCGAACCAGGAAATGATCGACGTTGCCAAACAGTTCGTCAATGGTACTTTTTTTTTTATACAAGCTGTCATTCGGGCTTTATACGTAAGTGAGATTTTATTGTGATGAAAGGGTTTTGATTCTGGCAATTTAGAAAATATATAAACAAAATTAATCATACTTTCTTTGCCATACAGGGTGTATGATGGTATGTATGAAATGTTATCTCCATCGCTAAAACTAATGGATCTTGCAGATTTTTTGCCTCTAAAATCATGGTCGTTCTTGACCAGCGTTTAAGGCTTGGTGATGACCAGGAGAATATTCAACATATCTTTTTTTTAAAAACTCTGTACTATTCAGAGATGGGGACGGGATAGCTCAGTGGTCAGAACACTCACTTTCCCCAAGCCAATGTTAAGCAGCATTGAGCATGGTTACCAAGTGGATGGGTGACCGTTTGCACACCTTGGCTTCAGTAAGTCCCCCAGTTTACCCAGCTGTAAATGGGTACCTGCCCTCTTTAGGGTCAGGGAAGGTAAAGCAGCGAGGGAGAGGAAATGGGTGCTGCCCTCAATAAGCTGGCTCCTGGAGAAGCTGAGGTCGTTGACGCTTTGCTCCCCTACAACCACATAGGTTATGGGACACCTTTACCTTTTACCTTTTACTATTTGGAGAGGGTGGGGGTTGGGGCAGGAAGGGGGGGGGGGGGTGGGGAGGGCTTGGCAGAATAAATGATATTGTCAGTTTTAACCCTATGAACTCGACAGGGAAAAGACAATTATGTGGACAGTAAGAACCGAACTGAACAGGTGAATTTTGTTTTGTTTTTTAAAAGAAACCAAGACCAATGTGATAATTGCTAAGGCAAAAAATCTAGGATTTAAAAAAATTATGTCGTAGTTAAGATGTTGCACAACTATGTTGCAGAAACATGTGTGGGAGTATGTCTGCGCACGCAGCGTATGTTTGCACAGAGAGCGTAATGTGTTAATTTTGTATGGTGCTGTAAGCTGTAAGCTCTCTGATGACATATACCTGATTCATTCTTTTATCCTTTACATGTGTAATCCTTTGCTCATAACCTAACTGAATCTCTGTGTTTTGAGATGATAAAGTATTTGGAAATGGATATATCATTGTAGATGTCCTGATTTTTCAGACATGGGAAACAACAAAACCCGAAGCTGAACTTGTTGGTGTTGTTGTTGTTGTTCAGGCGTTGAAGACATGACGGGCGAGGTGGAAGAGAACATTGGCTTGGTCACTTTTGGTGGCCGTGCAGACATTGTCCAGCATCTGACCAACGACTTTTCCCTTGTACGAAAAGCCATTGGTGAGTCGATGGATTGAACGGTGAAGCAGGGACATGACGTGCTTCTTCTTCTTCTTTCTTTGAGGTCTTGATTTAGAAATGTATACTTTAATATGGGGTGGGATAGCTCAGTGGTCAGACCACTTGCTTTGCCTAGTGTAGCCAAGGTTAAGCAGCGTCGAGCGTGGTTACCAAGTGGATGGGTGACCGTTTACAGGCCTTGGCTTCAGAACAGTCCCCCAGTTCACCCAGCTGTAAATGGGTACCTGCCCTCTTTAGGGTCAGGGAAGGTAAAGCAGCGAGAGGAGATGGGTGCCGCCCTTGATATGCTGGCCCCTAGAGAAGCTGAGGTCTCTGATGCCTCGCTCCCTGACCACCACATAGGTTATGGGACACCTTTATCTTTACCCTTGTTTTAAAAAAACAACACTTTGATATGCTCCTTTTTTCTTTGAAGTCTAAATTAAGTATACTTTCACTTTGTTTCCCTTACTGCTTCAACATGTTTGTAATCTGCATCAGAATGTTGTATCATTTTGTATTGTATTGTGATGTATTTTATTGTATTGTACTTTAGTGTAGTGTGGTGTGGTGAAGTGTAGTGTAGTACAGCGTAGTAATAAGAAGCGTGGTGTGGTGTAGTGTAGCATAGTTTAATGTAGTGTAATATAGGGTTGTGTAGTGTAGTGTGGTGTAGTGCAGTGCAGTGTAGTGCAGTGCAGTGCAGTGTAGTGAAGTGTAATGTAGTGTGTAGTGTAATGTAGTGTAATATAGGGTTGTGTTGTGTATGTAGTGTAGTGCAGTGCAAAGCAGTGTAGTACAGTGCATTGCAGTGAAGTGTAATGTAGTGTGTAGTGTAATGTAGTGTAATATAGGGTTGTGTAGTGTAGTGCAGTGTAGCATAGTTTAATGTAGTGTAATATAGGGTTGTGTAGTGTGTAGTGTAGTGTAGTGTAGTGTAGTGTAGTGTAGTGTAGTGTAGTGTAGTGTAGTGTAGTGCAGTGCAGTGCAATGCAGTGAAGTGTAATGTAGTGTGTAGTGTAATGTAGTGTAGTGTAGTATTAAGTAGCGTGGTGTGGTGTAGTGCAGTGTAGCACAGTTTAATGTAGTGTAATATAGGGTTGTGTAGTGTAGTGTGGTGTAGTACAGTGCAGTGCAGTGTAGTCCAGTGCAGTGCAGTGCAGTGCAGTGTAGTGAAGTGTAATGTAGTGTGTAGTGTAATGTAGTGTAATATAGGGTTGTGTAGTGTAGTGTAGTGCATTGCATTGCAGTGAAGTGTAATGTAGTGTGTAGTGTAATGTAGTGTAATATAGGGTTGTGTAGTGCAGTGTAGCATAGTTTAATGTAGTGTAATATAGGGTTGTGTAGTGTAGTGTAGTGTAGTGCAGTGTAGTGAAGTGTAATGTAGTGTGTAGTGTAATGTAGTGTAATATAGGGTTGTGTAGTGTAGTGTAGTGTAGTGCATTGCATTGCAGTGAAGTGTAATGTAGTGTGTAGTGTAATGTAGTGTAATATAGGGTTGTGAAGTGTAGTGTAGTGTAGTGTAGTGCAGTGCAGTGCAATGCAGTGAAGTGTAATGTAGTGTGTAGTGTAATGTAGTGTAGTATTAAGTAGCGTGGTGTGGTGTAGTGCAATGTAGCACAGTTTAATGTAGTGTAATATAGGGCTGTGTAGTGTAGTGCAGTGCAGTGAAGTGTAATGTAGTGTGTAGTGTAATGTAGTGTAGTGTTTACCACTTTCAGTTACAACAGATTTTTCTGTGTGAAATTCAGGCCTTGCTTCCCAGGTAGACGGCATCATCACAAGAGCAGTGCAACAATTAAAAAAAGACCAAAAATCCTCTCTGCAACTGTATTTGTTTCCCTGTAAGAGTGGCTTTTTCTACAGAATTTTGGCCAGGGACAACTCTCTTGTTGCCACGAGTTCTTTTACATGGGCTAAATGTGTATCGAAGATGGGCCCTCGTTTTTTTATTGTTTCCATCAAAAGACTGTTACCCAGACAACCACTCAAGGGCTTAGTGGATGGGGGAAAAGTTTGGGTTCAAATGAGGATGGAATCCACAACTTGTCCCTTTTTAGACAGGTGAATTACGTCTAGACCACCGATCCATTAATCATTTAGATTATTCAGTCATTCAAGGATAATCTGTGTAGTAATAACAACAATAAATTCATTCAGTCTAGCAGAAGAAATCTTATTTGTTGTTATTTTTGGAATTTGTTGTTGTTGTTGTTAGAGTCAATAATGGATTATTGTCATTACTGGGTTGTATTTATAAGACTGAGGAATGGTTTAGTATTAGAACTGAATTCTCTCTGTCAAGACTGAAGAATTGGTTGTTGTTGTTAGGTTTTATCAAATGAATGGTTATTTTTATTATTGCAGTTTTATCTTTCAGGAGGGGGAATAGTGCGCTGCTATTATAAGATTTTATGTCAGATTGGATGAAAAAAACCCAGTTTGTTGTAGTTGTTATTGCTGTTGTTTGTTGTTGCTGTTGTTGTTGGACGTTTCCCAGCTCAACACTCTGGGGTCACCCAGAATATGCACTCTGTCTCCTTCCTCTGATGCAAGAATCACTGTGAGATTGTTAAGTACACTCTGCAGTGTTGATTCTAGGGTGCTCCCTTGTGGGATTCCCGCATTTTTGGGGGGCAAAATTGTCGCAAAACGATGTGGGCAGTGCGCCCTAACAGACGCAAAAAAATCCTGGACAGCGCGTTTTTTAACAAACGGTGTGCCATCACAACTGCTGTTTGTATAATCTCTAAAATTAAGCGCTACTTCCGCCAAAGTTCTCCGTTTATGCTTCTGATTGGCTAAGCGCCCTCACTTTTGACCAATCACAGGAACTGTAGTTTGTCCTTGTCAGTTCCTGCGGTGGTCATTACGTTGGTAGGCTACCCCAGGGGGGCAAGATTTTCTGATTTGCTCCTACAAGCGGCTCGTTCTGCTCTGTTGTCCTCTTCGTTTACATCATCTTCCAAGAAGCCTTGTACTTTAAAGACAAGTGACATGATTGGGACAGAGATTGTTGAGGAGATAGCAGATGCTGTGTCCCAGCAGGTTCCCAGCTGGTAGATCTGGCAAGACAAGTAGCCTTGACTTGAGAACAGTGATCATGGCATGCGGTAGGCTGTCGGCTGTGCATCAAACATGGAAAAGAGGAAGCGCTAACTACAGAACAGCACTTAAAGCGCTGCCGATCACCAGGAGGTGATGAAATTCTTAAGAGCACTGAGGGTACTGTAAGCAAATACTAGATGTCCCCCTTTGTATGAAGGAGAGGGTGTGGGGGGGGGGTGGTGGGAGGGGCGCAGTGCCCCCTTTTTTCATTTTAGGGAGCCCTTGGGCTCCATTTTTTAAAATCCTAGAATCAACACTGCTCTGGATGAGAATTGAGTGAGTGTGACTTGTTTTCAAGTACCTCACCATATGAAGGCAGCCATACTCCGACTTCAGATGATTGAATAAATGATTTGAAAGTTGTTGATTTCTGCAGATGACATTAAATTTGGTGGGACCTCTCCTTTCTTCGAGGCCATGGTGGTCTGTCTCGGTGCTTTTCATGGCAAAGGTATGATGTGGGCTTATTGGTGTAAGAGAGAGAGAGAGTGAGAGAGAGTATTGTTACTATTGTGTGGTTGTTGTTATTGTGTGTGTGTGAACACTTTAGGAATGCATGTATGAATGTGTGTGGTAGTAGTAGTAGTTACTAGTAGTAGTAGTATTTATTTATTTATTTATACCACTTTAAGTCACGAGATTTCTCTGCGTGAAATTCGGGCTGCTCTCCCCGGGGAGAGCGCGTCGCCACAGAGCAGCGCCACCCTTTTTTCTTTTTCTTTTTCTGTCTACAACTGCATTTGTTTCCCTATCAGCGTGGCTTTTTAAAAATAATTTTGCCAGGGACAACTCTCTTGTTGCTGTGGGTTCTTTTATGTGCGCTGAATAATTTTGTGCAACACACGGGACCTCGGTTTATCGTCTCATCTGAAAGACTAGCGCCCAGACCACCACTCATGGTCTAATGGATGGGGGAAAATTTTCGGGCCCAAACGGGATACGAACCACCACACACTTCCGACCTGGACTTTTCGCTTTCTAGACAGGCGCGTTACCTCTAGACCACCGTAGTGGCTGTCTTCAGTTTTACATCTTTCCACATAAAATTATATTTGTGTGTGTGTGTTTGTGTGTGTGTGTGTGTGTGTGTGTGTGCGTGCTAGCTGGTTTTGGGTATGTTGTGGGTGTGTGGGCGGTTTTTTGTTTGTTTTAAACAATAATTATTATGTGTAAGATGAAGGAAACATGAGTATGTAAAACCATAAAACATGGTCAGAGATCATCTTAGCTGCAATGCTTGACAGGAAAAAAACTTATGCTTAAAGAAAAATCAAGAAAAGAACTTATGTTGAGACCATAGTTTAAGAAAGGCAAGTGAGACACTGGTTTGTGTAGTGATGTTTTGTGGATTTCTATGTTATTGTTTGCTCTTCTTATGATTTAGAAGGTAAGAGATTGAAAAAAGTTGCTGTATTTTTTGGGGCATAATTATACTAAGAATCTTTAGACATTAAAGTCATAGTATAATAATCTATAAATTTCATATTTGATATGTTGCAATTTTGATGGTAAGGGATTATAAAGTTTGTAATAATTTTTATGGTAAATGTACCGCCTCACAGTGTGATAATTTTAAATTTCATATTTTATGCAGTGCTCTTTTTATATCTCAAAAAGTAAGGGATTAGAAAAATGTTGCTTTTTTTTCAGTATGATTGCACTGGCCAGTTTTAAACATTAAAGCTACAGCATGATATTTTATGAATTCCATATCTTATTCAATACTTTTCTTACAATTAGGAAGGCAAGGGTTTAAAATAAGATTCTATTTCTAGCATAATCGTACAGACCAACAGTGTGATATTCTATGAATTTCATACCTTATTCAATGTTTTCCTTACAGTTTGGTTGGCAAGGGATTGACAGATTGTGCAATGTTTCGGCGTAATTGTCTTGACCAGTTTGTTCTTTTCAAATGACGTCTTGAACTTCCAGTGTAATGAACTAAACGTGACCTTTTTTTCTCCAGAGACATGAACCAGCCTTTCTTTCCCACCTTACCACCTGTCTGAGGCAACAGCCGCCTTCATGTATTTCTAGCTTAGTTTTGTAGCAGGACTATCTTTAGACTTTTAAGTCAGAAGGAAGGTGGCAGGACGAATGAGATGTTTTAAAAAAAAATGTCATGTATTTATTTTATTTTAGAGTTGAGCTCTTATGTAGACATTCACCTGCCTAACAAGTCAACTGTGAGGTTCTGGGTTCAATTCCAAGCCTTGCCCTTTCTCTCCAGATTGATGAGAAAATCGAACTGAATGTCAAAGTCCTGCGGATGAGACTATAAACCCAAGGCCCTGTGTGCAAATGCAAGCAGAACATCTTTGCGCACACGTTAAAAACCTGTTCTGCCTTTTAGAAGAAAAGAAAGCCTTTTTGTGTCATTAGGAATGGATGAAAAAATGTTTATGAATTGCAGACGCACATGTGTCATGTTTAGAAACCATCCCTGAAGTTGTAGTGTGGCTGCCTGGGTGGGTAGAAAAGCAGTTGCATATGCAAAAATCTCACCTTTGGTGACCCCTCGGAGCTCTAGCTGAGGAAGAAAAAAGAAAAGAAAAGACGCTTAAGTCACAGTCCATGGTTTGTGTGTTAACTAATTGTACGTGTGATTATGTGGACCTACAGGTGGCACAGTGTCATTTGGTTTGTGTGTTAACTAATTGTACGTGTGATTATGTGGACAGGTGGCACAGTGTCAGTTGGTTGGTGTGTTAACTAACTGTACGTGTGATTATGTGGACAGGTGGCACAGTGTCAGTTGGTTTGTAACTAATTGTACGTGTGATTATGTGGACAGGTGGCACAGTGTCAGTTGGTTTGTGTGTTAACTAACTGTACATGTGATTATGTGGACTGACAGGCAGCACAGTGTCAGTTGGTTGGTGTGTTAACTTACTGTACGTGTGATTATTAAGTCCTTCGGATGAGACTATAAACCGAGGCCCCGTGTGCAAACGCATGTAGAACATCTTGCGCACACGTTAAATCCTGTTCCGCTTTTCGAAAGAGTAGGCCATTGTGTGCCAGTGGGAACAGATGACAAAATTTACAAAACCGCATACACACAGGGACTGGATGTAAAAAAGCACATGAGTGCTTATTCCATTATCCTCGATATTAAAAAAAAAGAAAACTTCATCTGAGCGCTTCGATTTGTTGCTTTACAAGATTCATTGCTATATAAATTCTGTACATTATTATTATTTTTATTATTATTATTATTATCATCATTATTATTATTATTATTATTATTATTATTATGTGGACTGACAGGCGGCACAGTGTCAGTGTCTGGGGAGTACGACATTCATCCGCGAATCGTCTTCATCACGGATGGTCACATCACAGAAGGATCGGATGATCATGTGGACAGAGTCATCGACGCTACTAATGTAGGTTATAGAGCTCTGAAGATTTCACTCTTCCCTTCTTTGTAACGGTACAGCGTGTGTGCATGTGTGTGTGTGTGTGTGTATGTGTGTGTGTGTGTGTGTGAAAGTCAAAGTCAAAGTCAAAGTCAAACTTTTATTTCCAGATGGTACATTGAATAAGCAAAACACATGCTTTTTTTTCGTCAAGCCATCTAAGAGAAGAAAAACAACAACAACAAAACCAAACAATAACAACAACTAAAAAACAACAACAACACACAAACAAAAATACCAAACCTTATTGAAAAGGAAATTATAATGATAAGGATGATGGCGATATCATTAAACAATGACAATTACTACCTCCAGAAATATCAATGAAGATGATGATTATACGATGAAACTACTAATCAAAAGCATTACAGCAGATCATGTTTCTGAGCGCTTTGATTTGTTGCTTTACAAGATTCAGCGCTATATAAATTCCATACATTATTATTATTATTATTATTAATATCCAACACAATCCCTTCATAAATACGCACATACATATATAGCCAGATAGTTTTTCAAAACTGCTGGGCATATCCTGGAGAGAACGAAAGACCAATGAATTTGTCAAGAGCCAAATAACACGGCTGGCAGGTCCACAGGAACCCCTTCTCACCATCGTCAAGAAGAAAAAGCTGACATGGTTCGGCCACGTCACCCGCCACAACACTCTGCCAAAAACAGTACTGCAGGGAACACTCGAAGGTGGCAGAAAGAGGGGAAGACAGAACAAGTCATGGATGGACAACATCAGAGAATGGACCAGGATGAATGACTCGGCACTATTGCGCAGAGCCGAGGACCGAGATGGATGGAGGAGGCTTACCACGGCATCGTCTTTCCTGTCTCCTCCATGACCGCCAAGGTCACGGGACTGATGATGATGATGATGATATATAACCATAGGCTCACCCACTTACGCTATTATTTGCTAACCACAATTTTAAACATGCACACATTCACAAGCCCACTCCCACAAGCCCATGCTGGCGTGCAAGCAGGCATGCACGAACGCATTCATCTGCACATACATTCATACACATACACACACATCATACTACAAGATACACTTTCAAAAATCTTTCGAATAAGAATATTCAACAACAACAAAAAAACAAAAAAAAGGAAGAAGAAGAAAAAGACGAAGAAAAGAAAAGAAATTGTAAGGAAACAATCTAAGAATGATGAAAAATACACATTAGTAAGGAGGGAGGAATTACAGTTCGTTTTCTGTACAGTTATTTATTAGATAGTTTTTCAAATGTTTTTTGAAATGGCTTTTGGTGGTAATATTTTTTAAACTCTCTTGGGAGATTATTCCATAACTGATTACCTGAATACAAAAAACTTGTAGAGATTGTTTCTGGGTCTTGGAAACAATAGTGAATGATTGTGCCTGTTTTCATTTATTTTGAAGACAGTGGAGGAGCATTTCCGTATATAACATTATGCATGCATGCAGCTTTGTTGAAGAAAAGCCTATTACAGAAGGTGAGTATATTGTTTTGCTTGTAGTCAGTAACAGTTAAGGTACTTGATCTTAATAGTACCAACTTTAATGCTCTTTTATACAAACGGTGGATAAACTCCAACTGTGTGTATAAACTGTGGGGGTGTGAGAGGGTGTGTGTGTGGGTGGGTGTGTGGGTTGGTGAGAGTGTAGGGGTGTGTGTGCATATTTGTGCACGAGTCCATATGCATTCCAGTGTGTTTGTGTGTTCTTTCATGCATGTTTGTGTATCTGCACATGTGCACAAACGAATACTTACATCCCTCCGTGCAGATGAGGTTGTGTACATGGACTAAAGACAGCTGCTGTATTCTGCTTGCAGACAAGAGCCAGGTTTTCTCGTTTGATGATGGACTTGAACCCCAAGAAAGACCCCAGCATGCCACACCCCATCATTTTCGTGCCTGTCGGCTCTCACGCAGATCAAGTAAGACTCCAGTTGTGTATTGTCTCGTTTTCTTTGCTTCCCCCCACCCCCCTCCCCCCATGTCCTTGGTTCCAGCTCCGAGGTTTGCCAATGGTGAGATTTTGCGTACGCGACCAGTTTTGCCTTCCAGTTTTTCTTTGTTTAAAGAAGTCTCTAGATTGTGACTCCAGAGTCAAGCCATTTGAATAAATAATATGTTTATATATACAGACATACTATGTCTGTAGCTTAATTTATTGTTGGCACACTATTAGACATTCAAAAGAGTTTGTGGCTGTGTTATCTTCTATTGGTGTTCCTGTTATGCTGTTCCCACACTGCTCATTTCGATCTCTCCATCAGATCAGATATCAGATTTTTTATGTCTCATCCCCAGGGTCAGAAGACCTTTAGGAACCTGTCTAAGTCAGGCCGCCATGGGGCCACCGGGTAACTGGGTCCTGCACTGCTGCTGGGTCACTTTGGTGGTGTTCAGTGGTGCCTGTTCTGAGCTACAATGTGCAGAACACCCCCTACTGCAGCTAGTCATGGTTTAGTCAGGCAGCCAGACTGAGCAACATGCCCACCAATGGTGGTGACCACCACAACATCCCTCAACAACTTTCCTCCCTTTTTTATTATTGATTCTTTTATTTCAAGGATAATGGAATAAACACTCATGTGGTTTTTTTCCTTACATCCAGTCCCTGTGGGTATGCAGTTGTGTAAATTTCGTCATCCGTTCCCATCGGCATACAATGGCCTACTCTTCCAAAAAGTGGAAAAGGTTTTTAAACATGTGGGCAAGTCTCATCCAAAGGACTTTGCGGGGAGTGGAGTCGGGGGAAAATATCCCTTTGAACAGGATTTGAACCAGGGTCAGCAGATCACAAGCACAGTGCGCAATGCTCTAACCAACCAGTCCTCCTGAACCTCAAGGCTGAAGGCTTTGACACAAAGGAACAAGCACTTTTTTCCCACCATGCATGCTCACACAAAAAACAGCAGAAGTGTTTCAGAATTATGGCTGTCAGTGGCAAAATCATTATTAAATTGATTCAGGCATCCCCGAAGTCACTATGCAGCTACCTTTATGGGGGGTAAAAACAGTCGCATATGCAAAATCTCATTCGCATATGCAAAATCTCATCATTGGTGAACCTCAGAGATCTAGCCAAGGAGTGAGAGAAAAAAAAGGATTTGGGCAAGTTTTTCATTTATTTTCACTGGGTGATGTGTGATTCACATTTTTTTTTCTCCCAGAATAGCCAAATCTGCCTTTGATGGCTACATCAATTGTGTTGATTCTAAAAAGGTAAAGGCATTCCCATAACCTATACAGACAGCCATTGGAGAGCGAGGTGTCAGAGACTTCAACTTCTCCAGGGGCCAGCATATTGAGGGTGGTGCCCATCTCCTCTCCCTCGCTGCTTTACCTTCCCTGACCCTAAAGAGGGCAGGTACCCATTTATAGCTGGGTGAACTAGGGCACTGTATTGAAACCAAGGCACACAAACGGTCACCCATCCACTTGGTAACCACGCTTGATGCTGCTTAACATTGGCTGGGGGAAAGCGAGTGCTCTGACCAGTGAGCTGTCCTGACCATGGGTCATCAGTATACAACAGTTATCTCAGATTTCAGCTAAAAATTTTCAAAATTTCGGACCTGTCACCTTTGTACTAGGAAGAGGTTATTTCAGAGGTCACTGTCTAGATTTAGGGGGTCTGATTTGGAGTCGGGGTGGGGTTGGGGGCGCATTGATCAGCCCTACGTTAGTTGCAGATGGTGGAGTTGTATTCTTAAGAAAGAAAAAAAAAGATTAGCATTATTAGCATATGTGGCTTTACCAGTGACGTTCATGGTGAATGAAGCCTGGCATTTTACACCTGTGTGGTATGACTGACAACACAGCATCAAGTAAACAAGATGTTGTTGTTGTTGTTGTTGTTGTTGTTGTTGTGCATTCCCCAGCTTAACACTCTGGGGTTCACCCAGAATGTGCAGCACTCTGACTCACTCATCATCCCACCTGGGAATCACTGTGAGATTGAAATGGCACACTGGATGAGAGGTTTGCGTGTGTGACTGTTTTAAGTACTTCGCCATATAGGCAGCCATACTCCAACTTCACAGGATTTTTTTCTCCTTTAAAGGAGAGTTCAGTTTGGTATGTTAAGAGCTTGGCATGGATGAAGGCAATCTCAGCACAACATTTTACAACATGACAAGATTTTAGAGTAGGCCTTTTGCAGTTAGCTGGCATCAATAACTGACGCAGCTTTTGGCCTGGGCCAGAAAAAAACAACAACAAAATCCAAACAACAACAAAAAGATAATAAAGCATGCTACCCCACAGGGTTGCTTGGGACCTGTCAGTATAAACAGCATCCCCACCTTCTGGAAATTCTGTGCTAGGAATTCCCATTTTTCTATCCCTCTATTTGTTTCTGCCTTGTTCCTTTTCTTCCTGTCACCTCCCTCTTGTCTATTTTCTGTCTTCTTGGTCCATTCTTCTTGCTTTTTTCCAGACAGACTTAAAAGATGATAAATCTCTCCCATGCCAAAGTTGGATGTGCTGGGCCTGACTTGTCAGGCGCTTAACGGCAGCACAGTACATTTTTGCTCATATGACAGCAAACCACAATGGTTGCTGTATGAGCGTTTGAAGAAGATAAAGCATGCTTTGTGGGTTTTTTGTCTGTTGTTGGTTTAGTTTTGCTGAGCTTTCATACAGAATACATGCAAACGCTATCCACACAGTTGTGTTTTACAAAGTTTTATTTTGTTCACTAAAGATTTC
This sequence comes from Rapana venosa, assembly GCA_028751875.1. Classification (NCBI taxonomy): domain Eukaryota; kingdom Metazoa; phylum Mollusca; class Gastropoda; order Neogastropoda; family Muricidae; genus Rapana; species Rapana venosa. Next base: position 51,292,054 of record CM054144.1, read on the forward strand.
ATAAAAAATACAGATAAAGTAAACGAATGATAACAGAGTTCTTTTCCACGTGTATTTTTCAATATCAAAAATGTATCTTATCATATTTTATGTATTTTTCATTTTGAATTCTTTTGTTTCGAGGATAATGGAATAAGCTTTTTTTACAACCAGTCCCCACATGCATGCAGTTTTTTTGTAAATTTTGTCATCTGTTTGTTTCAGCACACTATTGCCTATCTTCTAAAAGGTGGAAAAGTTTTTTTAACGTGTGCGACAGATGTTCTGCATGGGTTTGCACACAGGACCTCAGTTTATAGTCTCATCTCAAGGACCTTCAGGGCAGTCAGGTTGACACTGATGTTAACTCCAGGGGATAAATCCCTTCAAACGGGCATCTTGTCTCAGTGATGGCTCACACCTGGGTTTGAACTGAGGCTGTCATATCACCAGTGCAGTGTTCTAACCATCGGGCTATCACGTCGCATCTAACGCTGATTGTGTGTGTGTGTGTGTGTGTGTGTGTGTGTGTGTGAAGGTTTTTCTCAACTCTATGGCAGAGCTGAATGATGGAAAGCTGGTAAAACCAGAAAAGATCACCTCCTTATGCAATTACTACAAGATAGAGGTAGGCTTCTGGCTATATCATTATTAGTGTTTGTGTGTGTGTGGTGTGTGTGTGTGTGTGTGTGGTGTGTGTGTGTGTGTGTGTGTGTGTGTGTGTGTTTATTTATCAATTTCATCTTTTATTTGTGTGTGATGTGTGTGTGTGTATTAAAAAAATTTTTTAAATAATTTATTTTATTCTTTTCTATCGAGAATAATGGAATAAGCACTAATGTTCTTTTTTTACATCCAGTCCCCGTGTGTATGGGGTTTTGTAAATTCTGTCATCTGTTCCCACCGGCACACAAGGGCCTACTCTTAGGAAAAGCAGAACAGGGTGTAACGTGTGCGCAAGATTTTCTGCGTGCATTTGCACACGGGGCCTCGGTTTATAGTCTCATCCGAAGGACTTTTTTGTGGCTATAACATCATTAGTGTGTGTGTGTGGTTGTGTGTGTGTGTGGTGTGTGTTTGTGTGTGTGTGTGTCTGTGTGTGTGACTATTTTGTGTATGTGTGTGTGTATGATATACATGTATTTTATGTGTGTGTGTGTAGATATATATATTTTTGTGTGTGTGTGGTCTGTATGTTTGTTTGTATGTGTGTGTTGTGTGTAGTGTCCTCTGAACCCTCATTACCACGACACTCACCTGCACAACATGATTTATGTTTGTTGTTGTTATTCTCACCAGGAGACCATCGGGAAAGTGATAGTGTGTATGCAGAACATGAAGCAGGAGGAGACCTCTGACGGACAGATCCGCAACGTCATCCTCGGATTGGTGCCGACCATCGAAGAGGACGAAATGGTATATTTTTTTTCCTCATGACTACGGCATGCAGTTGTAAACTGATGTGTGCGTGGTGATCACATTGCTGGTGTTAAATTGCAGATTCTGAAGGTACAATGTCTTGTCTTTTATATATATATAAAAATTTATATATATATATATATATATATATATATATATATATATATATATAATATATATAATAAAACTGAGCAAAATGGTGAGGGAAAAAAAGTGCAGGTAACCACTTACAACTTCATTCTCATCATAAAAATGATTTTTGTCCAAGATTAAAAAAAAAAAATTGGTCACTACAGGATAAAACTCTGAAGGCAGCTTTAAGGGAATATTTGAGTAAAGACCATGCCTTTGGCCTGACCTGACTCGAGTTTTGGCTCCTGGTTGAGCACTCTTCAGAGGTCCTGGCACTATTTGAAACCTCACTCATCCTTTGTGGTAGGTAACAGCAAGACACCCTCCAGAATTTAGAAGTGTCTATTGCCACCCTAACAATAAATATTTTTGTGGCCTACCACCACTGTATATATATATATATATATATATATATATATATATATATATATATATATATATATATATATAAAATAGGACAGGCAGAAAAGCAGGCATGCCGGTCTGGAGTTTTTGTTTTTGGCAGAATTCCACTGTTAGAAGTTCACAGTGCGCAAATCCAGCATAACTCAGTCATTGGTCCAGGGTCCAGTGCTAAAATCAACCCCTTCTTTTGTACAAAGCCCAAGTGTGGTCAGTTCCTGCTATAATTAGCACCAGCTGGGCTGGAATGGATAGCAGCTGAGAGGAGCTGAACGTGGGGGAAACTGACAGCTGTGAGTTAGATTTGCGCCATTTTTTCAGTTTTTCCCACATTCCACCATCACAACAAAAAATGTAAGTTCAATCGAACAGCAGTTAAAAACAATCGGAGAATGTGTGATGTCTTCAAATGTCGAGTATGTGCCTTATATTCCGACGTCTCTTTTGGAATGGGCAGACATTTTTTAAATGCAAAGGAGATCGAAAAATCGGTCACCTGAGCTCAAGTGTTAACTAATCAGAAATCACTTCACATAGAGGTTTAAAGTTGATGTACATGGTGATAACTTTCCACAGACTCCCTCAGGTCCACTTTTGGTAATTATGGGGAAGAACTTAGAAGTGAATGACATTGTGTTGGACAGTTTTACTCCTAGACTTTTGACAAGAAAACTTGAATTCAAGATATTAAACTTCCAGCAAGGCAAGGCAAGGCTAGGCTAGGCTAGGCTAGGCAAGGCTAGGCAAGGAAGGCAAGGCAAGGAAGGCAAGGCAAGGCAAGGCAAGGCAAGACAAGACAAGACAAGACAAGGCAAGGCAAGGCAAGGCAAGGCAAGGCAAGGCAAGGCAAGGCAAGGCAAGGCAAAGGCATACCAGAAAAGAGCCCAGCTTTGTACCGCTTTGAAGTTAAAGGCTTGGTAAAGATTATGAGTGAAATGCAATCATGGCAAAGTGGAATTTTTTTGTTTTTTTCTTTTTCTTCCTCGGTTAGAGCTCCGAGGTTTACCAGTGGTGAGATTTTTGCGTATGCAGCTGTTCCTGCCCAACCATGTAGGTAGCCGCATTCCGACTTCGGGAATGCGAAGTGTTTTTTTAACTCTGCATATTGGATTGGAATCGACTCTCGTCTTTATCGTGCCACACATAAACTTCAGTATTTGGGTCGTCATTGCTGTTGTTATTGTTAGTATTATTGTTATTATTGTCATGATGAGAGGGTGTGATGTTGATGCTGAAGAGTATTGTTGTTGGGTTGTTGTTTTTTGACAGCACAAAGTTGTAGCTGGTGTGATGAGAGAGACCAAAAATCCCATGAGACGCAACCATCGCGCAGACCCGCTGGCTTTTGATGAAGTCTATGAGGATGAAGGTTTGTTGCAATAATCGTTGCTTCTTTTTCTCCTTCTTCTGCTCCTTCTTTGACATCATTGCCATTTTCTTTATAATCTTCTTCTTCTTCTTCTTCTTCTGCATCTTCTGCCTATTTTTTCTTCTTCTTCTTTTCCCTTTTCTTCTTCATTTGTTTCTTCTTGTTTCCTCACAATGAGTATGTGTCCCCTTACAAAATGTGTATGTGTTCCCTTATAATAATAATAATAATGTATGGAATTTATATAGCGCTGAATCTCGTAAAGCAACAAATCAAAGCACTCAGATGAATTTTTTTTTTATCGAGGATAATGGAATAAGTATTCATGTGCTTTTTTACATCCAGTCCCCGTGTGTATGCGGTTTTGTAAATTTTGTCATCTGTTCCCACCGACACACAATGGCCTATTCTTTCGAAAAGCGGAACAGGATTTAACGTGTGCGCAAGATGTTCTGCATGCGTTCGCACACGGGTCCTCGGTTTATAGTCTCATCTGAAGGACGTTGTAGGAGTTGATGTGTATACAATGTGTATGTGTTCCCTCACAATGTGTATGTGTTCCCTCAAAATGAGTATGTGTTAGAATGACTGTGTTCCCTCACAATGAGTATGTGTTACAAGGAGTATGTGTTACAATGAGTATGTGTTACAATGATAATGTGTTCCTCACAATGAGTACACGCGCCCTCACAACGAGTACACGCGCCCTCACAATGAGTACACGCGCCCTCACAGTGAGTACATGCGCCCTCCTCACGATAAGTACATGTGTACCCTCATTTCCTGCGCAGAGGGCGTAGCGGAGGGGGAGCGTCTGCCCCTGGGGACGCGCGTGTTGCGGGGACCGGATTGGAACTGGGGGGACCAGGACCGCAATGGCCCCGGAACTGTGATACAGCACGAAGAGAAAAAACGTGAGTAACTGTTGTTGGTGTTTTTGTTGTTGTTGTTGTTGTTGTTGTGTGTCTTCTTATGTAAGTGACTGCCTCCCTTTGTTGTTGTGTTGCGACTTATGTAAGTGACTACCTCTCTTTGTTGTTGTTGTTTGTTGCGTGTCTGCTTATGTAAGTGATTGCCTCCCTTTGTTGTGTGTCTCATGTAAGTGACTACCTCCCTTTGTTGTTGTTGGTGTTGTGTGTCTCCTTATGTAAGTGACTACCTCCCTTTGGTGCTTATTCATTATCCTCGAAATAAAAGAATTTGTCATTGTCATTGTTGTTGTGTGTCTCCTTATGTAAGTGACTACCTCCCTTTGTTGTTGTTGTGTGTCTCCTTATGTAAGTGACTACCTTCCTTTGTTGTTGTTGTGTGTCTCCTTATGTAAGTGACTGCCTCCCTTTGTTGTTGTTGTTGTGTGTCTCCTTATGTAAGTCATTGCCTCCCTTTGTTGTGTGTCTCATGTAAGTGACTACCTCCCTTTGTTGTTGTTGTGTGTCTCCTTATGTAAGTGATTACCTCCCTTTGTTGTTGTTGTTGTGTCTCCTTATGTAAGTGACTGCCTCCCTTTGTTGTTGTGTGTCTTCTTATGTAAGTGATTACCTCCCTTTGTTGTTGTTGTGTCTCCTTATGTAAGTGACTGCCTCCCTTTGTTGTTGTTGTTGTGTCTCCTTATGTAAGTGATTGCCTCACTATATCTTCAGTTTAACGTCTATTCACATTTAGTGATTTTAGACGCCTCCCTTTGTTGTTGTTGGTGTTGTTGTTGTTGTGTTTCCTTATGTAAGTGACTGCCTCTCTTTGTTATTGTTGGTGTTGTTGTTGTGTGTCTCCTAAGAGACTACATCACTTTGTTGTTGTGTTCTGACTTATGTAGGTCACTGCTCCTGTTGTTGTTGTGTGTCTCCTTATGTAAGTGACTGCCTCCCTTTGTTGTTGTTGTTGTGTGTCTCCTTATGTAAGTGACTGCCTCCCTTTGTTGTTGTTGTTGTGTGTCTCCTTTTGTAAGTGACTACCTCCCTTTGTTGTTGTTGTATGTCTCCTTATGTAAGTGACTATCTCCCTTTGTTGTTGTTGTTGTGTGTCTCCTTATGTAAGTGACTGCCTCCCTTTGTTGTTGTTGTTGTTGTGTCTCCTTATGTAAGTGACTACCTCCTTTATTGTTGTTGTGTGTCTCCTTATGTAAGTGACTACCTCCTTTATTGTTGTTGTGTGTCTCCTTATGTAAGTGACTACCTCCTTTATTGTTGTTGTGTGTCTCCTTATGTAAGTGACTATCTCCCTTTGTTGTTGTTGTTGTGTGTCTCCTTATGTAAGTGACTATCTCCTTTATTGTTGTTGTTGTTGTGTGTCTCCTTATGTAAGTGACTACCTCCCTTTGTTGTTGTTGTTGTGTGTCTCCTTATGTAAGTGACTATCTCCCTTTGTTGTTGTTGTTGTGTGTCTCCTTATGTAAGTGACTACCTCCCTTTGTTGTTGTTGTGTGTCTCCTTATGTAAGTGACTATCTCCCTTTGTTGTTGTTGTTGTGTGTCTCCTTATGTAAGTGACTGCCTCCCTTTGTTGTTGTTGTTGTTGTGTCTCCTTATGTAAGTGACTACCTCCTTTATTGTTGTTGTGTGTCTCCTTATGTCAGTGACTACCTCCCTTTGTTATTGTTGTTGTTGTTGTGTCTCATTATGTAAGTGACTACCTCCCTTTGTTGTTGTTGTGTGTCTCCTTATGTAAGTGACCGCCTCCCTTTGTTGTTGTTGTTTTTGTTGTGTCTCCTTATGTAAGTGATTACCTCCCTTTTTTGTTGTGTGTCTCCTTATGTCAGTGACTGCCTCCCTTTGTTGTTGTTGTTGTTGTGTGTCTCCTTATGTCAGTGACTACCTCCCTTTGTTGTTTTGTTGTTGTTGTGTGTCTCCTTATGTCAGTGACTACCTCCTGTTGTTGTTGTTGCTGTGTCTTCTTATGTAAGTGACTGCCTCCCTTTGTTGTTGTGTGTCTCCTTATGTATGTGACTACCTCTTTTTGATGTGTTTTTTCTTATGTAAGTAATTAACCCCCTTTTTTTCTTTCTTGTTCTTTGTTGGGTTTTTAAAAATGTAATTACCTCCCTTCATCCCCCTGCGCTGTGTTTCTTCTTACGTAGGTAATTACCTCCCTTTGTTGCGTTTCTTCTTATGTAATTACCTCCCTTCGTTGTGTTTCATCTTACATAACTACCTCCCTTTGTTCAAGTGCGGTCAGTTTCTGCGATAATTGGCACCAGGTGGTTTCGAACAGATAGCAGCTGAGAGTAGCTGGAATTGGGGGAACTGACAGCTAGCTGTGTGTTTGGTTTGAAAATGTTGCTTGCAAGATTTTATGTACTCCAGTGCCAAAGTAAAGAAACAGCGAAATACCGATATATTCTGAACGAATTGAAAATACACTGCAAACAAGTTAAAGCTTGGCAAACAAAATGAACTGGACTGATTATCAGACAAAGCCAGGCTTCCATATAGAACCTTGGTAGCTATTTAAAAACACAGCCTATAATATTTAAAATACTACTAATACTACTGCATTGCTTAAAATACTACTACTACTACTGCATTGCTTAAAATACTACTACTCCTACTACTATGACTGCTACTTTTTTTACTACTACCCCTGCTTATTCTCCTCCTCCTTCTCCTACTACAACTCCTCCTCCTACTACTACAACTCCTCCTCCTACTACTACTACCACAATTCCTCCTCCTCATACTACTACACCACTCATACTACTACACAATTCCTCCTCCTCCTCCTAATACTACTACCACTCTCTCCTCCTCCTCCTACTACTACCTACCACCACTCCTCCTCCTCACTACTACCACCACTCCTCCTCCTCCTACTACTACCACACTTCTCCTCCTCCTCCTACTACTACACTTCTCCTCCTCCTACCACCACTCCTCCTCCTCCTCCTCCTACCACCACTCCTCCTCCTCCTCCTACTACTACTACTACCACAATCTCCTCCTCCTCCTACTACACTACCACTCCTCCTCCTACTACTACATACCCTCCTCCTCCTCTACCACCACTCCTTACTACCACCCACTCCTCCTCACTACTACTACTAACCCCCAATTCCTCCTCCTCCTACTACTACTACCACTCCTCCTCCTCCTCCCCTACTACATACCACCACTCCTCCTCCTACTACTACACCACTCTCCTCCTCCTCCTACAACACCACTCCTCCCTCCTACTACTACTACACCACCTACCTACCTACCTCCTCCTACTACTAAACCACTCCTCCTCCTACTACTACTACCACCACTCCTCCTCCTCCTACCTCCTCCTCTCACACTACCACCACTCCTCCTCCTACTACTACTACTACCACTCCTCCTACTACTACCACCACTCTCTCCTCCTCCTCCTACTACTACTACCACCACTCCTCCTCCTCCTACTACTACCACCACCACTCCTCCTCCTCCTACTACTACTACCACACTCCACTCCTCCTCCTACTACTACCACCACTCCTCCTCCTCCTACTACTACCACTACCACCACCTCTCCTACTACTACTACCACCACTCCTCCTCCTCCTCCTCCTACTACTACAATTCATCCTCCTCCTCCTACTACTACTACCACTCCTCCTACTACTACTACCACAATTCCTCCTTCTACTGCTACCACTCTCCTCCTCCTCCTCCTCCTCCTCCTACTACTACTACCACAACAATTCCTCCTCCTACTGCTACCACTCCTCCTCCCCTCCTCCTCCTACTACTACTACCACAATTCCTCCTCCTACAACTACTACAATTCCTCCTCCTACTACTACCACCACTCCTCCTCCTCCTCCTCCTTCCCTCTACTACTACCACCACTCCTCCTACTACTCCTCCTACTACTACAACTCTTCCTCCTACTACCGCTCCTCCTCCTACTAACACTACTCTTCCTACTACAACTCCTCCTCCTCCTACTACTACCACTTCTCCTACTACTACCACTCCTCCTCCTCCTACTACCACTCCTCCTCTTACTCTTACTTCTACTCATACACGAGCTCAGCAGTTTTATTACTTTACAGACGGCTTCACGTGGGTGCTGTGGGATGGAGGCAGGAACAACCGCTACCCCTATGGATCAGAGATGGGCTACCATGTATGGGAGACGAAGAAGGACCCTCTCCTAAAAAGTGAAGACGGGAGTCTCAAGATTGGAATGATCGTCAGGAAAGGTGAGGGAATTCAGGGTGTGTGGCGGTATTAGAAGCTGTCGAAGATGGACGGTGGTAGGACACGGTCTGCCTTTCGGAAGAGTAGGCCATTCATGCAGGTAAGAAACAGGTGACAGGAAAAAAAAACACCCAGGCATGCTCACTGGTGTCATCTGTAGACATCATCCCTGAAGTTGGAATGCGGCAACCCTTATGGTAAGTAGAAATGGTCGAATACACACAAATCTCACCACTGAGGAACATCGCAGCTCCAACCAAGGAACAAACCAAAAAAACCAACAAAACCCCCCCAAAACCCAAACCAAACAACCAACCAACCCCCCAAAAAAACCAACAACAAAAGACTCCTTTCACTTCTTTCGAAGCAGGAATCTCACCTAAAGGTCAATGTCCACCATATTTTAAGGTGAAGAGGGAGGGGTGGGGGTGGGGGAACTGGAGAATGGCAGATTTAAAGTTACAAGTGCATACATACAGTGATATGATCTTGCCATTATGACATCTGTCTTTTTACCCCAAACAGGCCCAAGCTGGGATCATCCCAAAGTAAAGTTCAACACGGAGACTGGGGTCATCATCAGAGTTGCTGGGCAAGGAAGACGACTCAAGGTAAGACAGACAGAGTAATTTTTTCCTTTGTGTCTGGTTTTGCTTAAAAGTTTAACACCAGGGTATGTTATGATGAGAAGTGTACAGTCTGCCCTCAGCGCCTGGGCTTTATCACAGTTCTTGATTAAACCATTGACGCTGGGGGCAACAGCAAAGTGAGAGGCTGTATGACCAGTGGCTTTCCCACTCATGGAATTCCACTTTACAGCTTAGTCTTTAGTGGTCGACTATGACTCTCTGACTTGGAGGCTTGACTCGCACAGTCCTTATGTGCTGCAGCCCTGGGGGCTGGTTGGCCTTTGGAGAACATCTCCAACGCTGACTGTCCTTAAACCCACTTGGCTGAGAGAGTGGGGATGTACTGTGGGCAAGGCATCTCCACTATAATCAAATTTCTGCCCAGTTTCCAAAACAGCAGCTGCCTCCTCTGCTGTTTTGGAGGTCATCGTCGGACACGATGGACAAACATACAGCCCTGTCAAGTCATCTTAAAGCTGGTCGCTTTTTTTATACATTGTCACATAATTCTCATCACTATTGGTCATCATACAATTGAAATATTGAGCAAGTTTTATTTTCTTGCCACGATATGGTTGCAGATTTTGAGCAGCTTTGTTTTAATCTTTTTTAAAAACATGTTTGAATAGCGAAAGGTTTTGTCTGTATTGTTTGTTGTTGAAGTTGTAAATCTTCAGTGACATGATTGTCTGTATCGTTGTTTGTTTGAAGTTGTAAATCTTCAGTGACATGATTGTCTGTATTGTTGTTTGTTTGAAGTTGTAAATCTTCAGTGACATGATTGTCTGTGTTGTGTTTGTTAGTTTCAGGTTCGCTGGGCCAATGGAGTTATCACTGGATGTCCTGCCACTGCTGTTACATTCTGGTAATATCAGTTAGGAAGATGATTCTTTGAAAAATGTGTAGTGCCTTATCAAATGGGTAAATTTTGTTTTTGTTTGTTCCTTGGCTTAGAGCTCCGAGGTTCACCAATGGTGAGATTTTGGATGTCTAACCGGTTTTTTTAACCCACCGTGAAGGTAGCTGTATTCCAACTTTGGGATCTATGCTGGGTGTGTTCAAGTTTTCATAACCCACCAAATGTTGACATGAGTTACAGGCTCCTTACCATGCATATTGGATCTTCTGCATGTGTTAATACATGAAGGGAATTAAGGCACTGGCAGGTCTGCTCGTGAAGTTAACCTGGGAGATTATAAACATCCCCACCCTTAACTCAACAGACACCACCAAGATTCGAACCCATGACCTCATGGGATTGAGATCAAACGGTTTCAACCACTCGGTTATAGCATCTGTTAACTGGGTTTAAAAGCCCCTGGTGTTGACATTTGCGGATGAAAACAATTGTAAAGCTTTTGTAGATCAGATTTTCTATGGTCAAATTTTAAGGAAGCAACCTAGTGTGTGAAATTTTTTTGGGGGATGGGACATCTTTTTCTTGAAATATTTGTTGTTGTTTTTTTTTGGGGGTTAGGGAGAGGATTTTGACACAGGTTTAAAGGTGCTTGCTGCCTTGTTCTGTGTGTGCAAGTATCCCCAAAGCGCAAAAATAGGCATGTTGCGTAGAACAGCAGTCTTTGTCTCTCAGGCAGAAGCCAGTATTAGAGTGCATGCGTTTAGGGAATATTGAGTAGTGTTCTTTTTTGTTGTTGTCTTTTTACTGTTGTTTATTTTGAGGACAATGAAACGAGCTCTCATTTCCTTTTGTTTACATCCAGTCCTCGTGTGCATGCAGCTTTGTCATTTTTGTCAGTCCATTTCAACTAGCATGCAGTGGCCTTCTGTTCTCCAAGGTGGAACCGGTTTTAGCGTATGTGCAAGATGTTCTGTGTGCAATTTACAAACAGGATTTCAGTTTGTAGTCTCATCCAAAGGACTTTCGGGGGAGTAGACTCAGCACTGACATTAACTCTTTAAGGACAAAATGCCGTTGAATGGGTGGTGATGGTTCAAACCCAGGCTTCACCTCCGGCCCCCATCAGATCACATGCACAAGCATAACGTGAGTTGGGAAGAGAGAGCTTACCTCTGAATTGGAAAGATAAAGCCCCAGCCACATTGCTCTAGTACTGTAAGGAAGAGACCACTCTCACCACACTGCTTGTTGAAGCTCACAGGAATAGAACGTAACAGAAAAACCAGGCATTTCTAAACGCCACAGAGCAGGTTTTCATTTTATTTTCTGGTAGGTGGGTCTTACATTGACCGAACATGGGTAGCTTGCTCCATGTGGATTTGTGTGTCTGAGGATGCAACAGGAGAGGCCTCCTCATGTGGCTGACTCTGCGAAGGTTGGAGTAAGCATTGGAGGATTGGCATCTCTCTAAATCAGAAATCTCCGCTGGGGCATATGCATAATCACAACAACAGGTCAGCAGTTATGCCATGTCCCAAAAGATGATATGGTAAAAGAAAACCCCAAAATCCACCCCCCCAAACCAGACAAGCAACAATAACAATACCACCAAAAAAAAGAAAAGAGGAGTACAACCCCAAATAAACAAAACACCCCTCTCCCAACCCTCAAACCAAACAAGCTACAACAACAATACAACACACGCACAAACACGCACAATCACACACACACACACACACCGACACACACACATTTTATTTTAGCAGAATGGTAGCTAAAAAAAAAACCACCCCAAAAAGATAGCTGCAGGTTCATGTTTTCCCCTGTGAATAGTTTTATAGTTTCCAAACTTCAAGGGAACATGGGTTCATTTTGGGTTTTTTCCTCTGTTTTCTAGTGATCCATTTGAAAAGGACAGGGAGAGCTTTGGGCTGGACAAAAAGCCTATACGTCATTGCAGCCGAGGTAAGTCAGATACACTTTGATATTCTTCTTTTTCTTCGTCGAACGCTCAGAAAGCAACTGTTATTGTCTGGTATATGAGCAGTATCCCCACAGTCTGATTGCAGCTGTTATTGTCTGGTATATGAGCAGTGTCCCCACAGTCTGATTGCAGCTGTTATTGTCTGGTATATGAGCAGTGTCCCCACAGTCTGATTGCAGCTGTTATTGTCTGGTATATGAGCAGTGTCCCCACAGTCTGATTGCAGCTGTTATTGTCTGGTATATGAGCAGTGTCCCCACAGTCTGATTGCAGCTGTTATTGTCTGGTATATGAGCAGTGTCCCCACAGTCTGATTGCAGCTGTTATTGTCTGGTATATGAGCAGTGTCCCCACAGTCTGATTGCAGCTGTTATTGTCTGGTATATGAGCAGTGTCCCCACAGTCTGATTGCAGCTACCTAAATGTTCAGGGGGAAAAATGGTTGCGTACGCAAAATGGTCATCACTGGTGAACATTGAAGCTCTAGATGAGGAACAAAAAAGAAAGAAAAAAGAAAAGAGCGAAAATGCGTTCCGCTGCCATTAAGCGCCTGACAAAGTCAGGCCCAGCACATCCAACTTCAGCATGGGAGAGAATTGTTCTCTTTTTTAAGTCTTTCTGGGGGAAAAAAAGGCAGGAGAATGAACCAAGAAGTCAGAAAATAGACAAGAAGGAGGTGACAGGAAGAAAAGGAACAAGGCAGAAACAAAGAGAAGTATAGAAAAGAGGGAATTCCTTGCACAGAATTTCCAGAAGGTGGGGATGCTATTTATACTGACAGGGCCCCGGCATCCTGATGGAGGAAATTTTTTTTGTTATATGAATTTTTATTTATTTATCTATCTTATACCACTTTAAGTCACGGCAGATTTCTCTGCGTGAAATTCGGGCTGCTCTCCCTGGGGAGAGCGTGTTGTCGCAAGAGCAGCGCTACCATTTTATTTTATTTTCCTGTCTGCAGCTGTATCTGTTTCCTTGTCAAGAGTGGCTTTTTTTTCTACAGAATTTTGCCAGGGATAACTCTCTTGTTGCCATGGGTTCTTATATGTGCGTGAAATAATTTTGTGTAACACACGGGACCTCAGTTTAACGTCTCACCCAAAAGACTAGCACCCAGACCACCACCCACGGTCTAATGCATGGGGGAAAGTTTTTGGCCCAAACGGGGATCAAACCACCGCACACTTCCGACCCGGACTTTTCCCTTTCCAGGCAGGCGCATTACCTCTAGACCACCCATTTTATTTCATTTTTATTTTATTCAGTTTAATATTTACCTCACTCTGCTTACTGTTGTAGTTATTTCTCTCATCTCTCTCTCTCTCTTTTTAAGTTGTCGTTGGAGCACAGCACTGACATTTTCGGGCTGTGTGTCTCTTGGACAAGTTGAACCTGACAGAGCCCATCCTGAATTATTCACCAGATGGCACTGCTGAAATTCGAACCCACGACTACATTAATGACCCACGAGTCTGAAGACCAGCGGTCTTAACCACTCCACAGCTGTCAATTTCTGCCACTTTCAGCTGCCCTCAGCTGCTATTCATCCTATCCCATCCCAGCCTTGATGGGGCCAGCTAGCGCTAATTACTGCAGATAACTGACCACACTTGGACTTGGTAAAGGAAGGGGCATGCTAAATTCAGCACTCTTGACTAGTAAAAGGTAAAGATGTTTCCATAACCAATGTGGTTGTAGGGGAATGAGGCATCAGAGACCTCATGACATTCCCTCATATCTGTCCCTAATTTTCAACAGCATCCTTCACCTCCCAAGTGTGTTTGTGAGTCTGTGTGTGTGTGTGCGTACGTGCATATGTGCGTGCGCGCGCATGGATTTGAAATATGTTGTTCATTATGTTTAAGGAGAGTTGCATGCGTGTAAATGATTTGAGTGAGGGCTTGGATAGTCTGGTTCAAGATCACGCTTTCCAAGCCAAGTTAAAGCGTCGAGCGTTGGTTACCATTGGATCGGTGACCGTATTGGGCGCTTGGCTTCACATTCCCCATTCACCCAGCTGTAAATGTACCTGCCCTACTTAGGTCAAGGGAAGGTAACCATCGAGGGGAGGAATGGGGCCGCCTCATATGTAGCCTAGGAATAGTCCTGAAGCCTGCCCTACGACATAAGGTTATGACCCTACTTTTTACTTTTTTCAATGATTGAGCAAGCGCTCGATTGTTTGTTTTTTACAGATCAGCGCATAAATCAAATTTTTATTATTATTACGTCACTTCTTACTGGGCCAGCATATGAGGCGCGCCCTCTCCCCCTCGCTGCTTAACTTCCCTGACCCAAAGCGTACATTTACAGCTGTGAACTGGGCAGTATGAAGCATGGCACGCAAACGTCACCCATCCTAATTGTCACCACGCCGATGCTGCTTAACTTAGTGGGAAAGGAGTGTCCGACCATGATATCCCCCACAACTGACCTGGGAGATGTGAAATCCCCATCCTGAATTACAGACGTGCTGCAAAATCGACCCACAACTACATCATCGACCCACGAGACTGAAGACGAGCGGTCTTAACCACTCCACAGCTGTCAGTTTCTCCTACTTTCAGCTGCTCTCAGCCGCTATCCATTCCATCCCAGCTGGTGCTAGTTATAGCAGAAACTGACCGTTCTTGGGACTAGGTAAAATGAAACGGCACGCTGAATTTAACACTTTTGACCGAGCGATGTTCATTTTGTATGCTGTGACTCGGCTACAGTATCCGTCATGTTTTCCTTTGATGTTGCAGAAGAAGAAGAAGAAGTAGAAGAGGAGGAGGAGGACGTGGGAAACAGGCTCCCTGTGTGGCAGTGGAGGGACGACTGGGGCAACTGGCGTCTGTACTCCAAGCAGGAAAACGAGAAGCTGGAGGCTGCGTTCCACCGCAAGAGAACCGGAACATGCATCATAACGCGTGGAGACAAACAGTAAGTGTCTCATCATAATCATCATTAACCGTTACACCCAGTGGTGTGTAGGGCAGCAACAAAGCGTTTCCACTCCTGCCTATCCTGGGCCAACCTAGTCACTGATCCCCAAGAGTGCTGCATGGCCTTCATCTCACTTTCTACAGTCCTCCTCCACATTGCTTTTGGTCTTCTTCCTCTCGGCTTTGGCCATCAGCATTCATACGAGTCTCACTGGACCCGGGAGGTCCTTCGCCCGCAAAAGTAGAAATTTTCTCTGTTGCTGTTTCTGTAACTTCACTTTTTTTACGGGACAGGGTTGTTAGCCCTGTGCCCAACCCCCAACCTGGAGGAAGGGTTCCACCTTATTCGCCTCTTACGACATGCCTGGTTGGAGGGCAGGGATCCTATTCTTGCCATGCTCGCTTTGCAAACATTCCCCGGGAGTCCCACGGGGGATAAGTGTCTCAGATGATGATGATGATCGTGATAACGCTTATCCCTGAAGGTGGAATGTGGCTACCTTGGTGGTGGGGCAACAATGGTTGCCCGTGCAAAATGTCATCGTAGGTGAACAACCTCAGAGCTTTAGCTGAGGAGCAAACAAAAAAACCCAAACAAATTATGAAAAAAGAACGCTTTATTTGTATCACACTTTTCAATAATAAAAAAATGATAACGAATATGTGCTCTTGATTAATGATATCATAACATTGTGTCAAGCTTTTCAAGAAAAGAAACATTAATGAATAATTGTCGTATGATAACGCTTTATTTGTATTATGGTTTTCATTTTCCAAAATAAAATCAGTAAGACTCGAAGTGACGTGGATATAATTATTTAAAAAAATTACAGTATTGAAAGTTTATATTACATTCATTGTATTGCAGTACTCCTCCCATCACACGACTTCATTCACAACAAGCGAATGACATTGTAGAAAGATCACAGTCAGACTTGATACTGAAAAACCTGACAGCCCTTACCCCAACCCCATTTCGTGCTATCACCACGTAACACATCGCCAGTACACTCTTGCACAGACCTGCAGGAACAAATCCTGAATATCAGTTTCAAAACTTTTCATTTTTAAGGTATTGTTTTTTTATTTATTCTTTTATATCGAGGATAATGGAATAAGCATTTATGTGCTTTTTTACATCCGGTCCCCATGTGTATGCGGTTTTGTAAATTTTGTCATCCGTTCCCACCAGCACACAATGGCCTACTCTTACAAAAAGCGGAACAGAATTTAACGTGTGCGCAAGATGTTCTGCATGCGTTTGCTCATGGGGCTTCGGTTTATAGTCTCATCCGAAAGACTTTTGGGGAGAGCGGAGTCTGCACCGATGTTAACTCCAGGGGAAAATATCCCCTTGAACAGGAATTGAACCCGGGTCGTCAGATTGTGAGCGCAATGCTCTAACCACTAGGCTATCCCGTCCCTGTATTGCATTGTGCTGTGTTGTATCGTAGTGCATTACATTGCCTTGTAATGTAATGCATTACATTGTATTGTTTTGCATTGTATTGTATTGTAACGTAGTGCATTGAGTTACACTGTATTTGTATCAGTTTGTGTTGTATATCGCTTTCAGGCATAGCAGATTTCTCTGCATGGAATTCAGTCTGCTCTGCCCAAGGAAATTGCATCGCCACAAGAACAGCGCCACCCATCTTTTTTTTCTCTGTCTGTACATGCAGTTGTTTTTCAATGAAAATGACTTTTTTTAAAAAGAAATTTTGCCTTGTTGCTGTGGGTTCTTTTACACGCGCTAATGGTGTTTGTACAGGGAACCTCGGTTTATTGTCTCATCTGCAAAATTAGCACCCAGACAACCACTCAAAGTCTAGGGGATGGTGGGAAAAGAGTTTATGTTTGAATGGGGGTCAAACCTTCATATCCTCACTCTCCACTATGTATACATTAATCTTATTTGAAGCGATGAAAAAACAACCTCATGCCATCATACTAAAATAAAGGTAAAATAATGAATAAAGAAACAAACTCACTGAAACAGTATGTTTCTTACATCGGTGAATATTCTTTTCCTTACAGGTTCCGCATTCTGTTCCAACACAACACGGAGAAAGATGTTGAAAAGCGCACGGAGCGAGATATACAGAGAATTTGTAAGTATCAGTAACATCTCCTGGCCTTAAGTGTGTGTATACAGAGAATTTGTAAGTGTCAGTAACATCTTCTGGCCCTTAAGTGTGTGTATACAGAGAATTTGTAAGTGTCAGTAACATCTTCTGGCCTTTAAGTGTGTGTATACAGAGAATTTGTAAGTGTCAGTAACATCTCCTGGCCTTTAAGTGTGTGTATACAGAGAATTTGTAAGTGTCAGTAACCTCTCTTCATGGCCCTTGTACAAGTGTGTGTATACAGAGAATTTGTAAGTGTCAGTAACATCTCCTGGCCTTTAAGTGTGTGTATACAGAGAATTTGTAAGTGTCAGTAACTCTCCTGGCCTTTAAGTGTGTGTATACAGAGAATTTGTAAGTATTGTAACCTCTCCTGGCCTTAAGTGTGTATTTTCTCTCTCTTGTCTGCCTTCCCTAATGGGAAATGGGCAGAGTGCCTGGTCTTCTCCTGTGTTTGTGACTCTGCAAGAGTGTGTGTGTGTTTAAATGTGTTAAAACTGGTCATTGTTTTTGGTTGCATGACTGTGTTAAGAATAGGTTGAATGCAAGCGCTTTGATTTGTCTTTGCATGGTATAGTGCTAATGTAAATTCCATTATTATTATTATTATCATCATCGTCGTCATTATCATCATCATAAGAGGTCTGGTTGCTGGCCTCAGCTGATATATTCCAACTTTAGAGCAGCCTATTTCACTGTACAGGTTGCATGCTGAGTTTTTTTGTGTTTCTTTACTCCACCGAATACCGACTTGAATTATGGGATCTATAACATGCATATTCTTCTGCATGTGTATATTGACGAATGAAAGTAAGTCCCTGGTAGGTCTGCACCAAATTGACACAAGAGATTGTAAACCCCCCCCCCCCCCCAACTTAATGCACTAGACATTGTTACCAAGATTTGAACCCACAAATCCATGGACCTATGGGGTTGAATCTTTTCAAACAGTCTTATCCACTCAGCCATGACAGATGAGACTATAAACCGATGTCCCATGTGCGAACGCACGCAGAACATCTTGTGCACACGTTAAATCCTGTTCGTAAGAGTAGGCCATTGTGTGCCGGTGGGAACATATGACAAATTTGACAAAACCGCATACATACGGGGACTGGATGTAAAAAAAGAGCACATAAGGCTTATTCCATTATCCTTGATATAGAAGAAAGAAATTTTAAATATATTTGAAAATTTGAACTTGTTAATATTGTTAATTGTTATTGGTTGTTTGTGTAAGAATGTGTTGAATGCAAGCGCTTCGATTTGTTTTTACAAGATGCAGCGCTATATAAACTCCAGTTATTATTATTATTATCATTGATCAGTCTTTCTGCTCTCCATGGAACACGGGCAATCCTGGTGGATGGTTGGTAGTGCACCCTATATGCCGGGGAATAAAATTCTTATGTACCACTGCTATGTTCATATCCCCCTTACTCAGAAACTACTACATGAATATTCCTGATAGTCTACCCCATGACAGTATATATATCGTAGATTACTTCGAGGCAAATTCAAATTAGTTAGCATGATATTTCACTGCGAAAATATATTTAAAATGTAAAAAATCGACAAAAAATACGCTTTCTTCATCACCACTGTCATTCTGAGTACCCCCCTCCCCCATCATCTCAATAACATCAAACATAAGTCCAGGCCAAATCTCATTCATTGTTTTTTAAATGCTCTAATTCCTGAATCATACACGATCGTTTTCATCACTGTTAGGTAAATCTACAGTTTTATTTGTCACTTTTACAGCTGTGTAAAGTTATTGATGCCTTCAACAAGAAGTGTCAGCCATTTTGAACAAGAACTTCCCAAGCAGTCATGCTTAAAAACACAAAATACGAGCTAAAAAAATGATTGTTTTTGCCATGGTTTTTGCAGCTGGATGTTGCCAAGAAACAGGAGAGTGATCTCCACTAATTTTGGAGTTCTTTCCCTTTAACAGTAGTCAAGGAAGCTGGCTTGTTTACTTCGGTTCGACACCCCGGAAATTTTCCGGGTTGTAGGCGTATAGGGTGCACGTTTAGCCCCGGAAAATTTCCGGGATGGGGCAGTCTAGTAGTTAAACCTTTTGCCTGGTCTCCAATGTCTGTTTGAACTTACCCAGGAGTCGTTCAAGTTTCATTGTCTACAATTTGTTGTTTGTTTTCTTCTCCGGTTTATTCAGTTTTCCAGTTTGCTCTGTGTTTTTTTTAATTCTTCCTAGGAAATCTTACAGCTTTTTACTCTTGACACATCACCATGCCAGGATTGTTCTGTTCTGGCACACAAGTAGTGAAATTGTTAACACTGCATTTTTTGTGAATACTTTTGGTGAATATTTCTCACTGCTTTTTTCCCCCTATATAACGAAAACTATATTTCATAACATATAACAATGTACAACATGATAAAACTGAATAAAAATGGTTTTAAAAAAAATGTTAACACTGGGATGGGCATAGGATGTCCATTCTTAAGTGGTGTTTGCCCATATGGCATTGCATGTGAATTTTTTGGGTTACTTCGAAGTGTGTGTTATAGGGGAGATAGACATTTTTTTTAGACATTTAAAAAAATCTGGGTGTGCTAAATTTAGCTGAATGGCTGGGGTCAAACACTGCTTGTTTTATTGTTTTAAGTAATAGAATAGTTACAGTTCTCTTTTATACTAAAAAAAAAAAAAAAGGGGTGTTTGGGGGGGGGGGGGGGGGGGGGGGTTGTTTGCTATTTTGGTTTAGAGTTCTGGATATTTGAAGGGATTGGAATGTGTTGATTTTGAAGGGCTTTTTGTTTTGTTTTTGTTCTTCAAGTCAAGTCAAGTCAAGTCAAGTCAATATTTTATTTCCAGACGGTACATTGAATAAGCAATGCATTTGCTTTTTTTCATCAAGCCATCTATCAGCTAGAGCTGCAAGGTTGAACAAAGGTGAGATTTTGCGTAGGCAACCTTTTTTTGCCTACCATGAAGGTAGCTGCATTCCGATTTCGGGAATGCGTGTTGGGCATGTTTGTATTTCCGTAGCCCACCGGATGTAGACATGAATTATGGGATCTTTAACATGCATATTAGATTTTCTGCATGTGGAATTAAGGGAATTAAGGCACTTGCAGGTCTGCACTTGAAGTTGACCTGGGAGATTGTAAAAAATCCCCACCCCTTAATTCACCAGACACTGTGGAGATTCGAACCCACATCTACATGAACCCATGGAACTGAAGTCAAACAGTCGTAACTGTTCTGCTGTAGCATCCATCACATGATTTTGAAGTGATTGTTGATGCGAGTTTTGGAATCGAACAAAGAGGCAGCCCTGACATGACCTTCATGGTTGGTTGTTGCTGTAAACAATATTGAAACGAAACGAAAGGCGTTAGGTACAGCGACTGTCTTGTGCTTTCTGCTCTCTTTCTGTTGTGCAAGAGTGACCTGATGGTGGATGCTACTGCTTTGTTTCAGTTGTGCCAGAGGGAGAACTCCAGTCACTGGAAGTCGCTGAGGAGTTTTTGCTGAAAGGATGACCTTTAGTTAGCTTTAGGTAGTACATTTTGTGTGTGTGTGTGTGTGTGTGTGTGCGCGCGCACACTTTAACGTGCTTCCCTCATTTTTAATGTCTTTCCCATGAAAGTGACATGGAACTATGTGTTGTTGTGTTGTTTTTGTGTTTCAAAGACTTCCAACAAAATAAACAAAACGGTCATTCCAAGTGGCTGGAACAATTCATTTCAACATAAAATGAGAGATTTATAAAAAGACAATTTTACTCCAACACTTATGAGAGAACCAGAAGATGTGTACAGAAACTAAGAACCTCAACCTGTGTGCCCAAGTTGGAAGAAACAGCATTTTGAAAGTAACCACTCTTAACCATGAGTTTTCAGTAAATTTGTGTGAGAAACATTCATGTCCACAAAGTGTTCTATCACAGAAAAAGAAATTGGGCTGGGAACGATACACTGTTCATGCTAAACAGGACATCGTGTCGCCAAGACTCGTGTAACATAGACTGTCATATAAAGACTTTTGTTCGTTAGTTTTTTTGTCGTTTATACTGACAAAACCATATTTGTGCCAAACAAAGTGGAAAGGACACATCTAAATCATTAAAACATTTTCCCATGAAACTGTGGAAGACAAAGGCAGAGCACAGCTGTCAGTTTCCCTCACTTTCAGCTCTTCTCAGCTGCTGTCCATTCCATCTCATACCAGTGCTGGTGACAGCAGGAACTGACCACTTTTGGACTTGGTAAAAAAGGAAGGGGCTGAATTTAGCACTGGTCTCACCCTTGACTGAGTTATGCGGAATTTTTGTGCTATGAGAGAATTGACACAGAAATAACAAAGTAACAGGGAAACAGAAATCGAAGAAACGGCGTGGAAATGACAAAGTAACAGGGAAACAGAAATCAACGAAACGGCATGGAAATGACAAAGTGGCAGATAAAAGAACAGAAGGACTGACATCATGTTGTGAAATGAGCAGATAACTGAGTTGCATAGATCCAGCCACCGGCATACAACCGCCAAGAAGGGAATGGACTAAAGAAGCGCTTGGTACCATGATACCAGTCGACTCGACTAGAAGCCAAGGGTACAGGGCAAGATAAAGTTAGGCATAAAACGGACATCTTGAATACAGTATAGGAGTATTATCAACTCATCCTACCTCGTGAATACATCCACAGCTACCTGTCCTTGCTCATGTGTGCATGTAAACGTGTATAGTTCCTGAAATATTCACTGGATTCTTACAAAGTTGGTATCACCTGAATGAAGTATGAATGCTTCATTTTTGCAATAACTGAGAGAGAGAGAGAGAGAGAGAAGAGAGAGAGAGAGAGAGAGAGAGAGAGAGAGAGAGAGAGAGAGAGAGAGAGAGAGAGAGAACTCTGAACTCTGAAATGGTTTAATGTACATTTGGCCTAGGCCACAATACACCAATGAAGAGGGGGGGGGGGGTGAAGGCATGAAACATAAACATAGGAAACGTTACAGACATATTACTGTCAATCATAAATTTACTCTCATTTATACTCACATTTCTAAAGAGAGAGAGAGAGAGAGAGAGAATGCAAATAGTTTATTCAGATTTTAGGCCATGGCCCCTTTCTGAAGGGGGTTACACATCATGAACAACAAGAACCACAATATATTCCCAGCTATCCACAGTCAACGTAAAGTTGCAACAAATAAGTATGCATTTGTAACATTACGATAGCGCAGTATTTACCTTTTTCAATGCATGATAAACATACATGGCAAGATTTGTTAAGGTTGTCTCATGTTTTGTCAACAAGGCTCATTATAATATTTTGGTCTAATAAATTGCATCCTAAGATCGTGTAAGGCTGGACAACACAACAAGAAATGAATTTCGTCTTCTATTGCGCTATGACATAAACGGCATTTCAGTTCATCTTTGGTTCTGTTCTGGTATCTATTTCGGTGACATGCAATATCTGAAACACCAAACCTAAATTTAGTAAGAGCACTTTTAACATAACGATTTATTTTAATGTCAATATACATATCTTTGAAACAAGATGTTTTAAACAGCCTATATTGAGCAAATCTGTCACTGTTATACATATGTTCATGTCAATTTTGCCATTTGCAATCTATAAGCCTTTGTTTGAAACTTTTTAAGAAGGCTGAGATACATTGTACTCCTTGATTATCCCATACAAAAGAAAATCCATATGAATTTAAGCACTTACGAACACTCGTAACCCAAGCTTTCTTACCATTTCTGTCTAAATTATACAACATTCTATATGCTTTTAAAAGGATTCTACATTCATCCATACAAATCAATGTTAACCAGAATTTAATACATTTTCCGTATGAGTTAATATATATGGGAAATCTCCCAAGCTCTCCATACACAAGGTCATTGGGCGTTCAAAGATCTACATTCAAAAACCATTTCATAGCATATAAGCGTACATTTTCAGCCATGTGGCTTTTTTTTAAAGCCCAGATTTCAGCTCCATACAGCATTATTGGCTGTACCCGAGTATAAAATAATTTACAAAAAAGAGAAAAATTACGGCAGTCCAATTTATACAGCACACAAAAAAGTGCAAAAAAAACTGTTTTCTTAGCTCTGCTTACTAGGTCTGGACATGCAAATCCAAAACTAAGTCTAGTTGAAAACCACAGACCAAGGTATTTATATACATTCACTACTTCAACCTTTACATTGCCATATGTCCATTTTTCCTGTCGTGCTAAATACCCACCCTTACGAAAAACAACTATATTTGTTTTACCCATATTTACCTTTAACTCTAATCTAGATGCAGCCGTACACAAGTTATCAAGTTGTTTTTGTAAACCAGTCACTGTCGTTGTTAGTAAAATAATATCGTCAGCAAATAATAATATAAATAATTCAATCAGATCAGATGTCACACCATGTTTACCATTCTGGATGATTTCTAGAGCAAATGAGAGAGAGAGAGAGTGAGCTCAAACTCGAATATTTTAATGAGGGTAATTATCAAGACGCATTGAGAGAGAGAGAGAGAGAGAGAGAGAGAGAGAGATGTTGTGATGTAAATGAATTGAAAACAGTGGTTATTTATGACAAACTCAGAAAACCATCTTGAAT
Source organism: Rapana venosa (assembly GCA_028751875.1). Taxonomy (NCBI): domain Eukaryota; kingdom Metazoa; phylum Mollusca; class Gastropoda; order Neogastropoda; family Muricidae; genus Rapana; species Rapana venosa. The sequence goes on from CM054144.1 coordinate 51,315,643, forward strand.
GCTTGTTACGCTCTAAGCCATTGTTTGTCTTAGTCCATGTTGATTGACAACCTGAATTCTCACTATGCAAAAGAATGCGAATATTTTTTTTTTCCAAAGACCTTTGCCATATGTGTGTGTATACATTTGTAAAAACTGTTAATTGTAACTTTTTGCATGTGTAAGAGTAGGATGAATGCAAGCGCTTTGATTTGTTTCTGCAAGATATAGCGCTATATAAATTTTATTTATTATCATTATTATTATTATTTGAAGGGGAAATGCACAAAGCATCACACTATCACGGAAGTAATGCTCATATTTTTAAAAAAAATCAGTTCACAAGACAGATTTGCAAACAAGATAATGTATCAAGCTTTAATAAGGGTATCCCACAGTTTAAATGCTTTATATAGAAAAAGAGCTAACCGTTTTGTAGTAACTTCATTTCCAGACGTATTGAGCGTGATTAACCTATGGAGGCATGGTTGGCATAAGAATTTTTAAGGTATAAACTAAACGAGAGAGAGAGACAGAGAGAGAGACAGAGAGAGAGAGGAGGAGGATGATAATAATGCTGCTGCTGCTGTAAGAACAGAATTCCGACCCAGGGATTAAAACAGACAATTTGAGATTGAGGTTAAGGTACCAAAAACAACCAAAAAAGAAAAACCAACACAACAAAGCAGCGGTGTATATCATAAACAAGAAGGTCCCCAAAGTTGGATTGTGGCTTTCTCAATGCTGGGCGAAAACGGTCACATTACGCCAAATCTCACCATAGGCGAGGCTCGCAAGTCTAGCCCAGGATCGAAAGCAAAAATCAGCGTAACACCACAGCAGTGTATAATTATCAGAAAATGATCAGAATATCACTGAAGTCAGAATGCGGCTACCTTCATGGTGGGTTTAAACGGTTGCATACGCAAAAATTTCACCTTTGGTGAACCTCGGAGCTCTAACCGAGGAACAAAAAAAAATTGAAAGAAAGAAAAAGAAAATGTTGTACCAGTATTCTTATGTTTTTTGGGGGGCAGTTTCCAAGCCCTTTGGTGCTTTTCACGAGTTTTGTTTGAAAAAAAGCAGTGGGTGTTATATGAGGGCATATGTGGTAAAAGATGTTTTGTTGTGTATTTGCTTATGGAAATTTTTTGTTTTGTTGTATTGTTATATGCTTTGCCATGCTCATTCTGTGTTTTGCTATGAATAGCTTTAACAAAGTGCGTGTACATGAGTGTGTGTGTGCGGTGCTGTTGCTTCGATTTTACGTCTGATCCCTCAAAGTGGAATTAGACATGTGTCAAGTCAAGTCAAATTTTAATTTCCAGATGGTACATTGAATAAGCAATGCATTTGCTTCTTTCATGTGTGTGTGTGTGTGTGTGTGTGTTGTGTGTGTGTGTGTGTGTGTGGTGTGTGTGTGTGTGTGTGCTTGTAATAATGACAGATCATGAGAGTTATATGATATAGTATATATTGCATAAATTGATTGTTGTGTGTGTGTGTGTATAATGATATACGATATAGTATATATTACATAAATTGATTGTTTGTGTGTGTGTGTGTGTATAATGATATACGACATAGTATATATTTCATAAATTGATTGTTGTGTGTGTGTGTGTGTATAATGATAAACGATATAGTATATATTACATAAATTGATTGTTGTGGTAGATTTCTTCTTTGCATGAAAAGCAGCCTCCTTTTGTGGGGGTGACCATTTTTCCATAGTGAAACAAATTCCATCTTTTTCCCCCACATCTCAGATGCACTACTGTAATTTTCCCTGTAAAAGTCACTGTTTTCCTTCAGACCTTTGTCGGGGATAACGCTTGTGTGCCCAGGAGTTCTTGTTACATACACATGTGCTTAAATTAATACATGTTGTATAGGGAACCTCGTTTTATTGTGGTTTTTTTTTCCTCTCCAAAAAGCTTGCACAAGTTCAGAATGCTGTGAGTTCCAAGAGGATTTTTCCTCTGGAGTTAACATCAGTGCCGACTCCACTCTCCCCAACAGTCCTTCGGATGAGACTGTAAACCGAGGTCCCGTATGTGAACGCATGCAGAACATCTTGCGCACACATTAAAACCTGTTCCGGTTTTCAGAAGAGCAGGCCATCATTGTGAATCAGTGGGAACGGATGACAAAATTTACAAAACTGCATGCTCACGGGGACTGGATGTAAAAAAAAAAGCACATGAGTGCTTATTCCATTATCCTAGAAATAAAAGAATAAATAAAATATATTTTTACTACACACAGTATCAGTTTATTGTCCTATCCAAAAGACCATTACTATGTTACATGGTCGGGCGGTTATAAGAGAAGACGATTTAGCATCTGGTTGATTTTGAAATCGCAACCTCTTTTGGGGGCAGGATAGCCGTAGTGGTTAGAGCTCTGTGCTTGCAGGTTTTACAGCCTGAGTTTGAGCCTCCGCTGAGACAGCCGTTCAACAGGAATTTTTTCCCCACTCCCCTGAAAATTCTTTGGACGAGACTATAAGATCCCGCGTGTAAATGCACGTAGAACATCTTGCACACAAGTTAAAACCTGTTCTGCCTTTTAGAAGAGTAAGCCATTCGGGCTGGTAAGAACGGATCACTAAAATACAAAAAAAATTTTTAAACCCCGCATGCACACTGGTGTCATTGTTTAGACATCCTCTCTGAAGTCAGAATGCAGCAGCCTTAATGCTGGGCAAAAACGGTCGCATTAATGCGAAAATCTCACCGTCTGTGAACCTCAGAGCTTTAGACAGAAAAAAGTAGATAAAGGAACCTCCTCCTTTCTGTACAAACAGCTGTGTTGTTCATGGACCATCACTCTGGCCCAGGCCAAAAAGAATTGCGAGATTTTGATGTAAGCAAAGAGCCGAGGCCTATTTTGACATGTTATTATGCTTTGACAATGTTACGATGAGATCGTCTTCAGCCATGACAAGATCTTGGCAATAACAACCTGCACGTTAATACATCAGTGCCGATTCCACTCCGCATAACAATCACTGCACGTTAATACGTCAGTGCCGATTCCACTCGCATAACAAACCTGCGCGTTAATACATCAGTGCCGATTCCACCTCCCCCTAACAGTCCTTTGGATAAGACTTTTAGCCGTGCTCACGCAGAAATCTTTGCGCACACGTTAAAACCCGTTCCGCTTTTCGGAAGAGTAGGCCATTGTGTGGCGGTGGGAATGGGCGTTCAAATTTACAGAACTGCATACACACAGGGACTGGATATATATAAAAAAAATTTTTTAAAAGCACATGGGAGCTTATTCCATTATCCTCGAAATAAAAGAAGAAAAAAAGAATGAAGGAGGAAAAAAAAATCTTCTGAAGTCTTGAGTATGGTTGTTGATATTGTATTTTTGTGTGTGTGTGTGTGTGTGAAGAATCAATCGATCAATCAAAGACTCAAAAACTTTATTGCCATTAAGTCAGACCAAGACTTGTTTGACACCAAACATAATAAAGTGTGTGTGTGTGTAGTGTGTACAAGGTGGTTGAAAACTGCCAGAGGCAAACAATCTCATCCAGTGTGTTGTTAGGGCCTCACAGTGATTCCCAGGTGGGATGAGTGACTTAAAGGGTCACCTCCAGGGTGTTAAGCTGGGGAACACACAACAACAACAACAACACAACAGACCATCAATCCACATTCTAGGCAAGACGTGTGTGTGTGTGTGTGAAACCCACTGTTGAGTCTAGGTAAGCTTGTTAATGAACATGAGCGAGGTTATGTGATACGTTTGAAAATGCGGCTGTTGTTACGTTTTTGGTATCTGCTGCTGAATCCATGCTTTATGAAGCTAGTCACATGCGTGTGTAATATGACTTGTTGTTGTGTGTCCATCAGTTCTGGCTGGAAACACGGGTTAACTAAAGATCATGAAAAAGGAATTAATGTGTGTGTTTGTGTATGTGGTGGTTTCGTGTGTGAGTGTGTGTTTATGCGTGTGTGTGTTGGTTTTGTGTGTGTGTGTGTTGGTTTTGTGTGTGT
>CM054144.1:51329634-51339634 GCA_028751875.1 Rapana venosa
TCTTTCCATTCGGGATGTGAAACGACGGGGGTTTAAAAAGCAAGAAAAGTTTTTCCCTTTTGAATCTTTGAAGTACCCAGGTGTAGTCTTTTAGATGTTAGCGATTCAATTGCCTAGTCGTTTAACAAAAAGTATGTCCGATCTTTGCTAATTTTTTTTGTGAAAATTTTGTTTGAAAAACATCTAAAATATACTTTTGCGCACAGAATTTCTATGTTCGTCAAGAGGTAGCACCCTGTTTCCCCTTTTAAGAGCCTAAAATGATGCATGAAAAGGAATAACTCCAAGAGATAATTGAGTGCTTTTTTATCTAGCTTTGCAAATTTTGTTAACAAGTATCGTGGGCGCTGAAAAACACCTTTGTCCAATATTAAATCTTGAGGCACTAAAGAAGAGTAAAGAATAAGTGATTTTGTATTTGCCCAAGGTTGTTTATCAAATTTTTAGAAGATTTAAAATCTTTTTGTTTATTAGTATACAGGATATGATTATATAGACAAATTTTAAATAGATAACATCCAGAAAATTTAACATGTTTGGGTATATAATATTTCAGGCGTCATCTATAGTAAAGAAGGAAGCTTCCCCCGGGTCATAACCTAATTAAAAAGCATCATATTTGTTTTTTTTCCGGAAAGCTAAGCCCCATTTTCTGTCATAAATGGGATTTTATTCAGTTCAGATGAAAAATTTTTATATACTTTAAAGTTCGAAGTGGAGTTTTGTTTTAATGTTCCCCTTTCCAAAGCAAAATGTATCCCCATATAATAAAATGAATCTTTTGACCAAATTTTGGGTAAATCAGTGAAATAAAGGGGGGGGGGAGAGAGAGAGAGGGGGGAGAGAGAGAGAGAGGGGAGAGAGAGAGAAAAGGAGAGAGAGGGGAGAGGGGGAGAGAGGAGAGAGAGAGAGAGAGGGAGAGAGATGGAGAGGAAGGGGAGGAGAGAGAGAGAGAGAGGAGAGGAGAGAGAGAGAGAGAGAGAGGTGTGTGGTGTATGTGTTTTTTGTGGAGTGAGGGGTTGTTGTTGTTGTTTTTGTGTGTTGTTGTTATCGTCATTAATATTTCGCCCCCCCCCCCCCCCCCCCCCCCCCCACCAACACTTCCTGAGTTTGCCATGATTGACAAGTTTTTTCCCCCCTTTTTTTTGTTTTGTTGGGAGGGGGGTGGGGGGGGTGGGGGGGGTGGAGGGGTTGCAGTGGGTTGGGGGGCGGAGTTGTTTCCTTCTTGTTGTTATTGTTTTTCTTTATTAGCCTTTTATTTTCTCTTTTCAATTGTGTGTGTGTGTGTTTTTAGCTGAACATGTATATTCTCACAGACAACAGGTGTGTAAAATTGAAGTTGTCACTTGTGACTCTTTCGGCATTCTTGAATTAACCGAAAAAAAGGTTTCGTCTTACGTTCTGAGAGGAGAGAGAGATGGAGAGAGAGAGAGAAGAGAGAGTAGAGAGAGAGAGAGAGAGAGAGGAAGAGAAGAGAGAGAGAGAAAGAGAGAGAGAGAGGAGAGAGAGAGAGAGATAGAGAGAGAGAGAGACAACGACAATGACAATGACAAATTCTTTTATTTCGAGGATAATGAATAAGCACACATGTGCTTTTTTACATCAGTCCCCGCCCGTTAGGATACATCTAATAATAATAACCCAATACTTATACAGTCTCACAATAAAAACAAGGGGAAATAACCCTTTTCAAACAGCTCCCCCCCCAACAACCCCCCCCCCCCCCAAAGCAAGAACTAAAAAGAAAACATAAAAAATACCCCAACCCCAAAAAAACCCTTAAAAACAAACAAACAAAACAAACAAAGAGAAGGAAAAACAACCCAACAAGATGATAAAAAAGAGAAAAAAGAACAGACAAAAACAACCAGAACAAGAAACAGAGCAAGAAAAATAACAAAAAAAAATTAATCAAGTCATTAAGGATAACATTAACATTGTCAAAATGGACACATACTTGTAACGCATAATATAAATCCATATTAATTACAAACAAGGATCATTTCAAATAACCAATGAAATATTTCACTCAAAAACTCCCTTCAATTAGTGGAAAAATCAAAAAATCATATTGAATAAACAAAAACCACTTAAACAGAAAAAAAGACCCACAAAACACTCCCTTCCCAAACCCCTCCCTAAACAAACAACAATCCCCCCCAAAGTCCAGATAAATACAAGCGTGCGCGCTGCGCGCGTGCACACCACACACAACACAAACACACCAACATACACACACACTTACGCACGTATAGCCAAGCTTGCACACACACACACACACAAACATCTCTCACAATACTTAGACACACTCACACTACACATAATACACACACCACACACACAATACACCACACACACACACACACACACTACACACACACACACACAACAACACACACACACCACACACACACACACCACACATTCCTTGATCCTTCCATTTCGAAGATTTCCTCACTACAAGTAATCGACACATGTATAATTATCTAAAATATCATAACGTAATTTGAACAGACAAACCAGGAAATAAACATTATTTGATGTTACGAAGACAGCAAGCCACAAAGCATCAAGAAAATGACAGTCTAATCAGCTATTTCAACAATCATACACACAGAAACTGTTTCTTTCCGCTTCTCATCTGCACCCACATGTGCATGGGGCGTCAAATAACTACTCACTGAACACCATATCGATACCACACACATATCCCACAACATATCTCATGCATGGCACCCTATATACCAATTATTAGAAATTTTCCACAAGACAACCGACGTAATGAATTGTCAACCAGAACATAGTAAATTAACAATCCATACCATACAGCTATTACCCAAACAAAATACACCAAACTACACTTTTAAGGGGGACCTGGTTTTTGGGGCTTTTGGGAACTTTTGGCATGTTTTTAAATAAAAAGCGAAAATGTCTTTGTTGGTTTATGGGGGTTTGGTAATTTTTGGGGGACCCAAAAAGCCCTTGGGGATTTAAAAGGGGTGGGGTTTTTGCCCTTGTTTTGGGGGGTGAGTTTTTTAAATCCCATTTTAAGGAGGGGAAGGGTTTTATTTTGGTCCCCCAAATTGTAAGCCATCCTGCGGGGCAAAATTTGTGTTTTGAATTTAATCAAAAAAGTTAGTTTGTGTGGGAAAGGGGAAAGGGGAAAGAAGGGGGAAGAAAAAGGAAAGAAAAAGAACAAGGGTAAAAATTTAAAATGGGAAGGGGAGTGAAAATGAAGGGATTTAGTGGTGGAAGGGTGAAGAGGAGAAAAAACCTTTACCATTGAGAAAACAAGGGTGTTTTTTCAAAGTTACAGGGTAGTTCGGGGAAAAAAAAGAAAAAAAAAAAAAATAAAATAAAAAAAAATTACGGGTGGATTTTTGGTTTACCGAAGAAAGGGAGAAAAAGGGAAAAAAAAAAACCCAAAAAACAAAAAAAAACAACACCAAAAAACCCCCCCCAAAAACCAAAAAAAGACAACCCAAAAACCCGAAACAAAAAAACAACAAAGAAACCCAAAAATCCCCTCAAACAAGGGGGAGGCGAGACAATCAGTAAAGCACCTGTAAAAAAAAAGATGCCGAATTTGAATAATAAGCACAACTCCCCAATCACCCACAGTTCCGGGGGAAAATATGATTTTAAAAGGAATTAAAAGTAAAATAAAAAAAAGTAAGAAAAAATTTAAAAAAAAAAAAAATAAAAAAAAGAAAGGAGAAAGGAAAGTGAGGGAGCCCCAATCAGCACTGTTCTGAAAGCTTGGTCCTGGTCAGGAGATTGACAGGGATTTGTCTGTCATTTTTGTTTCACACTGCAAGCACTGGGGGGGCTTTTGTCTCGAGCACAAAATCGGGATTTATAAATAAACAATTAAACTGTTTTGTTTTCACATGCAGCACTGGGTGAGCGGGGTCTCGAGCACGAATACAGATTTATGAATAAAATTAAATTTCCCCAAAAATTGACATTTCGGGCCGGGGGGTAGCAAAACAAAAGGGTAAGTCCTTGAAAGATGTTATGCACTTTAACAAAAGGAGGGGTTAAAGGGGAAAAAGTGTTCATAAAACATGCATGGCGTATAAAAAGCACATCCCAAACCCTTGTTCACACACAACACACACACATAAAACCACACGTAGGGCCACCCCTTTAGGCACACAAGGTGTACCTGCATACCCACCCACACCCACACACACCCCCCCCCCAAAGAAAAGGCCACACCAACACACACACCCCACCACTTAAATTGGGGAAACTTTGGTAGGTGGGGAATTTTTGTTCCCCCAGATTTTTAAGGGAAAACCCTTTAGAGGGGAAAAGTTGGAGAGGGTGAATTTCTGGTGGCGGCCCACTGCTGGGGAGGGGGGGGGTTTGGCGGTGGGGAGGGGAGGGTCGTCACATATCTTTTGACGGGGGGAAGATTTTTGTTTTTGGGCCCAAAAAGGTCATTCGGGGGTTGAGGGGGTGGGTTTTCCCCCGTCCTGACACCCGTGATAAAAAAGGGGTACCCCAGGGCCCATAAATCCCTTTTTGAAGCAGGGAAAGGGGTTTGCGTCCTTTGTACTTCGGGGGCCGTTGTAGTTGGGGTCGTCAGGAGAGGCTTGTCTTTGGGTGTCGGGGGGTCGGGTTTTTGGGCTGTACGCAAACCCTTTGTCTGTACCTTTGGGGTGGGATGGGAAAGGGTCGGGAATATAAATCTTTGCTTTGGCCCCCCAAATAGAGTTGTAAAAAAAGGGCAGCGTGGTCTGAAAACGTGATTTTTTTGCAGAACACACTTTGGCAAGGGACATATTGGATAAATTGACGGTCTTTTTTAGGGGGATGTCGCCCCCATTGGGGGGGATAATGGACGATGCCAGCAGCCTGGGGGGGGGAACCCCACAGCTTGATATTTTGATAAGTTGTGTCCATTTATTGTCTGTGATGGATGTTTTTTGCATGTGTTGTTTCCCAGTATGAAAAATGGGGTCCCTTTTTGTAATCTTTTTTTGGGGGGAAAAGGTGTTTGAAGAAAATAAATAAGGTCATCAACTGGGGAAACCTGAGATGTGATGTTTTGTTTTCTGCCTTTGTAATATAGAATATCTGACTTGATGGTCGTGTCACTGAGCCCACCAGGTGAGATTCGTTTGTGCTGGAGTTTTACTTTTTTGGGTACTGCTAGTTGTTGGCGTGGGGGTGGGAGTGTTGTTGGTATGGTAGAATTGAGGGTTTCGAATTTTGTGATTGTAGTTTTTTCTTTTCTTTTTTCTTTGGGGACGGTTTTTCCAAACTTTGGGGGTTTGGGGGTCTTTCTCCTCTGTTTTGGGTCACGGGCTTGCTTGCCGGGTCTGTTTGGTTGTTGATTGACAGTGTTGGCGTGTTGCTTGTGGATTGGTTTTTTGATTTCTACAGAAATTTTGGGAAATGCTTGTTTCCCCGGGATTTTTTTGGTTTGTTGATGTTTAACAGTTTTGGGTCCATGGCTTGTATTGAAGTTGTTGAGTCGGGGGTGGAGTTGGCTTTGGTCAGTGTTTTCATGTGTAAAATTGATTTGTGGTTTTTTCGTGTGGTGGGAAAAAGGGGAAAATCTGTTTTGGGTGGGGAAGGATGATAGTAAGGAGTCCTTTTTTTTTGGTCTGACTGCGTGTGTGGGGTTTGGGGTTTTTTGTGTGTTGTGTGTTTTTGATAGTGTGCGTTTCGGGTTCCCGGGGAGTTCTAAACTTCAAGTCGTGGTTTTTTTTTGAAAGGTGTGAGAATAGTTTTGGTGAGGGAAACCCAATGCTTTGGGGTTTTTTTGGATTGAGCAAGCCCAGTGAGTGTATTTTTTGGGCTTCAGTCGTTGTGATGTTTTTGGGTAAACTGTTTGTTTGCACGGGAAAAACGAGGAAAGCAAAATGTTTTTTTTGGTTGAATGGGGTTTAAACTGATGGTGAAAAGTGTTGCACGTTTGGTTGGTGTTTTTTTGTGTGCTTTTTTTTGGGAGGGTTTGTTGGGATGACTGCTTACTGTTGAGTGAGGGGAAAAAAAATAGCGTCTGCAAGGGTGTGAATGTGGTTTTTTGTGCTGTGTTTGGTGAAGGGGGGGTTTTTTTTTTCCCCTGGAAATTACCTGGGCTGGCTGCTGAACTGGTGGGGATGAGGGTGGGGGCCCCCACAGTGGGACATCAGGAGGGGGGGTGGGGGGGGTTTTTTAAAGGGGGAAAAGGTTGGGGCAGGGCCCCGGGGGGGGGGGGGGGAAATTTTCCCCTTGAGGGGGAAGGTTTGGGTTGGGGGGGTTTTAAACCCCAAACCCCCCCCGGGGGGGGGGGGCTTTTTTTTGGGGGTTTTTTAAAAATTAAATTTTTTTTTTTTTCCGGGTTTTCCGACCTTTTTTTTGGGGGGGGGTGATTTTTTTTTTTAAAAAAAAATTTTTTTAAATTTTAAATTTTTGGGGGGGGGGGGGGTTTTTTTTTTTAGGGGGGGTTTTTTTTTTTAAAAACCCCCCCAAAAAAAAGGGGGGGTTTTTTTTTTTTGGGGTTTTTTAAAACCCCCGGGGGGGGGGAAAAAAAAAATTTTAAAAAATTTTTTTTTTTTTTTTTTTTTGGGGGGGGCCCCCTTTTTTTTTAAATTTTTTGGGGGTGGGTTTTGGGGGGGGGGGGGGGTTTTTTAAATTTTAAATTTTTTTTTGGGGGGGGGTTTTTTTGGGGGGTTTTTTTAAACCCCCCCAAGTTTTTTAAAAGGGGAAATTGGGAAAAAAGGGGGGGGGGGTGGGGTTTTTTTTTTTAAAAAATTTTGGGAAAAAATTTTAAAAAAAAAGGGGGTTTTTTTAACCCCCAAAAAAAAAAAAAAATTTTAAAAAAAAAATTGGAAAAGGAAAAAAAAGGGGGGGGGGGGGCCCCCCCCAAAGGGGGGCCGCCCCCTTTTTTCCCTTTGGGGGGAAAAATTTAACCCCCCCCCAAAAACAACCCCCCCCCCCCCCAAAAAGCCTGGGGGGTTTAAAATTTTTCCCCCTTTTTTTTCCCGGGGGGTTCCCCCAAAACCCCCGGGGGGAAAAAGGGGAACCCCAAAAAAAAAACCCCCTTTTTTTTTAAAAACAAACCCTTTGGGAAAAACCCGGGGGGGCCCCCAAAAAAAAAAAAAAAAAATTTTTTTAAAATTTCCCAAAAAAAAAAAAACAAAAAAATTTTCCCCAAGGGAAGGGAAAAAAAAAAGGGGGGGGAAAAAGGTTGGGGGGAAAAAAAAAAAAGAGGGGAAAACCCAAAGGTTTTTTTAAAGGAAAAAGAGGGGGGAAGGGGGGGGGGGGGGGGGGGGGAGAAAAAAAGACCCAAAAAAAAAAGAAAAAGGCAAGGGGGGGGGGAAAAGAAAAAAAAAGGCAGAGGAAAAAAAGGCGACAGACAGAAAAAAAAAGGGGGGGAAAGGGGGTTTCCCCCCCCGGGGGGGGGGGGTTTCCCAAAAAGGGGGGAAAATTTTTGCTGGGGCCCGGGTTTTGGGTTTTTCTTTGTTTCTGGTTTTTTTTTTTTTTTTTTTTTTCCCCCTTTTTTTTTTGGGCCCAAAAATTTCTTCCCCTTTTTTTTTTTTTTGGGGCCGGGGGGGGTTTTTTTAAAACCCCCAAAAAATCCTTTTTTTTTTCCGAATTTTTTAAAAAAAAAAAAGGGGCCCCAAACCCTTTTTTCCCCCCCCTTTTTTTTTTTTTTTAAATTTTTTTTTTTTTTTTGGGGGGGGGGGGGGGGGGCCCCCCCTTTAAAAGGGGGGGAACCCCCGGGGAGGTTTTTAAAAAATGGGGATGATGGGGGGGGGGGGGGAGGGGGGGGGGGGGGGGGGGGGGGGGGGGGGAAATTTTTTTTTGGGGGGGGTGGGGGGGGGGGGGGAAAAAAAAAAAAAAGGGGGGGGGTTTTTTTGGGGGGAAAAAAAGGGGGGAGGGGGGGGGAAAAAAATTTTGGGGGGGAAAAGGACCCCAAAAAAAAAATTAAATTGGGGGGGGGGAGAAAAACCCGGGGGTTTTGGGGGGGGGGGAAAAAGGGGGATTACGGGGGGGCAAAATTTTCCTTTTTAAAAAAAGGGTTTTTTTTTTTAAGGGGGTTTTTTGGGGGGGGTTTAAAAGGGGTTTTTTGGGGGAAAAAAAAAAGAAAAAACCCCCCAAAAATTTTTTTCCCCCCCCTTTTTTTTTTTGGGGGTTTAAAAATTTTTTTTTTTTTAAAAAAAAAAAAAAAAAATTTTTGTTTTTGGTTAATTTTTTTTCCCAAATTACGGGGAAAATTTTGGGAAAATTAAGGCCAAAAAATCCTTTTGATGGTGATGATGATGATGATGATGATGATGATGATGATGATGATGATGATGATGATGATGGAGGAGGAGGAGGAGGAGGAGGAGAAGGAGGAGGGGGAGGAGGAGGAGACCGAGGCGAAGGAGGAGATGATGATGATGTTGATGATGAGGAAGAGGAGAAGGAGCAGGAGCAGGAGGATGAAAAAGAAAAATGATGAAGATCGCGATGAAGACGACAACTAAACAACTTCGACGACGTTGATGATGGTGACGACAGAGACAATGTCTGGGCGGTATGACAACGGCACAGACATGGACAACAAGGCAGATGACAGTGATGGTGAAGGCAGCGATGTTACCTGTGATGACAATGATGACGATGGAGGTGATGGCCTCTTCAGGGTGACGAGGTAAGGGATTACGACTGATGAGTTTGGCACTGAGGATGACGACATTGAAAACACCCAGTTTGTTTTCTCTCCTAGGTTTAATGTCTGTTCACTACTAGGTGAGTTAGACAAGCAGATTTTTTAACGACATCAACAACAACAACAGTCAACACAGAGGGAAGTATTCAGTGCCCCAGGATAGGCTGCAGTAACCTTTCCACTGTGGTATGATGGACGACTTCAGTAATTGGTGTTATGTATTGCTGACAATCGTATAATACACTCTTACCGTCCCCGTATTTTGAACTCGTATCAATTTCCTTTCTCTGTATACACGTCTCCACGTGAAGGAGGACTGTAGAAAGTGAGATGAAGGCCATGCAGCACTCTTGGGGATCAGTGACTAGGTTGGCCCAGGATAGGCAGGAGTGGAAGCGCTTTGTTGCTGCCCTACACACCACTAGGTGTAATGGTTAATGATGATGATGATACAAGTCTCCGAAATGGGCAATCAATAAGTAGATAATGGACTGTACTAGAATGAGAACGTCGGCATGCCACATTTTAGTCGTATTGTATGTTCCAGACATTTAATCGTAAAAATACAAACCATCATCTCTATTTGACTTGAGGAAGAAAGATTTCCAAAAACCAAATTCTGGAATGTTAAGTACACAGACCTTGTCAACATCGATTCAATTTCATCCGGTGATAACTTTAGACCAGTTCCATGCAATTCCTTAGAGCTAAACCATTCCGAAGCCCCTTGTTTTAGCTAGAGAATCCACTGTCTCATTCCAGTACGTACATACAGTCCCGCAATGTGACGGTACATCCAGCAAAAAATCTAACTCTGTACCTTGTGACTTAAGAAACAGCACCAAAAAAATCTAATTTCAAATTCACTGTCCTTCTACAATCTACCTTGCCAGTGTTTGATAGTCCTGGCGTCCTCAGCACAGCCTGGTTTATCGGCCTTAAGGAACACAATGATTTAGGTACTGTGTCATTTAATGGTTGGTTTTTCCCCCCAGAAGGACAGTGTTAGATATTTAAGGTTTTAGGAGGTGTTGGCTTTGACTTTGAAGTGACAGTTACTGGAGCGACTGAACCTGAATGAGGCGACAGACAGCCCTGATATGGCTTTCGTGGTCGGTAGGGCTGTAAACAATAAAGAATGTAAAAAAAGCTCACAGGACTTTAGTCTACATTCTTTTTATTTCGACGACAATGGAATAAGCACTCACGTGCTCTTTTACAATCAATCCCCGTGTGTATGCAGTTTTGTAAATGTTGTCATCCGTTCCTACAGGCACCCAATGACCTGCTCTTACGATAAACCGAACGGGTTTTAACGTGTGCGGCAAGATGTTCTGCGTGCGT
>CM054144.1:51354634-51357134 GCA_028751875.1 Rapana venosa
GAGGAGGAGAGGAGGAGGAGAGGAGAAGAAGAAGAAGAAGAAGAAGAAGAAGAAGAAGAGTTCTATAAGAAAATGAAGGCTGTTATGCCAGCACCTTGCCATAGGTGAAGAACATTCGTCTCTCTACCAAAAGCTCAGAGTGTTGCAGGATTTTGATGTTACCCATGTCACCTCACTTTCCTCCTCAACTTTAACACACACACACACACACCACACACACACACACACACACACACACACACACACACACACACACACACACACACACACACACACACACACACACACACACACTCACACACACACACACATTCGTCTAATATCACTTTGAGTGAACAGACGTAACATCGAAGCAACAACAACAACCACACAGACACACACAGACAGACACATACACACACACACACACGCGCGCGTGTGTTAAAACCCGTTCAGCTTTTCGGAAGAGTAGGCCATTGTGTGCCGGTTGGAAAGGATGACAAAATTTACAAAACTGCATACACACGGGGACTAATGATGAAAGAAAGATCATTGAGTGCTTATTCCATCATCCTCGATATAAAAGAAGAAAAAAAAAAGAGCACACACACACACACACGCGCGCGCGCGCGCACGCACGCACGCACGAAGCATTCGACCAAGCTGAAGTATAATATTCTGTGTGAAATACATGGACCTTGACGTCTCTCTATACAACAGAAAGTCACATTCCCAGGTTTTGCTTCGTGATGATTCCAAGATAACCTTGCATAGTCTAGTTATAGAGACTAGCCGCTGTGTGTGTGTGTGTGTGTGTGTGTGTGTGTGTGTGTGTGTGTGTGTGTGTGTGTGTGTGTGTGTTGTGTGTGTGTGTGTGTTGTTGTTGTTGTTGTTGTTGTCTTCAATTTAACGTCTGTTCACTCTCAGTGATATTAGACGAGGGATGTGGAAATGTAGTGGAAGTTAAAACAGAGAACTAGAAGGGAATGGACAGAGAAAAGAATGATTAGGTAACAAGTGTGTTGGTATTTTCATGCAATTAAAAAAGTGGTGTGTGTGTGTGGGGGGGGGGGGGGGGGGATCTTAAACATGAGTAAAATTTTAAATTCAACAAATTGTTAACATGAAACATGTGTGTGTGTGTTTACCGCGCGCGCGCGCGCGCGTGTTGTGTGTGTGTGTGTTGTGTTTGTGTTTACGTGTGTGTGTGTGTGTGTGTGTGTGTGTGTGTGTGTGTGTGTGTGTGTGTGTGTGTGTGTGTGTGTGTGTGTGATGTGTAGTGTTTAGTGTGTGGTGTGTGTTTCGTGTGTGAGTGTGTGTGTGTGTGTTAGGTGTGTGTGTGTGTATTTGTGTGTGTGTGTGTGATGGTTAGTGTGTTAGTGTGTGTGTTTGTGTGTGTGTGTATTTGTTGTGTGTGTATGATTGAGTGTGTTGTGTTGGTAAGTAAGTGCGTGTGTTTATTGTGTGTGTGTGTGTGTGTTGTGTGTTTACGTGTTGTGTGTGTGTGAGGTGTTTGTGTGTGTGTGTGTGAGGTTGTTTGTGTGTGTGAGTGTTTACATGTGCGTGTTAGTTTGTGTGTGTGTGTATTTGTGTGTGTGTGTGTGTGTGTGTGTGTGTGTGTGTGTGTGTGTGTGTGTGTGTGTGTGTGTGTGTGTGTGTGTGTGTGTAATAAAGAGTAATAACAAGGGAAATATACAAATAGTATTCTTAACATAAACAGATCAAGAACAACATTAAAAAAAGAAATTCAAACAGAACTACAACTACAATAAATGCCCTATAGGACTTAACAATAAACCTTTAGCAATGTCAAACGTTAGCTTTACATTGTTCAATTCTTCGTCAATGGTAATCTCAGAAAAGGCAGGGAGATGAGGTTTTAACTTCTCACATTCAAGTATGATATGGGTATTAGAAATATATTCACCACATAAGCATTTAACATCCTTGCTGAATTTTGTCTTGAATGCATTTAATCTTATCCTGAAAAATAATGCCTTGAGTTGTCTTTCTTTGACAGCATTTGTATGAATCTCTAAGTTTTCAATGTATTCAACTACACTATTCACACTCAGAGTTGAATGTGAAAGCCGATTGTTTAACGGATGCTTTTGTATAAATTTGCTTAAAGATGCTTCTTCTAACAACTGATAACCCTCTGCAATGGATAGAGGGACATGCAGTACTATAGACCCCTTTTCATTACGTGCACCTTTCTTCGCAGCCCGATCAGCCCACTCATTAGAAAATAATCCTATGTGCGAAGGTATCCAGCAAAAGGACACATTAATTCCTCTTAAACACAGAAGATTAATGAAGTATTTGATATTTAGTATAAGTTTAGCTGATTGCTTATAAGTTATAGACTTTAAGGCATATAATACTGATTTTGAATCCATTGTGTTTAATACATTGAATACGTGGTGTGTGTGTGTGTGTGTGTGTGTGTGTGTGTCGTGTGTGTGTGTGTGTGTGTGTGTGTGTGTGTGTGTGTGTGTGTGTGTGTGTGTGTGTGTGTGTG
>CM054144.1:51359634-51364634 GCA_028751875.1 Rapana venosa
CATCTTACCAACCAACCAAACTAACCAATTAGCCAACCAGCCTATCAACCAACCAGCCTATAAACCAAACAACCAACCAACCTATAAACCAAACAACCAATTCAACCAGAACAACCAACCAACCAAATCAAGCAAGCAACTATCAACCAACCAACCTATAAACCAACCAACCAACCAACAAACAAACCAACCAGGTAACAACAAATACATCCCCCCCAAAAAACAACAACAACAAAAAACCCAAACCCAACCAAACAAATAACCCCCCCACCCCCTAAACAACAAAAACACGAAAAATAAACACCACCACCCCATCGCTTAAATCTCTTCAACAAAGAAGCAAGCATTCATGCAACGTTCTTTTTTCTTTTCTTTTCGGTTTTTGTCTTTTTTCCACTCGTCTACTACAAGTAGTTCCTAAATAATCTGCAAATCTCTTCAGCCTCTATGACGACAGAAAAAAACACCGTTATGCCACGCTCGCGTAGCAATGCATGCATGCATGCTTGCATGGCTTAGGTAGGTAAGGTAAGCAAGCCCCCTAGGCCTAGCAGCAAAAGAGTCTTCGTTCCGCAATGAAGAGAGAACGTACGCGGGTCGCGAGTAACGCAGTGTGCCTGTGTGTGTGTGCCTGTGCTTTCGTCTTAAGCCTAGCGAGTTTTTCTAACTAAGAGGAGACGGGAGGTGCTTCTTATATGTGTGTGTTTCGCTGGGTGCAGGGTTTTGGGGAGCGTGTGTGCCATGAAGGTTTAAAGTAGAGAGAGAGAGGAGAGAGGAGAGAGATATATAGAGAGAGAGTGAGGAGGATACTGTTGTGTGAAGCTTCGTGAGAGAGAAGAGAAAGGGATTTTTTCCTTCCCTTTTCTGAAGTTTTGTACGTTTTTGTGTGAATAATAGTTTTCTTTATTTTTGTTTATTCTTTGTGTTTTAAAAACAAACTTTTTTTTGGTTGAAGGAGGAACATTTTGCAGGGTCTAAAAGTGTGAAGGAAGGTATGTATGGATGTATGTATGTGATGATGTTTCTGAAGTTTGGTGTACATGTGGTTTTACATTCTGGTTGTAGTGTGTGTGTGTTGTGTGTGGGTGTGTTTGGGGTGTGTGTGTGTGTGTTGTGTGGGGTGTGTGTGTGTGTGTTTTGCTGTGATTATTGTTGCTGTTATTTGGGGGTGGGGTGGTGGTGGTGGTGTGGTGGTGTGGGGGTTTGGGGGTGTATGTGTGTGTGCTGTGGGTGGTGTGGTGTGGTTTTGTGTGTGTGTGTGGGGTGTGTGTGTGTGTGTGTGTGTGTGTGTTACTGGTGGTGTTCTTTGTAACTTTTTAAAACTGTCTTTTTTTGTGTGCTTTGCTTGGGGTTCTTTTTCTGTCTTCTGTTCTGTCTCTTTTTTCCTCTATGTCTGCTGTCTGTCGTCTGCCTGTCTTTTTTCTTTCTTTCTTTCTTTCTTTCTTTCTTTTCCTTTCGTGTGTGTGTGTGTGTGTGTGTGTGTGTGTGTGTGTGTGTGTGTGTGTGTGTTGTGTGTTTTGTGTGTGTGTGTGTGTGTTGTGTGTGTGTTGTGTGTTTGTGTGTGTGTGTGTTTCCAGTGTGATGTGTTTGGTGGGTTTTTGCTTCGATTTTACGTCTGTTCACTCAAAGTGATATTAGACTGGAAAGGGGGGGGGGGGGGGGGGGGGGGGGGGGGGGGGGGGGGGGGGGGGGGAAATTTGGGGTTTTGGTGGTGTGGTTTTTTCCCAAAATGGAAAATTTGGGGGCATAACAATGAAAATAAAATGAAATCATCAAAATGCCAATATAGTTATGAATTTCTTAACAAGTGTGTGGTGTGTGTGGTTTTGTGTGGTGTGTGTGGTGGTGTGTGTGTGTTGTGGGGGTGGTTTTGGTGGGTGGGTTTCCAGTGGTGATGTGTTGGTGTTGTTGCTTCGATTTTAGTCTTTTCACCAATTGATATTAGACTGGAAGGGATGGGGGGGGGGTGGGGGGGGGGGGGGGGGGAATTTAAAAATTGATGGATGTGTGCAGTGAAATGGATAGCTATTCCTAAATAAGTCAACCAGTAGACAGAAAAGCACTAACAAATGATAGAACAATGAAATACTTTCAGAAATGCCAATATAGCTTATGATATTTCAATAAACAATGTGGGGTGTGTGTGTGTGGTGTGGGGTTTGTGGTGTGTGTGTGTGTGTGTGTGTGTGTGTGTGTGTGTGTGTGTGGTGTGTGTGTGCGCGCGTGTGTGTGTGTGTTGGTGAGTGCGTGAGTGAGTGAGCGTGCGTGTGTGTGTGTGAGCAAGTGAGTGAGTTGAGTGAGTGAGTGAGCGTGTGTGCGTGCGTGCTCGCGCGCGTGCGTGTGAATGTGAATGAGAGAGAGAAAGTGTGTTGTGTGTGTTGTGGTGTGTTGTGTAAGTGTGTGTGTGTATGTGTTGTGCAAGTGTGTGTGTGTATTGTGTTTTTGTGTGTGTGTGTGTGTGTGTGTGTGTGTGGTGTGTGTGTGTGTGTGTGTGTGTGTGTGTGTGTGTTGTGGTGTGTGTGTGTGTAGTGTGTGTGTTTTCAATTTGATATATGATAAAGTTAAGCAGTTTTAAAGGTAATGACGGTGAATTGTGGAACATAACAACCCTAGCAATGCCAGCAACTGTAACAAAGATCGATATTAAAGTAACAATGAACTAAGATAAATATAAAAAAAAACTATAACATCATCAATGAAAAAGCAAAACGGAACAACCACCAGGAGTTTGAACAAGATTAATGTCCTGATTTTAAAAAATAAATAAAAAAGATAAATTTAAAAAAAAATCAAATTAAAAAAATCACAGGCATAACTCACTACAGCAGAGATGCACTAGGGCATGGTTTCAAGGCAAAACCAATTTCGCACAACAGTCCACAGTTGCTGATAACTTTGTCCAAAGAGTTGTCGTGGATGGCAGGTAAATATTGCTTCCACAACTGACATTCATTTTTATTTATTTATTATTCATTATTTTATATCGAGGATAATGGAATAAGCACTTATGTGCTTTTTTACATCCTGTTCCCGTGTGTCTGCGGTTTTTTAAATTTTGTCATCCGTTCACACAATGGCCTACTCTTACGAAAAGCGGAACAGGATTTAACGTGTGCGCAAGATGCTGTGCGTGCGTTCGCACACGGGGCCTCGGTTTATAGTCTCATCCGAAGGATATGAACTTTTGATATTGTTCCGCCACATACACAATATTTTCACGCATTTTGTCCGAAAACCATTTAACTTAAGTCTATTGATTAGGCAAATAATTGGCCAGTGTAGAGGTTTATCAAATTCATAACCCGAAGAAAGAATATGAGGAGCCTCATAAATGATGGACGAGCTACATACATATGTAAATATCCAGCATCTTCCTCGTTTTTTTTCTAATACTTTTCCAGAAAGCACTTTCCATCATGCTGTATCTTTCATGTACTGAAATAAGTATGTCGAGTAAACAAGCGCAGTGTGAATGCTTTGCTGCAGTTTTCGCAGCTTTGTCAACTTTTTTTCATTGAAATATGTTGCAATGAGATGGTACCCAACAAAAAGTGATACTTGAGCCTCTTAAAACTAGAAAATGTATAAGATGGTTTACTTCATTTATAATGTCTTATCTGACTTAAAGACCGAGAGCTTTGAAGAGATTGTAGTACTGACTTCGAATCGACACAGTCATAACAGAACTTGAAGTATTGTCCTGGGAAAATGAAGTAAATAATTCAAAGCCATCAAAATAGCAGTCAGCTCTGCAGTGAAAATAGAATGGTTTCTCCCAACGTGGTACAACTGTTCAACTTTTAGAGGAGGAATGATGAAAGCTGCACCTGCCTCGTTGCTTGTGACTTTTCACAACTGCTCGATTTCTTTTTTTTTCTTTTCTTTTTTATATATTTTATTTTGATGATGTGGGTTTCAATTATTTATTTGTTGTTTACTTTTAGTTGTCTTTGTTGTCTGTTGATGCTGATGAAATATCAATGATTTTCGTTTATAATTTTGTTTTCTTCCGTTGTGGACCTCTCTGTCTCCCTCTCTCCCTCTCTCTCTCTCTCTCCTCTCTCTCTCTCTCTCTCTCTCTCTCTCTCTCTCTCTCTCTCTCTCTCTCTCTCTCTTCTCTCTCTTTCTCTCTCTTTGCCTCTCTCTACCTCTCTCTCATTCTCCCTCTTTCTTTTTCTGTATCTCTTTGTCTGTCTGTCTTTGTCTGTTGTCTGTCTGCTTCTCTCTCTGATAACACCCACTCCCCTCCCATGTCTTTTTTTGTTTGTTTGTTGTTGTTGCTTGAAACTATTAGATGTGATCATTAATGATAGTCCATACTCAAAGCAATGGCCGGATGAAAACCAATATGTCAATATTTATCTGTAACCCTTGGGAATAAAGATTATCAATCAATCAATCTCTCTCTCTCTCACTCTCTGAATAGCCTGGTGGTTAGAGTGATGTATTCGTGATCTGCTGACCCGGGTTCGAATCTCGTTCAAGAGGATTTTTCCTCTGGAGTTAATATTAGTGCCGACTCCATTCTCCCCAAAAGTCCTTCGGATGAGACTATAAACCGAGGTCGCGAGTGCGAACGCACGCAGAACATTTTGCGCACACGTTAAACCCCGTTCCGCTTTTCGGAAGGGTAGGCTATTGTGTGTCGGTGGGAACGGATGACAAAATTTACAAAACTGCATGCATAAACACCGGGACTGGATGAAAAAAAATCACATGAGTGCTAATTCCATCATCCTCGAAATAAAAAGATCCATCACTCACTCACTCTCTCTCACTCACTCACTCACTCACTCACTCACTCACTCACTCACTCACTCACTCACTCACTCACTCACTCACTCACTCACTCACTCACTCACTCACTCACCTCACTCTCCTCTCTCCACTCTCTCTCTCATCTCTCTCTCTCTCTCTCTCGTGTTAGAACACATTACTACTCTCTCTCTCTCTCTCTCTCTCTCTCTCTCTCTCTCTCTCTCTCTCTCTCTCTCTCTCTC
>CM054144.1:51387134-51392134 GCA_028751875.1 Rapana venosa
CATCAGTGCTGATGCTCTTGGCACTATTTGTCATCAACTGGGTTTTCTCTGCACTGATCTGCATGCCACATGCTGAAGAGGCTTCATCAAGGTGATTTACCAGGATGACTAGCTCTTGCTCTTTTCCAGCTAGGCCGTCGATGTTGTCGACAAAACGTAAGTTTGTAATTGTCCTGCCTCCAATGTTGACTGTTCCCTCATGATTTCCAAGTGCGTCAGCCATTATTCTCTTAAATAAGATGTTGAAGAGAGTGGAAGAGAGCAGGCATCCTTGGTGTACTCAAACTGTGGTTTGGAACCATTCTCCTATGTTGCCGTCATAGTAGACTGTGCTGGTTGCCTTGTTATAGAGGCATTCTATGGTTCTGATCAGGTTGGGACCAATGTTATACAGAATCAAGGTTGCCCACAAATCTATATGCCAGACTCTGTCAAACGCCTTCTTAAAGTCCACAAAGTGTGCGAACAGACAACAAAATTTACAAAACTACATACGCATGGGAACTGGATGTAAAAAGCATATGAGTGCTTATTCATTTTCGAAACCAAAGAATCTCTGTCTGTCTGTCTGTCTGTCTGTCTGTCTGTCTGTCTGTCTCTCTCTCTCTCCTTCTCACACTGCTCAGCTCAGACAGATCTACAGTGTTGTTGTGTGCAGATCTATAGATCTATCTGAATCTGTTTTCGGCATGAAGCCTTGATGGTGTGTGTGTGTGTGTGTGTTATCTAGCATCTGAAAACACCTGTGTCTTGCTCGCTCTGCCCCGCCCTCTGTTTTTGCTTAGGAGTGCGTTTCACGGCTGTGTTTTTCTTTGAAAGTGTGTGTGTGTGTGGTGTGTGTGTGTGTGTGTGTGTGTGTGTGTGTGTGTGTGTGTGTGGTGTTGTGTGTGTGTGAGTGTGTGTGTGTGAGTGTTGTGTGTGTGTGTTGTGTGTGTGTGTGTGTGTGTGTGTGTGTGTGTTGTGTGTGTGTGGTGTGTGTGTATAAACAACGCTTCTCTCTATATAAGTCCTTCAATGTGTGTGTTTGTGTGTGTTGTGTGTGTGTGTGTGTGTGTGTGTGTGTGTGTGTGTGTGTGTTGTGTGTGTGTGTGTGTATAAACAACGCTCTCTCTATATAAGTCCTTCAATGTGTGTGTGTGTGTGTGTGTGTGTGTGTGTGTGTGTGTGTGTGGTGTGGTGTTGTGTGTGTGTGTGTGTGCGTGCGTGTGTGGTGTGTGTGTGTGTGTGTGTGTGTGAGTATGTAGAAACAACGCGTGTCTCTATGTAAGTCCTTCAATGTGTGTGTGTGTGTGTGTGTGTGTGTGTGTGGTGTGGTGTGTGTTGTGTGTGTGTTGGTGTGTGTGTGTGTGTGTGGTGGTGGTGTGGTGGTGTGTGTGTGTGTGTGTGTGTAGAAACAACGCGTGTCTCTATGTAAGTCCTTCAATGTGTGTGTGTGTGTTGTGGTGTGTGTGGTTTGTGTGTGCGCGCGCGCGGTGTGGTGTGTTATTCTTCGAGATTAGACTGTTATCTTAAGTTATGTAGTTCTGATATCTCGGATAGAAAAGGGTTTTTTGGGGGGGGGGGGGGGGGGGGGGGGCTGGTTGGGGTTTTGTTTTGTGTCGGGGGGGGGGGGGGGGGGGGGGGGGGGGGGGGGGTGTTCGTTCCTCGGCTAGAGCTCCGAGGTTCACCAATGGTGAGATTTTGCTTATGCAACTTTTTTTTTCGGGGGGGGGGGGGGGGGGGGGGGGGGGGGGTACATACCATAAAGGTAGCCGCATTCCGACTTCAGGGATTTCTATTTTTCCACAACCAGCCCTCTCCATCTTTCTCTGTCTTCTATCCTCGCTCTCTTCTCTCTCTCTCTCTTGGTCTTCTCTCTCTCTGTCTGTCTGTCTCTCTCTCTCTCTCTCCCTTCCTCTCTCTCTCTCTCTCTCTCTCTCCCCTCTCTCTTCTCTCCTCTCTCTCTCTGATTCAGCAATGAAACTATTCTGATGTGTGAATCGGATGACATCGCCCTAGAATATTCTTGTAATGGAGACACTGGCGAGGAATCTAAGCGTGTGTTCTAGTACATCAAGCAAGTGTTATTAATTCTATTAATATGACAGAAACATGTTGCCAGAAGAACGTGTCAGGCTTGCCAGACTTCGTAAAGGGAAGCAGCGTCCTAACACACAACACGCAGAGACAGTGGCACGTGCTGAACGGGAGTTACATCATCTTCGGGACCTGATCCGGTTTTACATGGGCTGACTTCGCTGGCTGCAGACTGGAAAAGGACAGGCTGTTTTGAAAATTGAGACACGGACAATAATGTATCAAATCTTGATGTACATACCATTACTGCCATGGTTTTTAGTGTCATTGTAATCGCGTCACGTTCGATATCGTTTGTTACCGCGCCGCAGCGCTATATGGCTTGATTGCTAAATAGCAATAAATTTTGTTCATTGTTCGTTGTTCTCTCGCAGTGCTTCCTTCACTCAGCCTCAAGGGCCTGTCTGTCCAATCTGAGATGTTGGAACTCCTCCTCCTCCTCCTCCTCCTCCCATCTCCTCCTTCTCTGTCTCCTTCCTCTCATCCTCCCTCCTTGCACTGCGCGTGCGTGGCTCGCAGGACTGTCTCAGCCAGCTCTTTTGGTCGTGAGACCTACCCGTGCTTCAGTTTTCACCTCTGTGCTGTGGTCAAGATATCTTCTTTACAAGGCCGATAACTTGTTTGATACCCCCCCCCCCCCCCCCCCCCCCTGTGAGCACGCCGGGGGGTGGGAGGGAGGGACTGTCAGAATAAAATAGCATCTCCACCTTCTGGAAAGTCCTGTGCAAGAAAATTCCTCTTTTCTATCCCTCTCTTTTGTTTTTTGCCGTGTTCCTTTTCTTCCTGTCACCCCCCCCCCCCCCCCCCCCCCCCTCCTTCTTGTCTATTTTCTGCCTTCTTGGTTTATTATCCTGCACCCCCCCCCCCCCTTTCTCTCTCTCTCCTCTCTCCTCTCTCTCTCTCTCTCTCCTCTCTCTCTCTCTCTCTCTCTCCAGAAAGACTTAAAAAGATATCAATTCTGTCTTATGCCTAAAGTCGGATGCGCTGGGCCCGACTCGTCAGGCGCTTAACGGCAGCGCAACACGTGTTCACTCATAGAACAGACACAAGAGTTGCTGTCGAGCAATAAGAAGACTTGCTTGATTCTGTTGCTCACTCTTCAACGTTGATAATACTCATGATCTTTGTCTATGTGTGTGCTTTAGTTTTTTAATAAACGAAATCAAAAGCACCTTCAAATGAGTGTTCTGACTTTTGATACCATCAAGTAATGTGAGATCTTTTTATGACAATATTCCCGGCATTGAAATCCCATTGCCATAGCTAACGGTTCAGAATAAGTGTTAGATGGGAGATAACTACAGAAGGAAACGCTCTCAAATTTAGATCCAATCATAGTATTGTTTCCAACCCCACCCCCAAAGGGAGGCGATTTCTTAATTTTTACGTATGTCGTCTTTTTGTGTGAGTAACGCGAAAAGCATTATGTTCAACTGCGTGTGACAGAAGCCTTAGAGAGAGAGAAAGAAAGAGAGAGGAGAGAGAGAGAGAGAGAGGAGAGAGAGAGAGGGAGGGAGGGGGGAGTGGGGGGGGGGGGGGTGGAGAGTCAGAAAGATAATTGCAGCTGCTGGTATGGTGTGTCTTGATGTTGTTGTTGTTGTTGTTGTTGTTGTTTGTGTCTGCAGTGGGAGCCACTGCATCAGAATAACATTTGAATGCTCGCGCCGAGTAAGTGAGAAAAGCTATCAGCTAGAAAATGCTAGATGTAATCATTTTGTCATTTACAATCAATTCTTTTTTATTCGGCGGGGAGGGGGGGGGGGGGGGGAGGGTGTGGTGGATGGTGATGGTGGTGGTTGTGTGTGTGTGTGTGTGTGTGTGTGTGGGGGGGGGGGTTATTTGTGTACTTTTTATATGTAATTTTGTTTCTTTTTAGAATTTTTCTTAATTTTGTTTCTTTTAAACTTTTTCCCCCCCTTTATTTTGCTCTATTATTTTGGTTGTTTTTTTTCTTTTCTGTCGCTCTCTTTTCGTTTTCGTTCTTTTCTGTCCTTTTATGAATGTCTGCCTCTCTTCGGGGTTTTGGTGGTGGTGGTGGTTTTCTGTGAATATTTCGTGAATTTTTTTTCTTTGTTTATGCACCAAACTATCTGTTTCAAACAGCATTGAATGAGAAAATAATAAGGTAAAGGTGTCCCATAAGCTATGTGGTCGTAGGGAAGTGAGGCGTCAGAGACCTCAGCTTCTCCAGAGGCCAGCATATTGAGGGCGGTACCCATCTCCTCTCCCTCGCTGCTTTACCTTCTCCGACCCTAAAGAGGCAGGTAACCCATTTACAGCTGGGTGAACTGGGGGACTGTACTGAAGCCAAGGCGCGCAAACGGTCACCCGTCCAAGTGGTAACCACGGTCGATGCTGCTTAACCTTAGCTTAGGGAAAGCGAGTGCTCTGACCACTGAGCTATCCCGTCCCCGAATGAGAAAAGACATCCCGATGTTGTCTTATGTTTTTGATACAGGCCCTAGCTACCTATTTGAGCTTCCTGAAATATGCGTTGTGACTCCGTGATCCATTGCGGAACGTAATAATAATAATAATAATTAATAATAATAATAATAACAATAAAAATACTACTACTACTACTACTACTAAATGGAATCTATATAGCGCTATATCTCCGTAGAGACAAATCAAAGCGCTTGCACTCAACTCATTCTTACACCGTCATACAACCAGTAACGATCAATAGTTCCAACAAGTCCAAATATGCACGCACGCACGCAGACATTACTGTAAATACACAGTAGTTGGTTTACAGTGGAATCACCAGTGGTAAAACCTGACTGGGAGGGGGATAGAAAGAATACTATTACTTGATGAAAGAAAGGAATGTACTTTTTTATGTACGCATCTCTCCAGGACTTTGCTAACACAACTCGGTAGTGAGATTGGCCGGTAGTTATTGCAGATATCTTTGGAAGATT
>CM054144.1:51394634-51397134 GCA_028751875.1 Rapana venosa
AGAGAGAGGAGAGAGAGGAGAGAGAGGGGGAGAGGAGGGGGAAGAGAGAGAAGAGAGAGAGAGACTGACAGGGCTGAGAGAGGATTATTTTCTTGTGGCATCACGAGAGAGAGAGACTGAAGAGAGAGAAAGAGACTGACAGAGAGGAAGAGAGGGGAGAGAAAAAGAGGGAGAGAGAGAGGGGGATGACAGAGAGATGACGAGAGAGAGAGAGAGAGAGAAGGGGAGAGAGGAGAGAGTGACAGAGGTGAGAGAGAGATTATTTGCCCCGTGGCAGTCACAGAGAGAGAGAGACTGACAGGGAGAGAGGAGAAGAGAGAGGAGAGAGAGAGAGAGAGAGAGAGAGAGAGAGACTGACAGAGAGACTGACAGAGAGGGGGGGGGGGGGAGAGAAGAGGAGAATGACGGAGGTGAGAGAGAGATTATTTGCTCGTGGCAGTCACAGAGAGGAGAGACTGACACAGAGAGAGAGAGAGAGAGAGAGAGGGGGACTGACAGAGAGTTGACAGAGAGAGAGAGAGAGAGAGAGAGAGAGAGACTGACAGAGAGAGATTATTTGCTCGTGGGCAGTCACACACACAGAGAGAGGAGAGAGAGAGAGATGGGAGGAGAGAGAGAGGAAGAGGAGAGAGAGATGAGAGAGAGGGAGGGGAGAGAGGAATGGATGTTATTTGCTCGTGGCAGTCAAGAGGAGAGAGAGAGAGAGAGAGAGAGAGAGATGATGAGAGAGAAGAGATGAGAGAGACAGACAGAGAGAGACGACGGGACAATGAGATGGGAGAGAGATTATTTGCTCGTGGCAGTCCCCAAGAAAGAGAGAGAGAGAGAAGAAAGAGATGAGAGAGAGAGAGAGAAGAGAGGAGAGGGAGAGAGAGAGAGCAGACAGAGAGAGAGAGAAAGAGAGAGAGAGAGAGAGGAGAGAGAGAGGAGAGCTGACAGAGAGAGATTATTTGCTCGTGGGCAGTCACACACACACACAACACACACACACACAGACACGCCCACAGACACAGAGAGAGAGAGGGGAGAGAGAGAGAGGAGGAGAAGGGAGAGAGAGAGAGGAGAAGAGGGAGAGAGGAGAGAGAAAAGAGAGAGAGAGAGGAGAATGGATGTTATTTGCTCGTGGCAGTACAGAGAGAGAGAGAGAGGAGAGGAGAGGGAAAAGGAGAGAGATGAGAGGAGAGAGAGAGAGAGAGAGAGAGAGAGAGAGAGAGAGGTTATTTGCTGGTGGCAGCAGTCATAAGACTGATAGGTTGGTTGTTGTTTTTTCTTTCAGTTATCAGGGTCCTAAATGACAGCGTAAAGAGATAGTTAAAGAGCGACTGAAAACCACTCACCTCGGCCTCTTTCTCAACCTACCCCCCCCCCCCCCTCTCTCTCTGTCTGTCTGTCTGTCTGTCTGTCTCTCTCTCTCTCTCTCTCTCGTCTCTGTCTCTCTCTCTCTGTGCCTCTCTATAGATTTAAGTCCTTCGGACGAGACTATAAACCGAGGCCCCGTGTTCGAACGCATGCAGAACATCTTGCGCACACGTTAAATCCTGTTCCGCTTTTCGGGAGAGTTGGCCATTGTGTGCCGGTGGAAACAGATGACAAAATTTACAAAACTGCATGCACACGGGGACTGGTTGTAAAAAAAGTACATGAGTGCTTATTTCATTATTCTCGTTATAAAAGAATAAATAATAAAATAAATAGATAAATAAATGGGTATGTGTTGTGGTGTGTGTGTGTTTTGTGTTGTGTGTGTGTGTGTGTGTGTGCGTGCGTGTGCGTGTGTGTGCGTGCGTGCGTGTGTGTGTCTGTCTGTCTGTCTGTCTGACTCTGACTGTTTCTCTCTCTCTTCAAACACACACACACTACATCCCATCTCATAATAACACGGTATGTTACGTCATACTTATTATGACGTCAGATTGTCGATTTTGTACGTCATATTTCAGAGAGAGAGAGAGAGAGAGAGAGAGAGAATTGCATTGCATAAATCTATCTATCTGTGCACCATATTTTTGTGGACCTAATTCACCTTCTTTGTAGTTAGGTTAGGCTTTGCTCTTGGTTTCTGTCCCATGCACAGACATTACTAATTTGTAGCAGTGTGCCTGTCAGAATTGTAACTGCCTGCCCTTCATGGGATGATTAAAGTGTTTGTGACTTGACTTGACTAAAGGATAATTCTAACCCTAAACCGTAACACCATGAAGTGCCAACAAATACCCGTGAGACGTTCACGATCTAGTGCGTGGGAAAAAACCAACCAACCAACCAACATAACTGCTAAGGAAGTTAGCTTTCAGATCTCCAGTTCTCACCCATGCCTGAGTCGGATATTGCGCTGGGCCTGACTTGACGGGAGCTTAACGGCAGCGTAACGCATTTTCGTTCATATGACAGAAAACAATGCTGCAGTTTATGAGTGCGGAGGAGGAGGAGGAGGAGGAGGAGGAGGAGGAGAAGAAGAAGAAGAAGAAGAAGAAGAAGAAGAAGAAGAAGAAGAAGAAGA
>CM054144.1:51402134-51412134 GCA_028751875.1 Rapana venosa
ACAGAGAGAGAGAGAGGCAGAGACAGAGACAGAGAGAAGAAAACACACAAAAGACAGACACAAAGAAAAAGCAAAACATGTAGACATGAGCAGAAAGAAAGAACATTTTGAGAGAGAAAAAAAGGGAAAAATAAAGGAATGGAAGGAACAAATAAGCAAACAATTTTTGTTTTAAAAAAATCCCCAAGGCAGGAATGTGACATGACTATCTAAATGTTGGAGGTGGGAGGGTGGGATGGGGGAAGGGTGGAGGGTGGGGGTTGAGGGTAAAATCAAGCCCATAGTAACAAGCTCCTCACTCGTGGATCTCGAGAGTTCAGCTCCCCCCAAAAATGGAGGAAAATAAAAAAGGAAAAAAAAACCCAAACGCATGGATGAAAAACAAAACTTACAGAAAGAACGGACGAACTAAAGACAGACAGACAGAAGGACGGACGGACGGACGGACGGACAGACAGACAGACACGAAAGACAGACAGACAAACAGAGAGATAGATAGATAGATAGATAGATAGATAGATAGATAGATAGATAGATAGATAGATAGACAGACAGACAGCCAGACATACAGACAGATATATATTTTGATAGATACAGACAGACAGACAGACAGACAGACAGACAGACAGACAGACAGATATAGATAGATAGATAGATAGATAGATAGATAGATAGATAGATAGATAGATAGATAGATAGACAGACAATGGTCGACAAAGATAATCTTTGAAAGAAAGCCACAAAAAGAAGAAAAACCCTAAAACAAACAAGCAAAAAGCCCCAAACAAACAAACATCCCTCCCAAACAAACAAACATCCCTCCCAAAACAAACAACCATACATTCCCCCCCACAAACCCCCCCCCCCCCCCTCCCCAACCCCAAAACAAAAAGACAACGCCTGCTTCTTCGCGTATAATGAAGACAGAAAAAAACTTTAACACAAAAATAGACAAGAAGCAACACCAAAAAGAAAAGAAAGAAAAAAAGAGAAAAGCCCGGAAAGACAGGAAAAAACGACCACAGAAGAGAAGAACAAAAGAAAGAAAGAAAAAAGGAAAAATAAAGAAAGGAAAAAATAGAAAAAGAAACACAGAAAAAAAAACTGAACCAAAAAAAAGAAAGAGAAAGACATAAGCAAAAATGAAAACGATAAAAAGAAAGAGCATAAGGACACAAAAACATAGAAACAAGAGGGGGAAAAACCGGAGAGAAAAGAAAAGGAAGAAAGTAACAAAGAACGCAGATGGAAAGAAAGATAGAAACAAGAACGAAGGAAAAGAAAAATATGAAAGAAAACAAAACAACAACAACAACTAAAAAAAAGAATACACCAAAAACCATCGAGTACAGAAGGAAGAAAACAGCACCAAAAACCACAAACAACAAGCTGAACATGACCTTCGCCTGTCACAGTCGTTTAACTCCATCACCGTTGCACTCAACTCAACTGAACTCAACTGTCTCCATCGCCGCTGTCGTCGGTAGGAGCTCCACACAATGCCACCAGGGTTCATCATCAATCTCTGTCTCTGCTGAGTTCTACCATCTCCTGTAGCCCTCCTCCCAGACCACTGATCTCAGTGATGTCGGCAATGTAGGATGTTGGTGGTCAGCTGCCTCTTTCTCTTCTGCTCTCAACCTTGCCTTGGAGAACAGACTGTCGTCATCAGATTTGTATACGTGTGTTTCTGTTTGCATGACCAGTGTATCTCATTCTGCGCTTCAGCCAACATTTGTCTTTGCATTGAGAGTTCATCAAAAATGTTTTCATTTGTTCCTCTGTCTGACCATATGGCTCTCAGAAGTCGCCTGTAGAACCACATTTTGGCTGTGTTTATTTTGTTTTCTTTCCAATTTTCGTAGCGTCCAGTCTTCTGATTCATACAGCGGTACAGGCCACATTATAGTTTTTTGACAATTCTAATTTTTCAGATATAATTTAGTTATGCTTCTGTCGTTCCAAACATTGTTAAACTGAATCATCTTTTGCTTGAGCATACTACTGATTCTGGCCTTGATGTCTTGTAGACAAGGAGACATTATTCTCGTTTACAGAGCCTAGATGTTTGAAATTTTGAACGAATTTCAGATCTGTTCCGTTGATTTTGGTATTCTGAGGGACTGGATGACTGTACCATCGATGTGCATCACTTTGGTCTTTTTGGCATAAACTTAAGGCCAGCGGTGTTGCAGAGAATCGTCTCTGTCGACACCGTTGTACAAAGAGAGAGAGAAAGAAAGAAAGAAAGAAGAAAGAAAGAAAGAAAAGAAAGAAAGAAGAAAGAAAGAAGAAAGAAAGAGAGAGGAGAGAGAGGAGAGAGAGAGAGAGAGAGAAGAGAGAGAGAGGAGAGAGAGAGAGAGAGAGAGAGAGAGAGAGAGAGAGAGAGAGAGAGGGACAGAGAGAATGAAAGATAAAGAAAAAGAATGAGCAAAAGAAGAAAAAAATAAAGTAAGAAAGAACACACACATACACACGTGCACGCAGCACGTACGCACACACATACACACACACGCACGCGCGCGCGCGCGGGCTAAATGATAACTTTTGATGTTACAGTTTTTAACCCCATCACATTCGTAAAAAGGAAAGAAAGAAAGAAAGAAAAAAAAAAGAAAAAAAAACAAAAAAAAAAGAGAGAAGAAAGAAGAGACAAGACAGAGAAACAAACAAGAAAAAAGAAAAAAATTAAGACACTGAATCACAGAAAGTAAAGAAAGAAAGAAAAAGAAAGAAAGAAGACACGGAATCACAGAAAGTAAAGAAAGAATGAAAGAGCAAAAGAAAAGCAACAAAGAAACAAAGAATACAGAAGGAACGAAGCACAAGAAAGAAAGTTATTTACTTATTCTTTCATTCATTTATCTAGCTATTCTTTTATTTCCAGAATAAAGGAACAACCATTCACGTGCTTTATTTACACCTAGTCCCCGGCCGTGTGTATACAGTTTTGTAAATTTTATCATCCGTTCCCACCGGCACATAATGACCTGCTCTTCCGAAAAGTGTAACAGGTTTTAACCTGTGCGCAAGATGTTTTTCGAGCGTTCGCACACGGGACCTCGGTTTATAGTCTCATCCGAAGGATACATACAACAAGCTACGTAGAACCTTTCCCTGGAACAGTTTTAAACTCCATCATAAGAAAGAAAAAAAGTAACGAGAAAGAAAGAGAGAAAGAAAAGAGAAGAAAGAAAGAAAGAGAAAGAAAGAAAAGAAAGAAAGAAAGAGGACACCCCAACAAAAAACAAAAAACCCAACCAAACCCAAACAAACAAAAAACCAAATGAAAAATAGAAAGCAAGAAATCTCCCTATGGGATGACGGGAGGCCCTTCAGTACAAATAGCATCCTCCTCTTCTGGAAGTTCTGTGCTAAGAATTCCCTCTTTTCTAGCCCTCTCTTAGTTTCTGCTTTGTTCCTTTTGCTTTCTGTCACCTCCTTCTTGCCTGTTTTCTGCCTTCTTGGTCCATTCTCACGCCGTTTTTCTTTATCCGGAGAAAAAAAAAAAAAACCTTAAAAGATAATTCTCTTTTCACGCCGAAGTCAGATGCGCTGGGCCTGACTTGTCAGGTGCTTAACTGCAGCCCAATGCATTTTCGCTTATATGACAGACAATAGTTGCTGTCTAAGCGTTCGACGACGACGAAGAAGAAGAAGAAGAAGAAGGAGGAGGAGGAGGAGAAGGAGGAGGAGGAGAAGGAAGAGGAGGAGGAGGAGGAGGAGGAGGAGGAGGAGAAGAAGAAGAAGAAGAAGAAGAAGAAAGAAGAAGAAGAAGAAGAAGAAGAAGAAGAAGAAGAAGAAGAAGAAGAAGAAGAAGAAGAAAACAACAAGAAAAAAAACAACAAAAGGATGAGGAGGAGGAGGAGGAGGAGGAGGAGAAGAAGAAGAAGGAGGAGAGGAGGAGGAAGGAGGGGGAGGAGGAGAGAGAGAGGAGGAGAGAGGAGGAAGGAAGAAGGAGGAAGATGAAAGAAGAAAGAAATGAAAAAGAAAGAACAAGTACAGTGAAATTACATTTGCTGAAGAGTGCTTAACCATCATGTTGGGGTGGAGGAGAGAGGAGAGAGAGAGAGGAAGAGAGAGAGGAGAGAGAGGAGAGGGAGGAGAGAGAGGAGGAGAGAGAGAGAGAGAGAGAGAGGAGGAGAGAGGAGAGAAGATGAAGAGAGAGAGAGAAGAAGAAAGACCAAAAATTACACCCAGCAAAGAAACAGAAAACAAAACAAACCCAGGAAAAACAGAAAAAGACAAATAAAGAAAAGAATGAATGAGGAGAAAAAAGAAAAGAAAAGAGAAGTAAAAAAAAAAATTACGAGCCCGAAAGCAGAAACGAACACGTAAAAAAAAAAAATGAATGAAAACAAAAAGGAATGAAAGCAGAATAGAGTAAACACAAAATTAAGGCCCTGTACCAGTTGTTTAACCAATACAAGATCGTGCAGGCCCCGCCGGCTTGGCTGGAAATCCTGATTGCCATCTGCATCAGTCTGACAAAGAACGACAACTGTCGTCTTACTCAACCTGTCAGCGGTGTAGCATAGTCCACAGCAGTACTCGCTTCCCTCCCCTGTACAAATTATCTCCCTTACAGTCTTTGGGCAGTTTTCCAGTTGTTATAAAGGAGAAGTTAATTGCAGAACCATTCCATTCTATCCCTTTTTAAAATTGAAACAAGGTAGAAAGTAGGTTAAAGAGGAGGGACTGAGGAGAAAGGAGGAAAAGAGAGAAAGATAAAAAGTACCAGAACACAAAGAACAAAAATTATGAAGAAGGGGGAGGGGATAAAGAAGAAGAGGGGGAGGGGGGGGGGGGGGGGGGGTGAGGTTGGAGGAAGGAGGGGGAAAAAAGTTCAGAAAAGAAAGGAACAAAAAAGTAAGGTAAGAAAGATCAAATTAAATAAACGAAGAAAAATAATAAGAAAATGAGACAACAGAGAAAGACGCAATAGACAACACATTTCAACAAACAAAAAACCCACACACACAAAACCAAAAACACAAACAAAGAATAACAACTCAAACACAACACAGCACAACAACAACAGATTTTTTTTAAAGGGGAACAATGAGAGAGAGAGAGAGAGAGAGAGAGAGAGAGAGAGATGAGAAGAGAGAGAGAGAGAGAGCAGCAAATACAACAATACCCACCCCCATCCCTCCCCCGGCCTCGTTGGTCTTCTACTATCTCATTGGTTTAATGTCCATTCACTGCTAGATGATTTTAGCTTCCATCTTCCTCAGGGGGCCTATTTATTGACCAAAGCTCTCTCTCTCTCTCTCTCTCTCTCTCTCTCTTCTCTCTCTCTCTCTCTCTCTCTCAAGTATATGTACCATTTGACAATGTGTAGATGTTTATCTTTATGGCTTATTAAGTTTGGTTGTTATTTTCCTTGGTTTTGTTGTTGTTCTTGTTGTTGTTTGTTTTTCTCTTTTTTTCTTCTTTTGTTGGTTTGGTTTTTCTTTCTCTTTTGTTTGTTTGTTTGTTTGTTTTGGTTGGGGGTTTTTGGGGGGGTGGGGGATGGGGTGTTTTTAGGGTTTTCTTTTATGTGGTGGGTTGTTTTTTTGTTTTTGGGGAGCTGTTTTGAAAGGGGTTATTTCCCCTTGTTTCTACTGTGAGACTGTATAAGTGTTGGGTTATTTTTAAGATGCATCCCTACGGGCGGGGACTGGATGTAAAAATGCACATGAGTGCTTATTCATTATCCTCGAAATAAAAGAATTTGTCATTGTCATTGTCATTGTCTCTCTCTCTCCCTCTCTCTCTCTCTCTCTCTCTCTCTCTCTCTCTCTCTCTCTCTCTCTCTCTCTCTCTATATATATATATATATATATATATGGAGAGAGAGAGAGAGAAGGAGAGATGGGGAGAGAGGAGAGAGAGGTGAGAGAGAGAGAGAGAGAGAGAGAGAGAGAGAGAGAGAGAGGAGAGAGAGAGAGAGAGTAGAGAGAGAGAAGAGGAGAGAGAGAGAGATGCATTATTGGTTTATCATTAAGGGGAGTGTGCCAGAACAATTGTTCCGAGGCAGCTTGCAAGTGCTAGCAGACGACCACTCCACGGATATCTATGGCAGGATCTTGGTTTATGTCGCAATCCTGGCAAGGTTGTTTGTTTGTTTATTTGTGTGTGTGTGTGTGTGTGTGTGTCGTGCGTGCGTGCGTGCGTGCGTGCGTGCGTGCGTGTGGTGTGTGCGTGTGTGTGTGTGTGTGTGTGTGTGTGTGTGTGTGGTGTGTGTGTGTGTGTGTGTAGGTGGTGAGAGAGAGAGAGAGAGAGAGAGAGAAGGACAGGCCTGCAGGAGAGAAAGGAGAGAGAGAGAGAGAGAGAGAGATCAGACAGAAGACAAGACAGAACAGATCAGACAGACAGAACACACACACACACACACACACACACACACACACACACACA
Source organism: Rapana venosa (assembly GCA_028751875.1). Lineage (NCBI taxonomy): Eukaryota > Metazoa > Mollusca > Gastropoda > Neogastropoda > Muricidae > Rapana > Rapana venosa. The sequence goes on from CM054144.1 coordinate 51,408,537, forward strand.
CACACCACACACACACACACACACACAGAGAGAAACAGCTACAAAGAGAGAGAAGAGACAGAGGCAGATAGAAACACAGAGACAGACGGAAAAATAGCGTTACCATTTCTAAGAAGAAGCAAGTAGGGGAGGGAAGGAAGAAAGGAAGGGGAGAGTATCCGACAATTCCACCCTATGTTCACCTTAACATTAAGGATAGCTCCGCACAGATGTGCACCAAGATGTGCCACACCATGCCACACCATGTCATACTATGCCACACCATGCCACACCATGCCACACCATGCCATACTATGCCACACCATGCCACACCATGCCATACTATGCCACACCATGCCACACCATGCCATACTATGCCACGCCATGCCATGAACTCCCAGCCATTTTGACCTTGAACTGGACCCCAACAACCAAACAACCAAACCAACCTCGCCACCCACCCATCCACCCATCCACCCACCGACCGACCGACCTCCCTAACTAAACTGGCATCCAAGCTGCCAAAATAAATCTTTTGGAAGAAAATGAAATGAACAACAGCTGGTTGGGGGGGAGAGGGGGTGCTGGGGGTGGGGGGAGTGTGTGTGTGTGTGTGTGTGTGTGTGTGTGTATGTGTGTGTGTGTGTGTGTGTGTGTGTGGAGGGGGGAAACTGGCCTCTATTCTGGATTGTATATTTTGTCAAAGCCAGCGTCAGACCTTGGACAGCATTTTTTTTTCTTCTTCTTCTTCTCTTGTTTCGTTTTTTTCTCCCCCTGGCATCTCTTTTTGTCTCTTTTGTATTACTGCGGGTCTTTTATCTCAAGCGTCTTTCGTGTCTTTCCGACTCCTTGTGTGTCTCTTCTCGTTCCTTCACCCCACCCTCCCTCACACACACTCCCTCCTCCTCCCTACTCTGCCTCTACTTCCCCCTCCCTCCCTCCCTCCCTCTCCTTTAGATTAATGTGTGGGGTAGGGGGTGGGGCTGGGAATGTATAAAAGACGTGTGTTTGTTCTGAGAGGCTGTACCATCCTGAAATAACTTGTCCATTATTTTTGTTTGTTTGTTTGTTTGTTTGATCTCTGTCTCTTTTTCTGTCTGCTTGACTACCTGCTTATTTGTTTCTCTGCCTGTTTGTCTGTTTTCTGTCTATCGCTCTGTCTGTTTGTCTGTCTGTCTGTCTGTCTGTCTGTCTCTCTCGGGGTTTTTTTCTCACTCAACCTTTCTCTCTCTTTCTGTAAAACGAGAGAGAGAGCGTAGTATTTCATCTGTGCCCTCTGCCATAGGGACTGTCATTTGGGTAATGGACTGGCCAGCCACACCCGACGCTGTACCAGATAAACACCTAGAACGCAACTCCATATATATATATATATTTTTTTATAAATTTATTTTAATTGTGGTCTTCCTTGGGCACACAATTCCTACTCAATGTTAAATCAAATCAGTCCGCCCTTACTACAAACAGACGGAAACCGTAGTTTACAATGAAGTCCTGACTGAATGGGATTGACACAAGTCATGACTGCAAGCTAGAAGCGTGGAGTGGAGCAGGACTGGGGCATGAAGCGTATATCATCACCTCTCTGGCTGCATTCCTGCTTTAGAACTTGGCATTTTTCCTTCTGTTTTTCTATATGACCCTTACATTCATACCGCACGTACTAAGGCATCCACAGAAATAAAAACAAAACACTTTTGTGAAAGACTAGCCTCTGACTCAAAACTCATGTGATTTTGAACAAATTTGGTACGTTTGAATTTTTTTCAGCAAACATTGTATGTACCCCCTCAGTCCTTTGTTGTCTGCTAGCTTCCTACTCGCAATAATTTTTTTATGCGTGCGCAGGGTCAGCACTGTAGGAACACAAGCAATCCACATTTGGTGATCATTTCCAACTTTCTGGTGACTACCTGGTATTGCTCTATGTCCTCAATCCCCAAAACAAGGACAGTGCATTTTTTTCGTACTTTAACAAAATCTGTGGAAATCACCAAAAATAAATTTTCCGACAAGCACTCTATACCAGATACTACATGACCCGCAAGCTAATACAGGAGTGTAACATTTACATACATAACTGGCTGTGTTGGTTTTCCCAAGGCTATCCGTCTGCTAATGGATTGGTGGGTAAAAGTAACCTGTGATTCTAGGCGATTTTTAAAAGAAAATCTCATTTCACATTGAGTGATTGAACAGTTTCTAAGATCTTGTAACCGTTTTTCTGCAGGATGTTATACTAGATGGTCGCAGTTTCTGTATGGGCATCCAGAATGCCATCGAAATATTACGAGACAACACTTTTGCTGAGGTCAAGGGTATATTTTGATTTAAGTTCATTAATGCCACCACCATGTATGACGGTTTATTTGTGGAAGATACCCTTGAAGTCGAAACGAGGGCTAATTGGTGGACACAAAAACCAAAACCAACCAAACAAACAAAACCCGGTCACATACACAAAATCTCACCATTGGTGAATCTTGTTGCTCCAGTCAAGGAACGAAACAAAAAGTATGGAAAATATTCCTCTCTGTCGAACCCTCAGACAGCAACTATTGTTGTCCGTTATATGAGCGAAAATGCGTCACGCTGCCGTTAAGCGCCTGACAAGTCAGGCCCAGAGCGTTCCGACTTCGGCATAAGAGATAATTCTTATCTTTTAAGTTTTTATAGAAAAAAAGGATAATAGACCAAGAAGGCAGAAAATAGACAAGGAGGAGGTGACAGGAAGAAAAAGGGCAAGGCAAAATCAAAGAGAGGGATAGAAAAGAGGAAATGTCTAGCACAGAATTTCCAGAATGTGGGGATGCTTATATAATTATACTGATTGGCCCCCGGCATCCCAGGGGATGGGGGAAGGGGGGGGGGGGGCGGGGAGGTTGGAAAATATTAGATTTAACGCCTATAAGTGAGTTTTGCATCTCAGAAAGGGTGGTTTGTTTGTTTGTTTGTTTGTGTGGGTTTTTTTGGTTTGGCTCGTTTGTTTGGGGTATTTTTTTGCATGCTGGCATTCCTGTTGTGTGATCGCGCACACACATACACACACACACACACTCGCACACACACACACACTCTCTCTATCTCTCTTAAGTAGACAAAAAGAGAGAAAAGGAAGAAACTGACCCAGAAAAAATCCTCACCCTCCACCCCCACCCCCACCCCCCCCCCCCACACACACTCACTCTCTCTCTCCTGTCTCACACACACACACACACACACACACACACACACACACAACACACACACACACACACACACACACACACACACACACACACACACTCGAGCAACAAGAAAAGAGAAAGGAAGAAACTGACACCCCCCCCAAAAAAAAAAAAAAAAAAAATCCCCCCCAACACCCCACCCCCCCCCCCCCCCCCCCCCCCCCCCCCCCCCCACCACACAACTCCCACACCCTCCACTTTCTACAAAACAACAACGACCACAAGGAGTTTGAGACACACCAGACTTCCCTTCCTGCCATAACCGTCACGCTGACAAAATCTGTAGGAAGAAGATGACGTATTATTATTTCTACTCTGGCATTTTTTGGCTGCCCGAAATCTTTGAGGATTCAGACACTTGATCAGAGTTGACAACAGAATCGCAGTCTGTG
>CM054144.1:51434634-51452134 GCA_028751875.1 Rapana venosa
TGATGCAAGTGCTTCTTTGTTGCGTTCTTAGTTTTCTGTCTTGGGGTTTATTTCTCTCTCTCCTCTCTCTCTCTCTCTCTCTCTCTCTCTCTCTCTCTCTCTCTCTCTCTCTCTCTCTCTGTCCCTTCCCGTCTCTCTCAAACATTAATGACAATAAATTTTGTGGAATATTATTTGTAGATTTCAAAAAAAAAAGCATTTGATACAACTGACCGCAGACTTCTCATTAAAAAGCTAGACCTATATAATCTCTCTACAAATACTTTAAAACTTCTTGATTCTTATCTTACAAACAGGCAACAGTGCGTCTCAATAGCTACGTCCACATCCACACTAAAACCCATTCATTATGGAGTACCACAGTGATCCATCTTAGGACCAATTCTCTTTTCATTATACATAAATGACCTTCCTCTCCATATCAAATCCAAATGCGAACTTTTTGCTGATAACACAACCATACATACAAGCCATACCGACATTAACTCTCTTGCAAAGACATTGCGAAAAAGCACTGATGAACTTGTCAAATGGACTGAACTAAACCACATGTCTATATACCCCAAAAAAACAAAATGCATGCTTATCACTACCAGACAAAAGCGACAAAATCTATCTCATAAACTTTCTCCAATCCATATTAAAAAGGAAGCAATCGAACAAGCCTCTCACCACAAAGTTGTAGGAGTAACAATTGATAAAAATCTCAGCTGGTACCATCACATATCCCATCTGTGCAAATACATGTCTCAAAGAGTATACCAATTGACTAAAATCAAACATTTTCTTGACTTTCATTCAAGAAAACTATTCTTTCAAACTTATATACAATCTTCAATAGATTACGCTTCAACCCTGTGGGATTCTGCTAGTGCAAACACTATGAAACCATTATTAAGTCTGTATAAACGTGCTCTTAAACTGGTCCTTCTGAAAAAAACTTACTAGAAGTGGATTATACTCAGTTAAATATTCTTCCCCTACACCAAAGACTAAGATTTAACAAAGGCATCATGATGTTTAAGATAATGACAGGAAGTGTTCCCTCATCCTTAAAAGACAAAGTTTCCAATGAATCATTCCAGAAATACTGAAAAGCCGAGTGTCCCAATCCCAAGAATAGATTTGTTCAAATCTAGCTTACTTTACTCAGGCCCTGTGCTGTGGAACTCCCTTCCTGATTCATTTCGACAACACCAATCATTAACAATCTTCAAAAGTAATTTTTTCATCCACTTGATGCATCAAAATAAAATCCACACTCATCTGTTGGAAACAAAGTAAATATATCCTCCCTTACATTTTACCAAAATTATCCTCCCCTCTCTCTCCCCCTCCCCTCTTCTCTCTCTCTCTCTCTCTCTCTCTCTCTCTCTCTCTCTCTCTCTCTCTCTGTCTCTCTGTGTATGAGTGTGAATGTTTTACTTGTATATCGCTATTGTGTTATTGCAAACTGACTTCTAGAAATGATTTTTTCCATTATCCTATTCTTTATCATAACTCTAGGACGATCTTAACTTGTACAATGTTAAATCACAGTGAGTTAATGGTGATAGTGTTGATGAATTGAAAATTGTATGCAATATCATATGGATTTAAAATGAACTGTGTACTCTCTCTCTCTCTCTCGTCCTCTTCTTTTATTGTTTTGCTTATAGATTTAATTGCCATGTTTACAATTAGTATCCTGTTGACTGCTTTATTCAGATTTAATATTTCAGTTTTATTGTGTAAGTTGACTGTATTTGAGATTTAGTGAATGTGTCATTTTGATATCTTGTTTTGAGTGTACCAATTATGTATACCTAATTCCAATGTGCTAATGTCCTTTTTCATGACTATACATAATATTCATAAAGATTTGATTTTGGCATTGATGCATGGTGTGTGTGTGTGTGCGCGCGCGCGTGCGTGCGTGCGTGTGTGTGTGTGTGTGTGTGTGTGTGTGTGTGTGTGTGTGTGTATGTATACGTGTACGTGTACGTGTGCATGTGGATGCAGATTGTTTGTACATAATCTCCTAAGTCTGCTTATACACTATTTGCTTTGTGTAGATTACTAGTGCTGTTGCTTCCCATAAAAGCACAAATAATTTGTTGACGTTTCTTTCTGTAAGCCAAAATGATACTATTTACGTGGTTTGTTATCCTTTATATTATGGAAGTTTTGCTTTGTTTGGTTCTGTTTTGGTTTCGATTGGGTTTTGTTTTTTTGAATGGGGGATTATTCGGTTGTCCCCTCTCCCCTTGTTGTTGTTGCCGCTTTTGTTTTGCTCTTGGTTTCTTTGCTATTTTTTCGGTTGTTTCTGTGTTTTCTGTTCTGCTTTCTTTCTTACTTGTTGATTTTTCTCTCTCTTTTCGGTGATTTTTGTGGAGGCTTTTTGTTTAGATATTTTTTCCCGTATACTGTGTGAGTGTATTGGTATGGGCTTTATCTTATTTTATTATCATATATATCTCTAAGGGCGGGGACTGGATGTAAAGAAGCACATGGGTGCTTATTCATTATCCTCAAAATAAAAGAATTTGTCATTGTCATTGTCTCTCTCTCCCCTATCTCTTTCTCCTCTCTCTCTGTGTTTGTGTTGTGTGTGTGTGTGTGTGGTGTTGTGTGTGTGTGTGTGTGTGTGTGTGTGTGTGTGTGTGTGTGTGTGTGTGTGTGTGTGTGTGTCTGTCTGTCTGTCTGTCTGTCTGTCTGTCTGTTGTCTGTCTGTCTGTCTGTCTCTCTGTCTGTCTGTCTGTCTGTCTCTCTGTCTCTCTGTCTCTTCGCCTCTGACTTTCTAAGTCTGTCTTTTTCTTTACTCTTGATTCTATCCACTTGACTGTGTGCTGTTGTCTTTCTTTTAATATGTCTCTTTGTCTCTGTATCCCACCCCTTCTCTTTTTCTCTCTCTCTCTCTCTCTCTCTCTCTCTCTCTCTCTCTCTCTCTCTTCTCTCTCTCCATGCGTGCGTGCGTGCGTGTTTGTGTGTTTATTTGTGTGTGGCGCGCGCGTGTGCCGATGTGTGTGTGTGTGCGTGCGCAGGCGCACGCGTGTATGTGTGCCTGCATGCGTGCGTGTGAGTGTGTGTATGTGCATGCATGCGTAATGTGTCTGTCTGTCCGTGAGTCTACTATATCTATCTGCCAATCCGCCCGTCTCTCTCTCTCAGTGTGTACCCGTGCCTCCGGAAACCATCTTCAGCCTTTTTAACTCATCAGAGGCGAAAGGGTAAAAAAAACAAAAACAAAATCAAACCACGAAACTCGGGACAGTCTTAATGGGACAATCTGCTGTCTTGTCTGGCAGTACCAGCAGTAAGTAACTCCAGTCAAACACTGCTACACTGACCAGCATCACTGCACTGTATGCTAGCACACACACACACACCATAGGATGATAATTATAGACAGAGGATCAGACGGCAATGATGTCCTGTGATCCTGGCTTGTAAGCGACCTTCCCTCAACGTGATCGTGGAGTTTGAACGAAGATGAAGAAGAAAATGGAGAGCTTTTTGGAGGGGTCGGTTTTCTGTTTTTATTTCATTAACCTTTTGTTGTCTTCCCTATGATTATTCTGTATATCTGTCTGTCTTTGTCTGTCTGTACCTCCCTCCCTCTCTTTCTCTGTGCGTGTGTGTGCGTGTGCGCGCGCGTGTGTGTGTGTATACGTGTGTGAGTATGTATGCATGCATTTGTGTGTATGTATGTATGTATGTATGTATGTATGTATGTATGTATGTATGAGTGCTTACAAGCGCGCACTTGGGTGTGATTGTATGCATATATGTGTGTGTGCGTGCGCACGTATGTGAAGTCACACACACACACACACACACACACACACACACACACACACACACACACACACACACACACACACACACACATCCTGTCTCTTAAGAAAGAACCATACATGTCAAAACAGATCTTCACTTCTTCTGCTCCTTCACTTCGTCGAACGCTCAGACAGCAACTAATCTTGCCTGTCATATGAACAAAACTTCTCGACGCTGCCGTTAAGCCCCTGACAATTCAGGCCCAGCGCAACCGACTTCGGCTTAACAACAAAGGTGAATGGCAGACTACAGACATGAGGGTGCATGGGGGGGAAGGGGGGGGGGGGGGTTGAGGGGAGAGGAGAGGAGGGGTGGGGTGGGGGTTGTGGGAGGTGGGTGGGTGGGTGGCAGGGGGAGGTGGGTGGGGGGTGGGGTTAGTTGGGAGGAAGGTAGTCATGATGTGCGGTAGTTCCATCATGATGGATTTTTGGATGGAAGAGCCAAAAAAACAGGTCGTCTGTTTAAATAGTTCCGGTGTTCCACTCCACTCTGCCTGGCTGGGGTTTTAATATTTTCGTTTTGTTTTTACCGTTATGATTGGTGAAGGTGTGCGTTTACGCCGTGAACTTCTTTTTTATTATGTTGCTGTTGTTCTTCTTGTTATCGATCTCCTTTTTCTTGTTGGTGTTGTTCTTGTTGTTGTTGTTCATCTTCTTCTTCTTTTTAGTTCTTCTTCATCTTGAGAGCTCTTCTACGGAGTTCTTTTTCGTCTTCGTTTTGTTCTTTTTCTTGTTCTTCTTGTTCTTGTTCTTGTTCTTTTTGTTCTTTTTGTTCTTCTTCTTCCTCTCCTTGTTCTTGTTCTTGTTCTTGTTCTTGTTCTTCTTCTTCTTCTTCTTCGTGTTCTTCTTGTTCTTGTTCTTCTTCTTCTTGTTGCTGTTGTTGTTGTTGTTGTGTGTTGTTGTTGTTGTTGTTGTTCTTCTTCTTCTTCTTCTTCTTCTTCTTCTTCTTCTTCTTCAGAATTTTTATTCATCTCCTTCAAATTCTTCTTCTCCCTCCTCTTCTATTTCCTCTTTCTCATTTTTCATCTTCTCCTCTTTTCCCTTTCTTCTCCTATTCTTTTTTCTTCTTCTTTTAAACCTCTTCTCCATTCTGTCTCACTTTCTCTCTGTCTCTGTCTGTCTGTCTCTGTCTCCCTCTGTGTCCTGTCTGTCTCTCTCTGTTTGTCCGTCTCTCTCTCTCTCTCTCTCTCTCTCTTCTCTCTCTCTCTCTCTCTCTCTCTCTCTTTCTGTCTTTCTGTCTGTCTCTATCTCTGTCTGTCTGTCCCTCTCTTCTTCTCTCTCTCTCTCTCTCTCTCTCTCTCTCTCTCTCTCTCTCTCTCTCTGTCTATCTGTCTTTCTGTCTGTTGTCTCTCTCTCTTCTCTGTCTGTCTATCTGTATCTCCGTCTCTCTCTCTTTCTCTGTCGTTTTGTCTGTTTGTCTATCTCTCTGTCTGTCTCTCTCTCTCTCTCTCTCTCTCTCTCTCGTCCTGTCTTCCATAGTACCTATTTATCATCATCCTTTCCACACACCACACACCTCCCACCCACCCCAACCCCCCAACCCTACTTCCCTACTTTTCTGTTTTGTTTTGTTTTGTTTTTGCATTGCTCATACGCATCAGCTGAAGAGTTCACCACTTTCTGGAGCTGAACCACATTTACAACAACAACAAAAAGCGCCAACAACAACAACAACAAATAATAATAATAATACCCCCAGCTTGTAAGAACCATAATCCATTTTGGACGCGGCGCAAGCTTTTAATAGCTCTGTTGTTGTTGTTTCCCCCACCCCCCTCCCTCCTCCTCCCCAGCAGCACTTGACGTTAAGTGCAGCATCTTTCATCCATCCATGCTACGGCTTGTAGCACTTGGCTAGGTTTGGCTCTAGCTGTTAACCTCCCCCCCCCCACCCCCACCCCCAAAAAAACCCCAAACAACAACAAAACAACAACAACAAAACCCACAACATCAGAAACGCAAGCGTCTTTCACAATCGTATTTATCACGTTGTCCTGAAAGTGGTATTACGTACATGAAGAACGATTATAAAGGAGCAGCTGGTCTCGTATAAGATTGATGTAAGGAATATGATTTTGTGTGGGGGGTGGGGGTGGTGAGGTGTGTGTGTGTGTTGTGGTATTGTAGTGGTGTAGTGGTGGTGTGTGTGTGGGTGTGTGTGTGTGGTGGGGTGGGGGGGGGGTTGGGGGTGGGGGGGGGGGGTGAGTGTGTGTTTGTGTTGGGGTGTTGTAGTGGTGTGTGGGTGGGTGGGTGGTGGATGGGGGTGTGTGGGGTGAGTGGGGAGGGGGGGGGGGTGTTGTGGTGTTGTAGTGTGGTGTGATTGTGTGTGTGTGTATGTGTGTGTGGTGTGGGTGTGTGTGTGTGTGGGGGGGGGGGGGGGGTGGAGTGTGTGTTTGTGTTGTGATGTTGGGGTGGTGTGTGTTGTTGTGTGTGGTTTGTGTGTGTGTGTGTGTGTGTGTGTGGTGTGTGTGTGTGTGTGTGTTGTAGTGTGTGTGTGTGTGTTTGTGTGTGCGCGCGCGTGCGTGTGTGTTTGTGCGCGCGTGCGTGTGTGTGTGTTCTTTCTTGTAATTTAACGTCTGTTCTCTTCAAGGTGATATTAAACCAAGATAAAGTGTTGCAATAAATAATAAGAACGTGCGTGTGTGTTGTGCATGTTGTGTTGCGCGTGCGCTTGCTTGCTTGTGTGTTTGTGCGTGCGCGCTTGCTTTGTGTGTGTGTGCGCGCTTGCATGCTTGTGTGTGTGCGTGTGTGTGTACGCGTGCGCGCGCGCTTGTGTGTGTGGTTGTGCGCGAGTGTGTGTGCGCGCTTGTGTGTGCGCGTATGTGTGCGTACGCTTGCTTGCTTGCTTGTGCGCGCGCGCGCGTGCGTGCTTGCTTGTGTGTACGTGTGTGTGTGTGTGGTTTGGCTCAGACGGGATTTTCAGGGGCAGCTTTGAGACTGTGAAGTCTGCTGGCAGCCGTGGCATGGTGGAGGGTGCTGACGATAGTGTCGAGAGAGTGGTGTGTTGCTCATTTTGGACTTGGTGGAACTGTTCCTTGTTACTTGCTGGTTGTATGACTGTGTGTGTCAGAATGAGTTGAGTGCAAAGCGCTTTGATTTTTTTCTCTGCAAGATATAGAGCGATATATAAATTCCATTTATTATTATTTTTTATTTATTATTGTTATTATTATTATTATTTATTGTTATTATTATTATTATTATTATCATCATCATCATCATTATTATAATCATCATCATCATCATCATCATCATCATCTCTTCTTCTTCAAGTGTCCGGTCTGGTCCTGCAGACATCGACGATCATGGCTCTCCATTCTTCCCTGTTCTCGGTCCCTCTCATGAGCTCATTGTTGGTGCCCTCTTTATTCGTTGCGAATTTGTTTAAGCTGTCTGTCATCATCATCAGCATCATCATCACATCATCATCATCATCATCATCTCATTATTATTATTTTATTATTATCATCATCATCATCATTATTATCATTATTATCATCATCATCATCATTATTATTATTATTATTATTATTATTATTATTGTTATTATTATTATTATTATAGAGAGTGACGTTTCCCGCCTGTAACAGGCCCTACTGCACTTTTGATGGTTGGCCAGGGGCAGTTTTTGCCGGGCAGCAGTATCTTTCTTACACACAGTCACAGAACACTATGCGGTAAGGGCATGATTGTCGTTGGGAAATCGTTGATGCAGATGAATTTGTTTGGTTTTTTAAAACAAACAATGTAGTATCTTGAGCTAAGCCTGCTGAGACCGTACCTCACTCTCTGTATGTTGATCTGTTTGTTATTTATTAATTAATCAATTTATTTATTTATTTACTTCGTTCCTTGGTTACAGCTCCGAGGTTCACCAATGGTGAGATTTTGCGGTTGCGACCATTCTCGGGATAGCCTAGTGGTTAGAACATTGCGCTCGCAATCTGACGACCCGGGTTCGATTCCCGTTCAAGGGGATATTTTCCCCTGGAGTTAACACCAGTGCCGACTTCACTCTCCCCAAAAGTCCTTCGGATGAGACTGTAAACCGAGGTCCCTTGTGCGAACGCACGCAGAACATCTTGCGCACACGTTAATTCCTGTTCCGCTTTTCGGAAGAGTAGGCCATTGTGTGCCGGTGGGAACAGATGACAGAATTTACAAAACCGCATATACACGGGGACTGGATGTAAAAACGCAATAAGTGCTTATTCCATTATCCTCGATATAAAAGAATAAAAAGAATTAAAATTTTTTTTAACTCTTCTCTCTCTCTCTCTCTCTCTCTCTCTCTCTCTCTCCCTCCTCCCTCCCTCCCTCCCTCCCTCCCTCCTCCTTCACTATTAAGATAGCTGTATTCCGACTTCGGGGGTGGGGGGGGTGTGGTGTGGGGGGTGATGTCTCAAACACGACGACACTAGTGTGTAGTCCTGTTGGTTTTTTTGTGTGTATTTCTTTAAATTTCGTTCATCCGTTCTACCAGCGCTGAATGGCATACGCCTCCTAAAGGCAGAACATGTTATAAGTGTGTGTGTGTGTTGTGGTGGTGTGTGTGTGTGTGTGTGTGCGCTGCTGCGTGCGTGCGTGCTGCTGCGTGCGTGCGTCTGCGTGCTGCGCGCGGCGCGGTGTGTCGTGTGTTGGTGTGTGTGTGTGTGGTGTGGTGTGGGCAAGATGTTCTGCGAGCGTTGCACACAGGGGCCTCGGTTTCTAGTCTCATCTGGAGGACTTTTTGGGGGACAGTGGAGTCGGCACTGTTTTGTTAACTCCACGGGGGGGGGAAAAATCCCCTTAAAGGGGGGTAGTGGCTCGACCCCGGGCCCGGGGTCAGATTTAAAAACCCCCAAGGGGGCTGTCCCCCCCCCTTTCCACCCCACCCCCCTTTTCCCCCCAAATTGTAAACGACTTTTCCAGTCAGTGGCCCGTAGTAGCTGTTCACTCAGCTGGGCTATTTTTAAAAATATAAAGGCCTTTTTGGTGTAAATGCTTTTTCCTTCCATGTCCATCATTTCTGCTTTTTTTTTTTGGAGCAATTTGTGTTGTGAGCGATTTTTTCACCCCGCCCACATCCGCAATTTTGGGGTTTTGTTAAATTTCATGTACCTCTTGGGTCTTTTTCTTGAAATAAAATTTGTTCTTGAATTAAAAAAATTAGAAATCGTCGGGTTTGACAACCACTGGGATTGTTTAAAATTTATCCTTTTCAAGATAATCTCTTCTCTTGGATTGCTTCATCACCCTCTTTGAAGAAATTTTTTCCCTCACATGGATTTTTAAATCATCCTCTTTTGAAGAAAAATTTTTTTAAATTTGGATTGCTTCAATCCCCTCTTTTGAAAGAAAATCTCTCACTTGGATTGTTTTAATCATCCCTTTTGAAGATAATCTTTTCATTTGGATTGCTTCAATCCCCCTTTCTTTGAAGAAAATTCTCCTCACATTTTTGCTTAAATTCATCCTCTTTTGAAGATAATCTTTTCATTTGGATTCTTCAAAAACCCTCCTTTTGAAGATAATCTCTTTCACTTGGATTGTTTCCCAAATCATTTTTTAAAGATAATCTCTTCACTTGGGATTGCTTCAGTCATCCTCTTTCAAGAAATCCTTCACTCGGATTGTTTTCAATCCCCCCTTCTTTTAAGATAAGTTTCCCCCTTTGGGAGGGCTTCAATCTTTTTTTAAAGATAACTCTTCACGGGGATTGCTTAAATTTCATCCTTTTTTGGGAAGATAATTTTTAAACTCGGTTTGCTTCAATCATCCTCTTTAAAAGATAATCTCTTTATTTTGGATTGTTTCAATCACCCTCTTTCAAAAACGGATTGCTTCAAGCATCCTTTTTCAAGATAACCGGATTGTTAAATTCACCCTCTTTAAAGGGATAACTTGGATTGCTTCAATCATTCCTCTTTCAAAACAATCTTTTCCCAGGGGATTCTTCAATCATCCTTTTTTAAAGAAACCTCTTCCAACGCAGTTAAAAAGGAAAAAAAAAGGGAGGCCCTTGGGTGCTGTCAAATTTTTGTGTTTTTTTTTTCGGGAAAAATTTTTTGTTTTTATTTTGTTCCCTCCTCCCCAGAAAAAACGAGGGTTTTAAGAAAGAAAAAAAATCGGAGGTAATAAAGGGGGAAGCAGGAAATTTAAAAGGGGACGCGGGTTAATGGGAATCTGTGCTACATTATCACGTTTATGTCAGTGGTGGGGGTTTTTTTTTGTTTTCCTGAATGTGGGTGTGTGTGTGTGTGTGTGTGGGTTTTGTGTTGTGTGTGTGTGTGTGTGTGTGTGTGTGTGGGGTGTGTTTTTTGTGTGTTGTGGGCTTTGTGGGGAGAGAGCGAGAGAGAGGGGAAGAGGGAGAGAGAGAGAGAGAGTGATTTAAGTGGGGGTGAATGTTTTGGTGTGTGAAAGAAAAGAGAGAAGTGAGTGAGTGTGAGGGGAGAGAGAGAGAGAGTTTTGGTGTGTGTGTGTGTGTGTGATGATTGTGTGTGAGGAGGAGAGAGTGTGTGGTGTGAGTGTTGAGAGTGTGATGTGTGTGTGGGATGTTTAAAATGTGTGAGAGTGTGTGGGTGTGAGTGGTATTTGTGTGTAGGGGTTGTGTGTGTGTGTGGGGGGTGTGTGTGTGTGTGTGTGTGTGGTGTGTGGTGTGTGTTGGGTGTGTGTGTGTGGTGAGTGGTATGTGTGTGTGAGTGTGTGGGGAGTGAGTGATTGATTTATGTAAGTGGTGGTTTGGGGGTGTTTTGTGTAAAGAAGAGAGTGTGTGTGTGGGTGGGAGTGAGTGATGGGGTGAGTAAGTGAGGGGTTTGTAGGTGGGAGAAGAGGTGTTTTGGGGAAGTGATGATAAGTAGTGAGTGAGTGAGTGTGTAAGGGGAGAGAGAGAGGTGGGTGGGTGAGTGGGGTGATGGGGGAGTGTTTTGAGAGAGAGAGAGTGTGTGTGAGTGGGGGTTGTGTTAGTGTGTGGTGTTTTGTGTGTGTGTGGTATGTGTGTGTAAGGGGTGGGGTGATGGGTATGTGTGTAGTGTGGGGTGTATGTGTATGAGGGGTTGTTTTGGAGTAAGTAGTAGGGGGTAGGGATGTGTTGGGGAGAATGGGGAGGCACACACACCACGCAAAACCCCAAAACCCAAAAACCCCCCAACCACCCCACACGCACGCAAAAACGCACACCACACACACATACAACACACACACACACACAACAAAGCTCAGGGCATCCCAAAAAAACGTATTGAATCATTATCAAAGGGCCCTTTGACAAAACAAATTTTTTCCAGCGAAGCTTTCAACCCAATAACAAAAAGTCATAAAAAAATTAAAAAAGGCTGGGGAAAAAGGGAAATTCCCCTTATCATAGCAACAGCAAAACTTTAGTATAAACCTTCCGCACGTCCTTGTTTTTTTTTTCGGTTCCAATTTCCCTCCTTTTTAAAATTTTTTTTTTCTTTCTTTTTTTTTTTTGGGGGGGGGGGGGGGGAGGAGGGGGGGTGTGTGGGTGTTGGGGTTGTTTTTGTTTTTTTTTTTAAAGGGGGCCCTAAATTTTTCCCAAAAAATTTCTTCAGAAGGAGATGAAAGACAGACAAGAGAGAGAGAGAGAGGGGGGGAAAATAGAGGGGGGGGGGGGGAAAAATACTAAAACAGAAGGGCAGACAGGGGACAGAGAGAGATAGAGACACGCAGAGATACGGAGAGAGAGAGAAGAGAGAGAGAGAGAGAGAGAGGGGAGGGGAGAAGGGGAAGGGGAAGGGGGAGGGGGAGAGAAGAGAGAGAGAGAGCGACCCGGAAAAGGGCAGACAAAACAGACAGCAGACAGAGATAGAGACCGCAGGGGATACGCCCAGTTGGGGAGGGAGAGAGAGAGAGACAGAAGACAGACAGACAGACCCAAAACAAAAAGAGGTAGAGAACGCAGAGAGAGACAGAAACAGACAGACCAGACACAAAAAAGGGATAAAGACACGCAGAGATACACAGAGAGAGAGAGACGGGCAGACAACAGGGCAGGGGCAGGGCAGACACCCCGAGAAAACAGACAGACAAAAGAGAGAGAAGAGAGGGGAGAAAAGAGAGAGAGAGAGAGGAGAGGAAGAGAGAGAAGGGGAGAAAAGAGAGAAAGAGTGGGGGGGAGAGGGGCAAACATAGAAAAAGCATACAGAAATGAGGGAAGGGAACAGGTAGACTATGACCCCAGGGGAGAGAGAGAGGGGGGAGAGAGAGAGAAGAGAGAGAAAAGAGAGAGAGAGAGAGAAAAGACCCAGACAGACAAAACAGAGACACAGAGAGGACATAGAAAGAGACTCGGGCAGACAGACGGGGACCAGAGAGAGACATAGAGAGAGACTTCGGACAGAACCCAAAACAGAGGGGAAAAGAGACATAGAGAGAGACTCGGGCAAAAAACAGAGAGAGAGAGGACATAGAGAGAAAACCGGGGCGACAGACAGGGCAGAGAGAGAAACACAGATAAACAGAGAGACAAAAAGGAAAGACGAAACAGACATAAAGAGAGACAGAGACTGGGCGGCCACAAAAGAAGGGGCAGAGAAAAAGAGAGAGGAGGGGGGGGGGTGGTTTTCCCTGTGGGCACTAAACCCTCAAGTGGGACTTTTCCGAGAAGCAGAGGAAGAAAATATCTCTGTTTGAATAGATCTGGGTGGTTTTATTCCTTTTTTTTTTTACATTTGGGGACATTTTGGGCACCAAAAACAAAAACACACACACGCCCGCACGCCCGCACGCAAAAGCCAAAAGCAAAGCACCCCACACACACACACACACCAGAGGCACGCGCGTAAAACACACACAACACACACACAAAACACACACACACACACCTGAAAGTGCGTGCGGTGTGTTGTGTGTGTGTGTGTGGGTGTGTGTGTGTGTGTGTGTAAAACAGGGAAAATTTTAAAATAATATGTTTTTCTAATATTTTTTGGAAGGGTTGCAGGTTGTAAATGGGTTTAATTGCAAGCGCTTCGGGGGTTTTTTTGCTTTTCAAGATCAGCGCTAAGTAATACCCTCATTTTTCTTCTTCTTTTTTCTTTTTTTCTTCTTTTTTCTTCTTCTTTTTTCTTTTTTCTTCTTCTTTTTCTTCTTTCTCTTCTTCTTCTTCTTTTTTTTCTTCTTCCCCTTTTTATTTATTATTATTATACACAAGCAAATTTTTTTGTCCCTGAGCATATGTACATTTCATATTTGCACAAAAGCGTATATTAATTTTTAAATATATATTTTATATATGTGTGTGTGTGTGTGGGTTGGTTTTGTGTAGAGAGAGAGGGGGAGAAAGGGGGGGGGAGAGAAGAGAGAGAGAGAGAGAGGGGAGAGAGGAGAGAGAGAGAAGAGAGAAAGGAGAGAAAAGAGAGAGGGAGAGAGAGAGAAAAATACGGGGCGGGTGTGCATGCTTTTTTTCCTAATCAAAGATCATAGAACACTTGGGGGGGGGGGGGGGGGGGGGGGGGGGGGGGGGGGGGGGGGGGGGGGGGGGGGGGGGTTAAAAAAACAATTTCCCCATCACATTTACCTTTCAAAAATTTAAAACCCCCCTCCACTAACACCCCCCCCTCTCTTTAAACCCCCCCCCCCCCTTTCTCCATTTATCCAAACCCCCTTCCCACTTTTTTCTTCCCAGCCCCCCCTTTCCCCTCCTCCCCACCCTCTCCCCCCCCCCCCCCCCCAAAATCCCCAAAAAATTCCCCCCCCCTCACCATTTTTTTCTGTATTCTTTTCAGCAAGAAACAGCCCAAAATTATCAAAAAGAACGCGGGTTATAAAAGTGCAAACCAATCTTTAAAATTTGGGAAAGGTGGGTAAATGTGTGTATGTATGGGGTGGGGGGTGGGGGGGGGGGGTTTCAGGCCCTTGGGGAGGGGGGGGGGGTGAGGGGGTGGGGAGGGGAGGCAATAATGTGGCAATTCCAAATTTCACAGGGATCCCCAGGAGGGCCCAAAGGGGGATGTAGGGTGTGGTAAAAAAAAAAAAATTTGTCTTTTGTGTTTGGGGTAGCTCCAGTAGTAGTTTCCAGTGGTTTTCTCTCTGTCTGTCTGCTTACTTATTTACCTACCTACCTACCTGGCTGTGTTTTTCCATGATTCTCTCTGTCTCGTGTGTGTGTGTGTGTGTGTTGTGTGTGTGTTGTGTGTGTGTGTGTGTGTTGTGTGTGTGTGTGTGTGTGTGTGTGTGTGTGTGTGTGTGTGTGTGTGTGTGTTGTCTGTCTGTCTGTCTGTCTGTCTGTCTGTCTCTCTGTCTCTCTGTCTCTGTCTCTGTTTCTCTCTCTCTCACTCACTCACTTTCTTCTTCTTCTTCTTCTTCTTCTTCTTCTTCTTCTGCTTCTTCTTCTTCTTCTTCTCTCTGTCTCTTCTTCTTCTTCTTCTTCTTCTTCTTCTTCTTCTTCTTCTTCTTCTTCTCTCTGTCTCTTCTTCTTCTTCTCTCTGTCTCTTCTTCTTCTTCTTCTTCTTCTTCTCTTCTTCTTCTTTTTCTTCTTCTTCTTCTTCTTCTGCTCCTCCTCCTCTCTGTCTCTTCTATTCTTCTGCTCCTCCCCCCCCCTCCCCCCCCCTTCTCTCTCTCTCTCTCCTCTCTCTCTCTCTCTCTCTCTCTCTCTCTCTCTCTCTCTCTCTCTCTTCTCGCTGTCTTGTTGTGAGATTGTGTGCGCTCTCAAACTGTAAACATTGTCAGTTTGTTATTGTTTAGGGGTTGTTTGGGTTTTTTATTTTCCTGGTCTTTGTGCTTTGGGGGGGTTTTTTTTTTTGTGTCGTTGGGTTTTTTTTGTCTTTTTGTCTTGTCAGTTTGCTTTTATGTTTCCGCGCTTGTCTGTCTGTCTGCCCTCTGTCGGGGTCTTTGTGCCCCGTCACTCTCTGTGTCGTGTCTGTCTGTTGTCCCCCGTCTGTCTGTGTCTCTTTCCCCCTTTGTCTGTGTCTGCTGTCTTCCCATCTCTGTTTTTTGTCTTTCTGACCCTCTCTCCTTGTCTGTCCCCTCTGTCTGTGTCTCTCTCTCTGTTTTCTGTTTTTGTTTGCATGTCTGTCTGTTGTCGTTTTCTGTCTTCCCCCTCTCTCCTTTTCCTCTTTTCTCCTCTCTCTCTCTTCTCTCTCTCTCTCTCTCTCCGTGTTTCCCAATCCCCCTCCCCCCCACACGCACTGGCGTCATGATTACTCAAAATAAAAGCTGCTGCTATGACTCTACTAATCCTATACTTAAATTGCTGCTGCTGCTGCTCTGCTGCTGCTGCTACTGCTGCTACTGTGCTTTTCTGCTTCTTTCTACCCCCTACCGCTGCTACTGCGGTGGGTTCGCTTTTCCCCCCCAAATTACTATGCTGCTGGCTGCGGTACTTTTTCTTTCCTTTCCCCTCCTCCCCCCTTGCCACCAATCCACCAAACCAAAACCCCCCCAACCAACCTTTCCACAAAACAATTATCCGTTTCCCCATTTTCCGCCAACCAAGAAAAACCACCGAGGCCGGAAAAAAAGGGCCCCGTGGGGGGGGGGGGGGGCGGAGGGGGGCCAGCAGGGGGCCGCGGGGCCCCCCCCTTTAAAAAAAAAACCCCTCCCCCCCCAAAATTTTTCCCCCCCCCCCCCTTTTTTTCCCCCACCCCCCCCCCTAAAAAATTTTTTACCCCCCCTTTTTCCCCTTTCCCCTTTTCCCCCCCAATTTTCACCTCCCACCCTCCTCCCCTCCTTCCTACTCTACTACTCCCCCTCCTACTCCTCCCCTCCTCCTCCCCCTACTACTATACTCCCCTCCTACTACTACTGTCCTCCCCCCATACTCCTACTCTACTAAAATACTCCTACTCCACTCCTCCTCCTCCTACTACTACTACTATACTATCTTCCTTTTCCCCCTCCCCCTCCCCTACTACTATACTTTTTACTACTACTCCTCTTCCCCCTCTCCTACTACTACTATTACCCTCCATTCCCCCTACTAATCACCACCACAACCCCACACCTCACCCCCCCCCCCATACACACACAGTACCCCCCCCCCCCCCCCACCCACATATCACCCCCCACCCACCCCCACCACAACCACCCCACACTCACTGATCCCCCCCATACCCCCCTCACCCTCCACCCCCAACCCAACCCAAAATTCTCAAACAAACCTCAAAATAATCACTTTCCTTTTCTTCTTCTCCCATCACCCAACACACCCCAAACACACACCCACCAACACAAAAAAAACCCCCCCCACCTCCTACCCACACCCAAACCCCCCACAACCCCCACCCCCACAACACCCCCAACTTCCCCCCCCCCACCCCCCACCCTTCCTCCCCCCACCCCCCCAACCCAAAAAACAAAAAACTTTTTTACGACAAACCTCAACAATAATCACGTTTTTCCCCTTCCTTCTCACCACCACCCACACACAAACACAACCCCCCCACCCCTACACAAAACACACACCCACACACACACCCCACAACACAAAACACCACACATTCACCCCAAAACCCCTCCCACCCCCCCACCCCCACAACCAACCTAACCAACCCAAAAAAACTTCCACAACAAACCTCAAAATAATCAAGTTTCCTTCTTTTTTCTCCCATCACCCCAACCCCCCAAAACACACCCAAAAACCCCCCCCCACAACACCACCCACATACACCCACCCACCCACCCCACCCCCAACCCCCCCCAACACAAAACCCACAACAAAAAAACCACCCCCACAACACACCCCCCACCCCCACCCCCAACCAACCCAACCCCAAAAATAAAAATTTCCCACAACAAACCCCCAACAATAATCACGTTTTCCCCTTCTCTTCTCACCACCCCCCACACACAAACACACCCACACACACAAACACACACAACACACCCACACCACCTCCATACTCACACCCACCCACCCACCCCCACACCCACCCACACACACCCACACACCACACTCACTGATCCCCCATACCCCCTCACCCTCCACCCCAACCTAACCAACAAACAATAAACTTTCTCACAACACAACCTCAACAATAATCACGTTTTCCTCTTCTCTCTTCTTCACCACCACCCACACACACAAACACACACACCCCACACACAAACACACCCCCACACACACCACCCCCTACCACCCCCTCACCCCTCCTAACCAACAAACAATAAACTTTCTCACAACCTCAACAATAATCACGTTTTCCTCTTCTTCTCTTCTCACATCACCCACACACACACACACCTCCACACACCACACCCACACCCACCCCCACACACACCCACACACACCACACACAAAACACCCACCCACACACACCACCCCCCACCCCTTCTTCCCCTCCTAACCAACAAACAAGAAAACTTCTCACAAAAACCTCAACAATAATCACGTTTTCCTCTTCTTCTCTTCTCACCACCACCCACACCCACACACATCACACACACACCCCCACACACACCCACACTCACACACACCCACCCCACCACCACAACCCTCCTAA
Source organism: Rapana venosa (assembly GCA_028751875.1). Taxonomy (NCBI): domain Eukaryota; kingdom Metazoa; phylum Mollusca; class Gastropoda; order Neogastropoda; family Muricidae; genus Rapana; species Rapana venosa. The sequence continues at coordinate 51,451,889 of CM054144.1, forward strand.
CCAACAAACAATAAACTTTCCCACAACAAAACCTCAACAATAATCACGTTTTCCTCTTCTTCTCTTCTTCTCACCACCACCCACACACACACAACACACACCCACACTCACACTCACACACACCCACCCCCTCCACCCCAACCAACCAACCAACAAACCTTCTCACAACCTCAAACAATAATCACGTTTTCCTCTTCTCTTCTCACCACGACCCACACCCACACACATCCACACACCACCCCCACA
>CM054144.1:51457134-51469634 GCA_028751875.1 Rapana venosa
TCAGAAAGAAAAATCTGAGCACATTACTCCTCTCTTGCGATCTCTCCACTGGCTGCCTGTGCCACAGAGGATAAACTATAAGATCTGTACCCTCTGTTACAAATATCTCCAAAACGGCACCTTCCTACCTCTGTGAATGTCTTCATTTGTACACTCCTTCTCGTTCCCTCCGCTCTGCTGCAGATACCTTGTGCTTAAGAATACCTAGATTCAACCAGTCCACTGTTGGCCGTCGCTCTTTCTCTGTTTCTGGTCCAGTGATCTGGAACGACCTCCCTCTCTCCCTCCGTCAAAAGCCTACTTATGATGCTTTTAAATCCAGCCTAAAGACGCATTTATTTCAAACCTAAGATTCTCCCCTCTTGTTTCATCTCATCTCTGTCCCTGCCCTCAATAACCAACTCCCTTCCCCCCCCCCCCCCCCCCATTAGCCTGCCCGAGTGTACAACTTTTGTGTGTGTGTGTGTGTGTGTGTGTGTGTGGGTGTGTGGGTGTGTGGGCGCGCGCGCGCGCGCGTGGTGTGTTTACATTTGTATTTGTAAAAATCTGTTAATTGTGCGCGTGTGTGTGTTTACATTTGAATTTGTAAAAATCTATTAATCGTAACTGGCTGCATGTGAAAGAATAGGATGAATGAGAGCGCTTTGATTTGGTTTTTTGCAAGATTTAGCGCTGTATAAATTCCATGTATTATTATTATTATTATAAACTGAAATCCCGTCTGCGAACGCACGCAGAATATCTTGCACACACTTTAAAATCCCGTTGCGCCTTTCGGAAAAAAAAGTGGGTCATTCAGTGCCGGTAGGATCAGATGACAATTTTTTTTTTAAAACCCAGAAAACTGTGCACACAGATGTCCTGTTCAGACATCATTCAGAAAGTCGGAATGCGGCTACCTTAATGGTGGGCAAAAAATGGCCGCGTAAGCAAAAATCTCATCCTTGGTGAACCTTGGAGCTGTAACGGAGAAACGAAAGAAAAACGCTAATATCTCTCTCTCTCTCGTAGGAGAGTAGGCCAGCTAGGCCAGTAGCGTAGATGGCGCAGACGTCATTACCTAACAGACACCCTGCCTCCACCTGGAGAGGGATGGGCTAAGCCAGGTTCCACCTGTCCACAACACACTGCCTGAAAAACTCAAGTGCAGCGTTCCCTTCCTCCCCCCCACTCCCCCCAAAAAAACCAACAAACCAAGCAAGCGAGCAAGCAAGCAAACCAACCAACCTCCCCACAGAGAGAAGTTCAGTTGAGTTAACGTGTAAGGTTTTGTTTTATTTGGGGTAGGTTGTTTGTTTTTGGAGGGGGGGGGGGGTGGTTTGGGGATATATTTGTAAAGGTGTGGGGTCATGGGAAACGTAAGTAATGTATGTTTGTCCGTCGTGTCCGACGATGACCTCCAAAACAGCAGAGGAGGCAGCTGCTGTTTTGGAAACTGGGCAGAAATTTGATTATAGTGGAGATGCCTTGCCCACAGTACATCCCCACTCCCTCGGCCAAGTGGGCATAAGGACAGTCATCGTTGGAGATGTTCTCCAAAGGCCAACCAGCCCCCAGGGCTGCAGCACATAAGGCCTGTGCGAGTCAAGCCTCCTAGTCAGTGAGTCATAGTCTATCACTAAAGACTAAGCTGTAAAGTGGAATTCCATGAGTGGGAAAGAAAGCCACTGGTCATACAGCCTCTCACTTTGCTGTTGCCCCCAGCGTCAGTGGTTTAATCAAGAACTGTGATAAAGCCCAGGCGCTGACGGCATACGTAAGTAATAGGAAGCATGGACAAGTGTGATTCTCTAGGAAAACACGCCCCCACAACATCAACGATAATAATACCAATCTCTGACCGAAGTCGAACAGTGGCTTCCTTAGTGTTGGACAAAAACTTTTACATACACCACAAACAACAAAAACTTTTACATACACCAAAAACAACAAAAACTTTTACATACACCCAAAACAATAAAAACTTTTACATACACCAAAAACAATAACAACTTTTACATACACCAAAAACAATAACAACTTTTACATACACCAAAAACAATCACGCCATTGGGAGAACCTCGGAGCTCTATCCGAGGAACGAGGAAAAAAACAAACAAAACAAACAAACAAACAAACAAACAAACAAACCCAACAACTAATCTGAAGGATTGGTCTACCCATATTGTGTTGTATTGTATTGTATTGTATTGTATTGTATTGTATTGTATTGTATTCCACTTTAAGTCACGGCAGATTTCTCTGCGTGAAATTCGGGCTGCTTTCCCCGAGGAGAGCGCGACGCCACAAGAGCAGCGCCACCCACTATCTTTTTGTTCTTCTTTACCTCTCTGCAACTATTTTTGTGTCCTTATCACAGTGGCTTTTTTCCTACAGAATTTTGCCAAGGACAACTCCCTCGTTGCCGTAGATTCTTTCACGTGCTCTAAATAATTACGTGTAACACACGGGACCTCGGCTTATGGTCTCATCCGAAAGACAAGCACCCGGACCACCACTCACGGTCTAGTGAATGGGGGGGGGGGGGGGGGGCAGTTTCTGACCCAACGAACCACCACACACTTCGAACCCAGACATTTCGCCTTCTAGGCAGGTGGTAACGTTACCTCTAGACCGACCGATCCCTTCGGAGGAGACTATAAACTGAGGCCCCGTGTGCGAACGCACGCAGAACATCTTGCGCACACGTTAAATCCTGTTCCGCTTTTCGTAAGAGTAGGCCATTGTGTGCCGGTGGGACCAGATGACAGAATTTTACAAAACCCGCATACACACCGGGGACTGGATGTTGTAAAAAAAAAAAAAAAGCACATAAGTGCTTATTCCATTATCCTCGATATAAAAAAAGAATGACGATGAAATATTATGTCTGATGCAGCGTGTGACTCTGGGATTTTCAGAACGGTATGGCGGGTCCCTTCTGGTATTCGACCGCGGCTGTCATCAACATGATTCTCTTCCCCGTGTTGTCCGTGCAGTTCAAAACCAGAGCTCCCGGTGCCAAGACTTTCCTGCAGGTGAGTACCTGTCTGTCTCTCTGTGTGTTGGTTTGTGCTGTTTGAATGTGGTTGTTGTTGTTGTTTATAGGTAGTGTTGTTTCAATGTGGTTTTGTTTTATTGTTGTTTATAGGTCGTGCTGTTTCAGTGTGGTTTTGTTTTATTGTTGTTTATAGGTAGTGCTTGTTTAAAAGTGGTTTTGTTTTATTGTTGTTTATAGGTAGTGCTTTTAAATGTGGTTTTGTTTTATTGTTGTTGATAGGTAGTGCTGTTTAAATGTGGTTTTGTTTTATTGTTGTTGATAGGTAGTGCTGTTTCAATGTGGTTTTGTTTTATTGTTGTTTATAGGTAGTGTTGTTTCAATGTGGTTTTGTTTTATTGTTTAGTTTATAGGTCGTGTTGTTTCAGTGTGGTTTTGTTTTATTGTTGTCTATAGGTAGTGGTGTTTCAATGTGGTTTTGTTTTATTGTTGTCTATAGGTAGTGCTGTTTAAATGTAGGTTTTTTATTGTTGTTTATAGGTAGTGTTGTTTAAATGTGTTTTGTTTTATTGTTGTCTATAGGTAGTGGTGTTTCAATGTGGTTTTGTTTTATTGTTGTTGATAGGTAGTGATGTTTAAATGTGGTTTTGTTTTATTGTTGTCTATAGGTAGTGGTGTTTCAATGTGGTTTTGTTTTATTGTTGTTGATAGGTAGTGATGTTTAAATGTGGTTTTGTTTTATTGTTGTTTATAGGTAGTGCTGTTTAAATGTGGTTTTGTTTTATTGTTGTTTATAGGTAGTGTTTCAATGTTTTTGTTTTTGTTATTTAATAATAATAATGATAATGATAATGTATGGTATTTATATAGAGATGTATCTAATAAGAGCGCTTATTTATTTGTTTATAGGTAGCGCTGTTTCAGTGTGTTTTGTTTTTGTTAGTTGATAATAGTACTACTACTAATAATGATGATAAGAATAATGTATAGCATTCATATAGAGCTGAATCTTGTAAAGCAAAGAAATCAAAGCGCTTCTTTATTTGTTAATAGGTGGTGCTGCTTAAATGTATTTTGTTTTTATTGTTGTTTGTTTGTTTATGGGTGCTTGTAAGAACAACGGATTGTTTGAGATTTTGATAGTTATTATTTTGTACTATTTTATGTTCAAAATGTTAACTTCATGTATATGCTTGTAACCCACATGAATTTTCCCTGTTTGTGAAAATACCAGTATTCGTAGTGCAGTGTGGTGTGGTGTGGTGTGGTGTGGTGTGGTGTGGTGTGGTGTGGTGTGGTGTGGTGTGGTGAAGTGTGGTGTAGTGTAGTGTAGTGTGTGTGGCTGGTGTAATGTAGTGTGGTGTGGTGTGGTGTTTTATGGAGTCCAGCCTAGTTTAGTCTAGTCTAATGAGTGCTTATCCATTACCCTCGAAATAAAAAAGAAGCGGTCTTGCCTTTGCTTCGCCCTGCCCTACCCTGCCCTGAATTACCCTGCCCGGCCTGCCTTTCCTGCCCTGCCCTGCCCTTCCTTACCCTGCCCTTCCTTGCCCTGCCCTTCCCTGCCCTTCCTTACCCTGCCCTTCCCTGCCCTGCCCTTTCCTGCCCTCGCCCTTCTCTGCCCTTCCCTGCCCCTGCCCTTACTTTCCTGCCCTGCCCTGCCCTTCCCTCCCTTCACTTCCATTCCCTTAAACTTTCCATGCCCTGCCCTGCCCTGCCCTTCCCTTCCATGCCCTGCTCGCCCCTTCCCTCCCTGCCCTGTGCTCTGCCCTTTCCTTCCTTGCCTTTCTTACCTTACCTTACATGCCTTGCTTTACTTTACCTCACCTTACCTTACCTATTTACCTTGCGTCGCATTTACTTACCTTACCCCCAACCCCTCTCCTTACACCACCCCATCAACTACACTTCATTCAATCACTCCATTCCTCCTCCTCTTCCTCCTTCCTCCTTCCACCTCCTCCTCCTCACCTCCTCCTTCCTCTCCTCCTCTCCTCACCACCACCTCACTCCTCCTCTCTCTTCCCTCCTCCTCTCCTCCATCCCCTCCTCCTCCTCTCCTCCTTCCTCCCCTCCTCCTCCTCCTCCTCTTCCACCTCCTCGCCCCCTTCCTCCTCCCCTCCTCCTATCCTCACTCCTTCCTCCTCCTCCTCCATCCTGCCTCCTCCTACCTCCTTCCTCCTCCTCCTCCTCCTCCTCCTCTCCTCCTCTCCTCCTCCTCTCTCCTCCTCCTCCTCCTCCTCTCCTTCCTCCACCTCCTCCTCCTTCCTCCACCTCCTCCTCCTCCTCCTCCTCCTCCTCCTCCTTCCTCCTCCTCCACATCCTTCCTCCTCCTTCCTTCCTCCTCCTCTTCCTCCTCCTCCCTCCTCCTCCCTCTTCCACCTCCTCCTTTTCCTCCTCCTCCTTCCTTCTCCTCCTCCTCCACCTCCTCCTCCACCACCTCCTCCTCCCTCCTTCCTCCTCCCTCCTCCTCCCTCCTCCTTCCTCCTCCACCACCTCCTCCACCACCTCCTCCACCTCCTTCCACCATCTCCTCCTCATCCTCTTTCCTTCATCCTTCCTTCCTTTCCCCGTGTCTCTCAACAGGTGATCCACGGCCGCTTCGGGAAGAAGGCTCACGTGGTCTTCTGCTGCTTCGCTCTGCTGCTGAACCTGGTGGTCACCATGTGCCTCATCGCCGCCTCCGTGGTGCTCCTGCAGTCCCTCATCCAGGATGCCTCGGACGAGTTCTGCATCCTCATCATGGCCACGCTCTTCGGGTCCTACTCCTTCGTCGGAGGTCTGGGCTCCACCTTCTACGTGTCCTACTTCAACGCCGCCATGATCTACGTCATCTTGGCCGTCTTCATTGTCCAGGTGAGAGGGAGGGAGTGAGAGATGGGGTGGTTGGGGGGGAGGGGGGGAGGGGGGGGGGTAGGGAGTGGAGGTCTGGGCTCCATGTTGTATGTGTTCTGTTTCAAAGCTGCTATGATCTACGTCATCTTGGCTGTTTCCATTGTCCAGGTGAGAGAGATTGAGAGATGGGGAGGGGGAAGTGGAAGGGAGGGAGGGGGAGAGAGAGGGGGAGAGAGAAGGGAGAAGGAGAGAGAGGGAGAAAAGGGGGAGAGAGAGAGAAGGGAGAAGGAGAGAGAGGGAGAGAGAGGGGGAGAGAGAGAGGGTGGGGGTGGAGGTCTGGGCTCCATGTTGTACGTGTTCTATTTCAAAGCTGCTATGATTCTATTGTCATCTTGGCAGTCTTTATTGTCCAGGTGAGAGATATAGAGAGATGGGGAGGGGGGTTGGGTGGGGGGGGGGAGGAGGAAGGAGGGGAGAGAGAGGGGGCGGACAGGGATGGAGGGAGGGGGAGTAGGGGTCTGGGCTCCATGTTGTACGTGTTCTATTTCAAAGCTGCTATGATCTAAGTCATCTTGGCAGTCTTTATTGTCCATGTAAGAGAGATAGAGAGATGGGGTGGGGGGTGGGAGAGAGAAGGAAGGAGGGGAGAGAGAGAGGCGGGGGGGGGGGGAGACAGGAATGGAGGGAGGGGGAGTAGGGGTCTGGGCTCCATGTTGTACGTGTTCTGCTTTATCGCTGCTATGATCTAAGTCCTCTTGGCAGTCTTAATTGTCCAGGTGAGAGAGATTGAGAGTGGCAGAGAGAGGGAGGAGGGATGATGGATGGAGGGAGAGAGAGAGGGTGGGGGTGTAGGTCTGGGCTCCCTATTGTACCTGTCCTACTTCAACGCCGCTATGATCTATTGTCATCTCGGCTGTTTTCATTGTCCAGGTGAGAGAGATTGAGAGATGGGGAGGGAGAGAGAGTGGGGGGAGAGAGGGGAGAGAGAGAGGGGGGGGGGGGAAGTGGGGTAGCTGTGGAGGTCTGGGCTCCACCTTCGATGTGTCCTACCTCAAACCAAGCCTTCATTGTCCAGGTGAGAGAGAGATTGAGAGAGAGGAGAGGGAGGGAGAGGATGAGAGAGAGAGGAGAGGAGAGAGAGAGAGAGAGAGAGAGAGAGAGAGAGAGAGAGAGAGAGAGAGAGAGAGAGAGATTGAGAGAGAGAGAGAGATTGAGAGAGAGGAGAGGAGGGAGAGAGATGAGAGAGAGAGGAGGGGAGAGAGAGAGAGAGAGAGAGAGAGAGAGAGAGAGAGAGAGAGAGAGAGAGAGAGAGAGAGAGAGAGAGAGAGATTGAGAGAGAGAGAGAGAGATTGAGAGAGAGAGATACAATGACAATGACAAAATTTATTGCTATTTAGCAATCAAGCCATATAGCGGTGTGGTAACAAACCATATCCAATGCGATGGGATTACAATGACATGGAAACCATGGGAGTAGTGGATGTGTGAGAAGAGAGAGAGAGAGAGAGAGAGAGAGAGAGAGGAGGGAGAGAGAGAGAGGGGAGAGGGGGGGCAGAGAGAGAGAGAGAGGGGGGGGGGGGCAGAGAGAGAGAGAGAGGGGGGGGGGTTGAGGTCTGGGCTCCCTATTGTACGTGTCCTACTTTAACACCCCTATGATCTATGTCATCTGGGCTATTTTCATTGTCCAGGTGAGAGGGAGGGAGAGGGAGGGAGAGGGGAGAGAGAGAGAGAGAGAGAGAGAGAGAGAGAGAGAGAGAGAGAGGAGAGAGAGAGAGAGAGAGAGAGAGAGTGATAAAGAGAGAAGAGAGAGAGAGAGGGGGGGGGGAGATAGAGTGGGGGCGGGTTGGGGTTGGAAAAGGTGTATGTGTGTATGTGTGTGCGTGCGTGCGTGTGCGTGTATGTGCGTTTGTCTGTCTTGTGTGTATGCACGCACACGCGCGCGTGTGTGCCTGCGGCGTGTGCACACTGACGTGGACATGCGTTGCTGCCTGTGCGCGCGCACGCACGTACATGTGTATGTATATATGTGTGTGTGTGTGTGTGTGTGTGTGTGTGTGTGTGTGTGTGTGTGTGTGTGTGTGTGTGTGTGTGTGTGTGTGTGTGTGTGTTGTGTTGTTGTTGTTGTTGTCTTCAATTTAACGTCTGTTCACTCTAAGTGATATTAGACGAGGGAAATAGAAAGTGCAATGGAAGTTAAAGAAGGGAGAGGAAGGAGTGGAAGGAGAAAAGGTTAAGAAATAGCATCAGTGTTGGTATTTTTGTAAACAAAAAACAAAAACAAAAAACAACCCAAAAAAACCAACCTGAGAAAAGTAAGGAAAATACTTTTAAACAGGAGCAAAATATAAACTCAACAATGTGGAAACATGAAATAACAATAATGTAACAACAATAAATATTCAAGTGGACTATGCAATAAACATCTGGCAATGGCAAAGGCTAGCTTTGGGTTTTCAAATACATTTTCCAGAGACTGTTCAGAAAATGTAGGTAAAAAAGGTTTTACACCAGCCGCCATGGCGCAGTGGTTAGCGCCTTGGGTTACGGACTGGAAGGTCGCGGGTTCGATTCCCATAAGAGTCATAGGGATTTTTCGGACTCCGGCCGGCTCCTACCCAGAGTGAGTGTGCTGTGGGCTCAGTATGAAGACTGGGATCACACAGTCGAGCTTCATCCACTTAACGGATGCGAGTTTGAGAGTGTTGCTCAAATTACCTGACCAACACTGCAGGTGTCTGTATCTCTCGGGCCCGGTTGACGCCGGGATATATTATGATAGTAAGCGTAGAGTACAACCCTGTCAAGTAGTCTCAAAGCATATGCACTTCCACAGCAGCATAATTACGTCATCCTCATTGTCATTGATCATCATGCATTTAAAAATTGCCTCTGATTCGGTGGTCCCAGTTTCTCTGGTCTCATGGTGACCTCAGATTCGGTTTGCCCATACACTTCTGTGCCTGTGGTGAGCTTGTGTCAAAGCTTTGGGGTTGGAGTTCGCGGGGGACGGTCGTTGGAGGGACGTTGTGGTGGTGTTGCCACCTCGGGTGGGCAACTCACTCAGTCTGGCTCCGCGACTGAGCTAATACTGTCGTTAGTAGGGGGCTTAGTAGGTGGTGTCCTGCGTATGTGAGCTCAGAACAGGCATCACTGAACACCGCCAAAGTGACCCAGCAGCAGTGCAGGGCCTCTCTGGCTGGTGGCCCCACGGCGGCCTGATAGTGATTGGCTCCCTGTGGACCTCCGACTCTGAGGATGAGACATAACAAATCTGGGTATGGTTGTGGCGGGGAGATTGGAATGAGCGGCGTGGGAACAGCAGGACGGGGGACGTCACAGAAGATGAGGCAGCAAAAAAAAAAAAAGTTTTACAATAGGGCATTCAAATATGATATGAGTATTGGAAATATGATCCCCACATAGGCATTTGACATGTTTACAAAATTTTGTAAGGAATGCATTTAACTTCATTCTAAAATATAGTGAACTAACCCTTCTCACGTATATAAAACGCGAGTCTGTTTGAGAAGGAGCCATATAACAAGAAATATGGGTAGTGGTCAGACAACTTTTAAAATATCGTTCATTGAATTGATCAGATTCTTTAAACTTACCCCATGAAGTTTGTTCTAATAATTATATAGTATCTCTCCTGTATATATAAGGGAATATCCAGTTCTATCGATTCCATATCATGTCTTGCCCGCTCTGTCAGCCCACTCATTTGAAAAAATTCCAACGTGAGAAGGCACCCAACAAAAAGAAACAGGAATACCTCTTAAACTTAGGAGGTGTATGACATATTTAATTTCAAAAATAATTTCGGAGACCTTGAAGTTTGGGGATTTTATAGCATACAATACTGACTTGGAGTCAACACAAAGCAAGATATGAAAGAAGGAATATGGAAAATCAAGAATATAGTTGAGCCATAAGAACTGCAATAAGTTCAGCTGTAAATATTGAACGATGTTTACCAAGATAGTACGATTTCTCAATTTTAAGTGCTGGTATGACAAATGCAGAGCCTGTGTCATGATTTTCTAAAACAGATCCATCTGTATACACTTTTAAGCAGTCAGCATACTTATTTTCAATATGCGACCGAACATCTGCAACCATGATGTTTTGATTTTCATTCTTTTTTTTCATTAATATAGTCTATATCAAAACAGGCTTTATCCATCTCCCATGAAGGACATGGTAAAGCTTTTTTGTGTGTTTCTAAGTCATATTGATTAAGTTTAGATTTTTGAAAGAGATCTGATACATAAGTGCCAATAGGCATTAAACATGAAATTTGTTTAGCCCTTTTTGGAAAATTGGTTTCTGCTTGAACTTTTAATTCACTACAGACAAATTTTCGTCATTCGTGCTCCTAAAACATATTTGGCGCATGAAAGTTGTCGGTATTCAGCTAGGAGAAGTTCCCCAATTTCCTTATAAGTTCCTATGGTGGATGCATGGAATGGTACCCCAAGTGCAAGTTTGTACGCCTTACAATCTGTACTTTGGAGTTTTGTAAGTAAATAATTAGGAGCACTGAAAAAGACTTCTTGTCCATAAGAGAGTTTGGAACGTACAAGTGACTTAGACAAGCATTTAAGAGTGAAGATATCTTGTCCCCAGGACTGTCTGCTAACCATTTTAAGAAAATTGAGGCATTTTCTTGCTTTTGTTAAAATGTATCCAATATGAGCATTCCAAGTTAATTTTGATGTAAGTTGAATGCCTAAAAATGTTACCATATTTTTATACTGAATTGGCTCCCCTCCAATCGTAAACTGTGGTAGTGTATCTGGATCACTACCATTATTGAAAAGCATAATGTGCGTTTTTTCTGTAGATAATGTCAGGCCATTTTCAAAAATATAGTTATGTAAATTATCTAGCTCTTTTTGATATACTTTTCTGGTATAGTTTATCGTCCTCTTTGTTGTAGCACGCTTCATAGTGACATTCATCCATATACATATATCATCAGCATATTGTACCAGGACAACGTCTTTAGACAGTTTTGTGGGTAAATCATACATCAATATATTAAACAGAAAAGGGGCTATAACTGAACCCTGTGGTAAACCCATATGCAATGACCTCAAGTTTGAATATGCATTCCCTACTCTCACTTGCATACATCTGTTACATAAAAAGCTTTTAATATAATAGAAAAAATGCCCAGAAAAGCCAATAGTCTTCAGTTTATGCAGCAATTTAGCATGCCAAACTTGGTCGTAGGCTTTCTTTACATCAAAAAATGTTGCCAGTAGTGTGTGGTGTGTGTGTGGGTGTGTGTGTGTGTGTGTGTGTGTGTGGTGTGTGTATGAATGTGTGTGTATGTATGTGCTTGTGTGTGTGTGCGCACCCGTCTCGTCAAAGCTAGACATTGTGCCGCAGCTTCTTTTCTCTCTCCAAGTAGGAAGAGTAGGCGTGAGAAGAGGCACTGAAGAGCAATTGAGCAGATTTCCAATATTGTATTTGAAGAACCCTTCCCCCCAACAAGGTTTTCCAAGTGGTTGAAAAAAGAAAGGAAACGAATGACGTCTTGGTGAAAGAACAAGAGTGGCGTCAATGACAGGGTCAGTGACGCGTGAAAATGACGTCATTGCAGTTGTGCGTCAGTCATGTTCGATTTTAGGTCTGTTCTCTCATAGGTTGAGGGGGGGGGGGGGGGGGATTTAGTTGATGGGTGTATGTAGTGAAATGGATATCGATTCCTAAATAATGTAGACAGTACACAGAAAAAGGCTAAACGACGATAACAACAAATGAATACATGTGACATGCTAATATAGCTTATGATATAACGAGTGTGTGTTTATATGTGTATGTGTAGGCGTGCGGGCACGCGTCTGTGTGTGTCTGCCGCACACCGCGCGTGTGTGTTTGTGCGTGCGTGTGTATGTGTGCGTGCAGTGCGTGCATGGGAATCTGGTTTAAAGTTCTTCAAGCTTGAGTGTTTATCTGGGATATTAATACAATGAATGTGAGACAGTCTGTTACGGATGATGACTGAATGAATGGATTTGGTTTCTTGAAGGAATGTTCAGTGTATCTAAGGCTTACGTAACAAACACCTGCACAAACTGCTGATCTGATAGCATTGCACACCTGCTCGATTGCTTGAAGCACGAGCCGCTGTTTTCATCAAATAGCGAAATGATATGACGAAGCCGTTTTGTTTTGTTTTGTTTTATGTGCTGCCTGTTTTCGTTTTGTGACGTTTGTGGTGTCCTTAAATGGTGTTTAAGTCGTTAACTGCATCAAGGCCTTCACATGGGTGGCACTGGTCTTGTGGCGACGCGCTCTCCTCGGGGAGAGCAGCCCGAATTTCATGCAGAGAAATCTGCCGTGACTTAAAGTTTCCTCCACTGCTATTTCTGCATTAAGAATCAAAGTGGTATAAGATAAAACACATAAATAAATGTAAAAAAAACAACCTGTGCGAACTTGGTCCAAACGTAACCGAAAATTATTTTTAACGCTACTTAACTCATCAATTTTTCTATTAACGCACATGAAAAAACACGATCCAAAATAATGTCGATAAAAAAGATATCCCCCCCAGCCCCCCCCCCCCCCCCCCCCCCCCCCCCCCCCCCCCCGTGAGGATACCAGGAGCCTATCAGTATAAAAATAGCACCCCCATAATCTGGAAGTTCTGAGCTTAAAAAAACAAAAAAACAAACAA
>CM054144.1:51492134-51502134 GCA_028751875.1 Rapana venosa
CCGTGTGTATGCAGTTTTGTAAAGTTTGTCATCCGTTCTCACCGGCACGCAATGGCCTACTCTTCCGAAAAGCGGAACAGGTTTTAACGTGTGCGCAAGATGTTCTACGAGAGAGACAGAGATAGAGAGACCCACCGACCCCACCGTACCCCACCACCATCAACAGAACACACACGCCGCGCGCGCGCGCGCAAACACACACACGCACACACACGGACGCACGCACGCACACGCACACACACACACACGCACGCACACACACACGGACGGACCCCACACACGCACACACACACGCACACACACAACACACACACACAGACCACACCATACTACACTTCACCACGCCACACTATACTAAACTACACACACACACACACACACACACACACACACACACACACACACACACACACACACCACACCATACTAGACTACACACACGCGCCACCGACCCCACCACGCCACACCATATACTACACACACACACAAAACACACACACACACACACACACACACACACACACACACACCACACATACTACATACACCACGCCACACTATTACTAAACTACACACACCACACACACACACACACACACCACACCCCACCATACTACACTACACACACGCACACCCCACCCCACCACACCCCACCATATTACACTAACCCCCCCCCCCCCCCACCCCCCACCCCTTCCCCAAACACACACACTACACTACAACACATACACACACACTACACCACACCACACACCACTTCACATCACAGAGAGAGAAAAACACACACAAATACATACACCCCACCCCAAAAACACCCCAAACCACACACTACCCACACCACACACACCACCCACACCCCACCACAACCATACACACCACACCCATCACACCACGACCAATCCAGGAGGAGAGAGAGAGAGAGAGAGGGGGAGAGAGAGAAGAGAGAGAGAGAGAAACACACACAAAACCTACTTACAACCCCCAACACACACACACACACCTTCACCAAACACACACACCACAACACACACCACACAACACACACACACACACAGAGAACATCTGCGCACACGTTAAATCCTGTTCCGCTTTTTCGGAAGAGTAGGCCATTGTGTGCCGGTGGGGGAACAGATGACAGAATTGACAAAACCCCATTTCACACGGGAACTAGATGTAAAAAAAGCACATAAGTGCTTATTCCATTATCCCCGATATAAAATAATAATAATAATAATAATAATAATAAAATAATTTTTTATTTTTAATTATAATAAATTTTAATAATAATAAACACACACAAACTACACCCACCCCCCCACCACCACACCACCACCACACCACAAAACAACACACAACACACCACACCACTACACCACACCACCATACACACCCCCCCCCCCACACCACATGACACCACACCACACCATACTACACCCCCACCCCACACCCCATGACACCACACCACACCATACTACACCCCCCCACCCCACCCCACCCTGACACCACACCACACCCTATACACCCCCCACCCCACACCACTGACACCCACCCCACCATACTACACCCCCCACCCCACACCACATGACACCACACCATATACACCCCCCACCCCACACCACATGACACCACACCACACCATACTACACCCCACCCCCCCACCACATGACACACACCACACCTACTACACCCCCCACCCCACCCACATGACACCAACCACACCATACTACACCCCCCCCCCACACCAATGACACCACACCACACCATACTACACCCCCCACCCACACCACATGACACCACACACACCATACTACACCCCCCCACCCCACACCACATGACAAACCCCATATACACCCCCCACCCCACCCCACCCCACACCAATGACACCACACCATAACTACACCCCCACCCCCCACCACTACACCACACCACACCATATACACCCCCACCCCCCACACTACATGACACCACACCCCACCATATAACCCCCCCCACACCCCATGACACCACACCACACCATACTACACCCCCACCCCACACCACATGACACCACACCACACCATACTACACCCCCCCCCACACCACTGACACCACACCACACCCTACCATACTACACCCCCCACCCCACCCCACCCCACACCACATGACCCCCACACCATACTACACCCCACCCCCACACCACTACACCACACCACACATACTACACCCCCCCCCCCACACACTACATCACACCACACCACACCATACTACACCCCCCACCCCACACACTACATGACAACCACACCACACCATACTACACCCCCCCCCCAAAACCACTACACCACACACACCATACTAAAACCCCCCCCCCACACCACATGACACCACACCACACCATACTACACCCCCCAACCCACACCACATGACACCACACCACACCAATGACACCACACCATACCTACTACCCCCCCACCCCCACCACATGACACCACACCACACCCCATGACACCACACCACCCCCATACTACACCCCCCACCCCACACCACATGACACCCCCACCATACATACTACACCCCACCCCACACCCATGACACCCCACCATACCATACTAAAACCCCCACCCCACACCACATGACACCCACCACACCACATGACACCACACCTACCATACTACACCCCCACCCCACACCACATGACACCCCACCACACCACATGACCCACACCCACCATACTACACCCCCACCCCACACCACATGACACCACACCACACCATACTACACCCCCCACCCACACCACATGACACCACACCATACCATACTAACCCCCACCCCCACAACTACATGACACCACACCACACCATACTCACCCCCCCCCCCCCCACATGACACCACACCACACCCTACTACCCCCCCACCCCCCACCACATGACACCACACCATACCATACTACACCCCCACCCCCCCACACCACACCACACCATACCATACTACACCCCCACCCCACACCACATGACACACACCACACCTACTACACCCCCCCCCCACACCACATGACACCACACCATTTCTACACCCCCCCACCCCCCCCAACTACATGACACCACACCATACTACACCCTACACCCCACCCCCACCACATGACACCACACCACACCATCTACCCCCCCCCCACCCCACCCCACATACATGACACCACACCATACTACACCCCTACACCCCACCCACACCACATGACACCACACCACACCATACTACACCCCTACACCCCCACCCCAACCACATGACACACACCACACCATACTACACCCCCCACCCCACACCACATGAACCACACCACACCATACTACACCCTACACCACCCCACATGACACACACCACACCATACTACACCCTACACCCCACACCATGACACCCACCCACACCATATACCACCCCCCACCCCACACCACTACACCACACCACACCATACTACACCCCCCCACCCCACCCCACACTACATGGACACCACACCACACCATACTACACCCCCCCACCCCACCCCCCAAATACATGACACCACACCACACCTACTCACCCCCCCACCCCAACCCACACCACATGACACCACACCACACCATACTCACCCCCACCCACACCACATGACACCACCCACACCATACTACACCCCCCACCCACCCCACAACATGACACCACACCACACCATACTACACCCCCACACCCCCACCCCCCCACACATGACACCACACCACACCATACTACCCCCCCACCCCACCCCCCACTACATGACACCACACCATACTACACCCCTACACCCCACACCACATGACACCACACCACACCATACTACACCCCCACACCCTACACCCACACCACATGACATGACACCACACCATACTACACCCTACAACCCACACAACCCTGACACCACACCACACCATATACACCCCCAACCCCACACCCCACACCCCATGACACCACACCACACCATATACACCCCCCCCACCCCACACCCCTACACCCCACCAACCCATACTACACCCCCACCCCCACCCCACACCACATGACACCACACCACCATACTAACCCCCCCACCCACACCATACACCACACCACACCATACTACCACCCCCCCCCCCACCACTCACCACACCACACCTACTACACCCCCCCCCACCCCACACAAATACACCACACCACACCATACTAAAACCCCCCCCCCACACCACTACACCCCCCACACCTACTACACCCCCACCCCACCCACCCAAATACACCCCCACACCATACTTTCACCCCCACCCCACCCCCCACCACATGACACCCCACCACACCATACTACACCCCCACCCCCCCCACACCCCTTTACACCACACCACACCATACTACACCCCCCCACCCCACCACATGACACCCCCACCACACCATACCCTACTACACCCCCACCCCCCACCACACCACACCATACCATACTCACCCCCACCCCACACACCCTGACACCACACCACACCATATACACCCCCCCCCCACCCCACATGACACCCCACCACACCATCTACACCCCCCACCCCACCCACATGACACCCCACCACACCATACTACAACCCCCACCCCCCACCACATGACAACCCCCACCACCATACTACACCCCCCACCCACACACTACATGACACCACCCACACCATACTTTCACCCCCACCCCACCCACTGACACCACACCACACCATACTAAACCCCCACCCCACACCACATGACACCACACCACACCATACTACACCCCACCCCACACACATGACACCACACCACACCATACTACACCCCCCCCCACACACTACATGACCACACCACACCATACTACACCCCCACCCCACCCACACCACATGAACCACACCACACCATACTTTCACCCCCAAACCCCCCCCCACACCACATGACACCACACCACACCATACTACACCCCCCACCCCACCCACATGACACCACACCACACCCTACTACACCCCCCACCCCACACCACATGACACCACACCAAAACCCCATGACACACACCACACCATACTACCCCACCCCACACCACATGACCCACACCACACCATGACACCACACCACCCATACTAAACCCCCCCCCCCACCACATGCACCACACCACACACATGACACCACACCACACCTTTCTACACCCCCAACCCCCCACCACATGGGCACCCCACACACCATACTCACCCCCACCCCCACCACATGACACCACACCACACCATTTCTACACCCCCACCCCACACCACACCACACCATACTCACCCCCCCACCCCCCCACCACATGACACCACACCACACCCACCCCTACTACACCCCCCCCCAACCCCTGACACACACACACCTTATACACCCCCCCCCCCCCACTTGACACCACACCCACCATACTACACCCCCCACCCCACAACATGCACCACACCCCACCATTACACCCCCACCCCACCCCACATGACACCACACCACACCTACTACACCCCCCACCCACCACATGACACCACACCCCACCATACTACACCCCCACCCCCCCCCACATGACACCCCACCACCCATACTACCCCCCACCCCCCACCACATGACACACACCCCACATACTACACCCCACCCCACCCACATGACACCCCACCACACCCTACTACACCCCCCCACCCCAAACCCCACATTGACACCACCACCCATACTACACCCCCCACCCACACCACATGACACCACACCCACCATACTACACCCCCACCCCCCACCACATGACACCACACCAACCAACTACACCCCCCCACCCCCCACCACATGACACCACACCACCCATATAACCCCCACCCACACCACATGACACCACACCCCACCATACTACACCCCCCCACCCCACACTACATGACACCACACCACACCCTACTACAACCCCCCACCCCACACCACATGACACCACACCACACCATACTACACCCCCCCACCCCACCCCACACCACATGACACCACACCATACCATACTACACCCTACACCCCACACCACATGACACCACACCCACACCATACTACACCCCTACACCCCACACCACATGACACCACACCACACCATACTACACCCCTACACCCCACACCACATGACACCACACCATACCATACTACACCCCTACACCCCACACCACATGACACCACACCATACCATACTACACCCCTACACCCCCACCCCACACCACATGACACCACACCACACCATACTACACCCCCCACCCCACACCACATGACACCACACCACACCATACTACACCCCCCCACCCCACACTACATGACACCACACCATACCATACTACACCCCTACACCCCACACCACATGACACCACACCATACCATACTACACCCCTACACCCCCACCCCACAACCACATGACACCACACCACACCATACTACACCCCCCACCCACACCACATGACACCACACCACACCATACTACACCCCCACCCACCCCACATGACACCACACCACACCATTACTACACCCCCCACCCCACACCACATGACACCACACCACACCATACTACACCCCCCACCCCACCCCACATGACACTACACCACACCACACCATACTACACCCCCCCACCCCACACCCACATGACACCACACCACACCATACTACACCCCCCACCCCACCCCACATGACACTACACCACACCACACCATACTACACCCCCCCACCCCACACCACATGACACCACACCACACCATACTACACCCCCCACCCCACACACTACATGACACCACACCATACCATACTACACCCTACACCCCCACCCCACACCACACTACACCCACACCACCACCACACCACACCACACCACACATCACACACACACACCACACCACACCACACCAACCCACCCCACCACCACCACCCCAACCCACTACACCACCCCCACCCACCCACCCCACCCCACCACACACTACACACTACACCAACAAGAAAACCCAAGTCCACATCCTCTGTCTTCAGGGCAGTTTTGCCACAGCCTCCATCACCTTCTGCGACCAAGCCTCCTGGCAGTCCAGAATCGCCGCCAAACCCACGCAAGGCGTGCTGGGCTTTTTCGCCGCAACCTACATCTGGTTCGCCGTACCCTCCACCATCGGCACCTCGGTGGGTTTCGCCTACCTGGACTACCAGGCCCAGAACTCCACTAGGGCGCTGAGTGAGGGGGATGTGGACGCAGGTAAAAGTGTACAGGTGGTTTTTCTTGTTTTTGTTGTTGTTTTTTTGGTGTGTATTTTTGCTGCCTCGTCTTCTGTGACGTTCCCGTACTACCCCCCAGTTACCACGTCGCTCATTTCCATCTCCCCGCCATAGCCACCATACCCAGATTCGTTGTGTCGTATCCTCGAGGGTTGGAAGCCCACAGGGAGCCCATTGATATCAGGCCGCCGTAGAGCCACCAGCTAGAGGGGGCCCTGCACTGCTGCTGGGTGGTCACTTTTGGTGGTGTTCAGGGGTGCCTGTTCTGAGCTAACATATGCAGGACACCACCTAATAATGTATTATTTCAGTATGACTATTAAGAAATTTGTTCTTAGATGGATGGCTTGATGAAAAAAAAAGCAAATGCATTGCTTATTCAATGTACCATCTGGAAATAAAAATTTGACTTGACTTGACTTGACCTACTAAGCCCCCTACTAACGACAGTTTTAGCTCAGTCGCGGAGCCAGACTGAGTGAGTTACCTACCCGAGGTGGCAACCACCACAACGTCCCCCCAACAACCGTCCCCCGCGAACCCTCAACCCCAAAGGCTTTGACACAAACTCACCACAGGCACAGAAGTGTATGGGCAAACCGAATCTGAGGTCACCATGAGACCAGAGCAACTGGGGCCACGGAATCAGAGGCAATTTTTTATTATTATTGCATGATGATCAATGAAATGAGGATGATGGAATGATACTGCTGTGGAGGTGCACATGCTTTGAGACTACTTGACAGGGTTGTACTCTATCATAACATATCCCGGCGTTAACCGGGCCTGAGAGGTTTTTTGTGTGTATATTATTTTAAAATTAATGTTAAATTATGTTGCTATTGTTGCTGAAGTGAAGTTATGTAGCCGTTAGTTGTTATTGTTGTTGAAGTTGTTGTTGCTGCTAGCTGTTGTTATTGTTGTTGAAGTTGTTGATGGCTGTTGTTATTGTTGTTGTAGCTGTTGTTTAAGCTGTTGTAGCTATTGTTATTATCGTTGTATTGTTACTGTAGCTGCTGTTTATTTTATCATTTATTTAAACTTTTATTTCGATGATAATGGAATAAGCACTCATGTGCTTTTTGTACATCCAATTCCCCCGTGTATGCAGTTTTGTAAATTTTGTCACCCGTTCCCACCGGCACACAATGGCCTACTCTTCCAAAAAGCGGAACAGGTTTTAACGTGTGCGCAAGATGTTCTGCGTGCGTTCGCACACGGGACTTCGGTTTATAGTCTCATCCGAAGGACTTTTTGGGAGGAGTGGAGTCTGCACTGGTGTTAACTCAAAGGAAAAATATCCCTTGAACGGGAATCGAACCCGGGTCAGCAGATCACGAGCGCGACGTGCATCTCTCTAACCAACCAGGGTGTCCCGTCCCGTGTTAATGTTGCTGCTGCTGCTATCTGTTATCATTGTTATTGTTGTTGTTGTTCTTGTTGCTCTTGTTGTTCTTGTTTTTGTGATCATCAGTCCCTTGTGTTCTCAATACTCAGAGGCAACCGATGACAAAAAATTTACACAACTGCATACACACAAGCGCATGGGTGCTTATTCCGTTATCCTCGGAAATAAAAGAATTTTTAAAATAACTAAAAAAATTAAAAAATGCTCAGGTCTGTTGTTATTGTTCTTGAAGTTGCTGTAGCTGCTGTTATAGTTGCTGCTGTAGCTGCTGTTGTTGTTGTTGTTGTTGTTGAAGTTGTTATTATTGTTGGTGAAGCTGCTGTAGCTGTTGTTCTTGTTGTTGTTGTTGTTGTGAAGTGAAGTTGCCGGAGTTGTTGTTATTGTTGTTGTTGCGGTAGCTGCTGCTGTTGTTGCTGTTGAATTTTTAGTCCGTGCAGCTGCGAGCTGCCGTTATTGCTGTCATTGTCATTGTTGTTTGTTGTTGTTGTTGTTGTGGTGGTGATGGTCAGTGTCATCTGGATGTTCAGGGCTGGTGACGGCCTTCATGGCCCAGGAATGGCTGGGAGTGTCTGGCAGCTACATGGTGCTGACTATGCTGATCATGTCCCTCATGTCCTCCGGATCCGGAGAGGTCATGGCCGTGTCCTCCATCATCGTCTACGACCTCTACCAGACTCACCTTCGACCTTTTAGGTCAGTTTAGCTTGTGTGGGGGTGGGTGTGTTGGTGGTGGTGGGTGGGTGGGGGATTGGGGTGGGGGGTGGGGGTGGTGGTTGGGGTGGGGTGTTGGGGGGGAGTGGGTGTTGGGTGGGTGGGGGTGGGGTGGTGGTTGGGTGGGTGTTGGGGTGGGTGTTGGGTGGGTGGGGGTGGGGGGTGGTGGTTGGGTGGGTGTTGGTGTTGCGGTGGGTGTTGGGTGGGGTGTGGGGTGTGTGTGTGTGTTGTGTGGTGTGTGTGTGTTGTGTGTGTGTGTGTGTGTGTGTGTGTGTGTGTGTGTGTGTGTGTGTGTGGTGTTGTGTGTGTGTGTTGTGTGTGTGTTGTGTGTGTGTGTGTTGTGTGTGTGTGTGTGTGTGTGTGTGTGTTGTTGTGTGTGTGTGTGTGTGTTGTGTGTGTGTGTGTGTTGTGTGTGTTGTGGGGTGTGTGTTGTGTGTGTTGTATTGTGTGTGTGTGTTGTGTGTGTGTGAGTGTGGTGTTGTGTGTGTGTGTGTGTTTGTGTTGTGTTGTGGGGTGTGTGTGTGGTGTTGTGGTGTGTGTGTATGTGTGTGTGTGTGTTGTGTGTGTGTGTGTGTTAGTATGAATGTGCAACGCCCCACCGATTCCTTAGGAGTTGCAAGAAGAGAAAGAGACAGAGACAGACAGACAGACAGA